>CAWUFW010007911.1:0-600000 GCA_963921515.1 Calotriton arnoldi | reverse complement strand
TTGCAACCGGGTCCATTAGAAACATTTCCAGCAGTTCGCCCTGAGTTTCATCCAGGAAATTGGCACACGAGATGCATGGTAACTCCTCTGGGAAGCAAAATCGTGTTTTTTTAACGGACACAGTCGTGCTATTTTATGATTTTTATGCCATCTACGATAATTCCCTCCAATCGGATTTAAGACCACAGTCATCCAGTTTCCAATTGGTTATATGAACATCTTATTAAATTGGGTTTAAAGAAAATACTTGTCGCCAGTGGCAGGTGCCACTCGCTTTGCTCGGTGCCTCTTCTTTGATTAATTTATTTTTTTCGACATTTTAAAGGTGCCCATCAACCATTTGTAGTTAATTGGCACTGTGGGGCTCTCTTGCCACTCGCCTCGCTGGAGGGGGTCAGCATTGGCCATTTTTTCTGAGGAACTTTTTTTCGAAGTGGCATGTGAGATTGTTCTTTACTTGTAAACACACTGCCTTGGGTTCTACCTTTTCCCATCTTCATTTTCAAGAGGTCCACTGCGGCCACACAGGTGGGAAATCCGAGCAGCCCTTGCTCTCTCCACCTAATGTGCTTGTTTGGAGATTTACCGCCTGGAAGCCCTGCTCACAGATGCCGCAGCAGCACAAATACTTGTGGGCGCTCGATGTAATACAAGAGATGCACAGGACGAGTCAGGTCAGCAGCTGCCCGCAATGAAGTCACTAGAAGTAAAATCTACAGGAAGGGACGCACATTGGGCTCCAGATCAAACTTGAGGGGCCACCTACAAAGATAGGTAGGTGCGTATATATATATATTCACTGAAAAAACCATAGGTTTTAGGGAAAGTTATAGTTAGTTGGACATTGCACTCGTACAAAACCCGTGAAATTCCCCCGTTATAGTTAGTTCAGCTAACTATAACTCGCGCCCCCGCAATGCACTGCTGATGACGTCACATATTACATCACTCATGACATGGTCAGTGACATCACTGATGACATCATCCAGTGACTGTGTGTTTCTGTAAAGTTTAAATATGTTTAATATATATAGGCAAAGGCGTATTGAAGAATGAGTGGGTGTATAAGTGTCTGAATGGATGATTTAGTAGGTGCGCGACTAACTCTATAAGTGAGTGATTAAATGTATCTTACTGAATGCATGGGTTAGTGACTAAACTGGGTGAATGTCTGTATCCGTCTTTCTGTTGGTGTGTAAGTGGATGCATGGAATTGCGAATAGCTACATGAGTGTCTATATGGGTTATTGATTGGTTCTCTGAGTATCTGTATGGGTGCCTGAGTGTTTGTGTGGGTGGGGTGTGTGTGACTCTGTACATAGATGTGTGAGTGGGTGATTCACTGGGTGCATGATTTGAAGAGTGCATCTGTGATGGACTGCTTGGGTGGGTGAGTGTGTGTATGGGTGTGTTAGTGAGTGAATGTATATCTCAGTGGTACATGTGCGAGTAACTACATATGTAAAAGGCAGTATATATGTGTGTTAGAGTATTTAAAAGGCTATAAGTGAGAGTGTGTGATTGTGAGAGTGGCTGTATGGATGCGTGTGTGCTTGTGTCAGTTATTGTATAAGAGTGTAAGAATGTGCTAGTATTTGTATGAGTAAGTGAGTTGGTGTGTGTATAACTGTATAGGTGAGTAAATGGGTGTGTGATTAATTGTTTGCATGACTGACTAGGTGTGTGAGTACCTCTATGGATGAGTGGCGGTGTGTGAGTGTTTATATAGGTGTATGAGTGCATATGATAGTCCTGTACTGAGTGACTGTAAGTGTGAGTAACTGTACGGGTGAGTGAGTAGATGTGTGTGTGTAGACCTAAGAATCAGTGAGTGGGTATGTAGTTATAGGTATTGGAGTGTGTATGGTTTTGAGAATGGCAGTCTGTAATTTAGAGTGGGTGTATCAAAAGTTATATTAGGGTGTGAGAAGATGCATGAAATTATCACATGGATGATGTCCTCAGTGATGTCATCAGTGATGTCATTTGAGATGTCATCAGTGATGTCACTGACCATGTCATGAGTGATGTAATATGTGACGTCATCAGCAGTGCATTGCGGGGCGCTGAGTTATAGTTAGCTGAACTAACTATAACGGGGGAATTTCACGGGTTTTGTACGAGTGCAATGTCCAACTAACTATAACTTTCCCTAAAACCTATGGTTTTTTCAGTGAATTTCTAAGGTTTCTTAAATGCTAATTTCTAAATATAACGTGCCTGAAACCTATGGTTTTTTCAGTGAATTTCAAAGGTTTTTTAAATGCTAGTTTCTAACTATGTTTACCAAAAAGGGGGACAGAGGGCTTGATCAAGAGGTCCAGCGTACTTGCCCTATCAGAGTGAACGCAAAAAAGAGGTACGCAGTTCCTCAATATGCAGGTAGTGTCCCAGGCACCCAAAAAGGAGGGGAATTCCTCCTTTTGGAACTAAGGCCCTCACACACCCAGCAAGCTAGGTGTCATGCTTCATCATATGGGTCTGCTCCTCGTCGGGTCGGCGCTGCAATACCCGACGGGCACCCATAGAGGGGCTCTTTGCCGGAGATCTTTTGTTCCTGCCGTAAGGGTGCTGTGGGTGTAAGGGACCTAGTGTGAGTGTAGATGTGCTGAAAGTGAATATAAAACAAGAGGGGATTCCTATGAGAGCAAATTTTATTCTAAATGGATCCCTACTTGATTAAAAATAGTGAGGAGAGGCGACTAACAAGCTACCAGGGTTCAAGAGGCGCTCTACTCCTTGATGGTCGACATGTTTCACGCCAGTGGCGTTTCTTCAGGACCGTGAGAAATGACTATCTACAGTGAATGGGGTGTGCAACATGCCCCATAGCTAAAATAAAACTAATAATAGTGTGAGGATTTTGCCTACTACTATAAGGATGAACAGGGTATTACCTGTTAGTACTGGGACGAACCTGCATATAAGGATAATGGAAAACAACACTTAGTTATAAATCTAAAAGTAGATTGCCCAACAAGGTGCAAGCCGCATTGTGAAACAAGAAAAACAGGTGGGGGTGGGGGGGGGGAAGAGCCCCCTGTAATTGTTCAGTAAAGGCACAATGTAAGCGGTAACGAGAATGATTATTCATAAACCGCGTGTTAAAAATACATATTACTTGAGTAGCAACATACAGATGGAAATAGATTAAGACAGCAATGAACAAGTATCCTGGTAATAAAGTGATATCTGGTGTATATCACCATTGGTGCTTAAGTGAGGAGTGGTGAAGTAAGCAATCTCCAACTCACCTAATAAGTATCAGAATGACGCCCCATCTGTTACAGCACTAAATAAAGACATCTGTAGTAGGATGTCTAGTCATGGTGGAAAAAACACAACAAAAACAGATGGAGGGGTTAAACCTCAAGAAAGGTTTATATAAATCTATAATGTATTGACCAAACACACATAGTCAGCCCGTCTCGTTGCAACAGTAGCGGGTAAGACAAGCGAACTGGCAGTACGTAGGGATGGTCACAGAACATGCCCCTGGCCAGTTTCCCAAGACCCGACACAAGGTGCGGGAATGATGCGGGCAAAAGTCCCACCGAGAAAACCGAAGTAAGTGCTGCGGTGCTGTCCCTGATCTCGTGTGTGACAGACATCCGCACACATCCACGCCCCATGCGGGGCCCACAAAGATAAGAGTCCATAACGGGTCCAAAGGGGCAGGCACAGTCACCGTGCATCCACAAACCCCACTGTCAACAATCCAGTCGCTTACCTGTACTCAGTCGCTGTAGAGTGCAGGCAACTTGTAGAGTTTAGATAATACTCACCCGCTTCCGCTAGAAGCCGTGCTAAACACCTTCGTGCTGCAACCGGGATGGTGCCGAACGGTCAGAAGTTTCTAACTATGCCTACAGAGGTAGGACATGTGAAGAAAGAACAAAAACCGCACAGAAAGAAGCAAAAGAAATGCAGAAAGAAGCAACAGAAGTCCACAAAGACGAAGAAAAGTGCAGGAAGAAGCAAAAGATGTGCAGAAAGAACCAACAGAGGAGCAGAAAGAGGCCTTGTTGCAAAATCATCCTGTGCCCACAACTTTTTCAGACGGGTACTGGTGGTAACTGACTCTGACTAACCAGAGCCAGTGCTATGCTAAAAGACACTTAGAATACAGTGAAAACACCTACATACACTAGGGAACACTATGCGTTGGGGTACCCCTGTGATTAGCATGACCGCCTCTGTAAGTCCCTAGTACATAATAGGGCAGGGGGATTAAAACTACCTCTTAAAACGCGCTACGGGGCGCGTTTGCACAGTGGTGAAGGGAGGGGGGCCTGAGGTGACATGTGTGCAAACGCGCCCGGTGGCGCGTTTTAAGTTGCGGGATTAAGTCCCCTTGAATCCTGAGGGTCCCTGGGGCCCAACTAGCCCACCAGGTACCTACAGTTAGGACCACAGAGCTGAGTTGCAGAGAGGCGTTCCGAGGCCACGCACCTTTTTCACCTCTCTGCAACGCAACTCTGTTGTGCTTACTGAAGGTACCTGGTGGGCTAGTTGGCCCCCAGGGTCCCTCAGGATTCAAGGGAATTAATTTCCCAACTTAAAACGCACCACAGGGCGTGTTTGCGCACATGTCACCTGAGGCCCCGCCCCCTCCCTTCACCACTGTGCAAACGCGCCCCGTGGCGAGTTTTAAGTTGGGGGATTAGGTCACCTTGAATCCTGAGAGTCCCTAGGGCCCAATTAGCCCACCAGGTACTTCCAGTAAGCACCACAGGCCTGTGTTGCAGAGAGGTGGTCCAAGGCCACGCCCCTTTTTACACCTCTCTGCAACGCAGCTCTGTGGCGCTTACTGGAGGTACCTGGTGGGCTAGTTGGACCCCAGGGACCCTCAGGATTCAAGGGGACTTAATCCCCCAACTTAAAACACGCCACAGGGTGTGTTTGCACACGTCACCTCAGGACCCGCCCCCTCCCTTCACCACTGTGCAAACGCGCCCTGTGGCGCGTTTTAAGTTGCGGGATTAGGTTACCTTGAATCCTGAGGGTCCCTGGGGCCCAACTAGCCCACCAGGTACTTCCAGTAAGCGCCACAGGCCTGCGTTGCAGAGAGGTGGTCCGAGGCCACGCCCCTTTTTACACCTCTCTGCAACGCAGCTCTGTGGCGCTTACTGGAGGTACCTGGTGGGCTAGTTGGACCCCACGGACGGTCAGGATTCAAGGGGACTTAATCCCCCAACTTAAAACACGCCACAGGGCATGTTTGCACACATGTCACCTCAGGCCCCGCCCCCTCCCTTCACCACTGTGCAAACGCGCCCCGTGGCGCGTTTTAAGTTGGGGGATTAACTCCCCTTGAATCCTGAGGGTCCCTGGGGTGCAACTAGCCCACCAGCTACCTCCATTAAGCGCCACAGAGCTGCGTTGCAGAGAGGTGTAAAAAGGGGCGTGGCCTCAGAACACCTCTCTGCAACGCAGCCCCCTGGCGCATACTGGAGGTTCCTGGTGGGCTAGTTGGCCCCCAGGCACCCAGTATTCAAGGAGAATTAGTTCCCCATCTGCAAACGCGCCACGGGGCGCATTTGCAGAGTGCTGCAAGGAGGGGGCGTGGCCTCCGGCGCAATGCCGGTCTTTTTTTTTTTTTAAGAAGGGGGGCTGTGTGGCCCCCCTTCTTTTTCTAATTTATTGGCCCTGGGGACCCCATCCCCCAGGGCCTGCCCCCATTTTTTTTTTTTTTTTTAAATAAAATTTGGAAGGGGGCCGAGTGGCCCCCCTCCCAAGGCCTTAATCGGCCCCGGGGACCCCATCCCCCGGGGCATGGCCTTTTTGTTTTTGGTTTTAAATGTTTTGGAGGGGGGCTGCGTTGCCCCCCTCCTCAGGCCACTTATGGCCCCGGGGACCCCATCCCACGGGGCCGGCCTTTGTATTTTTTTTCTTTTATTATTTAAATTTTGGGGAAGGGGGCCGCGTGGCCCCCCTCCCGGGCCACTTGTAGCCCCAGGGACCCCATCCCCCAGGGCTGGCCCTCTCCGTTGGGGACCGTGGGGGGGTCCCCAATCCCCCCACGGTCCCGCCGGCTCCCCTGCGGGAGCCGGCATTGCTTTTCCACACGGGGAACTGCTTAGATGCAGCTCCCCGTGTTGAAAAGCAATTTGCTTTGAATTTTGGAAGAGAGAGCAGGTTTCCTGCTCTCTCTTCCAAAATTCAAAGCAAGTTTGCTATGACAGGACGGAGCCGCGAGGCTCCCGCCCTGTCATAGCAAACAGCAGTGTCCCGGGGTGGGCACCCCGGGACACTGCAGGAGCCGGCCCTGGGGGGGGTGGTCCCCAGGGCCATCACAGGCTCCAGGAGGGGGGCCGGGGGGGCGCGCGGCCCCCCTCCCAACATGTGCAAAGCCCCGGGGAGGTGGTGTTCCCCGGGGGTCCGTAACGGTCCCCCAAATTGACATTTTAAGTGCCCAGGGGAGGAGGCGGTCCCCGGGGTGTGTGGGGGGCTCCGAGCCCCCCCACACAGGTAATTTAATTTTAAAAAAAGAAGCCCCGGGGGGTGGCGGTCCCCGGGGCTGCGGGAGGGCTGAGTGCCCTCCCGCACGATTTAAAATTCAAAGCCCCGGGGTGGCGGTCTCCGGGCTTAGGGGCCTTAGAGGCCCCCAAAGCATTTTTTATTAACCCCCGCATGCCCTCGGGACTTGGCCCACCCGGGGCCAAATAACAACGAAGCGCGGAGTCCGCGCTCGTTTTCACGGCGGGATCCGCGCATCCTAAGCGCATCCCGCCGATTTTTTTTTTTTAAATAACATTTTTTTTTGGGCCCTGAGCAGGCCTAGGGGGGTCAGGGTGTTTCTACCCTGCCCCCTTTTTGCGTTTTGCGCACTTGTTTCTGTGCCTCGGTTCTACCGAGGAACAAGATGGCTGCCAACACTTCCTGGTTTGGAGTGTTGACAGCCAATTAGCATACAGCTCGTGATCGGAAGGGTGTGCTCAGGGTGCGCGGACCCTCCGCGGCCATAGATATATATGTGGTTTTACTTTTGATTTTCTCAGGAACTACTGAACGGATTTACACCATTTAACCAAAAGGCACGACTCTGAACCAAGGGCTACCTTTTTGCCAAATTTGGTGTAATTCCGTTCAGCAGTTCGGGCTGTAGCTGCGACTAAAGGTTCCTATGGAAAATTGTATGGGGAAAACATGTTTTGGGACCCCCCTTTTTTCTCGGCCCCCACTTGACGAATCACCCCGAGACTTTCAGGATAGGAGCGGACCGGAGCACCCCACGAGTTTTGAAAATTTCGTGAAGATTCGTCAACCGGCGCCAAAGTTATTGGGAATAGAATGTTGCGGATTTCCTATGGAAAATAGGTCCTAACTATAACTATCTACTGGCGACCGCCAGTAGATAATATGAGATTGATAAAGCCTGCTGCGCAGGCGAAACGCGTCTCTCTGTTATTGCGGGGTCGTGGGAGACCTGAACAAAATAAATTAGCCCTATTCATACCGATCATGAGTACGTGCCACTTTCTCTTCGGAGTTGGATGGATGGTTGGGATATATATATATATATACATATATGCATATTTATGTTTAAAATGTATATATAAACACACATACATACATGTATGTGTATACATATATATACACACACACGTACAAAGTCAGAGTGAAACCTTTTAAGAAAACGACTTTGCTCTGCAAAGAAAGCTAGTAGGACAAATGAACGTGGTGGCAAGGTGAAGGGTATACTGTTTCTGTGTCACTTCCTGGCACCGTCATCAGATGTGGTGGTGGGTGGGGCACAAGGGCAGCACAGAACTATCCGCCCCGCTAGAGGCACCACCGGGCTGCCCGCGGGAATGAGCGGCTAAACGGACTTGACAGGCATGGACGACGTGGACTCACTGCAGGCGGCGTACTGAGCCAGTGCGAGTACTGCACCGCACAGCGCTGCATCGAAGGGCTCTAGAAGTAACATGAGTAAAAAACATTGCCATTTACAATGCCATTAGCTCCAACAAATACAAGAACTATTGCATAAGCACAAAACATTGTCATTTGTAATGCCAATAGCTCGAACTCCAACAAATGCGAGACCTATTGCATTTCCAATGCTTGTTTAAAGAGCCTTCATCGAGTTTTCTCTGCGTGACCGGGGACCGAGCATCATTCAATCTCGTCCCACTCCCAACTGCAGCGCCACACCGCTCCTCATAATCGCCTTTTAACCTTCAGTCCCTCCCATCCAGAATCGGCTAACTGTATGAGTTAAAAGTCTGATAGGGACCACCACCTGACTCGCACCCAGTGGTTACACACCGATAAAGTACGTGCCACTTATCAGCCAATGAGCACCTTGCAGTTCTATGCAACGGAGTAGGATTGGTTGAGGTGACGTCATGCTCCTATCTTAGGCCGCTTTATAAATTACTAGGCCCGCATGCTCGCAGACGCGGATAAAATATGTTCCGTCATGGGATTGGTTGTCATGAGATCACCTGTTTAAAATAAAAAAATAAAAAAATCAATAACGGACAAAGGATCCTGGAGTGAATTTACGGACGGCTCACGTAAGTAGCTACCGGGTTCCTCCCGTTAGACACGTTATTACATTAGAGTATTTTGTTATGATCACATTTTGTACTTCTCGGTCTAATTGCAGTTAAGATCACATTGCAAAAGAATCCGGCAGCACCAGTTATTCATAGCGGTTAAAATTACAATAGTACTGCAGCATTAAGTTGTGTATAAAACATGTTATTCTACTTCATTAGAAAGTCAGTTAACGCATTTATATCCACCATAGTATTTAGAATGAATATGTAATGTAACTGGTCCTTTTTTAAAGCGCTCTGACACCTTTGGGTAAAGTTCGCGCTATATAAAATCGCATTAAATAAAGTATTTTTTTGGACTGCTATAGTTGGGCCAGGAAGACCGCGAAAACGTTTACTATGTACCGTTGCCGTGGTTACCACGCAAGCGTCTCTATAGTGTCTGTTTCCTAGACCATACCAATCGAGAGTCGAACTGCTCAGCCTAGGATTCTCCTTGCTTAGGCTCGTGTGTTCCTGTAATAATTTCGATAACAGTGCGCCTAAAGTTTGATCTGGTCAGTCATAGATTTTCTCGGGCAATGCTGTGTAGGTGCTTTTACAAGCTGCCATGCGTCACCCAGTGTTGCAGCTAGCGGTGTAATAGTCTATAGCAGGACAAGAGGCTTCAGATTATTGTATTGGAATTGCATTTATATAGCGCGCTTACTACCCCCCAGGAGGCGCGAAGCACTTTTTCGGCATAAAGGATTAGTGGTTAATTTGAATAGTGAAATATTAAAGTAATTTGAGTGGTAGATATGTTAGTCAGTTATTTGGGTTGAGAAGGATAGAGGAGGGATATAAGAGGGAAAAAGGTTTGCATTTATATAGCGCTTGCTACCCCTGATAAGATGTTGGAGTGCTTTTTCGGCGAGTAGCACGCTACTCCGGAACCCATAAAGGATTAGTGGTGAATTAGTATAGTGAAAATATGAAAGTAATTTAAGTGGTGGATATGTTACTTAGTTCTTTGGATTGAGAAGGATAGTCGAGGGAGGAGGGAAAAAGGTTTGCATTTATATAGCGCTTGCTACCCAGATTATGCATTCTCCTTCTTGCTTTATGTAATTAGTGGACATATTTTTGAATATTAAACACAAAAGAACTTCAAAACTCATAATCCTTAGAGGGAAAAAAACTACAGCTCCCAAGACAGTAGCTCAACCACTAATAACATTCTAGTATAACATAAACCATCTTGACAACTTAAGCACACCTCTTTCTTGCTGCTCGGAGCAGCCATGATAAGTAGCCCTTTTACTGTTATAATTAATTCTAAAAGTGTTTTTGATTGTTCATGCTTGCATATTTGAGGATCTGCGATGCACGGATTTATGTTGTTGATGCTGCTTCTTCCACATTTGTTGTCCCTCAGCCTTTGTTGGCTTTAAGTGCTTCACAATTTTTTTTATTTACACCACCTCCCAATCGCCTCAGGTTGCAAGCAAAATTTCGCCCAGAGACGCACGCTCTGAGCAGTCTGTCCACTTGCTGCTCCATTGCCTCTCGAGCATAAAACTCCTCTTGCCTTGATTTTCCATGTTTGTCCCAGACCTCCTGGATCTGCCCACACACACTGACCAGGCACTCTGGTTTCTCCTCTTACTGCTCCAGTTACGCCTATTGCTGCATCAATTGATTCCCAGCTCTATAGCTAGAACTGTTTTGCAATAATAGAGTGGTTACTTGGAACCTGGGGCTATAATTAATTATATGAATATTGTTTCCACACAAGCCTGTTTTGCACTCCCTGTCCGGGAGCGGTGAATGAAACCAAGCGTCTTGGTTACTGAGGACAGCCCCTAAATAGTCCCCGCCTCCATAACCCAATGACGCATCACTGACGTGGTGACCACTCTGCCAGTCCAGAGTGGCTGCAGCGCTCACCAAGAACCAGCGAGTTGAGAACACTAACCTGGCCACTCGCATCAGGGAATCCAAGAGATGTGGCCCATGACATCAAACGCAACACAAGAGGTTAGTCCATGTACTCTCACATTGCCTGTTGCGCATTCACTCTGGGCACACCTCATACAAAAACACACACCCAGCACGCCCATTCCTTGGCCAAGCAGCGTGAATTTGCATGGAGCCTGTGTTGCACCCAGTACAGGATGTAACAGTACCCCCTCCCAAAGGCCGCCCCACCGGCTTGGGTAAGTTGTGGGCATGGAACAAACATACCAGACGAGGAGCATGCACATTTAGGGTTGGTTCCCAGGTGCGCTCTTCGGGGGGGATATTCTTTCCAGACCACCAGAAAAAACAACCTGCCCTGACTTATCCTAGAATCGAGGATATGGCTAACCTCATATTCCTCTTGACCATCGATACCAAGTGGGGAGGTGGTGGAGTTGCTTGTGGTAGAGGAAAAAGTCTTGAGCAAGGAGGTATGAAAGACAGGATTGATTTGATACTCGGTGGGTAATTCCAATTTCATGGCTACAGGTTTTATTATTTATATAATCTTAAAGAGGCCTGAGTTTTTTGTAACTCTTCCCCCCCCTCCCCCTCCCCCCTCCATAGATTTTTGGACGCCAGCCATACTAGATCACCCGGAATATAAGCTGTCGCAGGGCACCAATGTTTGTCTGCCTGTTTCTTCATGTTCTCTTTTGAAGCCTGTAGATCTACCTCCGCTTTTTCTTCAGATTTCTGTCAAGGTGGAACACAATGTATCAACTGCTGGTACTCTCGCTGTGGGCTGTATGGGCACAGCCATAGAATGGAAAACCATAGAACAAAAAAATGTGACATCCCTGGTGCTGAGTGTTGACTGTTGTTATAAGCGAATTCTGTCACAGGTAGGGATTTCACCCAGCTACTGGTTAGAGTGGATAAAAGAGAACAGAGCTATTGTTCCATTGACTGGTTAGTACCTTCCTTTTGTCCATCAGATTATGGGTGATAAACTGAGGACATTCGTAATTCCATGTGTAGTGCAGTGCACATCTCCAGATAAAACCTTGACACTAACTGCTTGCCTCTGTCGGATACTTTGGTCGTCTGTATACCATGCAGCCTTATTACATATTGTATAAATGTGTGTGCCAACTCTTTGGGTGTAGGAATCTTGGATAACGGGACAAAATGGACCATCTTGGAGAATAAATCCAACACAACAAGAATCATGGTGTAACCTGCATCTTTCTGAAGATATGTAACAAAGTCCATACTAATGGTATGCCATGGAGAAGGAGGTCTAATGAGTGGTTGTAGGAGACCCACTGATGGGGAGTGTGAGGCCTTGTTAGTGGCACTGACGGGACAGGAGGTTACAAACTCCTGAATGTCTTGCCCAAAGGTTTCCCACCAGACCCATCGGAGCCAAATTTCTCGGGTTTTAGTTATGCCATGATGACCAGTTAAGGCAGAAGAATGACACCACTTCAGGACTGTCTCTCTCAGTTCTGGCGGAATGTAGAGCTGTGTGTTGTTGTACAAGACCCCCTCTTGAGAGGTATACAAAGGGTTGGACAACCTGCTGCTCCGCGCCAGCCCATCTTGTATCCTGCAATATCCGAACTAATGGCGCCCTGTACGGGTAGCAGAGGACACCCTAGTTAACAGGGAATCCTAGGTGTCCGGAGGGAGATTCTGGAACTCTGTGGTGTACTTCGAGGCCGGCACGGAGAAGCCTTGTAGGCCTGCCGGCTGCAGCCCAAGATGGCGCCCGCAATTTGATGAGGTGCCCTGGGCAAGATATCGTCAGCTCTCACGACCTAGAGAAGACCAAATGCCCCGGGGGCAGAGCTGGATCGTGGCTGCAGGACGAGACAGGTGGGATGTACCCCACCTGACTCGCTGAGCCGGAGGACGGGGGCCAGAGCCTGTTGTGGAGCGACCTGGACCGGCTGACTGAGGAGGATTGATGACCGGACTGGCGAGTACGTAGTGATGCAGCGGACTGCCCCTGCGTAGTGCCGAGACTGGGGACGTGAGATATGCTTGGACAGCGGAGGCTGCCGTGGGAGAGAACCACATGGCTCCTGCTGCTGCGTGATGTCTGGAGGCCGTTCGAGGACTGGGGGGTGGGGGGGACAGGTCGCCGAAGAGAATTGCGGCCTGTGAGACCGGGAAAGTTCAGAGAAGGCCTCAGTGAGCTGGGTCTGGGCAGAAAGGAAGAAAGAGAGATTGGAGCTCCCCCTCCCCCGGGTACAAAAGGAACTGTGGGCTCAGGTTGGGGCCTGGCGAGACCGATGCAGGGCCTGCGGCTTGGAGACAACCTAGATATACCCTTCCCTTGGCTGCAGGCCCTGCCATACGCAAACCGATAGGCATGCAGGGGTTGTTCATACATGGCAATCACACGTTGTACACTGAAGACCCTGACCTCGAACATCAGGGGGATGAGCTCAGCTGCTAAACTCCATACTATATACAGATATATGAGAAGACGAGGGGTGTAGGTAGCTAAGCTACAAGAGACCTCTTATCCAAGGCAAGGTTGACAAGCTATCTCGTAGTTGGAGAGGCCAGTTATTTGCCACCACCTATTCGGCGTGTGCCAGAGGAACATTGATATGGATTAGAGCTGGAGTCCCATTTGAGCTCCTCCATGCCTCCATAGATAAAGAGGGTTGCTATGTATGGCAGGCAGGCTGCTGGGCGGCGAGATCACATTGGGTAGTGTCTATGCCCCAAACCAAGATCAGATTGCTTTTCTACACACACTCTCAGCCCCGATGGCTTCCTTGGCAGCTGGGGTCATGACCCTTGGGGGTGACTTTAATTGTGTGGCGGATGTCGCCCTGGACTGCTCCCATCCCCTGTTGCCTGGGGCTCCCTCCCATCCCCTGTTGCCTGGGGCTCCCTCCCATCGCATTGCGAAGGGCCTACGTGACTGGTTGGGACCTAACAGACATTTTGAGAACACAACACCTGGACATTAGGATTACCAAAAATTAACAGAGCACAGCCACTGTATAGTATTCTAACTGACCTTGTAGTCAGTTTATTTTTTAATAAACCCAAATTAATATAAAGTTCATAATACACAAAAATATATTCATAGAGTTAATACAAAAGGCAAGTAGTCTTTGAAGAGTCTTGGTTTCGTTGATCAGTAGGCAGTATCGCAGATGAAAACAGCCGACACGTGCTTCGTCGTTTATACAACTTTTTCAAGGCTTATAAAAATTTCTGTGGCTCAAAATTGAAGAAACTTCTTTGAATTCTCAATCTTGTCGAAAGAACAGTGTCACGTACTACAGACACACGTATTAGTCTTGTAGAACACTCAATGTGACTTAGAATTGCTTGTTCAGCATTTTCTATTTCTATTGTGGAAGGTGCGTCAAAATTTTTGTATTTGAAATAAATTTGTAGATATGAGTCACTATTAGTGGTACTCTCGCACGAGAGACGCGTCCCGCTACAATGGAGCGGGACGCGTCTCTTCGTACGAGAGTACCACTAATAGTGACTCATATCTACAAATTTATTTCAAATACAAAAAATTTTGACGCACCTTCCACAATAGAAATAGAAAATGCTGAACAAGCAATTCTAAGTCACATTGAGTGTTCTACAAGACTTAATACGTGTGTCTGTAGTACGTGACACTGTTCTTTCCGACAAATTGAGAATTCAAAGAAGTTTCTTCAATTTTGAGCCACAGAAATTTTTATAAGCCTTGAAAAAGTCGTATAAACGACGAAACACGTGTCGGCTGTTTTCATCTGCGATACGCACTTCGTGTCAACGAAACCAAGACTCTTCAAAGACTACTTGCCTTTTTGTATTAACTTCTATGAAAATATTTTTTGGTGTATTATGAACTTTATATTAATTTGGGTTTATTAAAAATAAACTGACTACAAGGTCAGTTAGAATACTATACAGTGGCTGTGCTCTGTTAATTTTTGGTAATTGTATTGTGTATGGGAAAGGATTGTATTATTTTTTTCCATATAGTTTAACACTGATTGGTGGCACAGTGTCTTACAT
This sequence comes from Calotriton arnoldi, assembly GCA_963921515.1. Classification (NCBI taxonomy): domain Eukaryota; kingdom Metazoa; phylum Chordata; class Amphibia; order Caudata; family Salamandridae; genus Calotriton; species Calotriton arnoldi. The sequence goes on along the minus strand of CAWUFW010007911.1, from coordinate 585,499 downwards.
TGAGCACGCTTAGAATACTATCAGTCTCTTATTAACACTGGGGGAAGACATAACGGAGGTGCTGGCTAGGTCTCTCTTTACCACTGCCATCTGTTCTATAACCCTTTATTGACCTGGACATTAGGGATCAATCCATCTATTCCCCAGTGCATCACTTGCACATACGCATATATGCTTTCATATGCTCGACAGACTCAGTCACTCCATTACACATACTGAATATTTGGGGCGCACTTTATCGAACAACTGTCCGGTATTGCTGGATTTTAGCCCAGTGGGGGAGAGGCCCTTGATCCTTTTGTGGATACTCGATCCAACCACCTTGGAGGACATGTGTTTTCGGGAAAACCTGGGAAATACTATAGACAGTTATTTTTAAGTAAATACCGCTTCGGCATCCTCAATCCTGGTTGGATGGGAGGCATTCAAGGTGGTGGTACGGGGACACTGTCTGGAGCACTCAATAGGAATACAACGGGAGGTCCACCGGGAGATAGGAGACCTGGAGAGCAGGTTGCATGATCTTGTTAATGCCCAGGACACTGAGTCAACAGACCCAGCAGCCATCTGGGAGGTATGCAAAAGTTATAATGTGGCATTAGAAAAGCTCCGATGCCATAACTGTAAGGGATACCTCACTAAAGTGCAGGAGGAAGAGGGACGCCCCGGTCGAGTCTCCAAGAGAGAGGAAACCAAATCCAGTCGCTCCTAAGAACCTATGCAAATAGGAGATATGAGGCCCATTATCCAAAGAATAAAAAGACGTTTTTGAACTTATGTTTATATTGCAGCAAAGGAGCCCATTATGCCCGCGAATGTTCCGCCAAACCCAAGGGTCTTCCTATGATGAAAACCGTGACTTTTGCCGAGTATGAAGGCCTTCCGTTAAACAGGGCAAAGTAGTACCATGATAGAAAGACCCCTACGATTCAGCAGATAGTGTTAAGGGTCCCCCGTCACTTCACCATTACAGTGACTATGGTTATCACCAACACCAATTGAACCGTTCTCTCCATTTTGTTAGACTCGGGGGCAACGGTAATTTCATGGATATTAAATTAGCCAGGGCCCATGGTATTCCATGTTTACAGAAGAAAGAACCTGAATCTTTTCGGGCGATAGAAAGCACGGAGCTGTCATCAGGGTTGATTACTATGCAGACAGAGCCCCTTACATTAATCTGTGACTGTGACAACGGTCATTCTAGATTAATCCGTTTTGATTTGATAGACGCGCCTACATTTGGTGCTATCCTGGGGGTAAAATGGTTACAACTGCATAATCGTGGGATAGATTGGGGTAAACGCACTCTCTGGAATCTAAACACTGTTTGCAACACTGTTATCAGGAAGCGATATAGTGGGCTTTCCTGCTTGTTTGTGCCTCCTGCGTTGCATCTGAAAACATTAGGATTCCTTCTCCGTATCTGCAGTATACTGATGTATTTGATAAAGCTAAGGCCACCGTGCTACCCCCTGACCGCAGTTTAGATTGCCGAATCGATCAAGTGTCAGGGGCCATTCTTCCGTGTAGCAGGATTTATGCCCTTTCAGAACTTGAAACCCAACACCTGAGGGAATATTTGGATGGAATGTTGCCTTATGGGTTCATCAGACATTCCTCTTCTCCTGTGTCACTGCCTCTTTTTTTAGTGCCAAAAAGAGGTGGATCTCAACACATGCATCAATTATAGGGCCTTAAAAAGGTAACTATCAAGAACAAATACCCATTTCCCTTGATACCCATTTTGCAGGACCATTTATGGCATGCTACAGTATTTACCAAGTTGGATCTTTGCAGAACTTATCACCTTATCTGAGTCCGTGAACCGGATGAATGGAAGGCAACCATCCGCACCAAGTTTGGATTATATGAATACTGTCATGCCATTCGGGCTGTGTAGCACACCTGCAGCATTTCAGTTTTTTATCAATTAAGTGCTCAGGGAGTTTCTAGACATCAGTGTTATCATCGATATCGATGATATACTGATATTCTCTAAGACAATGCAGGAACATAAGCACCATGTCAGACAGGCACTACAAAAACGAAGAGGCAATCACTTGTTTGTAAAGCTTCACAAGTGCATGTTCCAGGTTCTCCAGGTAGACTTTCTAGGATTTGTCATCCCTTCCACAGGAATCCATATGGACAAAAAGAAGACCGAAGCCATAACCTTCTGACCTACTCCTACATAAGTGAAGGATGTACAGGCCCTATTGGGTTTTGCCAACTTGTATCAGCATATTATTACCCACTTCTCGGATATCATAACCCCCATCACTAGACTCCTAAAGAAAGATGTTGCATTCTAATGGTCAACAGGTGCCCAGAAAGCCTTGGACTTATTGATTAACAAATTCACAACAACTCCAGTTCTGATGCACCCCAAATCCTGCACTGCCATTCTATGTAGAGGCAGATGTTTCCCAATATGCTGTGGGGTGGGGGTTGCTTTGTTCCAACATGATGGCAAAACTGGTCTCATGCATCCGATCACTTTCTTCTCAAAAAAGCTCTTACCTGCTGAGCAGAACTACACCGTAACCGAAAGAGAGCGTTTAGCCATCAAGCTTGCATTCCAGGAATGAAGTCATTATCTATGGGGAGCTAGGCATCCAATTACCATTCACTCCGACCATAAAAATCTTGAATTCTTTCACTCAGCACAAGCTTTGACCCCCTCGACAGATGAGGTGGGTGTTATTCTTCAACGAATACGATTTTATTATCACTTACTGGCCTGCCTCTCAGCAAGTAAAAGCCGATGCCATTTCCCGCATACATGTCTCCCACTTGCACCATACCCCTACATTAGATGCTATACCCATTATTTCCAGAGATTGGGTTGTAGTTCCTACTATTTTTTTTAACATTTTTTTTTTTTTAACATTTTTATTGGCATTTATCATATGCCATGGTTGGATAAATACATCTGTAAGAGCTCGTATATCACCTTCCAAGTAGTTCCATAATCAACAAATAAGAGACCTCTTGCAAGGATATAAATTCAACAATATTTGATGATACAGGGTTTATACAGCAATACAAACAAGCTCATCACATTCATTATCATTCAAACCCAATTTTGTATAATTATAGTGAGGGAAATATACAGATACGGTATATCAACGGATTGCACTATTTCAGCATCAGATAGAGGCTCCAGCCTCAGCAGTAAATAATGACTAGGGCTCCCGGTTTTCCGTTTTTACGGATTTTTACATATAAATACAGACGGAAAACTATTTTTCCTTTGTCTGTATTTATATTTAGAAATGGCAAAATACTAGTAAAACTGTGCATGGATGAGGTCGCCTTCTGGCATGTGCTGATCAGCAGTGAGGAAGCACACCTCGGGCGCACGTTAAGCTCCTCTGCTAAAATCTACTGGCGCCAAGTGAGTCACTCGCCTCAAAGACACTCACTTGCAGTGCACGTTATGTTAAAGGCAGACGGACCATTGTCATTCTAAATGTGATAATCATCTGCAGTCAGAATGACAACGGGCTGTCCATAGCCTGTGCGAGGTCGGGAGGGGCTGTTGCATCCCGTGGAGTTCCAAGAGAAGTGCGAGCTGGCCCCAAGAACTTTTAACTCCTGGGGCTTATCGCAGCTAAGCTCCCCGGGTGCTCTGATAAACACTGAACAAAGCACGGACCTTGAGAAAGCTGACACCGCCCATTGTGCCTGCTGCCACTTTAATCCAGAGCAAGAGAGGGACAGGCTGAAAACTGGCCCTGAATGAACTATGGCTACCAAAGCACCGGTAAGGAAACATAAAAAAAATAAAATAAATTACTATGAAAAATGCAGACGTTTTTACTGTGGGAATTGCAGCTAATGTATGTAGCATGGCACTCGAAAGTTGGATCAATTAATACTGTGATACTAACAAATGCAATGCATTTTTGTATATTATAGAAGTAGTGCAGCACCAAGTTTACTCAATGCCTTCAACTTCAAGTGTAGAAAGGCATTTTATTTTCCCTGTGTTTTCAATTTAAATAAATGTGGAAAAATACTAGCTGTAGCGTCGTCTTTTGCGTGTGGCAAAAATAAATGTGGATAAATACAGAAAAAATGCCCAAAAAATAAATACAGATAAATACAGACAGAAATGGCAAAAAAATAAATACCATAAAACCGGGAGCCCTAATAATGACCAAAGGAGGACGTGGCCGGGAATCCTCAAAATATGTCCAGAGAGGCAAGATCCTAACCAAAAAACCGGTGGAGTAAAAAATGGGTATATATGAGCACAATGTACAAGAGGAACAGTCTCACTCGTCCTGGCGTCTGCTGCTGATTGAAAAACTGAACCAGCAACTTGTGGAGGGAAACGCAGCATAAGCAGTATGCAGGAAAACAGAATTCGGTTGAGTAGTAGTCCTGTCCAGCCCTCCGAGAAGGAATAGGTTTTGACGAACAGCAAAGATAGGAGAAGGAAAACCTGGAACCAAAAAAAGAAATTCAGGAATCAGAATAACAAAGGTGGCAGCAGAAAATCCTTGCCTGTCTGGGAACAGGAAATGAAACCAAGCTTCTTGGTTACGGAAGACTGCCCCCAAATAGTCGCCACCTTCCGTAGCCCAATGATGCGTCACACATGTCGTGACCGCTCTGCCAATCCAGAGTGGCTGCCGCGCTCCTACCACCAAGAGCCAGCGAGTTGAGAACACTAGCCTGGCTAATCGCAACAGGGAATCCAGGAGATGCAGCCCATGACCTCAAACACAACACAAGTGGTGAGTCCAGGTACTCTCACACTGCCTGTTACACATTCACTCTGGGCACACCTCATAGAAAAACACACGCCCAGCACGTCCAACCCCAAGCAGGGTGAATTTACGTGGAACCTGTGTTGCGCCCAGCACGGGACTTAACAGTAGACCACCTTCTCACTCTTACCAGTGTCTGACACCCCTGCTCTTCTGCCTCCTAACACCAAGGCTCCTCCCTTGGGTGGGGGGGGGGTAATTCTAATTCTAAGGCAAAGAAACCTTCTAAGGTGGCCCCCTAATAAAGCCTTAAACAGGATTATTTTCATTTTTTGCCCGGTAACACATTGGAGGATTAGGCATCCACAGACGAGTCAGGAGATGCCTGACCTAGATGAGGGCAAATCTGATGCATCCAAAGGGGACCTGCAAACCCCATGGCGACCACCATCAAAACTCAGTAGACTGTAGTAGTAAACAGGAGTAGGCACCTCTAACGTTTCCCTTTATTCTGATCTGTTGCTCAGTACTTTTGATTTGAAAAAAATTATTCACCTACGACCCTTGAATTGGCTTCTGTCTGCAAAACTGCGCACTACGTGCAGTCAACTAAAGTATACAAAAAAATGATGGATGGAATGCTTGAATTAATCAGTCACGGGCATTTTTTGTCAAGTATAGCTCCTGGGGATTTGACACTGTTGAGGATGGTAGGGTTGCAGATCAGGATGCCTATTGTAGCCAACAAGTAGTGTATTGGCAGTGATGATTGAGCCAATGAGATGAGGAGAGATTCTATCTAAGAGAAGGGTTCAGTCCCTATGGGTAACTGAGAAGGGTTCAATCTCTTCTCATTTACCCATGCAGTTTCCAGCATGCTTCATCTCAATTCTTCTTGCGAATGTGCCTTATACAGAAAATGACTGTCTAGAGTGGCTGTCATGCTGTTACTTCGTATGGTAGACTTGTGCTGCATTGTGAGCTTCTCGACTTCTTGGTTAGTCTTCACTAGATATGCCAAGATGCATTGGCAGAGGACCACATAAACAAAGCTTTTGTGTTTAAAGTTTGAAAACGTTTTGTATGTAATTTTAATGCATTGATACTCAAATTCTGTTTCTGATATACTTTGATCACATCTCCCTCACTTTCCACACCTACAATAGCTTTTACTGCTGGCATGTGATGAATATGGTGTTATCCCTGCGTCCCTCCTTAAATTTTGATTGAAATAAGTATTCCTTCAGATTGTGGTTTCTGTGGGGTGCAGAGATTGGTTTTTCACATCTTGAAAACATTTCCCATGGTGTAAATCAATTTTTTTTTTTTTTTTTTTTTATGGGGTCTCTTTAGCAGTCTGTTTTCTGTAGCTTTTCCATTAGGTTCTAAGAGTTTGTAAAGTAATCCTCTTTACTCGTGCAATTTTTCCTGATGTGTTGAAACTTCATACGCCAAATAGTGTCATACATTCCTAAGGTGAAAACTTCTGTCTTGAAAAAAACAGTTTTTATCTGTTTCCTTTGTGTATAATAAATGTCTGTAGGGACCCACTTCTGCATGTACAATGTAAAGATCAATAAAATGTATTTAATTTCTGTCATAATTAAATACTAATTGTAAATCTGTGGTCCACGATTTCAGCCAGCTGTAAAAGTCATACAGATGTTCTTGTATTACTTTCCATACCACACATATGTATATCATTATCTTTTGACCACAATACTGTTCTGGAATAGATTGTTGTGGTATTGCCCCCCCCCATATTGTGCCATAAATAAAATAGCCATCTCTGAAGTGAAGGGATAATCAATGGTTCTGCCCATTATTCAAATACAGTAATCCTTGTCAAAACTGAAACAGGTAAGTGAAACAAAGATTTGCCATTTTTAAAAAGAGATCAGTTGAACATTGTGGCGGGTTTTGTGGATCCAGATATAACTGTCTGACCGCCAAGTCCATGTCTTGTGGAATAGTAGTGTATAGTGTCTGTTAAGTAAATAACGAGGGAATGACCCTTGGTATAAACACACCTTTAAACCTAGGCTCAATCACACATATAGAACACACAGCCTACTTCCAGCCCATGTAATAGAACACCAAAAAGTTATTATGTATCAAATCAATTGATTTATTAAAAACACATTATATTTCTCATCACTTTAAAACAATTCTTTCACAATAACTCGATCTGTTTAAAATCAATTAAAAATATATTATACACTCAACATGTATGGTACAAAACAACAACAAATTTCATTATGAAGTAAAGAGAGAAAGAAAAGACAAATGCTTTGTCATCCGAAAACACATCCGTCGGAATTATTTCTAAAACTCAGCCTTCATACAATATATCTCATTAAATTAATGAGATATATTGTATGAAGGCTGAGTTTTAGAAATAATTCCGACGGATGTGTTTTCGGATGACAAAGCATTTGTCTTTTTTTCTTTCTCTCTTTACTTAATAATGAAATTTGTTGTTGTTTTTTGTACCATACATGTTGAGTGTGTATAATATATTTTTAATTGATTTTAAACAGATCAGTTATTGTGAAAGAATTGTTTTAAAGTGATGAGAAATATAATGTGTTTTTAACAATAAATCAATTGATTTGATACATAATAACTTTTGGTGTTCTATTACATGGGCTGGAAGTAGGCTGTGTGTTCTATATGTGTGATTGAGCCTAGGTTTAAAGGTGTGTTTTTACCAAGGGTCATTCCCTCGTTATTTACTTGTCAGAAGTACTCCTTTCCCTTGGTACAAGGGGTCCCTCTCCTTTTTCTTCTTACACGTGTATAGTGTCTGCACATTCATCGTCACCAAGAGTTCTTCCTTGTTGTTGTATGGGTTCCCCTCCATACTCTTGCTCATGTCCTTACTATCCTTAATGTATTACAGGACTTTAAACAACAACAAAAAATGGCATATGAAAGTTTGCTAGAGACTACAATATAGAATTAATACTGGTCACTATGGGTCAGCCTGGTATAGTCTCAGAATCTTTGTGAAATGTTTGTTGTGTGCACAATACTGGTATTCAGGGCTCTTGATTATCCTACTACTCCCGCTCTCTTTGGCTCTGCCATCCTCCTTCAATTCCTTAAGGCAGGACTTGTCTTATTTTTGACTATTTTCCTTATTTTTGACTATTTTCCCTCGTTGGATTAGAATGGACCATACAGTAATGATGTTCATTATTGAGCTGGTGTTGCATTTCCTCCTTATAGTAGATGTTGCCTGAAGTATGATGACTCTTCCTTTATTTTCTGACTTGATTACGATATCTCTTATATTTCTCAGCATATTTATTGTTTGGAATTCCTTCTTGAATAAATTGGGATGTATGTATCTCTGAATTTCTGTTCCAGATTGTAAAGTACTGTTTTCTCAAAAACTACTATCTCCACAAGTGTTCTGTGTGTTGGTGACCAACATATTAATGGTTTTTCTAAAGTGGGTGTAGTTGTTCTCCACCACCCCTCCTTCTTTTCCTTAAAAAATGTTTTAGAGGGATTTTGTTTTCCGAAAAATTGAATTATTTCTGTTTTCAAATGGACAAAACCAGTTTATTTAGTGGCTAACAGATTATGGATTAGTAGGTCCGTATCTTCACCTAAGAATGGTAGATCATCATCATTTAATCTTTATTCGATTTTTGGGAAAAAAAACATAAAAGAAATTCAGTGCATTACATGCATCAAACTACTTAAAAACAATAACTGTAATATCATAAAAACAATTTTGAAATAAAGTGCATGCTGTCCAGGCAGGTAACAGTGCAACAAAGCCTATAGCTCAAAAACCAAGGGTCCACAAAACACCTTATCGAAAACGAGATACATACAATGAAACCAACAATAATACAAGCAGCATAGTCAATTCTACAATTTAATAAATAAAGTTTGTGCTGTCCAGGCAGGTAACAATGCAACAACGCCTATGGCTCAACAAACTGGGATCTGCGAGCACATTATCAAGAATGAAATACATACAGTAAATCCAACAATAATACAGGCAACATGGTCAATTCTACAAATCTAGCTGGTGCTGAAATCTAGTCTGCAAATAAATACCCGCGTAGGATATCCTACGGCAAACATCTTGTCTGAAACAAACATCAGAGCTGCCAAAGAGCTGCAAGTAAAGTAATGCGTCCCTGCACTTTCGGCATCCTAAATACTTTAAAATGGGCTTAAAAAAAGTAGAAAAAAGGATCTAAAGAATTTACAATAAAACATAAAGTGCATCAGGGATTGTGCAGATGAGCAGTGTTTGAGAGGCAGAACTTCGCATGTCTAATATCAGCACTGCAACATTAAGGTTCCGTCGAACCCATACACAGAGAGGCCGCCCTTTGCCCTGCCAAGAAAGCAAGGAATAGCAGGCTAGGAATAACGAGCAAAACCTACACAAGAAGGGAGAGTTGTGTCCCAGGTTTCCTGTAGGGCAATAAAATCATATTTTTTAATTAAATTGATCAAGCCTGGTTAATAATCTTAACCTTAAGGGCAGCAATGTTCCAATTTAGAAAAGAGAATTGAGGCTGTGTAATCCCATCCTGTAAAATGTAACCCTTTGTCGGTGCCTTTTTGCAGATGAAATTGTCGGTGGGAGGGAGCACCTTGGCGTCATCAGGAAGTCATTCTGCCTATGGACAACTAGTTAGAGCTTCATAGCGATTTGCTACAGGTATAAGGAACCTTGTTCACTGCACATATTGAGAGAGAATCGACGGCCAGCCCGGCCAGTTGGTCGGTCTTTTGTTGAATATGTATTTCCCATGAACCTTTTTTTTCTACCTATTTCATCATTTTCTCCTCCAGGAACCTTTCCCTAAAAAAGAAACATATCTGCTTTTTTTGTTCAAAATTACTCTTGCTGGGGCTGGATTTGTTGTTTGATTCTGTTGTTGAGGATGATTTAGAAATGGCAATGCATCCTCTGCTCCTCCCTTGGTTTGCTACATGGTTGTTGTGTTTTCCGGGTTGCTGCAGAAGTCCTTCTGGAAGTAGGGTTAGGCTATGGGCAACTTTAAAGTTGATATGTCGTTTTGCAGTTGTATCTGAGATGGCTGTGTTCTTCCTGATTTCTCTCTTCCAGTTCTTCTGCATAAGCACAAATATAAATAGCCCTTAGTAAACACACATTTATGTTTCACAGGCTTATCCCCTTAATTCTAGAAGAATCTGAGTATACTGCGTGGATCAAGTAACATTATATACACTAGTAGCATTTAATTTACAGGCCCTGGGCACATATAGTGCACTTTACGAGATACTTATAAGTAAATGAAATATGCCAATTGTGGATAAGCCAATGTTACCATGTTTAGAGTACAGAGCATATGCCCTTTAGCACTGGTTAGCAGTGGTGAAGTGTACAGAATCCTTAAGTGAGGTGCTGTCCAGAGGCAGCTGTTACATTCTCCTTACAGAACAAAAAAGACTTGGGCTGAACTTGGCAATGACGTTGCAGTGTTGAGCACATGAGCAGCATTTGTGACTAATAACACTAACCTAGTGGGAAAGGCATATCCACGAGAGGCTTGAGCAAAATGCAGAAATATTGTTGGGTAGAGTAGCCACAAAGACTAGACTTTATCGATAATCTGTCTCTTTATAGTAGATATTAGTTTGAGTACTGATGTCACTATTCTTTGTCTTCCTCTCTGTAGGCACTGCTCCACCATCAAAGTGTCATCCTGCTCTACTACTCACTATATGTGCCACCACCAATCATAACTCTCTTGTTTGTCAACATCCGTCTTGAGAGACCCTTGGATTAACACTTAACTGGACAATGCCTGCTATCAACAGCCTGGTGCCTTCCCGCTTCCTTACACTCATCGCCCACTTGGTCATCGTTATTACCATCTTCTGGTCTCGGGTAAGGAGTCCACCTGGTGCTTCTCCACAGGTTGAGGACTGAGCACAGGTGATTGTGTTCAGGTGACTCTAGAATGTTAATCATACTTGTTAGAGTGGGTTGCTGACTACACATGGGTAGGTAGGCCACATTCTTTAATTCACCTTTGTGTCTCATGTATTTTGAAAGTGCTGCAGATCAGTTTAGATAATCCACAGCTACTGTTTTCTGAACTGACCTCAACCCTTTTTAGGTCTCGCTGAGCCAGCGCATGCGCTGCTCTGCGAGACATTTAGTTAGTGGCTTTTTAAAGTGCTACCAAAATCTTTTCCTGGCCCCAAGCTTCCGTTCAAGAGCGCGTGCACGCGCGCAGCCGCCATGTGGCTTTCATGGCTCATTAAGCCTTGCTCTCCCAAGCACCTCGCTCTGCTCCTCCCCCACCACAGAGCGCGTCCCTGCCATCACTTTCGCTTTCACTGCCGCGCGGCCGCGTTACTTTCACGGCCGCGCGGCCAATGCTGGTTTCCATTTCCTGAGTGCTTTGTTGTTTTTATATTTGGCACTATAAATGCATATTGGTTTCATGCTTGCTACGGAAAGGGCACTGAACTAACTGGTTCATAAAGCCACAAACCAAATAAATGAATGCGTTTCCTCTCATGCATTACAATCTTTACTTTTTCAGGTTGCAAATTCCATTACTAGATTACCCTTTTCTCTTCCCTGGTTTTACTCCCATAGGTTAATTTCCGTTCTATCTTGCATTCCTCCATCATCCCTGGCCTTCAATCCCTTCATTCAAGTTTTTTCCCACCATATCCCAGGTTTTCGGGCTTATTTTCCAGGTTTCCTTGCTAATTTCTGAGGTTTCTTCACTCATTTTTTAAGCTTCTTCTCTCATTACCGAGTTTTCCCATTCTCGTTCCTGAGGCTTTCCTTCTCCTTCTTTCCTTTAGATATCCCACCGTACCCATTTCTCAATCCCTGCTTCATCCCTCAATCTGTCACTTCCTTACTATGCTTAATTTCCTTCCTCATTTTCCGGCCTTTAGTTTCAACTTCTTTTCGTCTCTGCTCTTTATTCCATCTTACAGCATTCTTTCATTTGTGTGGTCTCACGCCCTCTTTCTTACCCTGAATCCGCGCCACATTTTTTTGGCCACATTCTGCTTCTCACACGTCCTCCTGCCACTTCCTGTGACTTAAAACGCTGCCCTTATATAAGCTCATACTCCCAGAGCGATAAAAGGCTGATAGTTAAATCTCGCCCTGTCACAAGATGGAGGTCCCCCGTGCTGCCCTAGTGACGCAGTCACGGGTTAGTACTGCTTCTTTCCATCGTGACCTTGGGGCCGTTGATGGAAGCAATCGCCTGCACAGTGAAGTACACTCTAACATGGCGCTGGTGCGTGCTAGGAAAATGCCTTTCCCATTTCTCTGTTAGAGTTTCGTTTTTGTAAATTTCTCAGAACAAGGTCGCCTTGTGGTGTTAACAGATGCAACATGATCTCAGCTGATTCAGTCAATAAAAACAGCCTTGTGTTCGAGGTGTGCTGCTTCAGATCTCTTAACTGGTGGTGAGTGGTTGAAAAGTTTCAACACTCTGTCCATCTTCTTGTTTGCTTCAGGTGAGCTCAGCAAAATATCCAGAACTTAATTTTCAATTTGATTAAAAAAAAAAAACTGCAATGCCCAAAGTTTTACTTAGGAGCACGTAACCTGCACTGCCGGGAAGCCAAGGCTGCCTAGTATTAATTGCACCTCTTGCCTCTGTTATGTCATCACCCTACACTTCCTGCCTCTATATTGTATTCTTGCTGGTTAATTTTCGTCCTTGCTTTCTATCTTTCCCTTCCTCCATATTTAAGTCCCAGTCCCCAAAAATGAGTGCCAGTGACCACTACCTGCAAACACCAGCATAAATTAAGCTCTGCTCTGGAGTCATTTTTTTTCTTTTACTATTTTTTTTTTTTTTAAATAGTATAGTACAAATATATGACCAATGCTCTGTGCGCAATGTAGAGAGGCCAAGTGCTGGATGTGGGTGTCATGGACGTCATTTAAGGGTTGCAACTGCGACCCGTGGCTTACCCCTTGCGACCCCTGGCACTGCCTTTGCGACCCCTGGCCTCAGAGGTGGCAAAATGAATGCCAGAAACGCAGGGGCAGCTGGTCCTTATGGACATCGGTTGGGGCTCCACTCTCCGTGTTTTCTGTCAATTTGTTTATTACTCTACTAATGAATAATATTGCATTATTCATTATTAATGTATTTAAAATGGAGTGTAATAAACTGGGTTGTGACTTTCCTTTGCAGCTGACATAAGTAAACAAGCATTGGCATAGCCAATAGGTCTCGCCTTTGGGACCTTATAAGTGTTTAGCCATGTAACAGTTGATGTTGTTGCACCAAGGATATTGTGCTGCATAACTAAATACTTATAAGGTCCCAAAAGCGAGACCTATTGGCTATGCCAATGCTTGTTTACTTCAGTTGGGCAGGACAATGGAAAGAGTCTCTGTTATATAAAGACTGCAATATTGCCCAAGTTTGACAAAATGCTCATGACTCAAGATGATATCCAGCAAAAGAAAATCGCTAGTTCTAAATTCTTTAGCATTTTAATTTGACCTATTTTGATAACCTCCTATCTTCCATCATATATTGTGGATTTATTAAATATGTGTGATTGAATAGACAGTGGTTTGTGAAACACCTTGTTAAGCAACCAATAGACTTGGGACTCTGTGGGCTGTGCTTGGAAGCATTAAATATAACATAATAAATATTTGTCATTCTGCAGAGGACTAAGATGTGTATACTGGAAATTATCTTCATGTTGTCTGTCTTGCCCCTGTTTATAGTCCATGTAGAATAGATTATGGCAGACTGCTCACACGGTTTTAGGAGGCAGTCAAGTATGACACCTCTGACACCTTTATTTCTCCTGACACACATTGTCCTGAAATTACTTCCACGCCACCTTTATTTACTTTGTCTGTATTTACTGAGCTATGCCATCTCTGTGCCAAAAGCATCAGGAAAACAATTTTAAAGTGAGCTTAATTTCAATTGTCTAATTAGTAAAGGATACATTTTTCTATATTTTGTTTAATTGAGGGTTATGTTCAATAATACAATTAGCTGAAAGATAGTTTAAGAATAGAATAGAAGAGGTTTTTGTATAGCGCATGGCTACCCGGAAGCATCCCAGCGCTGAGGATCACTAGAGTAGGGGAGGCCCTCAAGGAAAGAGCCAGGTTTTGAGTTGTTTGCGAAAGGCTGAATGATTAGGTTGGCTACGTAACAGCAGCGGTAAACTGTTCCACAGCTTGGAGGCATTATACGAGAAGCGTATACTAAAATAGTTGAGGGAAAGTATTGGAAAACAATTAGGGGTTTAAATAGATTTACTTTAAAATAAACCTATACATTTGCCCGGATTAGTCTTGGTATTAAATTAAGTGAATTATGTTATAATGAAATATTGTATTGTAATTGCATTTATATAGCGCTTACTACCCCAGACGAGGCGTCAAATCGCTTTTTCGGCAAGTAGCAAGCTACTCCGGGACCCATAGAGCATTAGTGTTGAATTAGTATAGTGAAATATGAAAGTAATTTAGTGGTGGATAGGTTAGTCAGTTATTTGGATTTGGAAGGATAGCAGAAGGATAGAAGAGGAAAAAAGGTTTGTAATTATATAGCGCTTGTTACCCCTGATGGGGTGTTGAAGCGCTTTTTTTGGTGAGTAGCACGCTACTCCGGAAACCCATAAAGGATTAGTGGTGACTTAGTATGGTGAAATATGAAAGTAATTTGAGTGGTGGATATTAGTTATTTGGAGTGAGAAGGATAGCGGAGGGATAGAAGGGGAAGAAAGGTTTGCATTCATATAGCACCTGTTACCCCTGATGGGTGTTGAAGCGCATTTCTGGCGAGTAGCACGCTACTGCGTAACCCATAAAGGATTAGTGTTGAAAATTAGTATAGTGAAATATGAAGTCATTTGAGTGGTGGATATGTTATTCAGTTATTTGGATAGAGAAGGGTCGGTAGCGGGATAGAAGAGGGAAAGAGGTTTGTATTTATATAGCGCTTGCTACCCCTGATGGGGTTTTGAAGCGCTTTTTTGGCGAGTAGCACGCTACTCTGGAACCCATAAGGATTAGTGTTGAATTAGTATAGTGAAATATGAAAGTAATTTGAGTGGTGGATATGTTAGTCAGTTATTTGTATTGAGAGCGTTGGGGAGGGGTTGAAAAGGGAAAAAGGTTTGCATTTATATAGCGCTTGTGACCCTGATGGGGTGTTGAAGCGCTTTATTGGCGAGTAGCACGCTATTCTGGAACCCATGAAGGATTAGTGATGAATTAGTATAGTGGAATATGAAATTTGAGAAGTGAACATGTTAGTCTGTTATTTTGATTGAAAAGGATAGTGGAGGGATAGAAGAGTGAAAGATTTAGATTTTTTTTTTTTTGGAGGTCATACCAGTAGGAGGAGGCTTTTGGATGAGTAAAAAGTGGTTGTGGAGGGGAAGAGTCAGAGGGAAGAGTTTAGAAAGGTTTGTTTTGGGGGATCAGTATAGTAAAAGAGGTGTCAGATGATGCAAGGAGGGGTAGAGTGGGGGAGAGTCTAGAAAGGTTTGTTTTGGGGATCATAGTAGTGGTATGGGGTTTGGGATAAATGAGAGAGTGGATGTAGAGGACATATTGATAGATGTATAGGGTGAGGAATAGGGTAGTGCATTGGAAAGAGTAGTAGAAAGAAGTTTGAGATGAGTCAGAAAGTTGGGCTAGAAGATGTATTGAGAAAAGTATAGGCTGAGAAATAGGGTAGTGCATTGGAAATGCTAAATTAGAAGAAAGTGATTAATATATAGATCCATAAGTACATTGAAAGTATATAGATGCATAAAGGAGGTAAGCATATGTAGATTAAAGATATTGATAGAGGCACAGGATGAGAAATAGGGTAGCGCATTGGATATGCTTTTTCAGGAGAAAAGTAACAAACACACAGATCCAAGTACATGGAAGGTACATAGATGCACAATGGAGGCAAGTACATGTAGACCAAAGATGCACCAGATAAACTCCGGTTTTCAAGTGTTATTGTACTTTAAATTTTTTTTTTTTTTTTTTTTTTACTGCATAATTATTCTATATGTTTATACAAAGCAATACACAAAGATGGGTACATATCTATAGTGAAAATAAATGCTTATATACAGAGTGGTATGCTGTAAATTTCTGTTTGCGTATGGTGCTTATGTGGGGAAGAGCCAATTCTTGAGTAGTTTTCTGAAGATAAGGTGGCTGTCCGTGGATCTTATGTTGGGGGTAAAGAGTTTCATAGTTTGGCTGCTTGAACAGAGAAGGATGTGCCACCCATGTTTTTTTTTCTTGTATCTTGGGATTTTGAGGCGAGGTGCCCCTTTAGAGCGGAGGTTCCTTTGTTGAATGTGTTTGGTGTTTTTTTTTCCTGATGAAGAGCGGTCCCATTCCATGTATTGCTTTGTGAGTGATACAAAGCAGCTTGAATGTGGATCTTCTGGCAACCGGTAACCAATGCAGGGCTTTCAAGGCAGGTGAGATGTGGTCTCACGGTTTGATATGCAAGAGTAGTCTGGCAGCCGAGTTCTGAATCCATTGTAGTCTTTTCATGGTCGTTAAAGGTGATCCGTGGTAGAGACTATTGGCGTAATCGAGTTTGGACAGAACAAGGGAGATGGTAGCTTGGACCGTGTGTGGAAATCCCAAATGAGGGAAAATTCGTTGGAGCGTTTTTATAGTGACAAAGTTTGATCTTGCTAGTTTGTCCACTTGGGCATTCATCGATAGCTAGGAGTCCATGGTCATTCCGAGGTTTCTTACTTCCTTCGACACTTTAGGCGGTGATCCCAGTTCATCAGGCCAGGCGGCAAGCGGGTCATAATGTTTCCAATCGCCAGACGTGAGTATTTCCGTTTTGGAAGCATTCAATTTGAGATGGCTCCAAGTCATCCACTGATCCACGGCTCTGAGATAACAGAAAATTGGGGATTTTCCAATGTCTTTGGGGCATTCCAGTTGAAGGAGTATTTGCGTGTCATCTGCATAGTTATAGCAGTTGAGGTGAAATTGATTGATCAGTACCGGTAATGACTTCATGTAGATGTTGAAAAGCATGGGCGAGATGATAGAGCCTTGAGGGACCCCTGCTTTTGTGGAGTATGGTTTGGACGAGAAAGGTGGGGTATGGATGACATTAGTTCTGTTTCGAAGGTAGGACGCGATCCAGTCTAGACCAGTTCCCTCTATGCCGACTTCATAGAGTCTTTTACTCTAGAGTGTCATGGTCAACCGTGTCAAAGGCAGCCGAGAGGTCCAAGAGGAGTAGTGCAGCAACCCCGTTGCGGTCTACTGTATTCTTCAGGTCATCCCAGATGGCAAGGAGGGCAGATTCAGCGCCTCTTCCCGGACGGAATCCTGTTTGGAAGTCTGAAAGTATGTCATTCTCTTCAATGAATTGTGACAATTGGGCGGACGGTGCTCTTTCTATCAGTTTGCCCAGGAAAGATCCATTTGTAATGGGTCTGTAGTTGTCAGGGTTCAGCGGGTCCAAGTTTGTTTTCTTCAGAAAAGGTCGTATGTGTGACTTTTTGAGTTCTTTTGGAAATATTCCGGTAGTTAAGGAATCGTTGTTGATTCTTCTTACTGGAGTGGCAGCAGAGGTTGTTAAAAGAATTGTCTTGAAAGTTTGTGGTGGACACGGGTCAGAAGGGCTGCCGGCAGGCCTGCTTGCTTTGACCAGGTCCTTAAATTCATCGTGTGGATGTGTTGGAAGGAACGGAGAGGCTCGGTTAGAGTATTCTTGGATTGTTGCTTTGTACAAGGGTTAGTGCTGGTGCTTTGTTTCTGTTTTAAATATGAGTCCAATGTGTCTGCTTTGTCCGTGTAATGATTTGCCAGTTTGTCTGTGAAATCTTGAGTAACAGGATGAGTTCCTTATAGGCAATTTGGTTTGCGAAATTCATTGAGTATTTTATAGAATTCTTTATTTGCACATTTAGCATTTTGAATTCTGTCTGAATAGTACCTTTTCTTAGCTTTTTTGATAGCTGACTTGTATAATCTGTTAATTTTCTATAGGTGAAGTTTGTCTTGTTTGGCGTTTGTTTTGAGCCAGGTACGTTGCAGCTTTCTAATTTGTTGTTTTATGTCTTTTATCTCTGTTTCTCCAAGGCGCTTTTTTCTTTTGTTCTGTTGTGTGGTTTTAAGTGGTATCAGGATGTCAAAAGCTTCCTGTAGCCACTCATATAGTTTTTTAACAGAATTTATTGTTTCCAGATTTGTACTGGATGTTAGTTATGTTTCTAAGTGTTCCAAATTGAGTTTGTTCCACGGCCGATAGGTGGATGGATGTAAGGTAGTTTTAGGTGAATCGCTTAGTGTTTAATGTTGGAAAGCAAGCAAGTGGTGGTCTGACCATGTGACTGGAGTTATAGTTTGAAAGGTAACTAGTTCAGTATTAGCAAAAATGACATCTAGGATATGTCCAGCGATGTGTGTGGGTTTGTGGACAATCTGATGCAGGTTCAGTGCGTCTAGGCCAGTGATTATTGTTTTTGGATGGGTCATATTGGGTTTGTCAAACCAAATGTTGAGGTCACCCAGAACGCATAGGTTGGAGTGTATTGTTATCAGGTTTGAAACTGTGTCTAGAAGTGCGTTTGGGAATGTCGCCTTGCTAGGTGGAGGTCTGTAAAGGAGCTGGAAGTTACAGGAGGAAGACGGTGTAGGATTGCATCTGGTGAGAAGAGACTCACAATTATTTATGGTGATGTCGTCAACTTTAGTGATATGTAATGTTTGTCTGAACACAACAGCTAGACCACCTCCTTTTTTGCCTATACGATTTTGGGTGATCGTTTAATAGCCTAGAGGAATGGCTTCATGCAGGACTGGAGCTCCCAACCATGATTCAGTTATGAATAGTATGTCTGGTTTTGCATCAGTGAGAAGGTCGTAGATGTGATGTTTGTTTTTAGAGAGGGAACGAGCATTTATTAGTAGACAGTTTAGAGAATGGGCTTTGGTGATAGTGAGACTTTGTTTTGTAGAAGAGTGATCAGTATTGTGTGAATTTGTAGCAGGTGTGTTTTTAGTGCTGGTATTAGCTGTATTAGGATAGCAATCGTGTAGCTGTTCTGTATCATGTTCCTCATCCAGCATGCTAAGAAGGCATTTTGATGGGTCTGCGTGTGTATGTGGTGGAGATGGTGTTTGAGAGTGAGTTGGCGTGCTGTGTTGTTTTCGCGGTGTAACATTGTTGTGCAGTAGGCATGGGGAAGCGAAGTTGTGAGGTGTGGCACGTTGCTTATATTGTTTGCGTGTGTTTAGGGCGGAAGGTGTACAAGTCAGGGGTGGTGGTGCAGCATGTGGGTCAAGTAGTAAGGTTCTAAATTGTCCAATGGATGAGAGGCGTTTGGAAGAGAGTTGCTGTGTTGCTGTATCTGTGTTAGGTGTAGTGGAAGAGAGAAAGCTTGGCATTGGAGTTTGTTCCTTTGTGTGGTTCGAAAGGTGGGTGTATGTTTATATTTTGTGATGGTAAGTATTATGAGGTGTTGCGCTTTGAAGATCTTGTTGTGCTGGTGTGTGTGATATGTTTTGTTTTTGAGGAGTAGCGAAAAGGGGTGCTGGTGTATTTGTTTCATGCGATGTGTGAATACACGTGTCGTGCGTTGACTTGGCTGCGCGACCAGGCCGGACCTCAGTGCGTCCAGTTGTAGATCTGGCACCGGACCTCTCTGTCACGATATTCCAGCTATGACTCCTTGCCTAGGATAAGACTTGTTCAGGGACTTTCGATGCAGGTGTGCCTCCCCTGGGCCACCCCAAGGGTGGTGTGCTATTTTGATCTCTTCTCCTGTGTCTTTATGATTATGTAAGGCATCTATGCATCCCTGCGAGGCATTTCCAGGTAGCCGGGCTGCGCATTTGGTGACTGCTGACCTGTCCGCTGTGTGTCCCCCCGCACTGTGCCGCCAGAGCCTGGACTCGATCTGGCCTCTGGACTTCTCTTACTGCATCACTTTGACCGAGTGGCTGCCCCTCAAACCTTGTTCCTCGCTCACTGAGGCCCTGCCTCGGCTCCCCGTCAGGCCGCGCTATGGGTCACACTGCTCTGTTGACTGTTTTGTCAGGCCAGCGCTAGGCCCTAAGTGGGAGTCTCCTACTTGTACGATTCCTGACTTCTGTTGCAGCCCAGCCTTGGTATACTTCGTCTCAGTGAGACAGGTCTATGGTGTCCTGCGCTTTGCCTCGATGTATCCCGCCTATTTGCGTGCTGGGGGCCGAGAGTTCAGGCATTAAAGTGCACTCACCACTGGCGGGGCCTTGCTGATTTCTAGTGCCGCCCGCAGTGAGGCACCTCTGCGCGCTGTGATGTGAGGCAGTTGAATTCCTTGTCGAAATGGCTGCCGTAGAATATGGGAAGGTGGCACCGCGCCCCAGCTGCAGCCCTATTCACCAGGCCTTGAGACTCTACCTGCATGGGGGCCGCCGCCAGCGTCCAACAGGCGAGTTCCCAGTCCCACTCCGCTCCGCATACGATCCAGATGCCGGCCCAGCTCTCGGTTAGAGTTGAAGTTGGATCAATGTAATTTAGATTTTAGAATTAGGGTACAAGTTAAATTATTACAATATACTTTAATATAATTTGAATTAAATGATTTAAATGACTTATAGTTAGCAAAAGGATTTGAATAAAGATATTCATTTTCAATGTAATTAGATAAAAATGGGTTAAGCTATAATGTTAGTATATTATTGTTGTAATAACTATTTTTCATTTTAAGAATGGGCTAGAATAATTTGAGCATTGCAAATAATAATCCATAATTCAGTTATGGATCAGGGCATGGTTGAGTTTTATGAAAATTAAATATAACTTTCTTTAAGATACGATTAAGGAACCAGTAAGTTTTAAGCAAATTAAATATCATTATCTTAAGGTACATTATGGTGAAGTTTTGAGGCTGTGACAATGTAAATGCTGGACAAAGTTAAGAGGAGAAAAAGTAAATATCATTTCAATGTTATACATAGGTTGCAGATGTAAAAGTAAAATGAAATACAGGTGGTAAGAAAAGGGATCAAGAAATTAGGGTAGTAGAAATAGACACACATTTCTCCATCCAAGCACTGTTATGGAGGCTGTGAAGGTTTTAAAGCAGTATGTATTACAACCATATATAATACTTGGGGGGGGAGGGGGTTTGTTATGACATCTAGTGTCTGAAGGATCTTGTTTTCAACAAATGCAATCTTGAAGAGCATTTTTGCATATGTAGAAGATGGTGGTGGGTTGTTTGAATTTTCTTCAAGTTTTACAAGTGAAAAATCCATCCCTATGTTGAGGTTTGATAACGCATGAGGGAGGCATTGAATGACAGTCTGTAGGCAGCTGGCTCTGTATATGGTATACAACTAGGTGGTTATACCGTGCACAGAGTCCAGAGATTCCCCCAGAAGTGTTCAGGGCTCAATGCAAACCCAAAGTGCTCTATTTGTGGTAGTGTGGGCGAGCAGCCTTAGGCCTAACACAGAGGAGTGTAAGACATTTGGTGTGCACACAATGACCAATAAATGACACATGACTCAAAAAGGAGATCCACGCCAATTTTATAAAAATAAGCTTTGCTCAAGATTGATTTTAAGACCAAGATCTTCGCAAAAAGGTAAGTATGTTTTTAAATAGAAATTCTTTTCGGTTTCAAAAGTGGACATAGTGCATTTTTCAGTCTTTGCAATGTTAACCTATGGAGTAAAACAACAATGCGATTTTACAAGTAAGTAACCAACTTACAGTTCAAGTCTTCGGGTAGCAGGGTCAGCAGAGGGCAAAGTTCAGGTAAGTACAAACACCTCACCACCTGCTGCACAGGGGCGGCCGGGTGCAGAGGTCAAAGTTGAAGATCAGGGCCAATGGAGACGGGGGGTGCTTGAATACACACTGCTTGAAGGTAAGTAGATCGGTTGCAGGGCTCAAGCTTCAGAGGTTAAAACAAGCACAGGGGGGGTCACAAGGCACCAACAAACATATACCTCCAGCGGCACAGGGGCGGCAGGGTGCAAACACTGTGTCAGGCACCCAATGCAATTCAATGGAGAAACTCGGTTTGGAAAACAGGCTGCAGGAAGTGAACTGGAGGCTGCACAAAGGAAACCAGTGACAGCAGAGGTCAGTTGGGATGCTGTAGGAAGTAGGGACAATGTCAGTCGAGGTCCTCAAGCCCCAGGGGCTTTGGGTGCAGGGGTGTTCTTTGACATTGTGTTTTTTTCACCGGAGCTTGTCGGGGGGAGCCTTTATATTCACACTGCAGGCGTCATCATGCAGTCCAGGAGGGGTAAACCAACGCTGGACTTGGACTCAGGATCGCTGGGGAACCTTTTCTAGGTCAGTGGGGCACCTGGCCACAGGCCAGAGGCGTCTGGTGCAGAGTGGTCTGAGATCACGGATCCAGAGGGCACCAGAGTCCTTTGAGGTGCTTTCTTGTGAACAGAGATGCTGTCCTCAGGAGTTCTGGTCTTCAAAGGCACGAGGTCCTTCCAGGTCGGTGCCTGCAGGACATGCATCGCTTCTTCGCAGAATCTTTGAGGGCTGCAGACAGGCCAGTAGGGCTGGGACCAAATCAGTGGGTGTCGACAGTCTTCTCTGCGCGGTGTCTTCTTCGTCCTTCTTCTTAGGTCAGCAGGAACTAGTTTCAGGGTCTGGAGGAGCCACCTAAATGCTAAATTTTGGGGTGTTTTAAGGGAGTGACGGGGCCAATGGGCACCTTACCTGGAGTGTCTACGCCCTCAATTATGCCACCCTCCTGTGGGAGGGGGCATGGTCTTAGCCCTGATTGGAGGAATACCCCCATCTTCAAGATGGCGGGGACTGAAAGATGTGCTTCACCTTGCCTCCTACACCTTAGGAGTGGAGTTGGCAGAGGTGGGCACACCTCCAATTCTTCCTGGCTTTTCCCGCCGGTTTTCCCGCCCAAAGTGGGGATCCTAACCGGGAGCTGCCACCTGCTCCTAGCAGCACAGGCTGGGGGTCACGTTACAAAGGCGGCAGGTCTTTGAAGCTTCCCTCTCTTGCACTGTGCCCATCCTGGGGGAGGAGGTGTGCCACTTCCACCCAGGATGTGCTTTGTTTCTGGTCCCAGAGAGCGGGGGCTCTCGACCCAGGAGTCCAGAAACATGCCTGGTGGTGGCATGCTGCCTAAAGCCAGTCTGTGACCACACCAGGGTTGGTAGATTTTCAGGGGCACCTCTGAGGTGCCCTCCGAGTACATGTTTCAATAAATTCCACACTGGCATCAGTGTGGATTTATTGAGAGGAGTAGTTTGGCACTAAACACTCCTGTGTTCAGAGAAGCCATCATAGTGCTGTGGGGCTCGAGTTGTCGCTTTTCTAGCCTATGTACTCTCTATGACTTCCCCAGCACTTAAAATATCTAAGAATAGACTTAAATATTGTAGGGGCATATCTGCTCATGCAGATATGCCCACACCTGTGCTATAGTGCACCTACCTAGGGGGTGACTTTACCTATACCTTAGGAAGTGCTAGTTGGCATGGCACACAGGCAGTGTTCCATGTCGACTTTGTCGTTTTGTCTGCACGAGGGCATGCATGCTGCAGTGGCAGTCTGCATGGCTTAGGTGAGGGGTCCCTAGGGGACCTTCTTCAGTTGCAATGCCCTAGGTACTTGTGTACCATTTACTAGGGACTTACAGGGGGCTTGAAGAGCCAATTGTGGAACAGTTTTAGGGAAGAAGCACTGGCACAGGGGATCTGGTTGGCAGGGACCCTGTGCACTACAATCAAAACCACATCAATTTCCAGGCAAAAAGTGGGGGCTAACCAGGTCAAAAGAGGCACTTAATCACACAGTCTCTGTTAGACCTGGTACCATTGGCGTGAGTCTCCCTTCCATTTTTTCACTGATTGCCTCCTCTGTTTTTGATGTTTTGCTGGTTTAGATGCTTTGGGCACTGTGCCACTGCTATTCAGTGCCACAGTGCAAGTGCTCCCTATGGTAAATTGACGCATTGATTAGTGACTCCATGATTGGATTACTTGATTTACTTGTCAGACCCTAGTATAGTGCACCATGGGTGCCCAGGGCCTGTAAATCAAATGCTGCTGGTGGGCTGGCCGCACTGGTTGTGCCACCCACAGAAGCAGCTTGTAAAGTGTAGCTCAGGCCTGCCATTGCAGAGCCTGTGTGCAGTCTGGGACTGCCATGTCGACTTGGCAAGTGCACCCACTTGCCAGTCCCCAAACCTTCCCTTTTCTACATGTTAGCCACCCCTAAGGTAGGCCCAAGGGCAGGGTGCATTGTATGTAAAAGGTAGGACATGCCCTGATGTGTGTAGCATGTCCTGATAGTGAATTACAGCCAATTTCGTTTTTCACTATTGCAAGGCTACCTGTCCCCATAGGCCAGAATGGGCAGCTTGATTATAACATCTTATAATCCTAACTGACCCAGGGAACTTGGTAGAAAAACGAATTTAGTTTGCCTGAACTCAGAATGATAAAATACATCTTTTAGTGAAGTTGGTTTTAACATTCTGTGTTTGAAAATACCACCTTAGAAAGTAGGTATTTTCTTGCCTAACCATCCAGCCTGCCTCTGCTAGCTTGTGTATTGTATGTCTGGTTTTGTGAGTGACAGGGGCTGGGGGACTCCAGGAGACAGGGTGAGTAAGCACAGGGCTGAATAGACCTATTTGCATGTAGAGTGGTGGGAGGAGTAGCACCTGGGCCTGAATAGGCTGTGCCTGCCTTCCACAATGCTGGCTCCACCTCCTGTGGTGCGTCTGATATTCCTGGCCCACACTGACAAAGGAAGAAGGTGTGCACTGGCAGAATGCACCCAGAACTGGTTTGGACTAGGTACAGGACCCTCTGCCTTCAGAGGACAAAGGATTTATGGGTATAAAAAGGGGGACCCAGACCCCAGAACTTTAGATCACTTCTGGAACAACAAGACGAACCTTTGCCAAGCAGAAGAACCAAGGAAGCTGCAGGAGTTTTGGACTGCCCCTCTGCCAGTGTGCTGTTTGCTGGGTTGGCCTGCAGTGGTCTTCATTGCCAAGGAAAGGAGAAGGAACTTTTAAAGAACTTTCATCATCTTGCAGAATATTTCTCCAAGGGCTTGAACTTGTGCTTGCCTCCTGCTGAAGTCTCAGGGACAAAAGACTTCACCACCAGCTCCCCTCTGAATTTCCTTGCTGGGAATTCTGTCTGCAGAAGCCTGCGTGTCGCTGGGAGCTGGAAGCGCGACTCAACGAGAAGAAGCGTGTCGCTGTCGCAGCTGTTGCCGTCGCATCGCCGGAGAAGCGTGTCGCCGCCGCATCCCCAGAGAAGCGTGTCTTCGTCGCAGCTGCCTGCCGTCGCATCACCGGAGAAGTGTGACTCCGTCGCATCTGCCTGCCGTCGCATCACCGGAGAAGCGTGTCGCCACCGCAAGGGTCGCCGTCGCATCCCCGGAGAAGTGTGTCGCCGTCGCAGCTGCCTACCGTTGCATCACCGGAGAAGCGTGTCGCAGGGCCTGTCGCGGCTCCAAAGTACAGCGTTTTCCGCACGGCCGTCGGGCGTGCACGCATCGTCTTCACGTCGTCGCATCGCATCAAGGGCGCACTCATCGCATCGCACCGGATCGTCGCATCGCGGCGCCTGCTCGCCTTCCCTGCGGACCCTTTGTTTGTTTTGCGTTACGCATCCCAGGTACTTTTGTGAGGAGCGTGTCGCATTTTTCATCAACTTGAACTAAGTTACTTCTACCATCTTTAAGTCTATTTTAAGTACAGTTTTGTGGATTTTTGTCGTTTGTGGTCTTGTGTTAAGTCTATATAAAGAATACTTATTTTTATAAAACCTGTGTGGTGTCCATCTGTAGTGTTTTCACTGTATTACTGTATGTGTTCACAAATGCTTAACACACTGCCTCTGAGATAAGCCTGTCTGCTCGTGCCAAGCTACCAAGGTGGTGAGCAGGGTTATCCAGTAGTGTAATCCCCCTTTTCCTGACTAGAAGCAAGGGTCCCTATTTGGTCAAAGGTGTATACCATTGCCAACTAGAGACCCCCAGTTCTAACAGTCTCATAATAATTAGCAGAATGACAAAGCAGTATGGTTGAGGGTGCATGATAGCGAAGCAGGAAGGCAGTTTGTAGTACAGGTGAGGAGAGTACAGAGAGTACAGTGAGTAAAGAGGTCTAGTGCTGGAAGCTGTTCTGCTGAAGATGAAGTTTGGTCTGTGCTGAGGAAGAAAGTCGGCCTAAAACTGGACTTTGCTGAATTTGTGAGCACACGCAGAAGACAGATGCCAAATGTTCCAGGACCCTACTAAAGAGCAAGTGTGAAGGGCACATCGAGAGATGTTCAAAGATGTCTGTGTGAAGAGCAGGGCGCTCAATAGAGCAAAGGCTGCTGGTAAGTCGGAGAGTGAGAGCACGAATAAAGCAGACTAAGCCTTTGTGTGTGACATACACAAGCCAAGTGCCTGATCCTTCAGTCTTATTCTTTGAACTGGTCAGAATCTTTTCTTCCCTTTAACCTCCCCGCCTCCTGTACAGTGTGGTCAACAGGAATAAAATACAGAGAGATGTACAGAAAGGAAGAGAGCACACAAGTGAGGGAATTCTCTTTAGTGGGTGCTCATGGTGGAATGAAAGGACACAAGAAACATAGTGAAAGGGTCCTAAAGTGGCAAAATAAATTAGGGTAAGTTGTGATCAGGTGCCTTGGCGGCTGATGGTGGAGGATTAAAGTGAGATGGTAACCTGTATTTAAGTTTCTACATTTTTTACCAGTGAACACCAGGAAACTAATCATAGAAGCCTTGGTGACCTCCTGGTTATACGATTATAACTCCCTTTTTTTAGGCATATCCGGTAAATATCACTGCAAACTCCAGATAATTCAAAATGCTGCTGCTGGGCTCATTTTAACTGTCCCGAAAAGACCCTCTATTAGACAGGGTCTCACGCACTGTCTGGCGATGGAAAAACAGATCATTTTCAAATGTTTGCTGATCACTTTTAGAGCTGAACACAAGAAATGCCTGTTCCTTCTTCAGCAGAGATTCAGTTAGTATAGGCCAAGGAGAGACTTGTGCTCCAGCAATAATCTGCTCCTGGCTATTCCAAGAGTAAAGCGAGACAGAAATGGCGGACGCGCCATCTCACATTTGGCAGCTAAGCTATGGAACAGCCTGCCCTTGGAGCTTAGTAAACCGGACTCCAAATCTCGGTTCAAAAAGGACCTGAAGACTTTCCTTTTAAAACATGGTTAATTGTTGGTCATAATTACCTTACTGGTTAGCGCCAAGACGCTTCTTTGAAGCAGCTGTTCACGCAATAGAAGTAGTATTTCATTCATTCATTAAAGTCAAGTTTGGAAGCTGGATTCTTAGTAAGAGCCCTGTAGAGAGGGACAAAACCTTCAGAGGAACTTTCTTCGAGGAGCGCTTTGTGTGATGAAAGACCGAGAGTGGAATGCTAGAGAAGAGTAAAGGAGTGCTTAGCACTTGGTCTGCACTTGCAAAAAAAGAAAATGGGACGGGCAGTATAGCATACTGAGG
Source organism: Calotriton arnoldi (assembly GCA_963921515.1). Classification (NCBI taxonomy): domain Eukaryota; kingdom Metazoa; phylum Chordata; class Amphibia; order Caudata; family Salamandridae; genus Calotriton; species Calotriton arnoldi. The sequence continues at coordinate 558,279 of CAWUFW010007911.1, read as the reverse complement.
GCTACCAACAAGCCACAAGAGATCAAACTAACTGTAGTGTCAAGACAAGGAACATAAAAACACTGGGTATGGAAAGAAAGAACTGAGTAGGCAGAGGTGGAAAAGAAGGAAGGGTCAGTGAGGGAGGGATCACATGGGACAGAGGGCTCAGTGACCCTTTTATAAACCTGAAAGTGGGTCTAGACTATATTGTTGTAGGTGCACAGCCCACTGAACTTGGGTGCTGGAGCTTTTGTCTACTTGAGATTGCCAGATAAGTTTTGTGTTGGGAGGAAACGGGTGACCCTTGCTGCTAAAACTGGCAGTTTACATTCACTCCGTAGCCGGAGTCTGTGGTTCAGCCTAGAATGGTTAAGCCACCATCGTAAAGAGTGCCCTTGTCTGTACCCCTGCTCTAAAGGCAGCGTTTTGTCCATCAAGCCCTCTTGTCTTTATCACCCTGCAAATCCCAAACATATAGGGAAGCTACAGTCCCCTAGGTCCCCTTCTCTCCAGCTCTATGTTATGAAGGTAAAAGTATTGAATGTGGAGAAGAAGTAAGTCCCTGGGACACATCTGGGTGCACAACTAAAGTTAAGACAGAAAATAGACTGATACAACATAAGGGATAACCTAGATGTGGACATGTACACTATGACAGATCACGCAAACACCAAGACTTGAAATACATTGACAACGGGTTATATGAAATCTGAAGTGAATCAGAGTGCCTCATGTGTGCATCCTTCTACACACCGTTTCCTGTCTGCGTACAACTGGCTTACCCTCTGCTGTTGTCTCAGTCATCTCTTTTGTCTTTCAGAATAACAATGTCCTGGCCTGTCTGCCTGTGAGCTACACCCCGGAGGAGTTTAGCAGTCGAGACACAGAGTAAGCTTCAGAACGTCCTCTTTTATTTCTAGGTACCCTTTGAATAAGAAAGCTAGAAAAAAAGAGTATCTACCTAAACATAAAAGAAAATCCCTTATAGCTCCCTACCGGGGGCCCTGTTTTTGGTTTTAAGATCTATGGGGAGAAATGAATTCATGTGGAACACAAAATTCCCACATGGTGCCTGCTCATCGGTGAGTGTGTGAGGTTTCTCAGGGACATATGTCTATGTTAAGTATTGTCATTTTCCACATGTCTCCAGGCCTAGAGTACTAGTACTCTCTATTTCGATAGCCTGGGCTCCCTTTGTATACCTGAATCGCCACAGGAAGCTGGTTGTGCAGACAGGAATTACTCTAGGAGGTGATAGCAAGTTTGCAACTCGTGCAATGTTACACAGTAATCATACACAATAAATCATTGTTTCACAATCCCAGATGTGTCTTTATAAAAGTAGCATATGAGGGATGGGTCAGTTAAAATAAGGCATACCAAAGACAAATTGCACCTCCTAGGGATGGTTAAACCCCATATATGTTTATAGTGCATATGTGTTAAGGCACTATACTTTGATGATAATGAGTTTATAGGTAATGCAACCCTAGATATCGGAAACTAACTTCAGATTCCATTGGAGTTTGCAAGATTTACTACAAAGTAAGTTTACTATGCTCTAGTTTGTAGAGTACTGGTGCCAGATAGGGTTACAATGCGTGCTATTACCTGTCTGCCATTTGTGCTAGTTTAACCGCAGTTCAGGGTTTGTGTAATGCAAGTCAGTGGGTCTTAACCAATGCTGTAACTCAAGGGGCAACTGGAGAACCTGTAATCACTGGGGTGACCAGGATATCTGCCCATGACCTCTAGTGATGTGACATGGTAATGGATTACCAAACCCAGTTCACAGAAACAGTTAACAGTTGTGACTCCGTGATATCCGGCAGGGTTCAGTGTGCTTAGGGCTTCCAGGAAATGGAATCCGTGCATAGGCTACTCTATTTCCCAAGATTTGTGATCTCAGTTTTCAGATGGTAGGGACATCTGCTTTGCTGGTTCGCACCCACCAGGCACACAGGGTCATAGTACATTAGGGTGTAACTTGGATCTTCTAAAGACAATAACCTCGGAACCATAAGTTGTAGTGTGGTAGTTAAAACGATTCCTAGTTCAACACAACCAGCATTAACCAACACAACACCATAAGCATTTAGGACATAAGGGTTGAGATCTAAATTTCCTCTTTGGTTCACAACTGAGATGATACGTCCTCTCTGAATGTCAGGGGGCAGAAGTATTTTGTGATTTTCCTCAGACCACACACCTTGGCCACAACTTGGTCCTGTTCCCAGATGCTCTCTACACAGCTGTACTGAATGTGTAGGTTGGCAGATCATGTGGGCACTGCAGACTCTGCAGCAGGGGCAGTCCTCCTGTATTTCTGACATATCTTTAACCCTTGTGTGAGGCTGAGTCAGACCTTCTTTGCAGATTTGGTCCAGGCCAGTCGGGCTCCATATTGATGGAACTCTTGGCCAGTCTTTCTCCTCAAATTGTCCTTCACTTGCATCACAGTCAGAAGGACTTTGTCCCTACTCACAAGATCAGGGTGGCTCTTCCTTTTTCCAGCCAGGACACACCAGTAGAGCATCTCTATGTTCCTAAGCCTCTTCTCCCACTCCTTTTAGTTGGGCGGATAGATCAAATTAATGCCTTCTTACTCTGAAGAGAAACCATGCAACAAAAGATGAAGAGAATATTGATTTGTAGTCACAGTCCAAGCACCCCAAGTGGAAGTAGATAATGGTTGGTAGATCCCCACTTGAAATGATCAATCATTGTCATACCAACATAAATACTTATGTGGAGAATCAATCATACACTAGGTCTGCAAACGGCCCTAGTGGCCTTTGACTAGAATACTGGGGATAATGGGGCATCACAGGCAACCTATATATTCGACGAACCCCGAAATGTAGATGTGAACATCTAAGACATGCCTAAGCCCAATCTAATCTGCCAGTGGTGTGTCATACCAACCTTAGCCAGTTTGGTCAATGCCCCAGGTGAGAGGACAGAGTTATGAGCCTCTGGATAAACCTAACCATCTCTGTCCTAACTGTGTATGTACTCGCTGCAAAGGACCATCTTCGGCATCAGGAGTACAGCCCCAAGCTTGGACTAAGATAAGGTACTTTCCAAATACCATAAATTACCCACAGGAGTGATGGATTTACTGTTAACCACTTCACGATTGTTTTGCCAAACTACTGCATTGTGTGCCACATGAGTATTTATGTTGGTATGACCTTGGTTTTCGTTACAACTCCAAGCCCACAAAAGGGTTCACTGAATGTTGCTAATGGATATCGATCTATCATTTTCAGTGGCTATCCATGGAATAAACTCATTGATACCCAAGCTGAATGCGGAGACACACTTATTGGCATGATTCTTACTCTTTGGAAGGGGCAGTCGAATGTCTTAGACTCCTGGTCAAACCACTGGTGATACAACTCTGGGTTCTTCACAGATGAACAGAGAATCACTCTACCTTTTGACAGGCATTATTATTTGGGATTAGTTTCTGCTTGCTTTGTCTGTATTGGGTTAAGTAGTGAATAGTCACAGTTTTTTTTCCTTATGTTGTTTGTTTTGTGCTCTGAAACTGCATTAAGTGTATATTGCCTACAGTATATATTACCATCAATCCTGAATAAGTTTAGTAATTCTTGGTGTACTTCTTTCACAGGTTGGTTGTCGCCCTCTCCATCACTCTGGGATTGTTTGTAGTAGAGCTCCTAGGCTTCCTGTCTGGTGTGTCCATGTTTAACAACACGCAAGGCCTCATCTGTATCCTTTTATAGATGCATGAAAACAGATACCTATAAAGTTTGCTGTACTAATCCATTCTGTGCATTTCTTGCTCAATGTTGGCAGTCTCTACCTATGGTAGCAACCTTTAACCTTCTGATGGGAGTCTGTTCCAAGCATTCCCCTTCCATCACCACTGCAAAGAAAATCCTGTGTCACTCACAGGGACTACTCCATGTACCTGTGATTTTTCTGGGAATGGTTATGCACTGAAATTCTGATTCTTGCACTACCATCTCTTAAGAAATGTGAACCGCTATCATCTCTCTTTTCCAATATACATATTTGCTTTTTGAGACTCTTATAGAAATTGTGATACCATTTTCCTTTGTCTGCATTGTACCTAATCTGTTTGCATCCACCTGTAGATTTGTCTTCTAAACTGTACCGGGTACACATCCCTTTAAGGCCTTTACTGGGCACACTGCCTGACCAGTGATATGTACTTTAGTACAAGGGGTGGGTGTAACTTGTGTATTTTGCTGTAGCAAAGGTATGTGGATTTACAGCAAAAAATATGCAAGATTACTCGAGGAGCATAACCCTGCATTTAGCGCTATATTCTCAACACAAAATGCCCCCAATGTCCAAAATGAACCAGAGGATGCATTTTGCACTACCAAAATAGTGATAAATGCAATAGGACGGGAATAGCACCCCCCTGCTCGTGCTCTGTTCTCTTGGGTAGTAATTTTTGCCCCAAATTATGCAAACGGGCGTAATCGCATAATTTTGCAACATGGGTACCTCGAAATTACCAAAATTGTTCCAATTACTTTAGTGTAATTAAAAGTTTGCCCAGGTCTAATTTCTTCCTCATCCCTATTCTGCTAGTTATAGTTCACTTACATTCTTCACACATCTGAGAGCATCCATTATGAAAATCCCAAGACCCTGCTACCCTTGAATGAACTATAAGTCTTCATCTCTTGTACTACGCCGCTCCTCTGGACATATGTACCATACGTTAATGCTAAGCTGCACCTCCCCTGACTCATTATCCAGTTTTTATAAAGCACGTCTCTTTTTGTTATCACTTCCTCTCCTGCAGCGAATCATATAGTGGCTCTCTGTTCACACTACAAGTGAGTATTAATTTCCTACTTGCACCTGTGCAGACTAAGAACCCGTTTGGGTGTATTTTGGAGAACTGGACCAAAGGTAACCCACTCTGTGCTCAATTAACCACAACTTGTTCCCCCTGTTTGGCCCTCCTCCACCTTAGCAGCCTGATTCCCATGCTTGGTTGATAATGTAACTCTTTCAGTATCCCTCTGTGGAACAGTTCCAGAATTATTACCTTCATTCCTCTGCCCCAGCTAATCTGTCTGTAATTATTTAACTAAAGTGAAAATGCAATGCAATAGTCCTTTTATGATGTCTGAGAACTTTTCAGTAGCACTGAATTTCCTCAATATTGATTCCAGGCTGACTGGCCTGTTGATGCCATCTGTCTCATTGCTCCACTATTGGGGGGGGATTACTGAGATTAAAGCCATCTTTCTGAAGATTTTGGAACCTACAATGCTTGCAGAGAACTATGTTGTTACTGCCACCAGGTGTATTTTTTCCTTTACTGCTTTAGCAAATGTCAAATCAGGGCCCATTTCCTTACATAGTTGCTAGGTTGGCTCACATGTTCTTGCTGCATGCATATGCTTTTCCATGGTATGTGTACAGTACATATCTTGGAAGATGAGGGGGTGCTTATAGGAACCCAGAAAACATGGCCGTTCTCTTGTTCTTGTTGTTTGTCCCTAACGCATCCTCCCATTCTGCAGCCATTGCAGCCCATGCCAGCGCTTCTGTATCACTGCTTTTCTTCCTGTTTGATCAATGGGATTGCAGTATTTACTGGTGGATCTTTGCCTTTTGCAGGTCAGTGACACATGAGACTGTCTGGTTTGATGGCAGGAGAGTGAGTACGGCTTGTTAGGAAATTGCACATCGGTGAAATGATTTTTTGAGGTCATAAAACTCTAGTCACAGATTATTCACTCGCCCAGTAACAAAATAGTCACACGGGTAGCCTGACCTTATACACAAAGGCATTGATTGTGAAATGCACACAAACCGCCACAAAACAGAACATGATGGCTGTCCAGAGCAGTTGTGCAAAGTAAATCCCTGAACAGCACAAAAAGGTATGTTTGTTGCATGCCCTGATGCACATGCTATGCATACTCCTTCCATCTAGTGGTGGGGTCTGACATTTGCAAGTTGTTTTTCTTCATGGATAGGCTTTCGAGTAACAAGATGCACTGTGACTCCACCCTTAGTAGGCAATGCGCATGGGCATTGAATCCATGTTAGAATGTTTTTTTCCACTATCAGATTCGGGCGTGTACTGACTGGACTCAGAGAATCGACATGTTTCTTTTTTTCTTTTCAGACCCACACGGTTAAACTTGACACCCATAGCAAGGAAAAATCTTTGTTATATGCACTCTTCTCCACAACACCATTCAGAGACTGAGGCCTGTTGATCAATTACAACTGCCATGCATTGGGCCCTCTTTAAGGCCGCATGCCACCTCAACCTTACAGATAATGCACTCAGGGTGATGGAACAGGGCCCCTTCCAGTACTGTTCTAAGTGTAAAGCAAAGTACCTGTGGTCCGACCGTCACAAGGTCTGAAACCTCTGCCCCCCCCCCCTTACCCACACCGATGTGAGCTGTGACGCATGTCTCGCCTTTTGGTCAAAGAAGACCCTCTGATACCAATAGGAGAGGCAGAGGGCACACCAAAAATGCACGAGCAATCCCACAATGACGCGCCCAACATCTTCAAAGAACAGGTCCATCTCTACATCAAGAAAGGTGAGGATGGCCGCCGTTAGGGCATTACGTGCCACCAACCATCGCCCAGGCCTAAGGCGGTCTTACCCAACAGCTCAGACTAGTAGGAAGTAGAGGAGATTTCCTCAACCTCCACAACCAGTGGCCCTTGAACAGAGGCCTCCGAAAGGGTCACGTATGGTCTGCATCTCTTAAGAGGCCTCACAGAGGTAGAGCACAGCCCCTGAGGTTGGCAGGCCTGTGTGCCTAAAGTATCACAGCCTCTAGGGCCTCTGCCACTTTTGGGCTCCATTCGGCACCAAACAAAGGCCTCAGAGGCAACAAAGTGCTTGCCCAAGGGCATCAACCCTCCTTGGCAGTCGAGCCCCAAGATCCTGCGCATGCCTCAAATCCGAAGGCTTCATCAATGTCAGCATCCAAGCCATGTTCGTCTCAAAGGCCTAATCGATGTTGAAGGCTCTATCAACAACTAGCTCCAATAACTATGACTTTGAGCAGACGATCCTCCAACTGCTGCAGGAGGAGCTAGACGCAAGGCAGAAAGACTCATTCATCCCCTGATTGGGTAGATTTTGGCGAAGCCACCTCTGCCGAAACCCATGGAGACTGCTTGCCTTTGAGGAGGAGCCTGCAGCAGATCTGTTCATGCTTCCAGGCTCAAGAAACAGAGATAAAGGCACCATCCCTCCCCCCATGGTCCATCTCTGCCTCCTCTTCCTCTACCACTACCTCCAATACCAATTTCACTACCTCCACTGCCGCCTCCCCCGTCACCAGAAGGATCCCCACATTACATGTACGGCCCAAGCATCCCCATTTGCCCTACCGACCCTTACGAGGCACTTTTTGAACCAGGTCCATCAGGCGATTATGGTGTCTGTTCCCCAGGAGACCCAGACCTGGGTCACTACCCTGTTAGGGCATCTTCCCCAGACAATACCACAGCATGCCCGGATTTGAGGCAAAGAGTGCCCACCTTTCATAAGGTGGGTATGCACGTCCTTCATGTAGAAGACTTTTTACATGTGGAGATGTTGTCCAAGCACAAGCAGGCAGTCCAGTTCTTGCCCTTGCTAAAAGGTATTATAATACAGACCCCTGGCACATTCAAAGAATCAGTGAAAGCCAGGGTGGTAACGCCAAGGGTCAAAACAAAAGTATACCCTCTCCCAATGAACCTCACTACACTAGGTATCATAACCCATCTGACTCCTTGCTCATCCACACTCTGCAAAGGCGGGCTTCCGCTCAGGCCACGGACAGTGCTCACATGCCCAATAAAGAGAGCAAAAGCTTGATGCTGCAGGCAAAAAGGTAGTGCCCATTACCCATTGGTGGGATAGCTAACTTCATAGGGCTCCTCTCCCGCTATTACAGGGCACAGTGGAGGGATATGCAGATGATAGTCAAGCATCTTTCAGAATAATTTAGGAAGAGAGTGGTGGAAATAGTCTAAGAGGGTAAGCCTATATCCAGTGCCACCGTCCACTGTGCCCTCGATGCTGTGGACACTGCTTCCCGAAGGGTGAACACTACTCCCCTCATTAGGCACCACACTTGTCTTTGTATTTCAGGCTTCAGACTGATGGTTCAACAGCATCTCCTAGATTTACCCTTTGATATAGAACTTCTATTTGGAACCCAGGTTGATGAAATGCTGGAAAAAATAAAGAAAGACACACAAATTGCTAAGTCGATGGGTGCCCTCCAGGCCCCAGTTGCCAAAGGCTCCTTTCGGAGGCAGCAGCCTAGATAAGGCTCCAAGGCTACCTCCCCAGATCCCACCCCATCATGTTAGAGACAGCCTTTCCACAAGCAGGAAGGAAGAGAGTACGCAAGAGGTGCCTACAGGGGCAAAAAAAAAAAAATACAGAGGTAAAGGCAGCTCCCGCAAGGGGGACCCCACCTCCAAGCATTGACCTGATTTAACCCCTCCTCCCCACCCCACCCCCGATCATACATCACCTATTGGGTGGGAGACTTCAGCATTTCCTGCCTCATTGGGAGGAAGTCTCATGAGACCGGTGGTTCGCCATGGCTACTGCCTAGAAGTTCTTCCCACCCCTCCCAACATCCCACCCCACCCCACTCCTGCTCCCATTAACACCCTCTGCAAAGAACATCACAACCGTCTGGAGGAAGATATTTTCACAGAGTGCCTCGCTGTCGTGACAGTCCACTTAAGGAGAGGGGGCATCCACGTTTTCCCTTACCTCAACGATTGGCTGATCGAGAACACAGACAAGCACCAGTGCCTAACACATACCCAGGCTACCATCTTCTTGCTCGTCAGCCTAGGGTTCACAATCAGTGTCTCCAAATCCCACCTGCATCCACTTCAAATTCAGCCCTTTTTATGGTCTGTACTCAACACAGTCACAAGCAAAGTCCACCCCAGTCTGTAGAAGGTGATGGCATTCCAGAGCCTCTTACCTCTTTTGTGCCTAATCCTAAACACAGTCAGAACTCTCATGTGCCTGCTAGATATGATGGCCTCCTGCACTGCCATAGTATCCCACACACAGCTCCACATGCGTCTGCTGCAAGAATGTCTTTTGGCTCAATGGTCACGAGATGGGTCAATAGGAAGATCTAACATTAGTAAAAGCCAATGTCCATTGCTCTCTGTAGTTGTGGAACCTCAACAAACTGTTACATGGCAGGCCTTTCCTAGACCCATTCCTCAAGTCACCATCACCACGGACACCTCCCTCAAAGGCTAAGGGGCACAACTCAACTATGTGACCATACAGGGGGTCAGGGCACCTCATTATGGTTGGCGCATCAACTATCTTGAGCTACTTGCTATACGCTTCACTCTCCAAGCTTTCCTTCCAGTCATTCGAGGCAAAGTAGTCCTCATCACAGCAGAGAACATGAGCCTTGTACTATCTTCAAAAAGAAGGTAGCCCTTGCTCTCTCCCACTGTCATCACTAGTGCAGCAGGCCTGGCATTGGGCAAAACTTCACCACAAACACCTGACAGAGTTCCTTCCAGTGGTGGACAACAACTTGGCAGACATGCTCCGCAGGATGTATCAACAAGTCTACGAGTGGGAACTCCACCAGCAAGTCCTAATCCAGTACGGGGGCACACCACACATAGATCTCTTTGGCACCCCTGAAAATACAAATTGCCCTAATTTTGCCTCCAGGTACCCACAGCCACAGTCTATTGGCAATGCACTATGGATGATGTGGTCAGTAATTTTTGCCTATGCTTTTCTGCTCTCACACGCCTTCTGTATGTGGTGTGGAAGATGCAGCAGATACCTCAAACCCTGATCCTGGTAGCCCCCACGTGGGCCTGATAGCCTTGGTATTCAACGCTCCTTGAGATGTCAGTCAACCCCCATGAGAATCTCCCCAAGAGACCCAACCTTCTCAAGCAAACCAAGGTCAAATCAGTCACCCAGGAAGCTCAATCTAGCGATCTGGTACCTGAGATCCTAGAGTTTGGCTACCGGCGCTTTCCGCAACAGTGCATTGACATCTTACATGAGTCCTGCTGGCCTACCATATCAGCCTGCTACAGAGCAAATTGAAGAGAGTTGCCCATTACTGCATCTCCAAACACCTGGACCCCATTAAACCTACTGACCAGGACATTATCTGTTCCATTCTCTAGCTGCATAAATCAGGCATTGCATAAAAATGTATATGTCTCAATTTAACAGCCATTTAAATGCAAGCAGGGAACACTCCTCCCTCTTTCACATCTGTGCAGTTAAGGCCTTAATGGAGAGCCTCAAAAAGATCCTCCCTACCACAGTCCCTCCTGCATCTGTGTGGATCTCAATATGGCCCTTACCAGACTCATGGGGCTCACCTTTGAGACTCTGCAATTTTGCTCTCTCCAGTGCCTCTCCTGCAAAGGTGCTTTCCTCACAGTCATAACATCTCTCCGATGTGTCAGTGAGTTACAGACCCTCACGCTACAAGAACATTTCACTCCAATCCACAAGGACAGGGTAGTTCTTAGAACCAACGCAAAGTTCCTCCCCAAAGTGGTTTCCCCTTTTCATCTCAACCACACTATAAAGCTCCCACTTTTCTCCCATCAACCACAATCAGTAGCAGAGAGAGCCCTCCACACTCTAAATGTCAAACAGGCTCTCAAGTGTTAAATCGACAGTCAAGCCCTTCTGCAAAGCTGACTAGTTGCTAATAGTCTTTGCCAAACCCCACAACAGCCAACCTATTTTTAAGTTGGTATTACAAGGTGGATAGTCAAGTGCATCCAAACTTGCTATCATAAGGCCAAAAGAGCCCTCTATTTTACCCCAGGGCGCACTATGTACACAAGAAAGCAGCACCAGTGGCCCTCCTTGGTAATATCCCACTAGTTGACATATGTAAAGCAGCCACTTGGTTAACTCCACACACTTTCACCAAGCATTAGTGTGTGGTTATCTTAGCCCGCCAACAGGTGATGGTTGGCCAAACAGCCCTAGGGCCACCATTAGTAAGGGGTACTGCTTTACAGTCTATGCAGAGCATGTGTATGCATAGCAACACATTGTACAAACTGAAAATGCATATCTCTTCCTTATTAATTTCTTTTCATAATACACGTGTGTGCCATAATACATTTACTTGCCAGTCCATACTTACTCCTGCCTGCTGTGCGGAAAATTATCAAGCCGGTGCCCATGTGCATTGCCTCCTAAGGATGGACTTGCAGCGCATCCTGCAACTCTAAAGCCTTTCTTTAAAGAATAACAAACTTGCAAGCGTTCAAGCCCAACACTAGATGGCAGCAGTATGCAGAGCATGTGAATCTACAGCATACCACGCTTTGAAAGAGATGTTAACAGGTAAGTAACTTTTTGCTTCTGCATCATATAATCTTCATTGATAGTCATAAACGCTTGAATGATCTCCTGCTGTCTGCATGAATCCAGAGCACTGTACCATGGATATTTTGTTCGTATAATATAACACACAGTGTGAAGAATCCATGTGTCCATAGGTTGAAAACAGCACCCTGGATCAGTCTGTCAAGATTGAAAGTTTTTGTTTGACTTCAATGACGATTCCTACAATGCAGTTCTAGGACTACTAGCAAGCACCTTTTTCTTTTCCATTGTAGGATCTTCATTGATCGTCCTAAACACTTGAATAGAGTAGCTATCTGTAGAGCCGAAGGGAGGAAGACTGGGAGCTTTATAGTTTGATTGATATTAATAAAATATTGTAATAAATAATCCTTTCATAAATAAAATATATATTAGCAACTTAAATGAATATATTCATAGAAACATATATAATATAAATGTGGATGTGTTTGTGTATGTGTGTGTGTATGTATGTATATATATATATATATATATATACTTGAAAATGGCATTAAAAACCCACTGGAGGGTAGATGATGAATATATGCACGACTACAAGCCCCATAATGCTTTTTATCACATCCACTATGGAGGTCCACTAGGGGGCCAACAGTATAAATTGAGCAACTTGGACAGTTAGTCGCCATTTGCCTATAAGAGATGTCGGATTCCCTTTGAAAAAGGTCGCAAAGACTGAAACGCGTCGGGATTGAATTGTCGACACAAATTAAATTTGTTCATCTGCATCTGTGCGTGCGACTCCTTGCCTTGTTGAAGGATACTTGGTGTGTGTATATATATATACATAACATTGTGTAGAGACTACATCTACCATAATGCACAGTGTGCTTGAGCCCAGTGGGGCGAATATTTAAGATGGCGCAGGTGCGCTTTGAACTGTTGCTGCTAATTGCTCTTGCCTACGCCAGTGATCAAGGGCGATGTTTATGCCCGAAACGCGTTTGGAATAAAAACCGAGGCTTGCTGAAATAAATGGCTTGAAGGACTCTGTTTGCAAACCTTTTGTCTGCCAATACATGGAAAATTACTTACACGATGTGAGAGGCCCTCAATGCGGAGCAGGTGTCGTTTGGATATATATATATATGAACTGTGTTTAAAGTGTAGCATATACAGACTAAACTATGTACATATTGGCGTAATGTACTTATATAGGTATAAAAAGGCAATTACATGTACATGGGTTTATTAATTGAGGAAATGTATTTCATGTCTTTAATTATTAATAGACTAACAGAATGGTTTTTTGTAGACAGTTGTGATTCCTCAATGTGCAGTTTTGGAAAACAGACGGGTAGTCGGTTTTCTTGATTCATTATGCAAAACAAGCACTTGTCACTTTAAATATAGGGAGAAAACTGCAGTATGTCATGTGATCAAGGACCCTGGTGGTTCGAAACGCGTCATGGCGGCTACGCACAAAAAATAAAACAAGATTGCACTTACTAAGTGGAGTTCGTGCCTTTTTTCGGTTCCGAGAGAAGCAGCACTTTCCTGGGGATTTTGTAATTCATTTATTAGCAAGCCATCTCACTCCTCCAAATGGCTCGAGATGGCTTGCTAATATATGAATTACAAAATCCCCAGGAGAGTGCTGCGTTATTTCTGATTTGGTGAGAAATATACTTTCAAATATAGTCCAGCCTTGCCGCATGCACAAGCTGACAAGTGCGCCCTCCGTTGATGGACTGTGTTGTTGGAGCATATATATATTACAGCACAGAGAGTCACCGCCGCCGCGCCACACGTCCCGGGTGCTAAACTCCAGCGGTGGTGAGCCGCTATATCTGAGGTCACAACAGCGATTACTTTCGAACGCCAAGTATGAGAGCACACACGGAAATCAAGATCAAAGTGCTTTTAATGTGCAGGCCCCCTGCACTGACAGACGCGTTTCGGCTTTGCGCCTTCCTCTATGTCATATGTCATGTTGTGACCTCATATATGTGTGTGTGTGTATGTATATATATATATATATATATATATATATATATATATTTTAGTGGATTTAAATTCAAAAGTTATAGTTATAACTTTATAGTTATAACTTGGTTATAATTTACGCCCCCCTCAAAACTTACTATGACTCTTGCACCTCCATACACAGTTTTGAAAACTCACTAGCCTGACTAAATGAACTATAGATCTTGCCCTCCTCATGCAGTGCATCTAACCTATACCAAATCATAGCATTCATAACACCACTCACGACATCTCAGATTACATCATTGATAAGAACACTGTGCATTGTAGAGTGCCGAGTTCTAGTTAATTTAGTTTGGTTAGCGAGTTGACTACACTGTGTATGGAGTTGCGCAAGTTATAGTAAGGTTTGGGCAGGGCGTAAATTATCACTTCAAGTCATAACTATAAAGTTATAACTATAACCTTTACATTTATATGGTTTGTGTAGTTTAAGTTGGTTCTGTATAGAAATAATAAATTACGTTTTCCTAACTACAACTAATCTTAAACCTTTTTTGTCATCGAATTTGTGTGTTTGTATACAATAAATGAGTGGATATATGCATGTACATAGGTAAACAGTCGTTTACTATTTCCTTTCTACTTGAAGAGCTTTGTTTAGAGTTATCTGACCTCTGTTCTAGTTTCTGCTTGAGTATCAAGATGAAGGCAATAATGCAAAGCGAAGGTATGAATCAATTTTTCAAATTGCTGCTCTGCAAATGTCCACAATAGGAACATTGCAAACCAAGCAGTGGAACCAGCTTTTGCTCTAGTAGAGTGTGCTTTTGGTTTTCCTGGAGAGGCTTATTCGCTAACTAATAACAGATAGTGATACATAAGAATATCCACCTAGCTACAGTTTTTTTAGAGGCATTCTAGTCTAATATGATCATAGTTAATGAAAAGCTGATTAGATTTATTTATCTCCTTGATTTTATGGTTTTGACTTTTCCTGCTCCAATAAGAAGAAACTGGGAGCACGTGTGAGGTTTTATACCTCAGTGTTTTTTCTTCAAAACGGGCGTTTCGTTGTTAAGAACATTGAGATCAAAGACAGACACTGATCTTAGGCTCCTGTCAGTTCAATGGTTTGGGTATGAATCCCACTGATGTGAAGCTGTTTTACTTTACCACTAAACATTGTTGTTCCCTGTCTCAGTTCCATCAACTCTTGACGTCGACCATGCCGGCGACACCCACAAACATTTACTTTGGTCTTCGAAATCACCTTTAATGTTGAAACGATGTTGTGAGGAATCACTGTGAGTTGCAGTAGGTTCAGATTACTCTGCTTCACACACCCCATCATTCTCCCTATCAATGGTGTGCTTTTTGTTTTCACCAACCCACTCCTGTGTAGGCACTCCGATTGTAAGCTGATCACCATCGCCAACTTTATCTAGGATGGAAAAAAAACTGTTGAGATTCCATCCAAAAACGTTTGCGGATGTTTGTAGAGCAGCAGCTTGGAAATTGATTAACACCTTGACAAAACATTATTGCCTTGCTCTTCATACTCAAGCAGAAGTTAACATAGGTCAGGAAACTCTAAAAATCTCTTCAAGTACAAAGGAGATTGTAAAAGACTGTTTACCTTATATGCATACTGTGAGATAGTGGATTATTAGTTGGGGTGGATGGGAGCCTACCACAAGTAATAATGCCACTTTCTGGTTTGGCCCAGTAAAGGTTTCAGTAGTTTAAACCTGAGCTTAACCCTTAGTAGCTATCGCACAGAGCAGGCAGGCTTAACTTGGAGAAAATGTGTAAAGCATTTAGAAGTACCAGAACAGTTGATAACACAACACAATAGAAATGCCACTCCAGTTTATAAAAATAGAGAATAATTTGTTTAGTAAAATGACAATAAAACATCCAATGAGGAGAACCAGGGATATACTTTTTTTAAGTTTTAATAAAAATAGTGCTAAAAAGCGTTAAGCACCAACCGCAGTCATCTGGTTGTGCTTGACCTAGAGGTGATTTAGGTCTGACCATGATGGAGTGCAGGTCTGATACAGAAATCCGGTTCAACTCTGTCAGAAGTTTTACTTCCTGACTGAGTCTGAATAGCCATCATACGAGGTCCCTGTGATACTGATGACTTTTGGTAACAAAAGCTCCGAATTCAAAGTTTGCACCCATAGAAGGTTTCTTGCCACCCAGATACTTTTTGCCCCTTTGCCCAGTAAAGATTTCTACTTTCTTATTTAGTCACTTTTTCAGAGCTCGAATTCCTCCAGCGGGGTAATGTGCCCGGCTGTAGCCGAATCTGGCTCTATGAGGCCAGGCACTGAGACGTCCTGCTGAAACCGAATTGCTGCTTTGGAAAAGCTCAGAGCGGGAGCAACCTGAATCTTTGACCCAGTGGCAACGCATCTTCATTGGAATGACTTGGCAAGTTTGTTCCAGTTTTTAGGGATGTTAGGAGGAGTACACTTTGACATAGCCAGGGTTCCAGGACCTCAGGAACAGCAATTGGGGATCAAAACTCACTCCTACACCACCAGCAGGGTCCAGGACATGTCTAGTTGGAACTCGTCAGCTGGGCTCTTCAGGAAAAGGGGCTTCTTGCAGCTATTTGTAACTTTGTAGCTTAACAGGAGGTCAGCCAACTGCCCCTTGGAATCTACTTCTTTGTCCTGGGTACAAGTGGGAGAAGGTACAGCCCTTCACGTCTCCTCACAGATGTCAACAGCAGGAGCAGTCCTTCTGTCTTCTACAGACCAAGCAGTGTTCTGAAGAGGGTACCCAGAGGTGCCACATTTATGCCTGGGACTAGCCTGTGATTGGGGGTGACTCCTGGCCCATCCCTAACCAATAGGGGGATACAGTTTCTCGGGGTAACCCCAACCACTTTTGCAACAGTTCCTGTGCGCTGTCCTGCAAACAATCTAAGAGTGCCTTTCTCTGCACAAGGGGAGAAGGGTTTCACCATCTTGGATTTGGGCAGAGTCCCAATGCCACCCCAGAGGTGTGGCCAGGGAAATGAGCAACCCCTCTTCTGTAGTCAGTTCATCCCAGTTCTGGGGTCAGCTCCTCTCCCACTGCGATTGGTGGCTGCCTGACTGGGGGAACAAAGAAGGGCCCTGCTGAGGTATCCGCTAACATTTGCCTGTGACAGGGTAAGCCTCTTTGGAGTCAATCTGCTTCCTGGCCACAGCGCAGATGGCCATCCTGCCAGCGTAAAAAAAACACCTCTCTACACCTGAGGCCTTTTCCTGCTCTGGGAGCTGTTTTCATAACTCATTAAGGTGGCTATTTAGCTGCCAAGTGACAGTAGCAGTTCAAATGGGCCACTAGAGGCTTGAGGCAGGGAAAGGGTAACTTTCTAAAAGTACCTTTTCTTTAATAGTTATTACAAATTTGATGCTGCCATTAAAGTGGTGTGAAATAAAAAAAAAAGTCTTTGAATTATATTTCCAGCTGTTTCCTAACCAAAATTAGCATAATTAAATGTGATAATGTACTCCAGTGGATTCGTTGGGAACAGCCAGCCTTGATACAGTGAAAATAGCTTTTGGGGCTTTCTCTCTAAAAGGACATGTGTAACATTAAATTTTATGTGCCCTACTTTTAAATACCATGCACCCTGCCTTGGGGCTCATAAGGCCCATATAGTGGTGACTTATTAGTTTTTATAAAAAGGTTTTGACCTCTCAAAAGGATTTATTTTGACAGGCCCAACTGCAGTTTTAAAATGGTAGTCCTGCAGTCCTGTTTGCACTGTCACTGTAGTGTGTGGGATAATGGGTGCTGCAGTCCACTTGTGACCTTTAACTTACCGTCCCTGGGTAAACTTTATACCATACACTAAGTAAGTTAAAAATGCAAATTAGGAGTATAGCCAATTTTGACTTCCACTGCGGCCTGGTTAGCATAGTCCCAGAGCACTGAGTCAAAACAACAGCAGCATCAGTCCAAGAAAATGGGGGTGATCCTGCAAAAGGCATATTCCTACATATATCCACTTTTTTATTATAGTGTATGTGGTGTATTTTGTTTCCTGCTGTATGGAATAAACCATGTTAACTTTAATAACTTGATATCCATATCCTCTTTGCATTTAAATCACCTAAGTGTGGCTGCATCTCCGAGAAATGGTGACAGGAGTTAATGGTTCATAGAGGGTCCAGGATTAGCTTTCCTAACTATAACTGGTGAATTTCTATGTTTTTTTTTAGTTCAAAAGGTTACTTTGGCAATGAAATTTTACCCTAACTGTAACGTAACTATAACCTTTGATTTTTTTTTTTCCACTGAATTTCTAAGATTAAAAATGTGATCTTATCACACCTAACTATAATCTCACTTTAACCTTTTGTTTTTTTTCACTACATTTCTGAGGTGTTTTTTTCTTTTTTAAACCTTATCAGTTATCACACCCAATTATAACAACACTTTAACCTTTCTTTATTTCAGTGAATTTCTAAGGTTTTTTTTTGTGTAAATTAAGATATAATCATAATTCTTAACTATAACGTCACTTTAACCATTGGTTTTTTTTCCAGAGAATTTCTAGTTTTTTTTTAAAGTTAAGTAATATTTTATTATCATAAATAAATCCAACTCCCACTGCACTCAGCCTTTGACTGTGTGTGGTGGGGGATTGGTTGCAGAACATGGCCTCAGGAGAGGGGGGGTCGCACAGACACCTCCTCAAGCCACTGTTGGCCCTGGGGACCCCAGAGTCCTCTATTTTTGAAAAAGGGAGCGAGTGCATGCAGCCTTCTCCCCAAGCCACTATTGGCCCCGGGGACTCCATCCACGGGGGCCAAAAAATATAATATTAGGAAAGGGGTGCACATGGTTGCCCTCCCGAGCCATAAGAGGCCCTGGGAAAAGCATTCCCATGGCCAAATACATTAACATTAGGGGAGGGGGCAAGTGGCCCCCTCCCTGAGCCTTAAGAGGCAGTAGTAACTCCATCCCCTGGGGCTAAATACTTTTACAGTAGGGGATGGGGCACTTGGCCCCCACCCCACAAGCCCAAATGGGCCATGGGGACCCAATCCCCGGGGTCATATTTTAATTATAGAGGAGGGGGGCACATGACCCCCCCCTACCCAAAACTTAAAAGGCCCTGAGGGCCCTATGCCCCTGGACCAATTACCTAAATTTAGGGGAGGGGGGGGCCACGCTGCCCCCTTCCTTAGCCTACTGTGGCCCCGGGGACCTCATTCCCCAGGTCCAAATGTCATGAAAAAAAAGGGGATGGGCTGCGCGGCCCTCGAGCCAAAGCCTTATTAGGCCCCGGGGCTGAATTCTATTAAGGGGAGGAGGGCCGTGCGGCCCCTCTCTGAGTAACAGACCACAGGTTGGGGGCAGTGGGGAGAGCACCAGGGCCCCTGCGGCCCCAGCCAGCTCCCCGCATAGTGCGTGAGTCAGCATTGCTCCTGCCTGGATGGAGTAGCTATCTTTGCATGCTGTCTCAGGGCGGAGCAATGTCTGTTTCGGTAAACAGAAGTCTACTCCCACCCGGCGGGAGCATGTTTAAATCTAACACCGGTTGGGAGCAGACATGCCTTCCCTGCCCGTGCTTCTGCAGGCAGAGGAGGCAAGTTTGCTCCCGCCTGGTGGGAGATAAAAAAAAAATGCTCCCGCCAGGCGGGAGCAAACATGTGCTTCTCTGCCCACATTGATGCAGGCAGGTAAACTACTCTGTCCCGAAGGTGGGCTCCCCAGGACCGAGTACTTGAGCCGCCCCCTGGAATGGGGTTCCCAGTGCCTTAAGAGGTTCGCGGGGAGGGGGCTATGCCCCCTCATTTTTTAGGTGTTTTCAGGCCCGGAGGATGAGTCCTTTTAAGGGTTAGGGAGGGGGCCGTGGGGCTCCCCTCCCCCTTTTTATGAATTCAGCCTCGGGGATGGTGGTCCCCAGGGCCTTTTAAGGATGGGGGCCACAGGGGCTGTGGTCTTCGGGGGCTAAGAAGGCTCTGGAGGGGGGCTGCGCAACCCCTTCCCTTAATTAATGTTTAGGCCCCAGGGGATGGGGTCCCCAGGGCTGCCATCGGGGAGGAGCGCCACATGCCCAAAATGGGCTAAAATATTTCTAAAATAAAATGGCACAACGCCACTTTCCAGGAAGGAGCTGAGGTGAATTTGCATTTTTTTCCTCAAGATTCGTCAAACGACGCCAAAGATAATAGTAAACCAAAAAAACGCCTTGTCTATGGAAAAGCAATCCTAAGGATTATTTATTACAAAATGTTGTTCTTTTCTTTTGCCCAGCAGCAGCTCCTGGATCATTAAATCTTGCTACTCTATTCAAATACCACAATGCAGAAAAATAGATTACTTACTTGTAGTCCTAGTTCTGCATCATTGGAATCTTCATTGAAGTTATAAATAACCCACCCACTTCCCCAGCTCTTTAGAATTGGGCATTGCAAAGATAGATATTCTTGACTTTTCAAACAGAACTGAATGAGGGAGGCAAAGTGCCAGCACAAGGCATTATGGGTAGAGGGCGCTTCTGGAGGGACCAGACTGTCTTACATTGGAAGTCTATCAAGTTACATTTTTTTCTAAGAACTTGCACATTTCAACCTGCCTTTGCACCTAAGATAATGAAATGTAGTTTTAAAATGTTTTCTGGATAAACCTATTCGTTTTTCAGAAAAAAATCCACTTTTAATTGACTAATTCAGGGTGCTGTTTTCCTCCTATGGACAAATAGATTCCTCAAACCCTTTATTTGGCCGAGCCTGAGCAGCGCATGCGTTGCTCTGCAGGGCATGCTGTATTCGAGTAAGGCCTTGAAGCCCCGCCCACTCTCCGCCTATATTTGTCATTGGCTTGTGTCATTGTCCTTCCTAAATGCTGGCTTCTGATTTGTAAATAGGCTTGTTAGTCCCTCCTTAGTACCGCCTTGTCTTCATTTGTAACCTCCCATGAGGACTGGCCCTTTTACTTCGGTTGTTACATGGTACGTCTTATATAGTCTGTCATTTATTTCTTTGATGAGTTTCACCTACTACGACATGCTTTCCTGCAACATTCAGCGCGCCATGTGCACTTTCACTTTCCAAGCAGCCCGGTACAATTGCGGACGCTTCTTTGAGCTATTGGCATTTTAAATGACAATGCCTTTTATTTATGTGTTAATTATCAAAACAGATAAATAAAAGGCACTGTCATTTACAATGCCGATAGCTTAAACTCTCGAAAATGCAAGCCCAATTGCATTGCAAATGCTTGTTTATATTATATGAACAACATATCTATTCTGCAGTGCTCCGGATTCATGAAGACAGTGGGAATAGGTCCGTGAGGGTTCAACGCAAGCTGTCCAGTTAGGAACAAACACAGGGGTCACAGAGTATCCACCAGGTAGTCACATTGCAGCTACTCATGGTCAGCTGCAGCAGTCAGTCAGAGCAGTGACACACGGGCAGTGGCAGTGTGCAGGCAATGGCAGCGCAGCCGCAGACAGCCAGCTGACGTTTTAGCAAAAAGCAGTTGCAGCAAGACATAGCGCAGCTTGTAGCAGAGTACTGAGGATTTTGGCTAGTTACAGCAAAATCTGGCTGTGATTCAATATTGGTGTGAATGTGAGTGGCTGTATGAGACTTATTGGTGTATTTACAGCATCAGGCGCCTTTTTTATTATTTTTATTTAAATACTTTGGAGGCCTATTGATGACTGTTGTGCGGTCTTTGCCACTTCATGCATTATTTGCTGTTTTTCCCTAATTGTACTGACCAGCTCTGGTGGCTCACTCCAGTGCCTCAGTCTGTCTATCATTCTTCGTCTTCGAGAAGTGGGAGTGCTTCACCTACTGGTACATCTTTGGCTTCTGCAGGTAGAGTGCGTCACTAGCAAAGTTCAGACCCAAGGGATTGTTAATTATATGACCCAATACAATATGCCGTACTTCATTAAGGCCTGGGCACCTTTCAGGTAATTCCCAGACATCTGCACTGGCCGATCTACTCACTCATAAAATAGAAACAACATGATGAAAAATTAGGCACTGTATAAGAAGTTTAACACCACAATCACACCCATTTGTTCAGTTTTCTTCTTTAGCAAATCAACCCAACAAAGGCCGTACGCTAGCTACAGAATAAAGTTTTAATGTCTTGTCTGCGTAGTGTGACTATTGTGTCTTCCAACACTCTGTGCCGCCAGCAGCATTTCTGGCCTATCATAACCTTTCAACAAACATGATGGGTTTCTCACAATTCATACTAATCATCAGTTACACTGAATTGTTCCTACTTTGGGCACTTCCTGGGCACCGACCACATGGAAAATCCCTGCCCTATGTCCAGTGGTCTCTCAAACGACCAGTGATTATAGTAATGTCGATGCTTTCGAGGCGCACACCCTCTGTACCCATTACTTAGAATCGATATTGTACAGTTTCTGTAGATTGGGCTTCATGCTGAGGGGTGCATCTGAGCAACAACCAAGCCTATCATAGCAGATAAGAGACGAGCTGGTCAGTTGTTTCTGTAAAAGAAAACGGACACTCTGAAAAACCTGTGGAAGTCTAACAAATTGTCAATGCAAAAATGGCTGGCAAGCATAAAAATATTCTTAGTATAATTCACCATTTCAGCGTATTAGCGCTCAGCCGTCTGAACTGTTGGAGCATGTAATGCTAAATTCCATACATTTTCACACTTTGTAAAAAAAAATGCAATAAATGGAGGACGGGACATGTGATCAAACAAACTCCAGACAGACAGTAACGAGCAGGTGCCCGGCTCTTCTTGTGGGAAGGATGTGAGAAGACCTTGAAATAAAGTTACAACAAGCTATGGTAAAAGGCTGACTTCACAGAATCTGAAGTTCTCGCTTCGTTGTGCCAACTTCAGACCGAGGTCATGCTTACTTGAAGAGCTGGGCTAAATGTGCAATATACAACACAAAATAACAAGATGGCAGTGCATTTAAAATGTGCAAAAATTATTTGGCTCTAGTAGTGATTTGACTGGATATAAAAACAAATTGACAAATTTTATTACAAACAGCCGGGTCTACATAAAATGGTGTTCTCAATTTAATATTCCTGTACCAGAAGTAAAGCAACATGTTTTAAAACTGAACAAATGTGGATATTTGTACTTCCTGGATAAATATTTAAAATTAGAATTGATAAAAGTTAAGGTATGCTAATCAAATATTCACTAGTTTGAAGTGGAAATGCCTAATGTAGGTCATGAGGCAAAACCAGTCCATTTTCCAGTGCTGCAACCAAGATGGTTCGGTCCTGATCCAATTAAAGCTTTTCCAATCAAGTACAAATAACCAGAATTTCCGCTCTGTTTAGATGCCAAAATGGCTGATACGCAATCCATCCATTGTCCTTCAGCCAGGCTTTAGTTGTTTGCATAAATCTAGCCAAAAGGCTATGGAGCACTGTAGACGTTTAAATGCAAGGATACCGTCAAACGGTGGGTGACTAGAAGGGAAGCTGGGTTCCAAGACCATAGGTTGGCTGTTACTTCTAGGTAGATAAGTTAGTTGGTAAGAAATGAACGAGAGTACATACACAAAAGTTGTTGTAAATTAATAGAAATTATGACAGTCATGACTGAGGCAGAAAACAATGTGTTTTCTGTCTGTATTTATTTTTTTTGTTTAAATTTCTTTATTGATTTTACACCAAGAAAAGTTGAACGAGTCAGTATGCTCAACAGTCTTCGGGTTGCAACCCGGCATATCGCTGTCACGCATATCAGGCACCAACAAACAAAGAAAGGAAAACAACCCCCCCTCCCCTCTCCTCCTCCTCGAAAGAAAACCACCCGATATGGTAGAGAGAGGTGTTTCATCCCAAAGGTCAACCACTCAGTGCGTACTAAGTGTGTGATGTAGTGGGGGCAAGCGATGAGGGAGGGTC
The DNA here is from genome assembly GCA_963921515.1 of Calotriton arnoldi. Lineage (NCBI taxonomy): Eukaryota > Metazoa > Chordata > Amphibia > Caudata > Salamandridae > Calotriton > Calotriton arnoldi. The sequence goes on along the minus strand of CAWUFW010007911.1, from coordinate 535,059 downwards.
CGCTAATCGCAGGAGTCTGAGATATTTGGGACGGGTGAGCTCCGTGAATTCGGATGTCAGTAGTGCGAGGAATGGTGCCCACAAGTCGTGGAAGGAAGCCCCAGGATTGGTCAAGGAGAGAGAGATCTTCTCCATCCCTAAGATGGACCATAGTCTATGAAGCCAGCCTAGGCGTGTAGGGACCGTCTTGGTACCCCAGTGCGTCAAAACATTTTGGACTGCCGCACCCAGGGCTAGTGCCATCTGTTTGCCTCTCCTGGACGTAAGGGGGAAGGTAATGGCGTTTGGAAGACCCAAGAGGATGTACACTGGAAATCTAGGGATCTGAGTATCAAAGTGAGAGTCGACTTCATCTAAGATTTGTTGCCAATATGTCCCCAGGGCAGGGCAATCCCATAGCAGGTGGGTAAGGGTGCCCGGCGACCCGCAGGATCCCCAGCACAGCGGGCTACGTGAAGGGTTACCCCTGTGAAGCCTCACAGGGGTTAAATACCAATAGGTGGCCAACTTAGTGGCCGTTTCGATAGATGCTACATTACGTGCCGAATGGCGGGCCCGGTAAAAGATATCCCTCCACTCCTTCGATGAGAGTTCCCTGCCCAACTCTCCCTCCCAGTGCAACTGACCTGGGGACTTCTCAGTAACTGGGGTGCCTCGAGTGAATTTATACAAGTCTGACGTCAGTCGTGCGTCGCTATGTCGGGTCAGTAACCATTTCTCAAACGGTGTGAGCAGCCTCTCCGCACCCTCCCTCACCTCTCCGTGAAGTACCCAATGTCTGATCTGTAAATATCGGTAACGCTCCGTTTCGGGAAGTCCGTGATCAGTACGGAACTCAGCGAAAGGGCGCGGCCCTGAAAGATCAAAGAGATGTCCTATGGAGCGGCAAGCTTCAGTCGTCCAATGATGAAATTCCCGAAAGTCCAGTCCGGGGGAGAAGTCTGGATTCTGTACAATGGGTGTGATAGGGGATGGGAACATCGTGAGCCCCCTAGCAGTGGCAGTCTTATCCCAGGCTAACAGTATGGGTCGAGTTACCTCAGAGAGGTAAAGGTTGCGAGGGCGTCCTGTGCGTGAGAGGAAGGGAACTCCCCACAGGGGCTGTGCTGCGAGGGACCTGTCCATAAACAACCAATGTTTCTCGGATTCGGGGCATGACCACTCCACTAGTGCTCTCATCTGAGCTGCCTGCCAGTACGCCAAAAGATCATGGATACCCAATCCTCCGTCAACTGGGTCTCTATACGCAAAGTCGCGGCGTAGCCGAGCTCTCTGGTCCCGCCAGATAAAGCGTTCAATGTTCCTCTGTAAGGCCCGTATAACCCCCGACGGTGGCATCAGTGGGAGGGTGTGGAATAGGTAAAGAATCTGGGGCAGCAGCACCATCTTCACCGCTGCGATCCGGCCCAACCAAGAAAGGGAGTGAGGCTTCCACTTGCGAAGGGAATTCCGAACCTGTTTCAGGAGCGCCGTGTAGTTCGACTGCCTGGTGGCAGAGATAGTAGGGGCCACCTGAAGGCCTAGATAAGTAATAGAGTCATGGACCCACTGGATCTGGAAGGTGCGCTGTAGGAGGTCCAGTGTTTCGGGCTCTAATGATAAATTAAGAGCTTGTGACTTGTGCACATTGATCTGGAAGCCCGAGGCAAGCGCAAACCGGGCCAGTTCATCTAGAAATGCCGGCAAGGATTCTCGAGGGTGTTCTAACGTCGCTACGACGTCATTGGCATACAAGCAGAGTTTGTGCTCCGAACCTCCAAAACGTGCACCTTTAATGGCTGGATCATCTCGGACCCTTTGAGCCAAAGGCTCCATATAGAGAGCGAAAGAAGCGGCGACAGCGGGCACCCCTGTCTAGTCCCCCTACGGATAGAGAAGGCCGCCGACGCCACACCGTTCACCCGCACCGTAGCCGTAGGGTTCGCATAACTCTGGAAGATCCAATCAATAAAGCGGTCTGGAAGACCGAAATGGACCAGTGTGGCTCGGAGGTACGGCCAGTGGACCCGGTCAAACGCCTTTTCGGCGTCAACCGAGAAGATCATGCACTCCGCCGGGAAACGTTCGGATCGGTCCAGCAAGTGGAAAAGCCGTTTGGTATTGTCGGAGCACTGGCGCCCGGGGACAAAGCCTGATTGATCCGGGTCTATCAGACCAGGTAGGTGGCGGGAGAGTCTAGATGCCAGAATTCCAGTGAAGATCTTTAGATCCACATTAAGAAGAGATATGGGGCGGTAGGAACCGCAAAGGTGCTTATCTTTACCCGGCATAGGGATTACTGTTATTAAGGCCTCTAACATAGAAGGGGGAAATGTAGAGGACGGTGACGACCCGATCGAGTTAAAAACGCGAACTAAAAGCGGAGCCAACGTCCCACAAAACTTTTTATAAAACCCAGAAGTGAACCCGTCAGGGCCAGGCGATTTGTTGCGTTTCAGGGGGAAATCGCCGAAATGACCTCCTCCAGCCGAATGGGGGCCTCTAGGTCGGCCGCCTGGGCCGGAAGCAACTTGGCGGTAGCTACATCACAGAGGTAGTGGGCCGGTTCGGTCTCAGGCAGGGCCTGAGCTGTATATAACGTTTCGTAGAAGTGCCTAAATGCTTCCACAATCCCCGTGTCTTCCCCACACTCACCCCCCCGGGGGTCCCTCACCTCTACAACTCTGTGAGCTTGTCTTTATGCCTGAAGATGATTTGCAAGAAGGCGACGACATCGATCTCCCCCCACGTAAAAGGCATGCTTGAGGCGCAAAGCCGCGTATTCAGCCCGGTCGACGTCCAACCCCGCTAACTGTGCACGGGCCGCCTTTAGGAGCTTCCAAACTCTAGGGGCTCCAGTTCTTTGGTGGATGCGCTCCAGCTCAGTAACCTCGTTCATCAGGCGTTCCCGTTTCTCCCGTCTATCCTTGTTGTCGGCCGCCGCTATGCATATGAAATCTCCACGGACTACCGCCTTCATCGCTTCCCATAGAGTTGCCGTGGAAATGTCAGGCGTATCGTTTGTAGCTAGATAGTCGGTCATGCACTTTTGAATCTGTTGCACCACTGAGGGGCGTTGGAGCATGGTCTCACAGAGACGCCAGAAGCGACGGGTGGTACGCCGCGGGGCAGGGGCAGAGATAGCCGCAACGCGGAGTGGTCAGACAGGGGGCAGGGGAAAATCTCTACCTCACGCACCTGTTGCGTCAGAGGGTCGGAAGTAAAAAAATTGTCAATTCTGGCGTACGTTTTGTGTGGATGTGAGTAAAACGTGTATGCTCGGGAGTTAGGGTGTCTAAGCCTCCATATGTCCGTCAGTCCGGCCTCTGTCAATAAACGCTTCCTAGTGTTAGAAAGAGCCCCTGATTGTCCCCATCGCTGCCCTGAGCAGTCCATATCCCCATCCAACACTAAGTTAAGGTCTCCCCCAAGCACTATCGTTGTGTCCGGCAGGCTTGTAAGCTCCTGTATAACAGTTTTAACAAAAACCTCCTACCCACTATTGGGAACATATACCGAGGCTATCGAAAAGGTGTGTGTGTCAAGGGTGAATGTGTACACTAAGAGCCGACCTTTTGATTTCGGCTTGTTTATTGCCAATGTGACCGGGAAATCTGGAAGAAACTAAAATAGCGACTCCTGCGGTTTTGGAAGTAGCGGAGGAGAACATCTGGTGGGGAAACGCCTTGGATCTCAGCCGGCAAGTATCGGTAGAGAGCAAATGCGTCTCCTGAAGTAAGCAAATGTGTGCGTCTAAGCGTTCGAGGTAGGACAGGAGGGCTCGTCTTTTTGTGGGATTATTCAGCCCCTTCACATTCAGGGACACAATATGAACCTCAGAAGACATAAGATTAGGATCTCGAGCGTACTATGAATTACATCGCTGATCCCAGGAAGGGTGTGGTGCATGACGACGTGGCAGATAGCAAACTCTTAGTAGGAGGAGGAGGAGGAGAAAACCCCAAAGAAAAAACACAGAAGAAAAAACATTTAAATGTATAGTCCACAAATGTCCCAGGCATTCCGCTTGTGGTGAGGAGTGGGATGGATAGCAGGAACTCCCGCCGCCCCCTCCCACCCCGGACCCGGCCTATGACAGCCAGCAAAGCCCATCAGGAAAGCAAGAGTGGGCACCTTCAAAGATGGAAATCATTCTGCGGTGTTGGAGTCGTCCGACAAGGACTGGAGGACTGCCAAGCGTTCCTTGGCAATGACATCTGGATCTGGGCGTGAGCCCAGCGGCGAGGTTCCAACTCGGTGCCAGCGGTTGTTGTCAGCCCGATGTCTGGAGGTGGTGGGTTTCTCTGGCCTGGCAGGATCCGCATCCAGAAGCCGTAGAAGAGAGGACGCCTCATAAAGAGAGCGTATCTGGCGGAGCCTGCCCTCCCATTTAAAGATGAGACGAAATGGGTGTCCCCAGGAGTAAGAGACATCTTTAGAGCGGAGAAATGCAGTGACGGGGCGGAAGGCGCGGCGCTTCTGTAGTGTGGAAGCCGCCAAGTCCTGGAAGAGGAGAGGCCTGCAAGAGCGAAATTCAATGGGATGATTGGCCCGTACCTCACGGAGAATGCGTTCTTTGAGCTTGAAGTCGTGGACGCACGTCAGGATATCTGGCGGGGGAGCTGTTGGTGATCTCCTAAGTCCCACGCGGTGCGTCCGGTCGAGGCGAATCTCCTGGTCTGGGGAACCTCCCAGTATATGACGAAACAAGTCCACGACAAAGGCCTCAATATCCTGATCTTCCGCCCCCTGAGGTACCGCCCGGATTCTTATGTTGTTGCGGCGGGAACGGTTCTCTAGGTCCTCAGCGTGCAATTGAAGGTCCAGGTGCTGATCTCGTAGTCGGAGGACCTCCTGCTGGAGCTGGGATACCTCTTCGTCCCTGGCGGCTGTTTGGTTTTCCAGGTCGTCCACTCGCTCCCCCACGGAATCTATATCCTTGCGCATTTCTCGGATTTCAGCTGTGAGGTCTTTTTTCATCGTGTGGAACTCTCTCGTGAGGTCTGCGAAGAGGGACTCCAGGACGCTGCGTGTGACGGGCCCCTCGGGCTCCTCCGGACCCTTCCGGCCGGCTGCCCCTCCAGAGTGCGGCATCGTCTCTGCTCCACCTGCCCCCGCCTTAAGTAAGAGATCTCTAACAGACCGGTCCTTACGGGCTCTGGCCGCCGCCATCCGAGTCGGTCACCTCACCCTCCTATGGCCAGGGGGCCGCCCGCGTGCAGGGATGTCGCGTGGTGGCCAGTCAGCATGCACCGCGGGAGAGATCGCAGTTCTCAACTCGCAAGGGAGCCCCACCAGCCCCTAGATCTGTCTGGCAATGACGAGGTGTTGTGCACCAATGTCACAGTATAGCCTCCGGGGGATCGGGCTGCGCTTGATGTGGCAGGGGGCGCACCTCTGCCAAAGTCTGCCCCCTGTGTTCAAGTTGCGGGGCAGGCTTCTTCACCGTCGGCCCTTCAGGGGAGGGAGAGAAAACAAGGGCCCAGCCGGTGCAGTACCCTCGAGTTGCTCACTGGGCTAGGCCAACCCCCAGGACTCGCAGTGATCCAGTGGCCGTGTAGACATGGGGGGGGGGGGCGCCCTGTCTATCGCATCCAAGCGGGCGCTCACAACGCCACAGTCGCGGTCGCTGGGCGCTCCGATCCGCTCCTTCTGGAATAAGCGATGTGGCGAAGCCGTCTACCGACACCTTCCGGGAGTCGCTAGGCACCGCTCTCTCCGCTCCCAGTCTGTCCCCAAGCACCGCAGGATCCACGCCGGCACCAAACGTCTCCGAAGGCGGCCGCCAGAGCCTTGCAGCCACCCAGCGATGTCCGGACAGGTGGGGGGGGCGTGGGCAGCCGCACCAAGAGCCGGGGCACTTGCAATCAGCTCACCTCAGGTCTGTGTCGATCGAGGCACGGGAAGGCAGGCCACCGCTGTCGGCTCTCGCTCTGCTGGGTGCGAGTGGGAAAGCCGTGCAGTTTCACTTCTATGGGGGCCGCTCTTCCCCGTCACCGTTTTCGGGCCCAGACTCCACAGCGCCCCGGACTCTCGCTGTCGCAGCGGCTCGTCAGGCAGGCCGCGGCCGCGATCGCCGTCACGTGGTCGGGCTCTGATGTCGGCTATGTCGGAGCTCCGCCGCACCAAAACAGATCCGAGGTGCCAGGGCCAGTTCTAGACCCCGAGAGGGTCCGTCACCACAGCTAGGCTCACTTGAGGCAAAGCTATGGAGGCCGGACCCGGGTTGCAGGACGGAGCGGCGAGTAGACACGTCCTACTCGGCCGCCATCTTGGCCACGCCCCCTCTGTATTTATTTTTAAAAGAAAAATAATGAAAATGGTGCTTCTTTCGAGAGGCTCTCCATGCTGTCTTTCATGAATTCCAGGCAAATGCTGAGCAGATAGACAGCATGGGGAATTAATAAACAGGATGAGATTTCCTTAAATACAGACATATGTTAACATATATTTGTATTATATCGCTAATATGTACCTGTGAGTGTAGTGTTGTGTTTTATGTGGCTGCTTAATTCACTTCTTGGAATTGGTAGGTGAGCTGTGCCCTCCATGAAGGGAGCGCTTCTGTGTGAAGCAGCTAACAGACTATTGGACTCATTGTCAGCATCTTACTGGGTACAGACCCTGCTCTCATTCTGTCCCCCCAAAGCAGGAGCTCTTTGTGGAACCCAGCCTCAGAGAAAGGTTCTGTAGATGAATGACTCTTGCTCAAAATTTTACATCCTCTTCTGGTGGAAGAGGTGTAATGGACTCCAAGCCGCCATTTGCCTCATTGTTCATCAAGGATTGGTTATAAGCAGAAAGACAGCACGTTCACAAATACTGGATGATATTGGGGGCAAACACCCAGTCTTGCAGGGGGTACTGTTGCAGGGATTCTGCACATACACAGAACTATGCGCAGGAATATGGGACCTCGGTGTATAGGGGCTAATCCTTCCCACCCCCTTAGTGCCCATGAGCCCAGGACCGACTAGCTATAGTGTCTCACTCACTCTCCTACACACTCATGAAGATGCAAATGATTAGACACCCCAGAACACAACACTCCCGGATCTCACAGGAATCGTGGTAACAAGACACACCTTTTCGCTCACACTCTCGTACCTGTCCACAATAAGAACTTACTGAAACACGAATATAGTTTAAAATGTTTATTTTAACTATTGTGCTCTAAAATGCAGTATACGAGCCACAACCAGCAGAAAAATGCATAAAACTAACATAGTTAGGATTGCAGCTAGGCCATATATCATAAAGGGAGATGTCATTATATAAAGACGGTGGAGAAAGGACTATAAAGCCTAACCACCCTCCCCTTGGTAAGACAAAGTATTATTTAATAATAGAAGATCTCTGGGTTTTGTCAGCGGACCCCATACCTTGTACCTAGATGGTAGATCTACATCATAGGAACCGCATTGCTCTTCTCCCTGGAAAGCTCCCTCTCCAAGTGTGTGTTACCTAACCATGCATCCCTATAATATCAAAGTCCGAGTTTCCAGCAGCAGCTGCATTAGCATGTTTTGTCCAGGTGCTAGGGACTGACCAGAACAGAATAACAAGGGGCATTGTTTATCGACCTTGCTCACAGTGTTCAGACTAAACTCCAGGAACAGGCAGAGAACAAACAAAGCAGACGGTTCTCTTGTGAAAGGCATAAACAGGCTCTTGCAAAAATAAAGCCACGTGCGCAAAAGCATCATCATGGCTGCTGGGCTCATGCTAACTTAGCGATGTCGACAATGTCCCTATCGGCCACGTGACACCCTCCCCTTGGTAAGGCGATAGCAGATAGAAAAAACAGAATGCAATGGTAGGCAGATTCAAAGAGGCTTGTAAAAAAGGCCAAATTGCAAAAATGTCAAAATTCCAATTTAAAACGTACTTAAGGCGAATCCGGAAAATTCATCAAATTACGTGAACCGTGGAATGCAAGCTGTTCCAAAAGAACATCCCTGTCGTTCGTAGCAAAGAGGGATGACATCCGCAGTTCGAAGGGACACACGTGCTCCTCATAATCTGATGACTCCAGGAGCATTTCCGGGCAACTTGCGTGATACTGGATAAAACTCCATTGCAAGAGGCGTTGTGCAGCCTCACAGGTATTCCAGCCTGCCAACACTCTAAGTGCAGCCACATGCATCAAACTGCCGTCCCCAGAACAGGCCTGGTCATGGGCCAGTAATGGACCCATTAACAGATCATAATCCAGGTCAGCGCCGGATGTATTGGAGAGGCAGATATCCAAGGCCCAACAGAAAGGGCACCGTCGGCAATAGAACACAGGTTGCACGCAAGTAAAGTAGGTGAAGCGAAAGGTAAGTCCATAACTCACTCCAAGTGTCGACAAAGGCAAACATCCAAATAATTGTTGCATTCGGTCACGGTACAGTTGCAATTGGCTGGGTCTGTGCAGTATCACAAGATGTGCAGCCATTGCGTAACAGGAGCAGAAGTACCAGCACACCATTTACCAGTAAGAGGATCAATGGAAACCCTCTGAAGGCGCTGGAAAAAATAGAATAAATAAAAGCTGGTATTACTCCAAAAATTGTCTGAAAAGAGGAAACCAGGCCGGATCCCACAAGTTTAAAAAAATGAGCAAGGCCTTCAGTATCGGACGCATTAAATATTTGGTGTATTAATTCTCCAAAATGAAGTGGGAGATTTGTGTTCAGTAGCCAGTGTATCTCACTCGCGGTTCTCGCCACCTGCAATTCGAAGGTCTCTTGCGCTGATGTGAGAGCCACTTCTTGTTGAAACAATAGCGCTTTGAGTCTGCTTAGTTTATTGAAATTTGTTTTCAAAGTTGGAATGGAAGGCCAAAGCGAACTATCTACAATCCCATGCGGGGTGGAAAAAGGACATTGCTGCAACAAGTAACACGTTGCGAAACCATTAATATATACAGGACGCCGGCTCGTAAGCCACAGCAGTCGTGGTTATTCAAAATAAGATAACTGCCATTTGACAGCAACGTGAGCGCGGGAATAATAGCTGGGACTGGCGTACCTTTTAAAAAACAAGCCAGATTAGGTGCCGACACGTTACTAGCGCAGTGCAATTCAACTTGTTTGCAAACTAGGGAGTGTCCTACTGTGGAATCGCAATCCTCTCCTGTTAGGAAAACTTCCTTATCCGCACGCTGACATCTGTAGGTGAAAGGCAATGACCACAATTCATGAATAAATGCACTTCCCAGGGGCTCGAAGCGTCCAAGCGGGAAGTGTTTCATGCAAGCTGTAAACTGAAATAGGGAGAAGGGCAGTGAAATATAACGCCATGTATTAACCACACAGCTGAATCAGTTTCTGCTACAGAAAAAGGTAACTGTTCGATGTGTAGTAACGTGTAAGTAGCGTCTTTCATAGACATAAATTTCTGTTTCAGTCAAATTAAATGGTAAAAACAGTGCAGAAGCATTCAAATAATCCCATGGAACTTTTCCCATTTTGAGCGTTTGCAACGTCCATGCAAATTGCATTACAGAGCGCAATTGATTTTGACCATGATACAACACAGATACATCATTCTGTACAATATCAATAACAGAGGAAACAATATTATCCAAGGTGTAAATACGGGAAGACAATGTATTAATGCTGTTATCGACCACTGCAAGAACTTTTTCCAAATTAGCCTGGTCAATTTGGCGCAGGTGCACGGCAGCTTCCATCTGCAATAGTTTCCACAATTCATTATATGCTTCATAAATAAATGGTTTTGATCTAAGTGATTTTGCACCTAAAATAAAATCAGCCAAATCGATGTCACCCGACAAAAGAGACAGGTGTTGTTTCACTGATGACCGTGTAGAGTGTCCCAACCACTGTTGACACAGTTTCCCCACTGAATACGTGGTGACAGAATGAGAATGTGGGAAACATGGATCTAGTCTGTTTTGCATGAAACCTGACATCGCATTAAGAAAATGAAGTTGACATGCATTGGAACTTGTTGGCCACAACAACCATCCCAAGGGGTCGACATCAAAAATATTTACACTACTATTTTTGAAGAGGGCAAGCAATAGTGTGTGTACGCCACGTATCGTAGTCAGCTAATGAGGGAATAGAAGGAACATTCAAATTTTTGGCCGTAGCCAAACCAAAACTAGTAGTTTGTTGCACGTGTCATTTAAAAACAAAATTTGAGTAGGAATTAGACACGCACGATGCAGAGCTTCAGTACCTTGCACCTGCCAATATTTAGTACCCCAAATGGATTTTAAATCGATGGTGTCTTTCCAATGATCGTAACCATGTAAGTCCAAATCAGTCCTAAAGGAAGTAGAATAGATCAATTTAGTGTGAGTCAATATGAATTTAGATTGAGATAGCAATTTTAACCTATAGAAATAGGACTCTGGATTTGACGTATTATAATCGAAAAAAATGTGAACTTACTCTGTCGAGTATTAGAACTCCCCTGTAAAGGAGTCGGACAATGTTCCCATTGTGTAAAATTAAAAAATGGTCTTAATGTGTTTGTTTTGTGTAGGAAATGGTGGCCATAATGTTGGTAACAGAATAAATCCGCATAATTGGCTGAATTCATATATAAATCTTCAGCATCAAATGCAGCATAATATTTTAAATCAGAAAACAATGAATGAACGGCCTGAACATCCCAGTTGTCTGAGTGTATGTCCTATGATACCACATCTCCCAGTGAAACGCGGAACAGGTATGGAATGTTCAGAACCTCCTTCGGACCATGGATATCGAATGCAGCTTTATCCCAAACGATGCAATCAGCAACAGAGAATGCCGAAATGTTCACGAGGGCTTGATCTCTTTTCTTTATATGGGATGATGTATGAGGAGCTAGAACTCCAGCAACAAATTTCACAGCAGAGCGTTCAGGTAAATAATGAACATTGATGAGCAAGAAAAACACTGTCACACACCCAATCCACATGAAAAGGAAGATCAGCATGAGCACCATCCAAATGTATGTCCAGGGTGGAACGAGGTAAGTCTTTTTAAACCAGGCAATGAAAAGACGTGTACGTGTCGGAGGGGTTGTCACAGAGGAGGACGAAGAAGATGAGTCGTGAGAGAAACTTGTACGATCCATATAATAACCACTTGCTCCCCAACGCAACAATGGAGGCTGGGCAGCATCAGATGGATTTTGTATGGTACTGTCAGGAATGTCAATGACGACCTCAACTGGAGGAGAATCATACTCTATGTCTGCAGCAGTTGAAGTAGAAGGCACAATAGGCAAGAAATAAATATTGGTTTCCAACTCATCCTCCCTGATGTGGGGATTAGTTGAGGAAGTTGAAGCCATCAGATTAATTGAAAGATCTCGATTTGGAACACTCTGAGGCATACTATTCAGTATCGGCCATATGGTGTAGCTTGACATTGTCAATCGAAATAAATCTGTTTTCCTTGCGACCGGGCAAAGGCGGCAAAATCACTGTACGAGTACCCTTCAATCCAAGAACTGGGAGAGGTGCACGATAAGAGGGACCAAATTCTTTTTTGTTCTCCAGCTTTTCTCGTACCATATCACCAACTTTAGGAAGCCAGCCAGTAACAGGAATCAGCAACGCTGCTTCAGTAGATGAGGGAGAATGATCTTTAGCCAGTTTGTCACGGGTTTCTTGAAGGTCCTGCAACATAGTAGAATGGCTATCCACGTCAAATGTTGCAGCAGCTGCCACAACGTCTACACCATCAAGGTCTGGCACAAACATTTTAATGCCAAAGAGCATTTTGTATGGGGTCCGTCCACCCAGAGATCTTCTTGGGAGATTATTTAGTGCACGTTGAACCCCATACAAATGAGTCAGCCAACCCCTGACAGTACCTAAGACTATAGCTGTCAAAGATTGCTTTAAGTCACGGTTCATTCGCTCCACTATAGAATTGATCTCAGGCCTGTATGGAGACGAAAACTGCACCAGTACCCCCAGAGACCTCATTGCGTCCTTGTAAGCCTTAGAGGCAAACGCCGGACCTTGGTCAGAATGGAAGGTGACACAGGCAAAAGTCCTGACAAAGACACGCAAATCTCTAATGACATTTAGAGCATCAGCACTGTGTTGTGGCCAAACCCAAAGGAATCAAGAGCACGAATCAACTGCAACTAAAATATGTTTATATGCAGTGTCAGATGTCAAAGGACCGCAGTGATCAAGATAAATACAACCAAACGGCTGATTAGAAATGTATAGCTGTGTATGTGGTGGACGCGCAACCGTAGAGGGTTTAATTTGTTGACAAATGTCACAAGACAGTACATAATTACGGGTTTGTTTGTATAAACCACGCCACCAATAACGCTGCTGTAAAATAGAAACAGTTGCAGAAACTCCGGCATGTACAGAAGCCATGCCTTCGTGTGCGGCTATGATCAAAGGAAGTCTGCGATCCTCGTTGGGAATCGGCCGATCTCCAACGGACGATATTGTAGCAAATGGGACTTGCTCAGGTGACAAATAAGAATACTTAGAAGGGAAACCTTGTGGGAATTCTGTCCCACCCACCGTAGCCGCAATCGCCGCTAGAATATCATCAATTTAAGTCATGGACCTAGTTACTGCTGCTACTGAACATGTGGCTACTGCAGATTTGGCTGCCTCATCAGCCAAAGAATTACCAACAGCATGTGCTCCCACACGCTGATGGCCAAGAGTATGAATAACATGCGTGAGTTGCAAACGTTCTTTAAGTTCTGCCACTCGAACCCAAAGCATTTTATGCTTTATTGTGCTATTTTAGAGTCTCGATAGTCACTCTGAGACCAAAAGAACAAGTTATCATTGAAAGCCTGCACACAGTAGTAGGAATCGCACACAACAAGAGTGTTCACATCAGGATCAGCAAAATCTAGAGCAAAAATCAAAGCACGCAGCTCCGCCAATTGAGCTGTACAGCCCCCAAGTGCCTTTGTATAGACTATGGAAGACTTAAATTCACCATTTACAATTGAGCCAGCCACTATAGCGCAAGCCGCCGAATAAGCATGCTTTGACCCGACGGCTGGCTGCGCAGATCCGTCGGTATAGATGATACATTTGTACTGATTTAAAGGAAGCAATGAAAACGGAGGAGGATGAACATGTTCATAATGTAAAAACTCCTGTGTCTGTAAAGAGGGATCAAAGATAAAAGTGACATCAGCCGATGTCAAAGAACTTGCCCATTGTATCCAACGTGGATGCAAAGCTTTAGAATTCGGAACACTCGTCTTTGTCACTGTTTCTAAAGCAGGTACAGGCGAGACCATAAGAATGTGTTTTCCATGCGCCAGAGAGCGTTCTTTCAGAGTCGCCATCTGTACAGCTGTCAAACGTTTTTCAACTGTGGAAAAGCGCAATTCTGCTGATGTGTTCAAATGCGACTTATAAGCTATTGGTACTGTGTCACCTTCATTGAACATCAAATAAGTGAAACCTACAGTCCCTGGCACAGTGGCATAGCTAGGGGGGGGCGATGGGGGCGGACCGCCCCAGGCGGCACGAGTTTTCGTGCGGCAGCTGGCCCCCCCTTCCTCCCGCTCTTACCTGCGGCCGTTGCGGCCGCATAAATCGCTACCACCCCACCCCCCCCGCTCTACTATGATTTTGCCACGGGCAGCCTAAGGCCTAGCTACGCCCCTGCCCTGGCACAATTCTTATGACCAAGTTCGCAGAATTGTCACGTGTTAACAAGAAGTTGGTCGCAAGCAGATCAGACTGCAAAGACCAAAAAATCGCGGTATGTTCCCGAAGCCAGCTGGAAGACGAATAAGTGGGTTATATCAACGCAGAAAGCTGTTTGTTAAGCTGGGCATAATCAGGAATTTATGTCCTCCGGAAGTTTAAAAATCCCAGCAAGGATTGCAATTTTTTCAATGTAGATGGAGGTTGCAACTGTGCACATTTCTCCAGAAAGTCGGGGGCTAACCCCGACCTTCATTATTGAGCTCATAGCCCAAGAAGAGCACCACCAAATAGGCAATGTGTGACTTGGCAAAATTAAATTTGTACCCCAAGTCGGCAAAAGAAAGAATGATGCGATCCACACGCACCAGATGCGGTATTAACTCGTCATCGGTCAAATAAATGTCATCGATGTATGAGAAAGCATCAGGGTCAATGTTGTGTAAAAGGGACACAACACGCGCAGCAAAAGCCCCAGGACTGTTCTTATAGCCCCTAGGCAAACGAGTAAATCGCTTCTGTTTGCCGACCGTGGTAAATGCAGTTAAGTCACGGCTACCAGGAGCCAAATTGTGACTATAAAATCCATTGGAAATATCCAATGTTGTTTTGTATTTTTTGCGAACAATATTATTTACTAACGCAGATCTGTGTGTATTTTGTACTACAAATGTAAGAACGTGACTGTTTAAATGTCTGTAATCCAAAACGATACGAACCGTCCTGTTTCGATATCGGAAAAAGAGGATTATTCATGGATGAAACACAGGGTTCAATGACACCCTGATATTCCAAGTGGGTCAAAATTTCATTTACGGATGCTTTTGCCTCACTCTTGATCGGATATTGTGGCTGTGGCATAGATTGTAAAGGAATTTTATGTGCCGGGGAATCTTTATCCCAGCCTACCTGATTACGATACACAGCCGGCCCTAGGGCTAATGCCCATTCCGACGCGTAAGCTTGTTTTGCTTCCTCAGAGACGTAACGAGAAAAACTCGGGAGAATCACGTCCTCCCCTCGTGAAGAAGCCAAAACAAATGGAGGAGGCCAATCTGTCTCTTCCAATAAAATGTCATAAGAGGAGGTAAGGTTGTCCCAAAAGACTGCCTTAATTGTCCTTTTTATATCACCTTCAATTTGGAGGACTATCTAATAAAGCCTATCAGGGAGTGCAACTTGTGTATCTGCTGTTTCCACTGTAATGAAAGTATCAGTTGCTCTCGCCTCCAGACAAGGATGGAGTGCCACCCGCACTAAGGTAACTTCCGCTGCACTGTCGAGGAGTGTCACTGCCCATTTCCAATCGAGGAGCAGGGTTCCCACCGTCTGAGGCATACTTCGCTGTTAAAGCGGCAACCTTCTTCTTCTGAAACGGGGCTTGAAAAGGAGGTAGGTCTTCCGGTTTGGCTTTTACGTCAAACTGGTGTGGCGGATCACGTCTTTGGTGAGTGGTCTCGGCTTGTCTGCGATCCTGTCGCTCCCTACCACCGAACTGTGGATCCGACGATTCCTGAAAGGAACGAGGAGAGCGCGGATCAGGAACTTGAAACCTCTCTGGTATCTTAATTTTAGAGCGGTCAGGCAAATCATATCTACGTTCAGAAGCTTCAGGTGTCAGTGAACTTGCACGCGAACCTTGCTTCTGCTGTTGCTGATTTCTATTCCAAGCCCTTTTAGGAAAGACCGGACGCCCCCTCCTTTCCAGGCTGGGTCTTAGTCTGCGTTTGAGTAAAAGGTTTAATTCCCAGATTATTACGCCCCAAGGACTTGTATACGTTCGCAATTATCTTTGGCAATTCACGTTGTTTATCCACGTCAGCAACTGCCTCTAGGCCGCTGACTCACCTGTAAGCTAACCGCTTCCCCCTTGACGTTAGCAAGGATCATGTCGGAGACTATAGGGAACACCCCCACCAATCTCATCCCCAACTCTAGGGCAGCCTCTGCCCCGTGTTCATCTTAAACCTTTTTAAGTACAGACGGAAGCACTGTCATGGAGGGGGTGCCAAAACACAGCGCGTAAACTGCCGCAAACACCTTCCCCCAAGTGGTGCAATCAGCCAGATTGGTAATAAGTCCTTTAGGTAAGCTCATTTTATGGATCCTGTGTTTATCCACAGGAGACGTATGTGGAAAAACAGCTTTGAGTTGCTCAAACTTTTCGGCCAACCAGAAGGGAAAATCATCCCTATTCTGTGGACGCTTCCCATCACTGAATTAATCATGATAGGACTAATAACCACACCACCACCATACCCTGGTGTGCCGCCGGTATAGTACGAGACATATATTGTATGACACTTCTGTGGCTATGAATTAAAGATGTGTGTAACGCACGCAGCTCTATGATAGTAACTCCAAGATAAGTTGGATGAGGAGTAAATCCCGCCAAAACGGGCCATGTGGCTCCATCGACCGATAAGGGGCCGAGACGGACCACAGATACAGGGTGAGGAAGGGCGCCATTAAACCATATGGTGTGCTCCCAAGCCGACAACAAAACTTCAAGTAAACGATATGGACGGTAAACTTGTGGAACCGCACCACGTTCATATTCATGAAAGAAGTGATCGTTCCCGTCAACAGCCGGAAACTTAACCCAATAATAAAAAACTTCGAAGCGGAAAGCAGCGTCCGCCTCTACTACAAATATAAAATCTGCTCCCGCAGCCGGGACTCCATGTTGAGTCAAATGAGCAGTAACCGCGGCGCGGTTAGGCGCAGCAATGTTAACTGGTTGCGCCATTACTGAAATCAAACAAGAAAAACTGTAGCGCAACACTGGGTGAAGAACAAAGAAAACTAAACCTTTTCAAATTCAAGCTTGAAAAAAACCTATAAATCTCAAATATAGGAGGTTAATTCCTCGCACCATGGACGATTCTGCAACTGGCGAGAGGGTATTGTGGACAAGAACAAGCGCTACTCGGGGTCTCATGTATAAGTACCAAACCAAACATTGGTGGCGCCATGTTGCAGGGATTCTGCACATACACAGAACTATGCGCAGGAATATGGGACCTCGGTGTATAGGGGCTAAGCCTTCCCACCACCTTAGTGCCCACGAGCTCAGGACCGACTTAGCTATAGTGTCTCACTCGCTCTCCTACACACTCATGAAGAAGCAAATGATTAGACACCCCAGAACACAACACTTCCGGATCTCACAGGAATCATGGTAACAAGACACACCTTTTCGCTCAGACTCTCGTACCTGTCCACAATAAGAACTTACTGGAACACGAATATAGTTTAAAATGTTTATTTTAACTATTGTGCTCTAAAATGCAGCATACGAGCTACAACCAGCAGAAAAATGCATGAAACTAAAACAGTTAGCATTGCAGCTAGACCATATATCATAAAGGGAGATGTCATCATATAAACACGGTGGAGAAAGGGCTATAAAGCCTAACCACCCTCCCCTTGGTAAGAAGAAGTATTAATGTATAATAGAAGTTCTCTGGGTTTTGTCAGCAGACCCCATACCTTAGTGCCTAGATGGTAGATCTACATCATAGGAACTGCATTGCTCTTCTCCCTGGAAAGCTCCCTTTCCAAGTGTGTTACCTAAACATGCATCCCTATAATATCAAAGTCGAGTTTCCAGCAGCAGCTGCATTAGCATGTTTTGTCTAGGTGCTAGGGACTGACCAGAACAGAATAACAAGGGGCATTGTTTATCGACCTTGCTCACAAAGTTCAGACTAAACTCCAGGAACAGGCAGAGAACGAACAAAGCAGACAGTTCTCGTGTGAAAGGCATAAACAGGGTCTTGCAAAAATAAAACCATGTAGTAACGTGCGCAAAAGCAGCATCATGGCTGCTGGGCTCATGCTAATTTAGCGATGTCAACAATGTCCCTATCGGCCACGTGACAGTACCTCTTGTGAGCGTTTCAAATTAGAGTTTAGAGAAGGAAAGAAAACGTCACCTGATGGGGCCTGGAAATGTGGCAATTCATTGTGTAAAAAGGTAGTGTCCACATTAGAGACTGGTTTCACTTAACCTACTCACGGCCATCCACCCGACTGCCACTCCCACACTCATTGTCTGTGTGGCAGGGCTACAGTTCTCCTAGCCAGAGAGCATTGCTAGTGCTAGAAAACCGAGTTAAGGAGGGCTGCAAATTAGGAAAATACTTCACATGCCAGCAGCCTGCTCTTGCTGTCGAGGCTGCACACTGACTCTTCCAGAGTTGTGGGCCCGTCAGTGATCCATATCTTTGTGTCTGCAGTAATCCCTGGATCTCTCTGATGCAAAATACCTGTGCAATGTGTCCTCTGAGCAGTCATGTATTTTTATTTTCTGTTGTCTAATGACAGGGTTTCCTGACAGTCATTTGTGAACTTGTTTTGCTGTTTTTCTAATGATTTAAGCGTGCATTTTCTAACCCGCCATGTTGAGTAATCCGCAGCCATTTTGTATGTCTGTGTTGTACTAATGTGCCTGAGTTCTCTCTCCTCTGATGTACTCCGCTTCGTTTTCATGCCTGGCACTAACAATCGAGGAGTTGCAATGAAGCTGGCTCAGGGTTTGAGATCTGTGCTGCTCCATTATCCAAAGTCTCTGTCACATATATGCTTTTTAGACTGCCTCTGTGAAGAAAATGTATAAATGCTGGGGAAACCTCGGGAGGAGCTAGCATTAAATGCTCAATTGCTTGGTGAGGCAAAGCTCTGTCTCACTGAAAAGCCCTGTCACTTTATTTTTACTTAATAAACATGTTTTAGACGTAAGTGGTCTCAGACAGTAAAAAAGGGACATTTTTATACTCACGCCTTAGGAGAATGTGCTTGTAAGGTCTAATAGCATGGCCAGGAACACACCTTTCCTCTGCCTTAAATAACGTCACATATTCCTTTATGACTGCATTCATGTTGGGCTACAATCTGCAGGTTTTTTTTCTACGTTGTTGAACACAAATTTCCAACATGTATGGGACTTTTTTCTGTTTAGGACTTTCACAATGCTTAGTTATGGATCGGACACCGTTCATGGTTTGAAGTACCTCCTTGAAGCAGATGCCAGGCAGTTGTATGCATAATGAGCATTGCCATTTCTCACTATTCATAAAGAGTGCAAACTGTGAGGCTCTGCAGGTCTTCAAAACCAAGACACTAACATTCAGAGGGTCTTGGTAGAAGAGATGTGGAGATCTGGGGAGGTTATTCCATCAGTTTTGTCTATGGCTTGATGTACTGAAGAGTGGCCATTCATAAGAACGAGTTGCAGTGCCAGCTGTGAATGTCAGAGATGTTGTATTTGGGATGCACATTTGTAAGGGACTGAGTTGTGTGGATGAGAGATGGGCGAAGGCACATAATGGTAACTTGAAGGTTTGACAGGTAGCGGTTCTATTTGTGATAGAGCCTAAAAAGACCAAACCAAAGTCGCCCTTCAATTGATACTTCTAATTGGATGCCTAGGGAGCATGCAGTTTTACTGATCAGAGCCTGATGACACCAGCCACGTGATCGCTTTTCAAACAATTGGAGCAAACCTAGCTATCCCAATCAAAAAAATGCTGGTATTTTGTACCCCAGAGAACAAGTTTCATATCCAATTGTTAGGCAGCTGAACCAACCAATAGATCGAAAGCTTTTGATGACTTTTCTGTATTTCCATTGGTGTTTTTTAAAGCAAATAGTTTAAATTGCAATCATGTGAGTGACCAGGGTCAAATGTTTGCTTGCCAGCCAATCAAAGTGTACATGTTTGCCCACGTGCACCAAAACAGCGCTAACGTGTTGAGTATGAAGGACTAGATGGGTAAAAGCATCAGTTTTCAGCTTGAGTACATCATTGCGTGCATTGATTTGCAAAGCTACAGAATGGAAAGTGACATTCGTTTTCATGAGGCAACGTATCTCAAGATGTGAAATTAGAAAGAGGAAAGAGAAAACCTGGCCTAGAAGATACAACTCTTTGAGTCCTGCACACAGAATCCAGAAAAACATCCTTACACACTAGGCGCACCATTTCACCCCTCTTCATAATGACTTCAAAATGTATCCAAGTTGTGCTTTAACTGTGCCAGGTTCATATTAGTGAGGGGCCCACTTTCAATTATTTGCTTTCTGCTTGATCTCCTGGATATAGTGAGATGCATTTTGAATATGTAGACTTAAAGTTGGGGGCTAGAAAGTACTGTACCACAGTAGGTTACACAATGCCACCATACTATGCATTATCAATGGCAGGTCAGTGCTGACGATTATATTATTCAAAGAAAGCCACACGAGTTTCGAAGCAACATGGTTATTCTGTTCTCAGTTGATGGCCAAATGTATCCACATTTGTGATCTGGAGGAGGCCAATAGGAAACCCTTTAGTTGTGCATAGTGGCCATCTGTAAGCAGATGATATTCATGGCAGCACTGATTTACTGAAGCCATCATTGGAGCAAACCTGTTCTCAGACATTTCCAAGATCCTGCTGACGCTCTAAAAGACTGTCCCACTCTGAGGGGTGGTGGGGAAATCATAAAGGCCTATTTGATCACCTCTGACGGTGTTTGTCTGCAAATGCGAGGCAACAGATCTCACATCATTATAAATCCGCTGCTGAGAGTCCTTTTCCATTAGGGTGAGGCCGAGGGGTTGGCCTGCTGTAATAGGTATTAATGGTTTTCACACCGCAACAAGGGATGTTCCTTCTGGTGTAGTACCTGTACCTCTGTACAACTGTGGAAAATTCCGATTCTTGCGGCGAAACCTGTGCTTTGAATGTGACTTTTTTCAAAATCTCATTATATATCTACCCTGGGATTCAAAAAAGGGGTACAATCACCTCAGTCACTTTGTATGATGTCACGTCCAGCTTTATGTGTGCCTGGGAACCCGTGTATTGGAGACACGTCCCTTTTTTAGGAGGGGCTTATGGGTGACATCAGTCAATAACAAATAGTTGGGTGGCCGGGTATGTTGATGCACTCTTTGTCCAAACAAGGTCGTAACAGTATTTCTAAAAATGTGTTTTCCCAGTGCTTAAACAAGATAAAAGAGCACCCACGCAAATGCACTCTCACCTCACGAGAAATCCCAAATAGTAGGAGAAAGTTCTTGTAAGCACACCGAAATACAATTGGCCCTTTTAATAATTAGCCAGTGTGATCATCTTCATTTAATTCTTAAAGTATAACTGTTCAATCACATCGTTCTATCCAACTTTAGCCAACGTGTTTCGTTACGCATTATCTCACCTTGACTTCCTCAGGGCTTCCTTTTCTTGTCAAGTGTGAAAAGTTGTGACGTGATGTATTGCCTACGTTTTGCTCTGGATTTAAATATAGGATTGTTGTACTAATAAAGAAGTTCTTTTGTGAGCACCAGTTAGCTGCTTATATTCCGGTGTTCGGTCTAGGGGGTGTAAGGTCAAAGCTTAGCAATATGTACAAGTATGTTGGTCAGCGCCAAATAGGCACTTGTATTCTGATAATAGGTCTTTGGCGTAGTAAGATCAATGCATAACAATAGAATGGTTCCAATCCTGATTCGGTATTGTAAATAATCTTTGTAACCATCTCACAAGTGTCATCGTCGTAATGCTCGTTTTCATTGTTTTAGTTTATTCTTGAGTGCGTAGAATCAGGAGTTATCACCCATCAAGGGATGTGATATCTGTTTAGGGCTCAGTTCTTGAACTACAACATTCTGAAGGCTAATTCCACAGGTTGATTTGTTTGGTGATTAATGGCTGTAACAACATCCAGGTAGTATTTCAATTTTGCAACCCCGGAAGGGTGATTTAAAAAAATAGAGGTTAGATGGTGGATGCATGTTTGAGGCTCAGGGTGTGGGGGTGGATAAGACTTTGTGAAGAGTTATAAAATGTTGGTTTGGAAAATAAGATGAACTTTTTGGACAGGTACAGCTTTGCCTATTACCTGCCCTCTTTGTCTACCAGAATTTGGGCCTGCTACCTCTGTAATATTAATGTGAAGTTAGTGCTGCCTTCTTTGCTTGTATGTTGGGTGTGAATGAATGTTAATGTGAAAATATATGAGCTACAGGCAAGATTCTATATGAGGCTAATGTTGCATTCTGATCTCTCCGTCAGTGTCCTTCCTGCCTTCATCGAGATTATCCTTTTCATCGCAGTGTTTGGACTGAAGAAGAAGCCCTTGTGAAGGTGTCTCATGCTTTGGGATTGGAAGAGCAGCTCGTCTTGAACCCAACTGAGGGGTCTTCCATCTTTGAGAGATACGTTTCATCCCACAATTTGACCTCCCGTCAATTCAGACTCTTGGAGGGAGTAGTGCACAAAGTGTGGCTCCCAGGAAGACGTGTGTCAAGGAATCAGCATCTCTAATAATTTCAGGAATTTGTGTGTCTTTGACTTTTCATTCACCTAATTTGCAATAATGAGGGACACAACTGATGGTGACGCGTTGGACTTGCTGTGCACCAGGAAACCACCTCAAAAGGTGACCAGGAAAATTACAAGTATCTAGGAAAAAAACAAAAGATGCTATGTAAATAGCTTCTCAAATATCTGGATATAGTGGCAGCTGTAACAGCCTAACAGTGACAAAGGTCTGTGATTACTGTGTTACATTTTGCGTTTTAAAATCATTATTCCTTCACACCTATGTCTCTCATATTCGCTAAAAAACAGTTCAAAATGCTGAGGATCGCTGTTTTAATGTATACGTTTGTGATCCACTCCATGAACAGCCCACGGGGGTACATCCCCTTCACAATGCCTCTTCTCATTAAGGACATTGTGATGTGATAGCACAGTGGTTATCTGCAATAATATCGTTCACAGATGTAACAATCTTTTGTGAGAGTGGGCAGCTACATCTCAGTAAAGGAGTGCCAGTGGTCCTGAGAAAGTCCTGTGCAAACATCCAGCAGGGCTACACAAGTGGAGCTTTTAAAATACCCATCAGAAGGAGCAGTACAGCACACCTGCTTCAAGTCCCGTAGATAGTAATATAAATACATTTATACTGACCACCTTTATTTTTCTTCTGACCACTCTGGGGGTCATGGCGGCCCCGCTTTCATTTTTTTGTATCAAACCTTTACTATGAACATGTGGAATTGAAGGCAAGAAGTCTAGTGGTATAAGAGCGAGTTTCAGTTCTGCTGGAGGCTACATTTGACATTACAGGTAAACCTTAAAAAGTTGAATGTTTCCTGAAGTGGATTGGGCGTTTTAGCTGCTGTGAAAGAGAGGCGCACTGGAGCAGTCTTAGTCTGCACAAGGTTGGCTCATGCAAGAGGAAGACCCTTGCTAACACCGAAAGGACGTTTGCCACTGCACGACATAATAACGAGAAAACGAAAACACAATCTGCTAAGAACTTGACAATTTAGAAACCACTTCGGTTGCACTGCAGCATTACAAACCACGCGCGAGTTGAGATTCTTAATACCTGTTTTAAATGTTCCTATTCTCATAATTTAGCTACTTGTTTTTCATAATTACTGTTTCTATACTATATATTTTTTTACTCCAATATATATATTTATAAAGAGCTATGTCGCCAGTTATTTTTTTTTCTTTTTCATATGATGATAATGTTTTCCTCGTGCAGGTTTTGACAGTCCTTTCGTTGGTGATGCGTCCAGGTGTTTCCCAGAAGTGAACAGTTGCTACCAGCACACTATTAGTCTCCTTAGCACTGTAAATCTTTGTCACCAGCAAGCTTAGGTCGGACTCCACAGTTCAACAGGGGAGAGAAAGCTAGTTCAGGCTTTAAATTGAGAGGTAGTGACCTGAACCCATGCAAAGGTTTGTTAGGCTCATTACTTTAAATTATTGGTTTATGTGCTGATAGAGACCTCTTGTGTATTATTAGTCATTAATCCTCCCGGGCTTCTTGAAATGGGTCTGAACAGCCCAGATGTAAATCTGAAAGTGTACTCAAAATATACCCAAGAATAGCTGGTAAGGGTTTTAGCTAGAAAGGATTGTCGAGTTAGTGGATCCTGGGGCGGGGGTGGGGGGTGTCATGGAGTATGAGGAGTAATTGGGACATGAGTGGGCATCTTGTAATATGCAGTATTTCTGGTTTACAAAAAGAATCAAAACCAGAGTATGGGTGTATTTGATGGTCCTGCTGCCACGATAATTGGATAAGAAGGATGCTGTGGTTCTGGGTGTCCAGGGATCCCATTTGTGACGGGCAACCATCCACAGACAATGTAAGGCATAGGTGACCACTAACTGCATTCTCTAGGGTGGGAACCAGATTGTCTAAAACTAAATGAATTGACCTTTTTTTGTCCATTAAGCAGGTGAGGTGATTGACATATTCAGACTCAAAACCTTTACTGTACTATGATCTTTCGGCTGCCAAGATTTCCATATTGTAGGAGAGGTATAGATGAATAAAACCTAGTTTCCCAGGAATCAAGTGCTCAAAATAAGGGATCATGGGGCATGGTGCAAAGCTCTCACTCTTCCGTAGGTCTTACCTCACTTTAAACTGACCGCTTCCCCATGAAGAAAATCACAATGACCCAGGAATCAGAAGTGGTGAGGGTGGCTGGAGCTTTCAGGATGATTAAGCATCTTGAGCTGTCTTAACTATTTTGTGAGCCTGTGCATAAGAGGTGCATCCGGGGAATGGCATGGAGAAACTTCACAGATCGTTCCAGGATGAGACAGTCTCCTAGCAATCTAGCGGGGTTAAACTGTTGCACTCTTATGTTTTAATAAATGCTTTTTCCACAAATTCCTTATCACAAGGGAGTGCACACTCAAGGGTCAGACCATAATCAAAGACTTTTCATGGCAAGCTTTCTAGAAGCCAGCGCTACTCTGGGAGCTAGGCTGCACAGTTTTCAGACCTCAAGTGATGCCCTGACTTCTATGGGGACCACCTGTGATCTCCAATCCATCTAGGAGCTTGACTCTGCAGCAGCTTCTGGACCAGCACCATTGGCAGCTCTACCCCAACCTTTGTTCGTGACATCAGAGGTTTCAGCACCAACACCACTTCTAAAGGCGGTACAAAAGTTACATCTTGAATGGAATTACAATCACTGCTGCGTCCTCAGGACAACGCAGATGACCCTCGTGATGGATAGCAGCGAGTGCCATGCTGTGCTTACCTGAGGTGCGGCGCTACACAGTGGTCGATGTCTGCTGCTGTTATTCCTGGGGGTGGGGTGGTGGCTGTCTGACCCTCTCTTTGAGCGATGAGGTCACGCTCTGGTCTTTTTCTAAGGACCGTCAGGTGACTGGGGGAGGGGGGGAAGAATTCCTCTCTTCTTGTGAGGTTTGGGAGTGGAGAAGGGTTATGAGTTGTCAGGAAAGCCTTTGTGCAAACTATAGAAAAATGGCCTCTTCCATTGATACTTCCCAAACTTCCCAATCCAGGACAGCTGGTTCGCTTTGTGTATTCGCTTACTGCTCATATATCGACACTTCCTGTTTATCCACTATGTACGGACGGATCCCACTTAAGCTAAGTGCGTCGGAAAATCTCCAGTGATATTTTTGTCATCATGTTAATAGCCCAGTCTGCCTGTATTTTTGTCTCAATTCATATTTTCTTCTTTTTTTCCTGCCAGGACGTCAGTTGCTTGGATCCCTGACCAGATCTTTTTATAATCAATATTGTTTCAGTCATTTTAGTGACTGCTCTTCTTCAGCTTCAGATCGCACCTACTGTAAATTTGCCTCTAGAGGTTTTTTTTTATGCTTTATTGGCTTTTTGCTAAACTTAGTGACCCATCTTTGGAGACACTTGTAAATATTGACTTAATTATATTGTGGCTATAGGAGGGAGTTGCCCTTTCCTTTCACAATCAAGGTATGACAGAAAGGCACGACCTTCATTTAATTTTTTTTTTTTAACTTTATTTCGGTCGAAGACCATTAAAGTAATACACAAACAGATTTTCCATGCAAATAAATAAAACATCGTTAAAAACATCATAAAAATTTCTTGTGACATTAATATTAAATCATAATTAAAGCTTAAAACCAATCAAGACATAGTAAATAAGAACAAAGGTCCATAAAAACCCTAAGAAGGGGCAACTATTTTTTTCCCCTTGATTCAGGGACAACATCATTTTACAACATACAGGCAAAATACTTTCAAGAAACTTTGCAACAGAAAAAACTATTGTGGATGACGTGTTAGATCTACAAATCCTTATGGCTACTTTATATTGGCGAACACCCAACAGTCTGCAGAAGGGAATAACTGTTTTCGCTGTTTGAGATGAATAGAACAAAAAAACAATAAATGTTCGTCCGTTTCTTCACCCCCAACACAGGCTAAACAGATCTTAATACCCACCATTCCACTTGGAGGTAACCACCACAAGTGGGAGGGTACCCAACCTGAAACAAATATAAAGAGACTTTGTGTGGGGAGGATCTATTTCATCCATATATGGCTGTAGGGAGAAAAATGGCTTAAACTCTTTAAAAAAAAAAAAAAAAAAAAAGGTTCTGTCATATGACCCAAATCTGTCCG
Organism: Calotriton arnoldi; assembly: GCA_963921515.1. NCBI lineage: Eukaryota > Metazoa > Chordata > Amphibia > Caudata > Salamandridae > Calotriton > Calotriton arnoldi. The sequence goes on along the minus strand of CAWUFW010007911.1, from coordinate 508,965 downwards.
ATTGGGTGGTCTTTCCTCCTCATGTTTCCAATAGGCCACCTTCTCGTTTTTTGCTGTGATGGTGTTCAGATCAAGCCAATATTCTTGAAAGCCTAAAAAATAAAGTGTTTGGTTCACATAGTTCGACCACGGTAACATCTTCCCGCCTTGCTAGAACATTTTTCAGGCCTTCCCGGTAATGGGCTAGTTTGGGGGTATACCAAAGTCGCAACCACAGTAAGATCGGTTTAAGGCGAATTAAGGAAACTATTGATCGAAATCCCAAATCTTGCTGAGAAACCAGTGGGGAATTTAAGGGAAGTATGAATGCTAATCTAAGAAATGTATTTTCCGCAACCTTCAGGGCATTAACTTTAGTGTGACCCCCGCCCCCCCCCTCCGCCCCACAGTTCAGCACCATACACAGCAGTGGCAACAGCTTTAGCCCTCCAGACTTCGAGCAGGGGAGAAATCGGATGGAAGGAGTTCTTAGAGGCAAAGTTTAAGATAGCAGCAGCCCTATGGTTTAATAAGAGAGCACTTTTTTTTGTCTTGGTCAGACCAAGAATTAGAGCAAGATTAACGGATACGAAGGTAGTGAAAACTAGTCACTTTCTCCAACATCTCCCAGTCCAAGGTAAAATCCCCCTTAAACCCTCTATGGGAATGAATGGCCATGCACTTAGTTTTATTTCTTTGATTTTCAGACCGTGATCAAGACAGAATTTACTGAAATTCTCTAAGAGGGGTTCAAGATCTTTCGAGGTCTTTGATAATAGCAGGATGTTGTCGGCAAATAATAAGGCCGGGACCTTAAAGCCACCAAGTACTGTAGAGTCATTGTCATAATCAGTTAATTAATCTATACACTTGTTAATAAACAAGAACAATGTTGGGGCAAGTACACAACCCTGCCTAACCCCCTTTTTGACTCTAATGGGGTCAGTAATTTCCCCATTAGGGCCCCAGTGGACGTGAGCAAAAGAATCACAATGAAGCTGAACAATGATGTCAAGTAGGGGGCCTGGGAGCCCTAGCTCTCTAAGGGTGTTCCAGAGTTTATTCCTAGATACCATATGAAAATCTGATTTTAGGTCCACAAAGGCGGGGTAGAGGCGTCCTTTCGTAAGGTCAATTTCCTTCCACCTAATTAACTGGAACTTAAAAACTTGGTCTACGGTGCTGACCTTTGCTCAAAATCCAGCTTGACATTGGGTCAAAATCCTATTTTCACTAACCCAGATCATGAGACGATCCAGTACCAATTTGCAGAATGTTTTTTGGCTAGAATCTAGCAAGCTAATTAGATAGGATCGGCTTTAGAGCCTTTCTCATGGGTAGGAATTACTTTAGCACCCTTTCATGATGTAGGGATATCAGCTCCTGCCATAAGTGCATTTGCCACCTGAATAAGGGCACAAATGTCGGGTTCGAGGTAAAGAGTTCTACCAGAATTCGGTCCAGCCCAGGAGCTTTATCAGATTTCTGAGAAGTGATGGCAAGTTTAACTTCTGTTACAGAAAAAAAAACAGCAATATGAGAAATGGGCTCGATAGGAATTGGATTAGAAATACCAGCCAACTGAGAAGCATGGTTAGTAAGGGCTTCTGTGGGTGCTTGGTAAGGGGGGGCCGATATATCTAAACATAAATGGGCATCTCATTTTCAAACTCTATATAAGATTCTGGCTCTGTCCTGGACGTTGTGGCACCATGAGAAATAACATGCCAAAAAGCTGACAGATTTTTGAAATGTACTGCTGCCAAAATATCACCCCAGATATTAGTATCCCAGCTAGTTTTAGCTTACTTTTGTATCATTTTGTAGGAGGCTCTGCCAGATTGAATATCAAATCGATGGCCACTCTTAAGAGCATTAATTAAGTGATACTTTGCTAACCTGCAGCTCTAAACAAACCATGTAGGATCAGGTTTCGGGGCAAGGTCCTTTAGTGCAGGCAGTTTATTAAAACATTACATTTTCATTTCATAGAAACACTTGGAATGTATATCCACAATTTGGTATGCAGATGCTGGTCCGCAATTTGTGGAAGAACGGAGCACCAATCATGATATAGTTTTGCATGGGAATCCCTGTCTGTCACTAAACTTTCCCATTTAACCTTCCAATGATTATTGATAAGTCATAAATCAACATGAAGGAAGTGGCCCGATTAGGGTCACTTGGGTCACTAATGACTACTCTCAGCCTTCCATACCAAATGAAGAGTCGGTCAGACAGTAGAGAATACAAACCAATAACTGTTTATTATATACACTAAGAGCAGAGCCCAGTCTGCCCAGTCGCTAGGAGTGCTGCAGAGGGACTGAAATCGACAAGCATAAAGATACATTATGTACGTTTCGTAACTGGGCTAAAACACGCCCATAGTGAAATTTTCCAGGCAGATGCAGCTGGACAGTAAAATACAAAAAAATAAGTTTCGATTCTCATATCTCACACCACCTAATATAATCCAAGGTCGTTTCACCCTGTACCCGCCACCAGACAAGTGGGAGAGGGCCTCTATCTAGTGAGAAAGATATGCACTATTAGGAACAGCCTATTCATTAGTGAAGCAAAACCTAACATTGCAGAAACGAAACATAACAGGCTTTTTCTCAGAAATAGCAAGGAATTCGTTTCGATCGTTGTTCAAAATGGCGTCTAAATAGAAAATGGTGCAGCGAATGCTAACTTACATAAAGCAATGCACAAACATGAATATTTCTATTCTAACAGACCCTCCTTTTAGCATGAGTTAAAACATTTTCTAACGGCAACAAGAAGAACATGAAACCAAGAAAACAGGAAACCATAAACAATAATAACAATAAATCCTTATGAGCATTCCATGTTTTCAGTATCGGGAAGGAAACTGTGAGGAGGGACGAAGTCTCGAAAATGTCCTCATCAATGTTCATAAGGTCTTCTATTTCTTTCTGTTTCATAATTGCAGCATTAGTATCATGAATCGATATTTTCCGTTAAGGGGTGAGAATGGTGGTGCAATAAGAGCAACAGAAGGGGAGGCACTGAATAAGGGCACAGCAAAGCACCAATATCACAATCATTTTCAAGAATCTAGCCCCAACTACCAAAAAGAGACCAACTCCAATTTCCACTTTCCATTCCCTTGACATTCTCGAGAATATCGAGAATGTGCTTGGTAATATTCTTTTCCATATTTTTGATCCCGACTACACACTGGTCTCCCACTACTGCGCATACACCACCACTCCTGGCTAAGATGAAATCAAACGCGTATCTAGTCTGTTCGGAATATATTCGCATACTTTCCAATTGAGTGGTGATGTCGCGCAAAGCTGCCACAGTAGTATTGGATAAAATTTGTAACTTGCACCCAAAATATTCTCTAGCTTTTTCACCCCGAGCCATAGAGGTACCACCCAAAGTGAAAATGGAAGAAAGAATGTATCCAAAAGTGATCCCATTACTATAATTATTGTCCTCTATATCAGTCACTTTTTCACAGAATTCTTTGGTCAAAGTCCTTTTAACCCAACGGACATTAGGCTTAGCGTATTTACAGGGTACACCTAAGGGCAACACCATCCCGATGGCCACATCGTCTGTACCATTATGAATGTTGGAATAGGTACCGTTAGACAAAAAGTAAAACCCCGGGTGTGCATAAATCGGCCCTTCATAATCTACTGCAGCATATCTGGTGTTCAATCCAAAAGTACTCGGATCTTTGTCATTCACTAAGGGAATTGTATTCTTGTACAACACTATTCCAGAACAATTAATATACAAATAAGTGTCTGTACTATTCACAATAGGGCAACAAGCAGGATAATAACCAGCCTCCCGGGTGACTATCAATTCCTTGTAATGCCAACCCACCAGTGTGACATTTTGTTCTTCCATGTAGAAGTTGTCGCAATATGTGTTATCGCAGCCTGGATAACCCATCCCTAGTGGCTTTCTATAATATAAACGAGGACCTGGATAGCCAAAACCAAAAACTCCCTTCACTTCTGTAAATTGCGGTGGACGAGTATATGTATAATTTACAAGTGACAATGGGTATGCAGTCCATAAACTAGTGACAGGTTCAGTGGGGTAATAAGCGGTCCCTTCTCCAAAGAATCTCCTTTGTGTGTCTAGAAACACATTACTCGGAGGGGTGTCCTCTTCTTCCTTGTTGGGGAAATTACTTTAACCTTGGTACGTAAAGGCACATACTGATCATTTTCCAAAACCCATGACACCCCACACAATATTATTAGCAACAAAACCACAAGAGCAACACATGTTATTTTCTGTTTGCGGGTCCACACCATATTGTGCTGGGCAACAAGAATCACTGGCTGCTTTTTCTCAGCAACCTGTCTACCAAAAGGATGGATAACGAAAGATAAAGAGGGGATCAAAATGCATATATAAGTTCCCAGTGTCCGTCAGAGCCTCACTGGTACAGGCTCCTATTGTCCATCAAATACGTTGGCACTCTTGAGCACCGGCTGTGGAGCTTGCTCTGTCCTAAGCTCGTATTCCACGTCGATCAAGATGGTATACCTTCAGGGTGTGCTTCAGTCTTTCCTATCTAATGTTCAAACAACTAAAATGAAGTACGCAGAAATCCCTCACTAATCTCAACTAATTCCGTTGGTGCTAGACTTCAGTACAACCTGTCTTACGCAGTCCATCCCTAATCTCTTTTCTCCTTGGACTCAATTTCCCTCAGCCGAGGGCGCAAATTGTACCTGGTAGCCCCAGGCACCGTATGATCAGTGAACAAAGGCTCTTGGATAGCTTGTATTTCTGGGGGAACAGCCTCGTTCAGCACATTCTCATTCTTTTTAATCTGTTTGCGTCCACGTTAGCTGGGCATCACTAAAAGGGACAAACCTAGGCACCTGCTGGCATTCTGAGTCCCCAACGCCGTCCTTGACCCACTGGTCATAGGGTAAGGGAACCCTCAGACAGTGGGTCGCGTGGACCCAGTTCTTACGGCCAGCAACCTTCACAGCAGTACGCGTCACCAAAAGAACCTGCTCAGGCCCCCTACAGCGCGGCTCCAAACTTTTCTTTCTCTGGAAGTTGCGCAACAGGAAGAAGTCGCCGGACTGGATATCGTGGCCAGGTCCCTCTGGTGTGGAAGGTAGGGACTCTCGCACCTGTTGGTGAATAAAACGCAAACTCTCTGCTAACTGGCCAAGATAATCAAGCAATACAGGGTACTCAATATCAGAAAATCTACGAGGAGGCGGGACGCCCCAGACATTTGCCGGGCGCCCAAACACGACTTCGTAAGGAGACAATCCTGTCCTTGTCGACAAAAGTGCTAACGGTAAAGCATCTGGCAATTTTAACCCTGTTGTCTCCTGAATTTTTGCCAATTTCAGTTTGAGAGTACCATTGTACTTCTCAACCAAACCCGCTGACTGTGGATGATTAGCAGCATGGAATTTTTGTTTGACATGGAGACCCTCACAAATTAATTGAATCACCTTTAAATTAAAATGACTTCCGTTGTCACTCCAGAGAACTCGGAGCAAGCCGAAAAGAGGAAAGAACTCCTTCAGGAGTACCTTTGCAGTCGTAATGGCTGTATTATCTTTGGTGGGGTAAGCCTCAACCCATTTACTGAATGCACATACAACCTCCAAAACATACTTAAGGTTATTACATCTGTCTAATTCAATATAGTCCATTTGAAGGACTTCAAAAGGAAAAGTGGGTGGTGCAAAATTGCCGGGTGGTGTGGGGGTACCCTTCCCTGGATTATGCATCATGCAAACCATACAGTATTTCACCAAATGTGTGGCTGTTTTAGAGATATTGTCATTCTGCCATACAAGGTCTAACAACTTACAAATGCCTTTTGCACTAATATGAGCTGGACCATGTGCCGTAGTAACCACGGGAAGAACATATGCATCTGGTAACATCCATCTCTGCTTCATCAATCCAACATCCTCATTTAACTGTGCTGTACTTTCCTGCCATTCTGCTAATTCTTCCATTATGGCTTCACTTTGTATCTCCTTTACACTTTCAAGAGTATTCTCAAACATGACAACTTCAGGGGCCCACCTAGCTGGACCTGCTACAAACATGCATTTCATCTTTGTTCGGGCTGTTTCCTTATCTGTCTGATCAAAGCATTTCCTCTACCCAAGTCTTCAGAAACCTTCCTGTGGGCACTACACTTGATTATGTACAATTTCTGAGGAAGCGTTAAAGCGGACAAAAGCCTCAATATGAGGTACCCATGCTGAATCTTGGTGCCATGAGAAGAGAGGAACCCTCTCTCTGCCCAGAGTCGCCCAAAGTTATGCGTGACCCCGAAGGCATACTGGCTGTTAGTATAGATGTTGACAACCAGTCCCTCACTCAATTCGCAAACTCGAATAAGAGCTGCGAGCTCAGCAGCTTGAGCCGACTGATAGGGGACCCGCGATGTCTCTACAACCGTGCACAACCTAGTGACAGCATAAGCTGCCGTCGTGGTGCCATCTGGTAATTTAAAACAAGAGCCATCAACATATATTTCTCCTTGGGGATCAGATAAGGGAACATCAGTCAGGTCTACCCGTCCCTTCGTCTCTTCTTCCGTCCGGTAGATGCAATCATGTTTGTTGGCTGCATCATTCTCGGAAGGGAGTGGTAGTAACATGGCTGGATTCAGAGTAGCACATCTTTTAATTGTAATATGCTTAGCAAAGAGGGTCAATTCATAGCCGGTAAGATGTGCACTGGTGAGGTGCTGTGTCTTAATCTTATTCAAAAGTGTATCCACAGCATGGGGTACCATAACTGCGAGGTCAGTATCAAGCACGAGTCCAGCCGATTGTCGGATTGAAGTGGCCACAGCCGCAACCGCTCTCAGACAAATCAGGAGGGCTCTCGCAACGGGATCAAGCGTAGCAGAGAAATAAGCACACGGCCGTTGCTTACCCCCAAATTTTTGTGTTAGGACAGAAAGCGCACAGCCAGCCATCTCATGGACATAGGACACAAACGGCTTGCCGTAGTTAGGAGTACCAAGCACTGGAGCTGTACATCGCGCAGTTTTCAATTGCTCAAAAGACTGCTGACATTCGGACATCCAAGGCAAAGGCTCATGCACTTCTTTCGTTGTTAATGCAAGCAAAGGTTTAATTAGTAGGGAATAGTTAGGTATCCATTGACGACAATAGGAAGTGATACCTATAAAAGCGCGCACATCTTTTTGAGTTTGTGGAATGGGCATTTTAACAATAGTACTGATGCGCTCGGGGGTCAACCTCCTACCCTCCTTCAACAGCAGGTGACCTAAGTAGGTGTCCTCCTGCCGACAATACTGACATTTAGAAAGGGAAACCTTATGTCCATGATGGGCCAAATGCAACAACAATTTAACTGTACTATCTCTACAACCCTGTTCCGTATCAGAAGCTATGAGTAGATCATCAACATATACTGCACCAATACATTACCTGAGGGAAGCAGCAAGGAATCCAACTGACCTTTTAATGCCGGACTATAAATACTAGGACTCTGTATAGCCTTGAGGAGCGCGACAGAATCTAAAACTCCTACCAGCCAGTTTGAACCCAAACAAATATCTACTGTCTGGATGGATAGAAATGCTAAAGAAAGCGTTTTTCAAATCAATAACAGAGAAGAATTTAGCAGTAGAAGGAATCGTCGTCAAAAGCGCAGTAATATCAGGAACCACAGGGAACTGTGGAACCAGTATTTTATTCACCTCGCGCAGATCAATCACAAAACGATAAACATCATCAGCATCCTCAGAGGAGCCGGAGGGTGCCCTTTTAAGGATCAGAAGAATAGGACAATTACAAATATTCCCAGATGTTTCCTCAACTACTCCCTTTTGTATCAATCCTGAATAATCTGAAGAAGATCCCGTTCTCCTGCCTGCAGTATCTTATACTGAGGAATATGAGGCAAAACAACATTCTCCTTAACTTGTATAGAAACTGGTGGTATATGCAACAGCCCTACATCCGTGTCACCTGTGGCCCATAGAGTGGGTGGGACAGCAGCAAATTCAGCAGGAAGGGGTGCATCCTGAGACAAACACTGTTTAGTACCTCCCATCCGGACCCATTGTGATATAGACACCTGCAGGAGAGCAATAGATTGTAGCATACAACTTCTTCAACAAATCCAAACCCATCAAATTCTCACCATAGTTGGATGTCAACAAAAATGGAGATTCCACAGTAAAAGGACCAACAGTCAATGCAAGGGGGCGTGAAATGGGGCTTACAACCGGTACACCTGAAAAACCTACAGAAACATTATTGTGGCCAGACAGGGCCGCCCCAGGGACCTATATGTTGAGAAACGGAACTCTTTGTCGCACCTGTGTCCACCAAAAATTCCTTAGACGAGCCTTGCAAATCCGCTGTGACATAAGGACCACGCTGACCTACAGATATCTGAACTGGTGCCTCTCCCTGTCTCTGGCTGTCCTAGCTATAAAACATACCTGTCGCCTTATCCATATCGTAATCATCATGATAATACTGGCCATCACGGGGGTCATCAAAGTAGTTATCAGAACGACCCTGTGAAACCGTAGCATTCTGAGCTCTCTCTGTTCTGCGACCTCTCCCACCAGAACCCCGCCCTCTAGGAGCTGCAACTTTCTGTAAAAGCACAGGGCACTGGCTACGCCAATGGCCCTCCTCCTTACAATACACACACTGATTTGGCCCTAAAGGTGTTGTTGAAGCCTGCCTACTGGTCCGTGGAAGCTGTCTAGAAGGACCACCCCGTCCCCTATTATTTCCCCTAAACGCTTGCTGCAACAACACCTTCGTCTTTAAATCTTTGTGTTTCTTATCAGTCCTATCCTTCTCCTCCTGATCTTGGTGTTCATAGTACTGAGCCATATTCAAAATAACAGAAGGGGAAGAGGTGGACCAAGTACTCTCAGACGCCTGTAAACGAGTCGTAATTTCAGGAAGAAGATTAGAGACAAATCTGTCAACAAACAATTGAACTCCTCCCTCGATAGACATATCCTGCCCACTATAGTCCAAAAACGTATCTTCAAACCGGGTAAAGAAATCAGAAACACTCTCATCCTTCTTCCGTCGACAAGCCGTCGATTTGTCCCAGCTTACCTTCTTAGTTGGAATAAGGGAATGCATATATGTAATAATGCGACCTGGCAAAGCAAGTATCTCAGCACGGGGCTTATCACCTGGCTTCCTTTCCTGATCCCACCCCTTACTCATGTCCCATGTACCACCCAACTCCGCAACATGATCTTGAGTATGAACCTGTCTCCAAACTTCAACTGAAACAAGGAGACCAAAAATCATTTCAATATCAGCAAGAGTCATTACAGTAGAAGAGGTAGTTCTGTCAATTCTTTATAATAAGCTGTAGGATTCTTCCTAGAATCAGGCAAATAAGCCTTAAGGGCTAAAACCTCACTTCTTTTCCATGGAGTATAAACCCATTGTTCCTGAAAACGGGCCGCTACAGCCGGTCTAGTAACATTACCGCGCTGATCCGTTATCTCAGGTATTTCTGGGTGATATATGGGATGGACCTCTCGCATTGGAAACTGAGTTATCTGAGTAGGGCTCCTCTCATGTAGTCTACCCCTGTAGGCAACTAGAGTTGTAACATTCCCAAATACTTGGCCTGGCTCCAAGTCAGTAGCATATACACGATCTCTAATATCAAATAAAATTTGAGGCGCTTCTGTCCCAATGTGTTGTTGCCAAAGACTAATCAATGTAGCAGACTTATGCTTACGGGCATGTTGCTGTATAAAGGGTTCAAAATCCCGCATGACTTCCCCAAACATCCTCCACACTATAAATCGCATTACGAGCCCACCACGCAGCCTGGTCAGCTATTACTTGTTTCTCTTCATCCCCCACCCCAGATCGCACTAACGGGCCTATTCGCTCCTTGAGTTTCGTCTAATCTCTATCCTCAAATCCACATACTGGCGTCTCAACATTCAAAGATATCGGAGGATGAAAAACCATAGAAGGAGAAACAACAGAAGTGACAGGTACAATTGTTGCTGGCGCTTGCACCGGAGGAGAAAAGACAGAGGAGACAGGAGTCGAAACAGTAGGTGTGCTGAGGGTCACAGTTGCCAAAGACGGCGAGGACAAAGAAGGAGCGGGAGGTGCCGTAGCCAAAGCTGTCGAAACAACAGCCGTAGATACAGGATCAGCCGAAGCAGACATAACAGGCTGCTGTGACTGTAAGGAAACAGTGGGATATATCCTCTGCGGGGCATAAGGGGGCGGGGTCGAGTGCCTAGCAACTCCTCTACAAAGGTATCGTCTTCCTCTTTTCTCAAATAAGACTTATCAATATGCAATCAAAATCTCCTATCTTCACATTCAATTCCAGACTCTTGTTTTTCTCTATCTTATGCCACATCTTTCTGTGTCAATGTTTGCATTTTCTGTCTAGCCTCCTTCTGGCAAGTTCTTAGGGAATCAAACCCTGTTTGGGCGCCAACTGAAGGAAGTGGCCCGATTAGGGTCACCCGGGTCACTAATGACCACCTCTCAGCCTTCCATACCAAATGAAGAGTCGGTCAGACAGTAGAGAATACAAACCAATAACTTTTTATTATATACACTCAGAGCGGGGCCCAGTCTGCCCAGTCGCTAGGAGTGCTGCAGAGGGACTAAAATCGACAAGCATAAAGATACATTATGTACGTTTCGTAACTGGGTTAAAACACGCCCATAGTGGAATTTTCCAGGCAGATGCAGCTGGACAGTAAAATACAAAAAAATACGTTTTGATTCTCATATCTCACACCACCTAATACAATCCAAGGTCGTTTCACCCTGTACACGCCACAAGACAAGTGGGAGAGGGCCTCTATCTAGTGAGAAAGGTATGCACTATTATGAACAGTCTATTCATTAGTGAAGCAAAACCTAACTCTCTAGGTCTGACTTAGTTTTACCATTGCAGGTTCTCAGTTTGAGACTTAAGCAGAGGTCCTTCAGTTGCCAAGCAACCCTGGACAGGGCTGCCACACTAGGCCAGAAATCTGTGGAATACCCCAATATCGATCATCTTCACCTGCAATTTCCTTCATCAGTGTGGAGGATTCGAAGAATACATTAAAGTCCCCTGCCACAATCACCTTCTTTCTGGTCATCGCTGAGATAAAATCTTTCAAAGTAGGTAAGGCAGTGGACTATATTGATTTAGGGCTGCCCCTACAATATACATTGAAAAGGATAATATTTACATCTTCCCCTATAGATAGTTCAAGCCCTAAGATTTCAGAGAAATCAATTAGAAGTTTTTTCGCATGGCAGCCCATCCAGATATTTACCCAAATGGCTAAACCACCCGAGGGTCGACAACACATTCAGCAGTTGACAACCACACAGCCTTTGACCTCTGAGGACATCCTACCTTTACCACTCAGCAGTCTCCTGCTTGTCGCTATATGGCAAGATTAGGGTTAAGAAGTCACAGGTACATCAGTGCAAGGAGTACTAAAGGCAATCTTGGTATAGCTTGGGATAGCAGCTCTGCTCCTGGTTACTCCCAATTGGCATGCATGACTTCCAGACATATCTTTCTTTTGCTGAAATTACAGTCCAGTTCCACTCTATACTTGCAGTAAATGGCCTGTCTTTCTCCCTAGGGTTACAGGCCAGTCCCTCCATAACCTGGAGCCACAGACTGATTTGTCTCCCTCTGGTGTGCCTCTAGGCCCTATGGATCTGCTGAGACCTCTGACTGGGACACCACATTTGGGTAGTTCCAGAAAACAAGTCTACCCCCAGACATAGCTGCTAGGCATACCCAAGTGCTATCTGGAGCCACACTGGCACCCAGTGGTCCAGTCACCAATGCCTCCGGTGCCAATACTGACACTGACTCCCGCACCCATTCCTGAAGCTATACCTAAGACTAAGGCCACGCTGATGTGCTCTACATACCAAGCATAACGGGTTGTACAAAAGGCAAGGCGCAGGATGATACCCAGGGTAAGCTGTTGCCCAGGGAGGACTACTATCAAAGACTACATGACATCTTTCGGTTGGACTCCAACCACATTCAGATGCCGCAAATCATCCCACATGACGATGACAGCAGTCTGGTAGCCAACTAGGTCCCTTCTGTGAAATGCATACTGCTTGTACAGTGGAATAGTTGACTCTCCAAAACACTAGTTGGCTCAACATCTCTCCGTAAGTAGAGATAAAGAGCCACTTGGGTCAGCTCTCCAAGACTTGGCTTCGTTCAATGTGGTTAATAGGGAGGTTGCAGAGTTTCTAGATCTGCACCCCCTAATGGTGGAAGACAAGTCACATTTCTTGGCTGAGAATCTCCAACCAGCTTAGCATCTTCAGAGCCACTGCTTCCTGTCAATGGGACTATTATGAAGCCAATCAAGGCCAACCGGGACAAGCCCACGCCGAATTTGGCAGTAGATAGACTACTCACCTACCTTTATAGGCCAGTTCCAGTGGGCCCAAAGTTGCTGGCCACCCATCCCTCACCATAAAGCTTGATTGTGCAGGCTTCTTCCTGTTCCAAACAGAACCCCAAATCATTCTCTATTGCTCCTCCCAACAGTGAGTCCAAGAAGCTGTAAGCAATGGGAAAGAAAGTCTTCTCAGCTGGAAGTCTAGCACATTGGTCTATGAATGCCACCTGCTTACTGGCCAGATATACCTTTGTGCTCTGGGAGATGGTGAACATGGTTGCGTAGAGTGTGATTGACCACCTTAAAGATAACTTTGCGAGGTGGGCAGGAACGGACAAGACGCTGCCATGGAGTTTTGTCAGGGCAGGTCCGGACACTGTAAATTCGATAGCCAGAGCCATGGGCTAGTCTGTGGTGCTGGAAACCATGCCGGGCTCCTTTTGACAGGCTTCTTGTGGATGTCCAGTGAAGAATAATGGCAATGCCGCCTACTTCTTCCCAGCACCAAGTGCAGCAGCGCTTTAGTTTCCCCTTGAATGGGCATGTATGACCTGTGCGGGGAAGGGTGCCATACTATCTCAGGCCTTCATAGCTATTACGATGGGCCAGTGGGTTTTACAAATTATAGAAAGGGGCTGTGCCCTTACTTTCCAACAGAATCCTGCTGCCATCCTCATTTACCCCGCTCAGACCCCCCTTTCGGTAAACAATACTTGGTTGTCTGCACATGGTCCTGGACATTAGGGTCTTGAATTTCAAGATGTTGTCCCTGCCTCAGGTGCTTCTGGTGCTGGAATTGGAAGATCGGATGTGTCCCATGACTTGCACTCGCATAAAAGGTATATGCGGTTGGTAGTAGGCTGCACCTATTACCAGGTCACAGTCCTGTTTGAGCTAACATCAGTATATAGGGTCTTCACCAACGTGATGGTGGTTGTTGTGGTACATCTGCGCAGGTTGGGGATCGCTGTATTCTTGTAGCTGGATGATTAACTGATTAAGGCAGGCTCACCTCAGCTGGTATCGAACCACCTGAATGCTATAGCATCCCTGCTAATCAACTTTGGATTCTCCCTCAATCTTCCGAAAGTTGTAGCTGGAGCCCTCTCAGCACCTCCTGTTCATAGGTTTAGCATTGGACATCACACCTCTTAGGGATTTCGCTCCTCCCCAGATGATTCTGGATATGATTCTGAGGCTTCAGGGGAGAGCTGGCGTTCCAGTATGGACAGTTCTCTGTCTGGTAGGTCTACTGGCTTCCTGTATCCCATTATTCTCTTACATGAGAACTCTCCAGTGGTGTCTCAGTCTGTATCGGTTCCAGCATTCATCAGGATCTACCTAAACACTGTGATGGATCTTCAGGAGAGATCAGAGGCCCATGGCCCTGAAAGTATAAAGAGTTCACATCAAATTGCTTGGCATCTTGCAGATCACGAGTGGAGTCTACACCAAAAGGGTGGGACAAAACATCTTTACCCTGGAGGGCACTCCTCAGGTGGAGCTTTTCGCCACTTGTGAGAATTAACATTGCCGTCTGTTCTTTCCCTTACAGCATCCGTTGCAGGGAACTGTTGGGGAATGAGTTTCGGTTTAGTTGAAACTTTCTTCTACATTACGCCATCCAGCCCTCATTCCCTTCCGCCAATACCCTTCATCCCTTGATTCCTTGGGCGCTTAGCAAGTTGTATCAAAACAGGCACAAGTCATCCTGATTGCTTCCGAATGGCTGAGAAGGGTGTGTTACACAGACCTTCTGAGACTCTCTCTGCGTCCCCTGCTTCAGCTCCCGCTCAGAGAGGAACTCCTCTCAGTTGGAGAGCAGGTTCTTCCCTCCAACCTCCACATTCATGCCTGGAGATTGAGAGGGGAAAGTTCTTTATACCTGATAGCAGAGATGGTCAATGTCCTTTGTGCACGTCCCGCCACAAATTCGGACTATGCCAGGCAATGGAACCATTTTCGAGCCTGGTGTTCAAGTGAGACTTATCCTTTCAAGACGCATCTGTCAGGTGCTTTGCTCTTTTCACTTTCGTTGGCCCAGGAAGGTTGCTGTGTGCATAGTGAAAATCTATGTTGCAGCTTTAGCAACATTAATTTGTGTGCTAGATCAACCACCTCCATTCAAATTCCCTAAAGGTGTGAGTTTTTTTTAAGGGGCTGTTGTACAGATTTCCTCCTTCCCCATTCATTAAGCCACAATGGAACCTTAACCTGGTTCTGACATTATTTTTTTATTTTTTTATTAAACATAGAATAAAGCAGCACATCGAGAAACATTTGTTTGCAAGCAGCCATGTGCAGTTAGAGCATCACAATTTTCCCTCTCCTGATCTTATATTCCAGTGTCAGTGGAACTGACTAGCCTCTTTAGGTCGCCCCTCCCCACTGGAGTCAACCCCCCCCCAACATGGAGGATGGGGGGATGCATATGTTTCCCCTGTAAGTGTTCCATTTCCCCCAAATCTGCTCCCATTTTTTAGGACACTCCCCTACCTTCGTATATTACTTTCCCAGCCACCATGCACCAGTCCATGTCTTTCTTCCATTCTGCTAGTGTTGGCGCTGCTGATGCCCCCCATCTCCGAGCCACGTTTCGTTTAGCGATCATTGCCCCCATGGTGATCCAGATTTGATCTTTGCCGATGAGGTCTGTTTCGTCCCATATATTGAGAAAGCACCACTTAGGCGAAGGTTGCAAGTCCACCCAGCACACCTCTTGCAAGCACTGTATTATAGCATCCCAGTAGGGTCTTATCTCTGGGCAGCCCCATAGGATATGATAGAAAGATCCCTCCTGTCCACACCCCCTGCGGCACTTGGAATCTAACGCTTTCCCCATTTTAACTAAAGTGTTACAAGACAGGTACGATCTGTGAAATATTATAAGTTGAAGTAGTCTAAGTTTTGACATCATAGCTGAGGTTTTGGGGGAGGCCATGGCTTCCAGCCAGTCCTCATCTTCTAACACCCCTAGGTCTGTGTGCCAGCTTTCTTTAAGTCGTTGCAGAGGGTCAGGGGAGTTGTTTAGTAATTTTTGGTAAATCAGGGAGATTGCTCTACGGTTTTGGTAGTCATTTAATAATCTGTCTTCCAGAGGGGTCGCCTCCCAGAGGTCAATACCCCGCGGTATGGCAGCTTGCAGAACGCGTCTAATTTGTAAGTATTGGAACGTTTCCGAGGGTGCTAGGTCATATTCACGCTGTAGGTCTGCGAGTGGGGTAACAAGTCCTCTGGTCCACAGGTCTCCCACTGTAGAGAGGCCCATCTGATCCCACCTATCAAAACCTGGGCAGTTATGTAGTATTCCGAGTTTTTCAGTATCCGAGAGTGGTGTAGCCTGGGTTATCTTGGCGTGCCATCCTAAATTCTTGTGTACCTGGCGCCAGAGTGCAACTGTTTGTGTCGTGGGGCCAGTCGTGTTGTGGTGTTTGGGGTTGGTATATAGTGCTCAGGCATATCCCTCCGGTCCCAAAATGTGTCTGCCCATTCGATATGCAGGTTCATCCTGCGAGAGGTGCACCCATTGATTGATAACTGGTAACTGTGTCGCTCAGTAGTAAACATGAACATTAGGTAGTGTGATCCCGCCATCATACCACCCTCTTACCAGCTTTCGCGTGGCTATTCTCGGAGGTATCCTGTCCCAAAGCAGGGCCCTAACCTCATTTTCTATTGCTCTGAAATAGGATTCGTGCATTTGGTATAGCGTATTTTGTAGCGCATAGAGGAATCTCGGGAGCGCCATCATTTCAAAGAGAGCCTCTCGACCAAGTAAGGAGAGTGGTAGTGATTTCCTGTGTTTCATGTCTCTTTGGAGTCGTTGCAGGGGGACTAGCAAATTATGGGTATGAAAGAGGTCAGGGTCTGTGGTTACGTATATACCGAGGTATAGAAAACCTTCTGTCACAACCCCTACCTCACAGTATGTTGGTAGAACTGGGGCTGGGCCTCGCATTATATAAACAGTGGATTTGGACCAGTTGATCTTATACCTGGAGTATTTGCCGAAATTGGTGGATGTAGATAATTCTGTTGATGGAGGAACGCGGTGCTGCGACATATAATAACACGTCGTCAGCGTACAAGGATATTCTGTCCTCCCAGTCAGCAGTCCATCGGAGACCACGGATCAGCAGGTCTCCTCTGACCCATGTTGCCAGTGGTTCACGGACTAACGCGAAGATTAGCGGGGATAGAGGGCTGCCCTGTCTCGAACCTCGCCTGAGAAGGAATGAGTGGGAGGCGCGGCCATTCACCACCACCTGCGCCAGTGGGTCTGTATATAACAATCGGAGCCACGCCAAGATTTCCGTCCAAAATCCTAGTCTTTTCAGGACTGCGAATAGATATGGCCACTCAACTGTATCAAAGGCCTTACGGGCATCTAGGGACAGTATTGCTGCATCCTCCCGTATGGTGTCTACTCTGCCTAGCACCTCATGCAGTCAGCGCAGGTTGTGTGGTACTCCACCCCGGCATGAAGCCGGACTGGTCTGGGTGGACTAATGCAGGTATTATTTTGACTAGCTGAGAGGCCAGGAGTTTAGCCAGGATCTTGGCCTCAGCAGAGCAGAGAAATAGGGCGGTAGGAGTCGCATTGCTCCGGCGGTTTCCCTTCCTTATGGATCAACACTACGGATGCGAGTCGCTGATCTGAGGGCAGCATACCTTTCTGTCTGCTCTCTATAAACATTTTAAGGAGGTAGGGTGCTATGTGGGAGGCGTTCAATTTTTAGAATTCTATTGGGAGGCCATTAGGCCCCATTGCCTTTCCGGATTAAATGCTACAAATTACATTCACCATCTCTTCCTCTGTGAGGTCACTCTCTAGCAATTTCAGGTGCTCCAGATGAAGTCTAGGAAGAGGGAGATCAGCCAACAAATCCTCGATCTCCTCCTTCCCAGCCATGCTCTCGGAAGAGTACATGCATTGGTAGTACCCAGCAAATGTCTCGGTGATATCCTCAAGGTCCGTTACTGTCTCCCCATCTCATTGTTAAGGGTGGTCACCCAACGGCTCGCTCGGTCGCATCTGTCAAGCCAGGCCAGCAATTTTCCCACTTTGTCACCTAGTTCATACATTTTATACTGCGTTGCTAAGTATCTGGTCTTTGCCGCGTCTGTAACAGAGTCTCAGTATTTCTGTCTCTTGAGATCTAAGGCATGTCTCGTGTCTTCGGTGTTGGGGTTTCCTAATTCAATTTCTAGGGTTACTATGTCTCTTTCTAGTGTTTCTATCGCTGCTCGTTTATCCCTTTTATGCCCTACCGCAGGTGATAGCGCTTGCCCCTTTATCACCATTTTAAAGGCTTCCCAGAGCGTCTGTGGGGAGTCGAACGAGGATTCATTAGCTTTGTCATCCGCTGCCTGTATTAGCTGTGCTCTTATATGAGGAATTTTCAGATACCAGGGGTGTACTGAGATGGATCCTCTTATATATGCCCTGCCCATTACATAGTCTGCCCATAGGGGCGAGTGTTCGGAAATTCCCAGTGCCAGGTGTCTTGCGCCTCGAAAATGGAGTGCTTTGTCTGCCAATGTGAGGATGAAATCTATCCGTGAATGGCTATTGTGTGCTCCTGAATAAAACGTGTATTGCCTGATTGATGGGTGGTGTGTTCGCCATACATCGATCAATCCCAGTGTCATTAAAAAGTCTGATAGGCGTGAGAAGCGAAGTGGCGGGTCTCTAGAGGGGTTGAGGTCTAGTACGTCACACAATGTTGCATTGAAGTCTCCCCCAATAAGGAGTTCCCCATCGGGTAGGCCCAGCATCAATTTACTTAACTCTGGCAATAACACACTGTGAGGTGCTGGTGGTACATACACCGACACCATACTGACAGGTTTCCCTTCCCACATACCAGCCACTGCCGTAAATCTGCCTTGTGCGTCAATCCAGGTATGTGCCACTGTATAGGAAGAGTTTTCCTAAGTAGTATTCCTACACCCCGTGAACCTGAGGTGAAGCCAGCATGTGATATCAATCTATACCCCCACCTATCCAGGGCTTTACAGGATTTACCAACCAGATGAGTTTCCTGTAATAGGACCACATCAGCTGAGTGGCGTTTGCTGTATTGTAGCACTATACCCAGTTTTATTTTGTTCCACAGGCCATTCACATTCCATGTCAGGCTTCCTAAGTGCAGGAACGGCCAGTGTTTCAGTCATGTTTTAGTGGTGGGTTATATTCAGTCCCTCCTCCGTCTCCAGTAAAGGGACATGTGGTAACAACGGGGGCACAATCAGGCTTTCCTGTCCGTTGCTCTGACACTGACGTATGTGTGGTATATGGCTCTGACTGCTGTAATATTTGACGTGGAAGGTTGAGTCACAGAGTGGACACCCTAATCTTTCTTCTCTTGTGTGCTCTAATGAAACAACTAAGTGACCTTAATACTAAATAAAAAAAAAAAAACCACCCCCCACCCTGCCTCTCTGCACGATGGACTCTGAACTGCCCGCCTCCCCAACTCTACAGAGCGCCTGTCGCCCCCACCCACCCTGTTCTCAGAGGACTATGGCTCGGCTTTGTTGCTTCCCCCACATCCCCAAAGTTAATAGCACAAGTGGTACCAAGTTTATAGGAGTTTGCAATAGGATTTGACAAACAGTACTAGTGGAGCTTCCAAGATCAGGATGCTCCTCGTATTTCATTCCCGGCGAGTTCAAGATCTAGTAGTCTAGTCCAGCAAGTGTTCATCTAGTCACAGCCAGGTGTCAGATGCCTCCATTTCTCTGCTACTCCCTGAGGTCTTGCTCACTCTGAAGTAATGTGCCTCAGTAGCTCATTATTCCCCCTCTTGCACAGCATCCTCGGTTTGGAGCTCTCCCCCTATATCCAGGTCGGTGCATTTTTTTGGTTTTCTTGCTATGTTTTCTCTATTTGAAGTTGGACTGGAGTTCCCCCCCTCGTCGCCATCCGTTCAGCCAGTCCCATGCTTCGTCGGGATGAGCAAAAAACCAAGCCAACTCCTCCGCTTCCACTCGCAGCTTGGCCAGAAAAAGCTTTGAGTACTTCACTTCCCAATCCCGCAGTGCCTTTTTGACTTCCATGAAGCTTCTCCTTTGTCTGTGAACTATTTTCGTATTCTACAGATGGGGCACTTCGGGCTGTTTGCAGTATAACGTCTCTATCTCGAAAATTGAAAATGCGGGCCAGGATAGGTCTCGGCGGGGATCCCGGCTTTGGTCTGCTATCAGGAACTCTGTGTGCCCTTTTTTTACAGAAAAGTATTTAGAGAGTCCACGAGTTTGTAAGTGTTTAAGGATCAATTCCTCCACAAAGAGGTCCGTAGCTGGCCCTTCTGCCTGTTCCGGGACTCCTATAAAAGTAACATTATTGCGACGGGACCTTCCCTCATAATCACCCAGCTGGGCCTCAAAGAGCTTACTCGCTTTCTGGAGTTCCGTGACTTGCCTTTTGAGCGCCTGAGTGTCCGATTGCAGATTTGCCGTCTTCTCCTCCATCTCTGTAACTCTCCCGCCCATTTTCTGAAGGTTGGCTCTAAGGAGGGGACCCATCTGTTGCTAGTGTGTTGATGCTTGCTTCTAAGGAGGTGCGCACTCCATTGACAGCAGTCGTGCAGCGTAGGGTCTTCATTTCCTGCTGCCAGTTGTGCGAGTGATTGTGTCAGGTCTTGAGAGCTCCCTGTCACATCTTGATTCTTTCATCATGAAAATGTGTCTAGTTTGGGTTGATGGAAGTTACAGCACCTTTCCCTCCCGTCATAGCATTTGGTGGATCGAGATGGTACACAAGCGGATCGTCTAGTGTGGTCTGCGTTCCAAGGTAGTCACCACCGCCTGCCTATGGCTGTTAAAAGCTCTTAGCGGCCTGTTGGCTTTCCCCCCATAACCACAGCCCCCCTCCTAGTTCGTCCACCCGCGTCAGTCCCAAGCAGGCTCTCCGGGCTTCTTTATTGTATGCTATCTCTGTGCAGAGCACTGTAGTGTCTACACTGCAGCACACAAAGACTTCCAAGTGGAGAATCTGGTGGATGCGTTGGCTGGACTTGTTTCTGGCAATGCAGTGGTGTGGCGTCTTGAGCTTCACCTCTATAGGCTGCGGTGGATCAATCCAAGTTGCTCTGGCCGAACCTGAGACAGCACAGCCGTGTCCGGGTTGCAAGGTTGTTGGGCCTGCGCTTGTCACAGTATGTTGGGGTCAGCACGGGCGAGGTGAGCAGGCAGTGCCTCACAAAACAGTGTTCTCAGCAAGGGTTATCCTGAGCACCTGTGACCCAGGTACGGAATAAGATCTGTCTTCCGAATCGGTTAGGCAGTTAATTGGTAAATTTTGGGGCAATCATCGTCTGGTCGCACCGCCCATGCAGTTGCAACTCTCGGTGGTGCACTTGTCTTTACTGTCGTCGGTTCCAATTCTCACACGCTCAGGTCGCTGCACAATGTCTCACCCAGCTCTTCAACCTGGTGCTACAGGAACTGTTAATGCATTAGTTCGGCTTCTGCTGCGTCGGCGTCATGGTGTTCGCTGCCCTGCGGCTGCTAGCTGACCGCGGCCAGGGCATGCAGGGGGGGAGAGCAGGCAGAATGGCGTAGGCCTCTGCTGCAGTATGCGTGGGGGCTCGCACGGTCTCACCTCTGTCGTAACTGGCCTCAGGTGAGGGTCGGAGGGGTTGTAGCAGTATTCCCGGCTGCTCCCTTGCTGTCCTCACGACTCTGGATTTTGTGCCCTTCTTTTCGGCACCCTCTCTGGGCCTCCTACAGCTCACCCTGAATCTCAGCGCTGGCCGCAGCCCTGCCCAGGCGACGCTGCAGTCGAGGCCTCATTGTCTTCACGTTTCACGAGCCCCCGCAGCACCATCCCTGCTTCGGAACGTAGCCTCGTCTTGTCCAGGAAGAGACAGGAGTTTCAGCCCGCACCCGATGCGGATTCCTCTCTTCATCTATCGAGCACCGCAGTGTCAGGCGGTTGAAATATTGAGCCCCGCCTAATTGAGCTCCCGGCTGCGGCACGAGGGTAGGCCACACCGTTTCTGCCGTTCCGCAGGCCTCTCCAGCTCCACTGTCTCTCTGGGTGTCCCCGGTAGTTGCCGTACACCGCGCACAACTTGTTTGGTACCACCAAGCCGGATCTGTGAATGGATGTTACTGGATTTCAGCATTTTGCTGCCGGGGCTGCCTTAGCGCATGGCCATCTTCTTCGCCAGCGGCCAAGCCCCGGTTCTGACATTCTAAATTGGTGCCCTGTTTGAACTGTTCCATAGCTGCCATTTGTGGCTTTTCACATTTAGGAACCTGGTTTTGGTGGCCATCGCTTCGATCGGTTCGTCAATGAGTTGCAAGCATTGTATGTATGACCACCTTTTACTCATTCCTACTGAGACAAGCTGGTTCTCAAAACAAAAGTGTCTTTCCTACCAAAGGTGGTCACCCCGTTTGTAGGAAACTGGGTTCTTGTTGCAGTACCCCCCTCACTTTTTACCTGGTTTTTGATCAACTTTGACTGAGGTGTACTGGCTCCTTACTAAAAAGGTTCCCAGTACCAGTGTTCTTTCCCTAAAACTGTACCACTATTGGCACAACTTCAGCCTCCATTTAAGTCCCTAGTAAATGGTGGCCCTGGCACTTAGGGCATTGAAACTGAAGAAGGGCCTCAAGGGCTGCAGCACAAATTGTGGCACCCTAGGGACCCCTCACCAAGACCATGCAAAGTGCCATTGCAGGCTGCGTATCTTGGTGCAGAGAAAACTGTAAAGTCAAAATGGCACACATCCCTGTGTTCCGTGCCCACAGACACTGTATGAGATATAGGTAGGCCACGCCTACTGCAGGCCTTACAGCTCTAAGGCAGGGTGCACTATATCCCATGTCTGGGCATATCTGCATGAGCTGATATGGCCCTGCAATATCTAAGCCTTTTCTTGGATATTGTAAATGCACATGGAAGCCATAGAGAGTACATGGGCTGGACACTCGGCATTACGAGTTCCCCAGTTCCATTATGGCTTCACTGTACCCTAAGATATTTGGTACCAAACATCTTGACTTAATAAATCCTCACTGGTGCCAGTGTTGGATTTATTAATAAATGCACCCAGGGACACTTTAGAGAATCTCCTGAAAACTTACCAAAAACTGGGGTGGTCTCTGACTAGTCTTAGCCAGCTTGCCAACAGCAGACGTGTTTCTGATCTCATGGGATGAGAGCCTGCGCTCTCAGAGGCCAGGAACAATGACTGCTCTGGGCAGAGGTGCTCCACACCTCCTCGAGGCCAAAATGGCATTCCAAGGCAGGAAGCTTCAAAGGCGATGCCACCTTTGAAATGCAACCCAGGCATCTCCAGATAGTGGAGGATACCAACCTCCTTGGACAGACCCCACTTCTGGATGGAGGACAGGCGGGAAAATTAGTTGTTAGGAGGTAGGTCCACACCATCCCTAAGGTGGGGCAGGCAATGTGGACCACACTTTTCCAATTCCTCCATTTTATTTTGGAGGGAATTATCCAGTTAGGGTCAGGGTTGTGCCCCCTCCCCCAAGGAAGTGGCCACATAGAGGGTGTAGACGCCCTAAAGGGAAGTAGCCGATTGGCTACAACCTGCCACTCCCTGTAACGCCCCTAAATTCAGTATTTAGGTTGCACCCCTCAACCCTGAATTCAGATTCAAGGGAGAAAGAGCTGCTGACCCGAGAACAGAGAACCTGCTGCAGAATTGTGGCTCGAAACCCTGCCTGCTGCCTTAAGGACTCGACCATCTTAGTGTGCTGTCTTGTCCTGCTGCTGATGTGAGGCCTCCAAGAACCCTGGAGTACCTCCAGCCTTTCGCCAGTCCCCGGCGACTCCGTCCCAAGAACCGAGCAAGAAGAGGTACAACAGCTCCAGAAGGTCAGATCTGTCCCCCCACCAAGAGAGAGGACACCAGGAACTTCTGGAGCCGTGCTGCAGCAATACCCGAGGTACCAGGCCTCCTGCAACTGAGACGAAGAGTCCAATACGGACTCCAACTGCCCAGGAAGCAAGCACCCATTGAGGTACATCAAGACCCCTGAGACCCACTCTGTGAGTGGCCCAGCTGCCCCAGTATTGCCCCTGCAACCTGCCCGCTCCTGACCGCGAGGACCATCTTGATGCACAGAGCCCGACTGACCTATCTGCTCTGCAACCAGCCCGCGTGGTGTGGGTACCGACGAACCAGCTGTGCTCCCATGGTCCTGGGGCCCCCTTTCAACCCGATCCCTCGTTTTGGGACCCCTTGTGCAGCCCGTTTTGTGGTGGTCCCCTTCCCCGTATTGCATGCTATTAACGACCTCAGCACTCTGCTCCTGGACGAACCAGCAATCCGCTGGTGGAACATTGGACCTGGCCTTGCTACTTACCTAAATCTAGAAGGTAAACCCCGAGAATCAACTGTACGATTTTATATTGATTTTTTGCTATTTTCTCCTTAAACATCTATTGTGGGTAATTGAGCACAGCTGTGAATTATTTTGCAAACTTTAAAAATTCATAACAAAATAAGTACTCGCCTGTGAAAGAAGTTCTTGGTCGTAAAATGTATATAAAAAGAAGTTTTAGTTTTGTAAATTGGTCTTGGATTTATTCTTGAGTGTGTGTCTCATTTATTGCCTCTTTGAGTACAACAAATGCTTAGCACTACCTTCTGATAAGCCTAACTGCTTGCCCACACTGCCACAAATAGAGCGTTTGTATTATCTAGTTTTGCCTCTGTATACCAATCTGGTTCTCACTGGACTCTCTACACAGTACACTTTGTTTTAGTTCACTATAAAGTGGACCAGCTTCCTACACTCTTCCATATGGGATAGTCCAATACATTTCTCACATTTATTCCTCCTCCCCATCCCACCAAAGAGGAGGAGAGGTTACATAGGCAGGACCCTAGTAGGGCGGCAGCCAGCTACTACATTGATAGAACTAAAGGTTTTAGATCCGGTGACTAAGTTTTTGTTTGATATGCGGGCAAAGAGAATGGCAAAGCAGTTCAGATGAGGACTCTGCCTGTGTGGATCAATTTTGATACTAAAGCCAATTACGCCCCTGCTAAATAGCAACCACCAGAAGGAATAAGAGCTAATTCTACCAAAGTGAACTAGTGTTACTTTGTGCTGGCCAGAGGAGTAGACACTGGAGCTATGCTGTGATGCTACATAGGTTTCTCTCAATACGTTCGCCAAGCATTATTGCTTTGATTTGGAAGTGAGAATGGATGGTCATTTCTTTTGTCCCATTCACCAAAAACCTTCTGGCTTGGTCATTACTTTAGACCCACCAGCTGGGAGGGGATATTGCTGTGGTCTCTATTCAAAAGTTGAAGAATCTGGCAGTAGAATTATCCATCAGAAAAAAGGTTACCATAGTAACTGTCTGTCTGGTGAGTACTCTACATGCAGATTGCTCCCTCATCCCACCCACCTCCCTCTTCTGAGGATTGTCATCGTCATCTGAATAATAAGGTTCCACATGAAATTATTGTGAGAATGTCATCCTTTTTGTCCTGATAATCCCTTTTTTTTTTTTTTTTTTTTTACCTGATACTGGTATTTACTGACTGGTTGTGCCACAGGCTATGCTAACCAGACCAAGGGCCAGTGATCTGTTTAAAAGGTATATGGTAATTGGGTGTAATTGCAATTGGTACTGACAATCTACCTGTAAGTCCCTAGTATATGGTAGGACATTTAGGTTTAGATGCCCAGTGAATTTAACACACTTAAGTGCGCACTGTTGTGGTGCCTGCTGTCATTTTAAAGGCAGCCCTGCATTACAGGCTGCTCTTCAAATAAAACTATGTCCAAATTCGACTTTGGAATTAATAGTACAAAGTCTTAAACTACCTTTTTTTTTTTTTTTTACATGCAAGTCATTCTGAATGTCTACCCTAAGTGCTCCAAGGGTAGGGTGCATTGTGATAATAAGCAGCGATATTATAAAAGATGTTTTATATGCTCGTGTGGGAAAAATTGCCAATTTTATTTTTCTCCATTTTGGATTGCTTGTACCATATGCTAACAAGGACAGGCTTTATTAAACTTTAATAAAGTCTATCTTTTGACAGGAGTAAGCTAGAAATATAATTCAAAGTATGAAAATAATAGTTAGACTAAATCCAGCAACTTGCCAAGGTTGCATTTATTATAATTATTGCAGGTAAGAAGTTAGAGAACTGCTTTCCTGAAGTTATCTAAAATCAGCCCTATAGCAGCCTCTTCTGATTGGGCAGCCTTTGACAGGCTGAGTCAAGCTGCCTTAATGAGGTGAAGAGGCCTGGCCTGAAACAAAGAGACCATCTGGTGGGAGGAGAGCTGCAGCTGCCAGGACAGGAAGGGGCGGGGTAGTCAAACCGGTCTTAAAAGGGAGAAAGACAGTTAGGACAGGAACCACTTGGTGCACCCCCAGCCAGGTGGGAGCCCCTGTAATTCAAGTAGAAGAGGGGCTAGAAGGGGAGTGTAGGGACACGTTAGCCACACCTGTGTGTTGGGTTAGCCAGACCTGAACCTCCAGGAAAGATTTTCTCTATTTGGGATTTTTATGAGCATTTTTTAAAGAGAATTTCTTTCTGTGACAAAAATATGTCACACTTCTAAGGAAGTTGCCCTCACAGAGGGTAGCACCCTACATCCCAGTGGTCAGGGGTGCCCCCCTCTTGCCAGCCTAGAAACTGGAATAAATATGGGACAACCACCCAGCAACTGAGATCCCTGCCTGGAAACATAAAGAAAAGCAGCACTGCCCTGCTAAACCCCTGGTCTGCACCAAGAGAGGACTGCACGCTGAAGGACTGCACCTGCTGCACACTCTGAGATTCACAAAAGAGAACTTTGCCTTGCTTCAAAGTATTAAGGAGTGGATTCCCTGAAAGCAACAGGTAGAAAAGAGCTTCAAGAAGTCACCTGCATCAACTCCGCCAAGACGAGCCCAGCTGACCAGCTTCACCTGGACTTTAAGGGATTTGACCAGGTGAATTGTGGGAATTGTAGTGCCAAACCTCAGAGAGGCAACTCAGAGCTTCTGGACCCTTGGCTGGTGTTGTGGACCCTCAAAGACCCAAAGGACACCCTCAGTAAGGACATCCAGACGTTTGGAAACATCAAAAAGCTCCATAAGTTGACCGACCCCGACAATGAGAGTCAAGCCAGTGACGTCAAACCGCGACTCGGCCTGAATTCCAGGTTTGCCCTGCTAAAAGCTCCGGAGCTCTTCGCCATCAGTGATGAGAACCAAGACCTCCAGGGATTACCGAGGCATCACACTGAAGCAGGCTGCCGTCGTTGAACTGCAAATGGCTTGCAGAGCAGACTTGCTCAACGTCGAGGGGAAAAAGAAACAAAAATGTGACTACGTGCAAAGGTGACATTTTGATCAGCCCCAAACCCCAACATATCCGACTTGTGCTCCATCGCGGTATGCCTGAAACTTTGACTTGGTACCGGTCAAGCATGGCCAGATGCCCCCGGTTGGCACTTTATGCTTTTAAGCACTAGAAAGCATATTTTTACATTTAAAGTTTAAAAATTCATTTCTCTGGTTCCCTACATTTGATTTTTGTAGTTTTGGTCTCATTATAAAGATAAAAATATGTCCTATTTTTATAAATTGTTGTTGGATTTTTATTGTGTGTTTTGTCATACTTATTTACTGTTTTGGTAATATTAAATGCTTTACACACCTGTCTCCTAAATTAAGCCAGACTGCTCGTGAGCAAAGCTACCAAGGGTTGAGCAAGGATTAATTTATTGAGTTTTGACTGGACCTTATTTGTGATTGTGGTGTTATTATTAGCTGTAGGTACCTACCTGCACCTACTAATAAACCACCTTCCAAGAATTGTGCACTGCTTATACGCTGTCAATTACAGCTGACCTTGTCTACCTCTAAGGGCTCAGAATAAATGGATGAGAATCGTATGTTTTGCGCCGGAGCGGTGCTGTATGCCTTCGGTGATATCCTGTCCGGGCAGTAACCGACACTGAAACAGAGCAGATGCCACCTACTGGTGCCCTACAGTTATTGCAGAGTTTTCTGGATCCAGTCTAGAGTCCTACAGTTAATGCAGAGTTTACTGGATCCAGTCTAGTGGCTGAGGATACTCAAAAATTGAGGAATCTGCAGTTATATAGTGTCCAACAGACAAATTGTTAATGAAGGTAAGTATTTGTTTCTTCAATGTTGCTTTTTCAAAGCCTCCACTTTATGGGAGACTAGACTGCACATGCCAGGAAAGCTGGTCCAGTGCCAGGGCTGTGGAGTTAAGTTTATATTCACTATCTTGACACCAAGATTAGGGAAGAAGGCCCAGAAGCAAGGGGGGAGGGCAGTAAGGTTCTAACAGAGACACATTTTCAGCCAGTCTAGGCACCTCAGCAGCTATACCGCTCCTTTCGAGTCAAGGGTGGATTTAAGGGACATACTCACACAAAGAAGGGGAAGCATCCATGTGATACCTATTATATATCGAAGTCTGAGAGTGGGAAACCCTAGGGGTTTGTTAATACTGCACTCACCCACTAGTTAGTGGCATGCCATGCTTCATCATAGGGACGCTACTACACCCTGCTGCCCCGGATTGTGCTCGTTTTTTCCTTTCTGTGCCCCCTTGCTGCCCCTGATTGTGATCGTTTTTTCCTTTCTGTGCCCCCTTGCTGCCCCTGATTGTGCTCGTTTTTTCCTTTCTGTGCCCCCTTGCTGCCCCTGATTGTGCTCGTTTTTCCTTTCTGTGCCCCCTTGCTGCCCCTGATTGTGATCGTTTTTCCTTTCTGTGCCCCCTTGCTGCCCCTGATTGTGCTCGTTTTTCCTTTCTGTGCCCCCTTGCTGCCCCTGATTGTGCTCGTTTTTCCTTTCTGTGCCCCCTTGCTGCCCCTGATTGTGATCGTTTTTCCTTTCTGTGCCCCCTTGCTGCCCCTGATTGTGCTCGTTTTTCCTTTCTGTGCCCCCTTGCTGCCCCTGATTGTGATCATTTTTCCTTTCTGTGCTTGTTTCCTGCCGCTGCGCCCCTGCGGCCCCGCCCCCTCACTGCCCATTCGCTGCCCCATTCCCTGCTCCTCCCTCCCACCTCCCCATTTATGGCGGCCGCTGTGCGGCCGCGCAGCGGACGTGCGCAGCGGGCGTGCCGCTGGCGCGCCGAGGCGCGCCTAAGGCAAGCCCGTCTGCGCCCGTCCGCGCCGTGACCGCGCCCAGCGCCAGACCCCCTAGTCCGGGCATCCCCGCGCCCGCCACATCAACAGACGCCGATACGACGCCAGCACCCTCCACGCACTCAACCCTGGAAAAGATCACGCCTGCTACCAGGCCACCCGAAGCGCACCCAAGGGCCCTTCACCTGCCGGAACTGCAGCTTCGCCAGCACCCGCCCCGCCAAACCACCGCCCAGGAAAGAACCCAACTACCTCAGATGCATCCTCCTCAACACCCGCTCCGCCCGCAAACACGCCATCGAACTCTGGGACCTTCTCGACTCAACCTCCCCAGACGTCGCATTCCTGACGGAGACCTGGCTGAATCCCGCTTCAGCCCCGACATCGCCATTGCCATCCCGGACGGATACAAGATCACCCGCAGGGACCGCACCAACGGAGTCGGAGGAGGCATCGCCATCGTCCACAGGAACACCCTCAGAGTCTCAACCAACACCGACGACACCCTCAGCACCGCCGAACACATGCACTTCCAGATCCACACCGATCCCAACACCACCCTCAGAGGAACCCTCATCTACAGACCCCCCGGACCTCGACCACAGTTCAGCGATTCCATCGCTGACTTTGTCAGCACACACGCCATCGCCTCCACGGACTACATCCTCCTCGGGGACCTGAACTTCCAACTCGAGAACAACAAGGACACCAACTCCACCCCCCTGATCGACAACCTCGCCACCCTCGGACTCAGACAGCTCGTAACTACACCCACCCACGCCGCCGGCCACACGCTAGACTCCATCTTTTCCGCAAGCCCACACGTCTCCTTCAACCACACCTCCGAACCCCACTGGACTGACCACCACTGCATCCACTTCACCTACAGGAAGCCCACCACGCACCACCGCACCGAACAAATGCCTCGCCGCTGCTGGAGCAGAGTCACGGAAGACCAGCTAACCACAACCCTTGCCCTGAGCCCACCCGCCCGAACCCTCCGACCCCGACACCGCCGCCCGCAACCTCAGACAGTGGATCGACGACTGCGCCAACACCCTCGCCCCGCTCAAGAATCCGCCCAACAGCCACACCATCAAGAAAGCCACCTGGTTCACCGAAGACCTCCAGGCCTCCAAACGAACATGCCGAAAACTGGAGAAGATCTGGCTCCACGAACGGACAGCGGACAGCTACGCCGCCCACAAGAGCGCCACCCGCAATCACCATCACCTCATCAGATCCGCCAAAAGGGCCTCACTCAAAGACCGCCTAGACAACAACGCACACAACAGCAAAGAGCTCTTCAACATCGTGAAGGAACTCTCCAACCCCAGCTCCAACACCAACGACATCCAGCCGTCGCAAGACCTGTGCGACTCACTGGCCACCTCCTTCCACCGCAAAATCGCCGACATCCACGACAGCTTCAACACCACGACCGCCCCGGCAACCACCGAGACCACTGCCCCCACAACCACCAACCGCCTGCTCTCCTGGACCAACATCAACGACGAGGACACCAGCGAGATCATGAACACCATCCACTCCGGTTCACCGCTAGACCCGATGCCCTCACCACATCTTCAACAAAGCCAGTACAGCCATCGCGCCCCATCTCCGGAAAATAATCAACATCTCCTTCGAGACAGCAACCTTCCCGGAAAGCTGGAAGCACGCCGAGATCACCGCCTTACTCAAGAAACCCAAGGCAGACCCCAAGGACCTCAAGAACTTCCGACCCATCTCTCTGCTCCCGTTCCCCGCGAAGGTCACCGAGAAAATCGTCAACAAACAACTGACCCGCTACCTCGAGGAGAACAACATCCTGGACCCTTCCCAGTCCGGCTTCCGCAGCAACCACAGCACCGAAACCGCCCTCATCGCCGCCACCGATGACATCAGGACCCTGCTAGACAACGGAGAAACAGCAGCCCTCATCCTCCTGGACCTATCAGCCGCCTTCGACACGGTCTGCCACCACACACTACGAACACGCCTTCACGACGCCGGGATCCAAGAGAAGGCCCTGGACTGGACCACATCCTTCCTTTCCGGCAGAACACAAAGCGTCCGCCTCGCCCCCTTCCGATCCAAGGCCACCAAGATCATCTGCGGCGTACCCCAAGGCTCCTCCCTCAGCCCAACGCTGTTCAACATCTACATGGCACCCCTCGCCCACGTCGCCCGACAGCACAACCTCAACATCATCTCCTACGCCGACAACACCCAGCTGATCCTCTCCCTCACCAAAGACCCTCACACCACCAAAGCCCACCTCCACGAAGGAATGAAGGCCGTCGCCGAATGGATGAGGACCAGCCGCCTGAAGCTGAACTCGGACAAGACGGAGGTCCTCATCCTTGGTTCCAACCCTTCAGCCTGGGACGACTCCTGGTGGCCAACATCACTGGGAACAGCCCCGCCACCCACCGACCACGTACGCAACCTAGGGGTCATCCTCGACCCCACCCTCTCCATGACTAAGTAGGTCAACGCCGTTTCCTCATCCTGCTTCAACATCCTCCGAATGCTCCGCAGGATCTTCAAGTGGATCCCCACCGAAACAAGAAAAACAGTCACCCAGGCCCTCGTCACCAGCAGGCTGGACTACGGAAACGCCCTCTAGGCAGGAACGACGGCTAAGCTCCTGAGACGGCTGCAACGCATCCAGAACGCCTCTGCACGTCTTATCCTCGACATCCCCCGACGCAGCCACATCACACCCCACCTGAGAGACCTGCACTGGCTCCCTGTCAACAAGAGGATAACCTTCAAGCTCCTCACCCACGCACACAAAGCACTCCACAACTCCGGACCAGCCTACCTCAACAGACGACTCAGCTTCTACACCCCCACCCGCCAGCTCCGCTCGACCAGCCTCGCCCTCGCCACAGTCCCCCGCATCCGGAAAACGACCGCTGGCGGCAGATCCTTCTCCCACCTCGCCGCCAAGACCTGGAACACCCTCCCCACCAACCTCCGACAGACCCAAGACCTACTGGCCTTCAGAAGACTCCTCAAGACCTGGCTCTTCGATCAGTAGCAGCACCACCCCCCTCTTCCCCCAGCGCCTTGAGACCCTCGCGGGTATGTAGTGCGCTTTATAAGTGACATGATTGATTGATTGATTGCTGCAGGCCAACATACAGGGTGGAGCGCAAAAATATTTTTTCAAAATATTTTTTGAAAATACACTAGGGATCCACTTTGCAGAGGCAGTAATAGGATAAAACTATCTACGAGGGTACCCTCTCTACTTTTTATTGCTGTGCCCTTCCTGACAGGGTTAAAAAAAATCCTATATTTGGGGTGTACTTAGGGAAATAACGTCCCTGTCACCCTCTCTGCTTTGATTGACATGTTTCAGCCAATTCTATCTGCCCCTCGGGGTCATTGGCATTCCTCAGGATATAGATCCCATTATCTCACCTCCCAAAATAGTCTCTTTGTGGAGGTTTTTTGGTTACTATACTTGCCCATCGTAGTAACACTGCAGGGAATTCCTGAAATACAATAATTATCTAATTAGTCAATATGATTAGGAACCATTCTTCTGAGTCGTATACATTTTTATTTATTTATTTCATACCCCAAGGGAATTGCTCCATTCCCAAACTTTAAGGGATGTCAGCGGCAGCTCCAGTTCCTACTATCCTCTGCCGGCTCTGCGGCCCCAAAAACTCTCTAACCCACATCCATCACAACATCATGTTTCTCTGGGGGGATGGAAGGATGAGAATCTCCTACTTTTCCACTAGTTGTGAGGCGATCATAACAGATCTAGCAAATCTGCAAGAGCTTTGTCCCTCCCTTTGGGCCACCCTCCTATCAGTGTTCTCTGACAAATGCCTCAATTTTGGAGGTGGAAGTCTTTGCTTTGCTGAACCAAAGGGCCATATAGGTGATGTCTCTGGAAACGAGTGACACAGGCTTATTTGCTTTTATTCGTGGTCCCCAAGAATGACAGAAATGTGGAACCCATCCTGGATTTCCACCTTCTGAACTTATTCGTTTGGCAGCACAAGCTCAAGATTTTGTCCCTAAGCCCAGTCTGCTGGCCCTGAATGATAGACTGGTTGGTGTCCCTTGGACTTCCTTTATGCCTATTTTCATCTTTCAATCCTCCCTGCCCACAGACACTACCTGAGATTCATGATGGGATCACAACACTATTGTCGTGTAGCTCCTATATATCCTATACAGGATCTGCACGTTCGGATAACATAAACTGTGGGTTTGGTGGCAGACGGATTCCATGCACCCCCACCGGATATGTTAGCCTGTTTGTATTAGCTAGCTCACAGTGCCACTAGAGTCTCCTCTTATCGGGGAGAGAATAGTTTCTGGCAACCTCAGAACATGACAACCCTGATCCCCCAGGATCGTGGAAACAATATACTACCTTTCGCTCAGTCACTCGTGCTTACTTAGTTTGTCTCAGAGAAATACACAGAATAAACAGTCTGGGCGTTTCAATAAGTATTTATTGAACAGTTGTAATTCTAGTGTAAAATGTATGAGCTGCAACAACCATTAGACAGTAGCAGAGATATATGATTAGCAATATTATGAAAGTAAAAGGATGGTATAGCTCTACCATCTTGCAGGAATCATGAATATATACAAGTACATAAAACACATGATAAAAATGCGTACTCCTACTATGCCTCCCTAACTAGATGTACCTAAATGTACCTAGCATCTATGTAGGTGTTATGCCAAGAATCCCTCTAGGATCTAGTCCACCCCATTACCTGAGAGTTTACAGAATGTGGGACCCCGTCCTGGTCTCGAGTTGGACAGCACGCGAGGGATGTTAGACCACTGCTAGCTGGAGCGTCTGCATGCAGGAACCTCAGTGTCTCTGGTCAGTGTGTCAGCTGGGAAGTCACGGTCTCCTCTGTCTGTCTAAGCAAGACATGATGTATATATACCCATAGGTCTCCCCAGGGGTCCTACCTTGCTGTGTTACTGTGTCGGCCTAAAGGATGACGTCAGGCCTGAACTTTATACAGAGATATTATACAGGAGATGGTAATCCTACTGTTAGTCCTGCTGTGCTTCCAAGAAGCCTCATGCATAATGTATGAGAATCGAACCAGGGAAAAACCCGCGTTCTGAATGCAGTGTCATATCTGGGTAAAAGGTCAGTGCCTAAGAACCGTTATGTATGTAATGTAGGGAAGGATATAGGTGAAAGGTTGCAGTGTCACCTGCGCCTATATAGGGTACCTATATGGAATATAACACCCTCTCCTCTTCCGAAAGGAGGACATATGTAACCTATTGTTGCACTACCATTCAAACTAAACATTGGTATGCACAAAGTGTTTAAAAACATTTCTTTTGCTAAAATGTTTAAAAACGTCTAAAAATTTCTAAAAGCTTAAAGTTTTAAAAAGTTTTCTCCAAGTCCTAGCTCAAAAAGTGTCCGTAATTATAGTCCGAACTACTATGAGCATTTTAAAGCCATAAATGCCCAAAAAGGAAAAGGAATGTCAATTTAGTTTCTTAGTTCCAAATTTGAGTTTGTTTAAAAAAGGGCAAATTTCTTCCCAGCACACGACGAGCCAAAATGAGTCAAAATGTTTGTGTCCTGGCTGGTAACGCAACATTTCCATTGCTTGCTTCCGCAGTAGTCGGCCCCTGTAACACCTCGCAAAGAATGTCAATTGAGCACAGATGATGTTCCTCCAGGTCATCGTCCGTCAGATAAATATCATCCACATAGGACAATGCCTCTTCATCCAATTTTTGAAGTAACTCGGTTACTCTGGCAGAAAACAACCCCGGCTGTTCTTATACCCTTGGGGGAGTTGCCGAAATTGACTGTGGGTCCCTAGCGCTGAGAAGGCTGTTAGATACCTGCTTTCAGGCACTATATTTTGGCAGAAAAATCCATTTGAGATATCAAGTGTCGTTTTATATTTTTTGCGCACAATGTTATTCATTAATGCGGCACTGTGTGCATTTTGGACTGCAAATGTCTTAGTGCAAGTGTTTAAATGTCTGTAATCTAAAACTAGACGATATGAATTGTCAGGTTTCATGACAGGAAACAAAGGATTGTTCATTTGAGAGGTGCAAGTTTCAATCACCCCTTGGTATTCAAGTTGATCTAAGATCTCCCTGACCTTTTTAGCTTCTTGCTTTATTGGATACTGCCTCTGTGCAGTTGGAGTATTTTTTATAGGAATTATGTGGTGGGTGGAATCCTCATCTCATCCAACATGATTTTTATATAATGCGGGAACCTGGGCTACCGCCCACTCCTGTGTGTTGTAAATGCCTGGGAATATCATCTGTGAATGCCGGCTTAATTACCATTTCTACTTTAGGGCAATCCATGACGAATGCTGGCGGCCAATCTTGTTCAGCTAATAAAATGTCATAGCCAAACGTTCGGTTCTCCCAAAAGAGACCTCTCACTTTCCTACTCTTGTCCCCCTCCATCTGGAGCGTTATTTCATATACTTTATGTGGGACACTTACTCTAGTATCAGGTCTTTCTACCGTGATATAATCATTCAAGTCCGCTGTCACCAGAAATTCCTTCAGGTTCTGGGGAGCTATTGCTACTTCTGCCACACTGTCTAGCATCGTCAGAGCCCATTCCCCATTCAGTAGTCGAGTCCTCAGAATTCTGGACATGTCTGATCTTTAGACCTGCAACTTTCTTCTTTTTGAACTGTGGCTTTTGCTTTGGCTTTTCTTCTTTCTTAGAATTGTAATCTTGAGTTTGCTGCTTGTCTCTGGACTTTGTACGCTCTTCTTGTCTGTCTGACCGTCCTTCCCTCTCAGAGTTTTTCGATGAACCCTGAAAGGAACGAGAGGAACGTGTATCAGTATCCTGATACCTGTCAGGTTTCCTAATGTTATCCCTATCCCTGAGATTATACCTCTTTTCGGAGGGCTCCTGTGGAGGAGATCTACCTCTGGATTGAGATTTATTTCCTTTAAAGTTTTGTTGTTTTTTATTATCCCACTTCTTTTTAGAAGAAGCAGGTGTCTGCTTGGAAGTGTCCTTCTCAGGACTGCCCATCAGTTTTGGTTTTAAAGCTTTCCCACCCAAACTGTCTCTGCCTAATTCTGCATATGCAGTTTCAATTATTTTGGGTAGTTCGTGTTGTTGATCTAACGGACTGAATTCCCTTAGGCGTTGGCGGATTGCCACTGAAGCTGCTTCCCCTTTAATATTAGCTAGTATTATGGCTGATACCTGGTCATAGTTACCTAGTAACTTCATTCCTAAGTTCAGAGCAGGTTCTGCTCCGTACTCGTTTTGTATTTGTCTTAATACGTCTGGTACCACCGCTAATGAAGGAATACCATGAGTCCTGGTATAAATGGCAGCAAAGACTGTACCCAAGTGGTACAATCTTCTACTTGTGGTGTTATCCCCATGGGCAAGCAGATTGTTAGCATTCTGTGTTTTTCATACGGGGTAGTATTCGGGAATACTGCCTCGAGCTGTGTGATTTTCTGAGCTACCCAGAATGGCATTTGTTCACGTTTAGAGGGCATTTTACCCATCACTGCGTGTAATGTTTGTGGTGTGATTTTAGTTGCTGTACCCTGTACTTGAGTTCCATTAGTTGCAACTATTGCTGGTTGGACAGTGAATGTCCTCATGACGAATTGCGTCATGTTTCGATAGATTTTAATTAAATCTTTATGTTGTATGAGTAAGTCTCCTGGTGGCATTGTTTCAATCTCAGGATGTGGTGTGTAGGTCGCTAATAACGGCCATGTTGCCCCTTCTCCTCCGAGCGGGCCTCATCTTACTCTTCTTCTTATGTGGGGTAGGGCGCCTTTGAACCTATATAAGTGTTCCTGGTACGTGAGTGGAACCTCTATGTCCTCGAACGGACAATATTCCACTGGTGCATCTCCTTCTGTGTAAGAGTGAAATGTCTGTGTTCTTACATTTGCTGTTGGGAATGTAACCCATGAATAAAATACCTCTGTTTTATTTGATTCGTGTGCCTCAATCACGAAAATTACTAAGCCACCCCTAGCTGATAAACCATTTTCTAACAGTTTCAGGGTGATTGTATGTCTGAATTTTTCTGCAATTGGAATTGCGTCTGCATCTTCTTCTCCTGAGAGGTGTAGATCTACTACATTCTCTCTTGTCTCAGTCATTTTTGTAAAGAAGAAGTTTGTTCAAGGGAACTAAGATAAGGTTTTTATGCACAATTTTAGGAACACTGTGTCCTTCAAGCTTGATTAACCAACAGCCAATAAATAGGATTTTGTAGCCTACTTAGCTGTGGCGGAGTTTGTGCCCACCCACTCCAGACGTCTCTGGTGTTTTGTGAGTAGGGGTCTCTGAGAATAGCACGACTGAACTACTCAGATTCTACTGTTAAATAGGTACCCAACCAACCTTGGCGGCACCATGTTGTGTAGTTCCTATATATCCTATACAGGATCTGCGCGTTCGAATAACATAAACTGTGGGTTTGGTGGCGGACGGATTCCGTGCACCCCCACCGAATACGTTAGCCTGTTTGTATTAGCTAGCTCACAGTGCCACTAGAGTGTCCTCTTATCGGGGAGAGAATAGTTTCTGGCAACCTCAGAACATGGCAACCCTGATCCCCCAGGATCGTGGAAACAATATACTACCTTTCGCTCAGTCACTAGTGCTTACTTAGTTTGTCTCAGAGAGATACACAGAATAAACAGTCTGGGCGTTTCAATAAGTATTTATTGAACAGTTGTTATTCTAGTGTAAAATATATGAGCTGCAGCAACCATTAGACAGTAGCAGAGATATATGATTAGCAATATTATGAAAGTAAAAGGATGGTATAGCTCTACCATCTTGCAGGAATCATGAATATATACATAAAACACATGATAAAAATGTGTAATCCTACTATGCCTCCCTAACTAGATGTACCTAAATGTACCTAGCATCTATGTAGGTGTTATGCCAAGAATCCCTCTAGGATCTAGTCCACCCCATTACCTGAGAGTTTAGAGAATGTGGGATCCCGTCCTGGTCTCGAGTTGGACACCCCGCGAGGGATGTTAGACCACTGCTAGCTGGAGCATCAGCATGCAGGAACCTCAGCGTCTCTGGTCAGTGTGTCAGCTGGGAAGTCACGGTCTCCTCTGTCTGTCTAAGCAAGACATGATGTATATATACCCATAGGTCTCCCCAGGGGTCCTACCTTGCTGTGTTACTGTGTCGGCCTAAAGGATGACGTCAGGCCTGAACTTTATACAGAGATATTATACAGGAGATGGTAATCCTACTGTTAGTCCTGCTGTGCTTCCAAGAAGCCTCATGCATAATGTATGAGAATCGAACCAGGGAAAAACCTGCATTCTGAATACAGTGTCATATCTGGGTAAAAGGTCAGTGCCTAAGAACCGTTATGTATGTAATGTAGGGAAGGATATAGGTGAAAGGTTGCAGGGTCACCTGCGCCTATATAGGGTACTTATATGGAATATAACACGATTAATGAGTGGTTCTACCTTTTGAACTGATGGCTGCACCAGATGTCTTTATGAAAGGGCTAGTCATTGTGCTTCTTCACTGCAAGGGTCAGAAGTTCATGTATTTCCATACTAGGATGAGTAGCTAGTGAAAACAGAGTCCTGGCGATGGTCAGGGAGCACCTCCAGTGGATGATGACTCGTCTCTATGACAAGGGTTTAACCATGAACGCCCAAAAGTCCCATCTTTCCCATGCAGAGGCTGAACTCCACAGGGGCAGTACTGGATGTGACCCACATGAAAGCCTTTCCTCCTCCTCAGAGGATTGTAGATTTCAAAGGTTTTGGACTCAGAATCAGATACCGGTTCTGCAGATCTTGTGTGCTTGGTCTCATGCATCCTGTAGGTGCCGCAGGCCAGATGGGATTTGCGGACATTTCACCTCAAGGCAAATACTGACTCACACTGCCCCATGGTGATTGACATTTTGGTTTTTATTTTTTTACGGGAGTGTCCTTGCTCCCCTCGCCACCCAGACCACTGGCTTTTCTCCACCTTCAACTGCAGCGCTGTTTCATAAAGCTCTGCAGTGCAGGTGGCAAAATGTCCATCGGCAATAAAGTCCGCATACCACCATATTGTGAGTGAGGGCCCTCGAGTGATGCCAGACTGTACGAGGAGGGCAAAGGGACAAGCAAGGGCTAGTAGGCCACATTCGTTGGGGCTAAGGTCGTCTGCCTCTGATGTCCTGTATGCTCTGCAAACCGAACCAAGTACAACCCTAACGCACTTAACTCTCAGTTGTAGCGATGGCAAGCAGTTGCAAGCCTCTCAGGGGGGGTAGTGTGGGTGTGTGCAAGCTCAGACCTCAACAACAACCCAGTAGCGCAATAACAAATCGTCCATGCCAGTGCTTTTCTTGGAAACATACTTTAATGCACACATTTAAAACGGAATAATAAATAGCAGGTACAATATAAATACCTGTGCTTAGGCTAGTGTGCCTTGGGATACGGCCCACACCTTCCTTTTAGCCTGGTGTTCTTTTTCTTATGCGTCTAAGCAGAACCCTGTAGGGTTAGAGTGTCTGTGTGGCATGAGTCAAGGCTCAGTTGCAGATTAGCTCAGTTCAGTAATGGTAGCACTCAGTTCAGTATAGCCCCCTTGATGCAGTCTCACCACAATTCAAGTCTTTGTGTTCTCTCTGTGGGTGGTGGGGGGACCAGCAACACATGCATCCGCTCATTTATGCTTGTAAAGAGACATGCCGGTTGCAGAAGCAGCCCTGACAGCGCAGGAACCTAATCCTGAGGTATTTAATGCATTCATTAAGCTTTGTGAAGCCATAAAATCCGCGTTATCGGAACCCGCTGTCATCACACCTCATGGGCCCAGATGGTTTAATAGCGAGTGCTCAGTGATAAATAGTTACGCAAGGCCCTATCCACAAAACCGAGGTGTCATCTCTCAGTTCAGTCGTTAAGAAAGAAGTATAAGTTAGCTATCTCCCTGAGGAAGGAAGAACTACTAAATGAACGAAGGGACACACTCGCTAGTGCCGCTAGTTTAAAGAATGGAAAAATCTTTTGGGCCGCCGTTAAAGATATGAGAGCAATGGGACAAACACTAACACCAATCAGCTGTAATATAACCAGCGAGGCTTGGGAAGCTCACTTTTCTACGATATATACAGCCCCCACACATGACAAATATTTGTCTGAGTTCCCAGCCCCTACAGGAATATCAATATCCCTGTCCGAAGTTGAGGAAGCTATACACTAGAGCCTGGGTAGTAAAGCTCCAGGCCCTGATGGGTTACCTATTGACCTCATTAGGCACAAACCAGACTTTTGGGCCCCGCTTCTGTTAAATGTTTTTAATAATTTAACCAATGCCCCATTACCAAGCACCTGCTCAACTAGTATTATCATCCCTATTTTTAAAAAGGGCGACCGTTCTCAACCTGGTTGTTACAGACCCATCTCCCTGATCGACACCACACTGAAAATCCTAGGGAGGGTTCTATACAATAAGATTAGAATCTGGACTGAAGAGAACTCTATCTTACAACCCTGTCAACTTGGTTTTAGAAGTAAAGTAGGAACTATCGAACAATGCTTAAACCTTAACCTAATAATCGGGAAATACACAATTGTGCAGCAGTCACCAATATACTTGGCTTTTATGGACTTGACTTCAGCCTTTGATTATGTTAATCGGTCCCGACTGTGGTACATTTTATTGGAATGTGGGTTGGATGAGGTTTTAGTACATTTTTTAGCATATCTGCATAGGCATCTGAAAGCACGGGTCAGGATCAATACAGGTGGGGAGGTCTCTAATGACATCAGAGTCTCCAGGGGGGTCAGGCAGGGATGTGTTTTGGCCCCGTTACTTTTTATTTTATATATTAACAACCTACACACATCCCTAACAGCGCTTACTAAAGATGTCCCTAGAGTTAAAGGTCATACACTCCCAGCACTGCTTTGCGCTGACGTCGTGGTATTAATGGGTCGCACACCTAACGCCCTGCGCCTTTTGGTGCGGGGTTATGTTGATTTTATGCCCTCTTTAGACCTATGTACCAATTTAAAAAAATCTTTTATAATGGCTTGCGGGCCGAGAAAGCGCCCTTTAAATATTATCTCTGTGATTAACCAAAGTTTAGAAAGCACTAGCACTTTTCCCTACTTGGGGCTGGTTTTTGCTGCTAGTGGTTCATGGTCTGATCATACAGTATACTGGAGGAACAAGTTTTCCAAAGCAATTAATTCAGTTCTTAGTCTCCCCCAACCCAGTAGGTCGGGGTTATTTTAGCTATTTTTAAAAATTTCAAATCTCAGTGTATATCTAGGGCAACCTATGGCGCTGAGGTATGGGACTTCTCAAAGAGCTGTAACATTCAGTATGAGGAGAATAGGTTTTGTCGGAAACTCCTGGGAGCCCCTATCTCTACGTCTCAGTATGTTTGTCATAGCAAATTAAATCTACACTACATTGAAGACCATATAAAGGCTCGCCTTGCTCTATTTTAGCTAGCGATTTGGAAAAATCCAGTGGCGTCCCTCACAAGAGATTATAAGAGATTGCCTTAAGTGTGAAAAGGGCATGGATATTCCATGGCTACCTGAGGTGAGATCTAGTTTGAGCAGGGTTGATTATGAACACATTTTTCAAAGCCCACACGAGACAGACACTGTAAGTAAAAAAAGATCTTCGGTCGGCACTTTATACATATTATAGAAAGGACAGATTTGATAGGGAGTCCAGAACACCAACTGTAGCCACTTTTATGTCTATCAAGAACACTCATTATCAGTTGGACAGCTATCTCACTAAACCTATGGGCTGTTGGGAGCGTGGACTCCTCTTCCGTCTAAGGGTTGGCACAGTGAAATGTTTATTATGTTTCCCCCTTGGTTTTCATGCTAACCTTGATTCTTTGCCATGCCCGTGTGAGGGCTGGACTGGGCAAACTACACTACACTTTTTATTCTTCTGCAAGTTTTATATACAGTACACTAAATTGTTTTTAATACCTTTTTTTTAAAAACACTCACTTGTTCATTTTGGAGCCGCATA
This sequence comes from Calotriton arnoldi, assembly GCA_963921515.1. Taxonomy (NCBI): domain Eukaryota; kingdom Metazoa; phylum Chordata; class Amphibia; order Caudata; family Salamandridae; genus Calotriton; species Calotriton arnoldi. Next base: position 467,392 of record CAWUFW010007911.1, on the reverse strand, counting down.
TAGGATTATCTTGAACTTGGAAGATGATGAATTAGTATTTCGTGTGGGTGCTTTCCTGAAAACTGCTGTTCGTGCACGTAACACGATGTGCACTGTATAAATAAATTTTTTATTGTATTGGTTTTATACAATGGTTTTATGATCAATATGAATTTGTGTACTTTATGTATTATAGTGCGAACTGCTCTTTTACTGATAGGTTTTTATCCGAATAAAGTAATTGAATTGAATTGAAGCAGCCCTGAGTCTCGGTAGGCTGCAGCAGGAGCCACCACCCCAAGTCCTTCAGTGAACTCCGGTACTGGGCGTGGGGCGGAGGCATCACAGGAGGCGTTGGACCTGTTACTAGGTTGCGCAATGGTGTGCATCAGGTGGGCTGCCACATGAACAGGAGTCACAGCTGTACAATGGCAACTGCGGGGTGCACTTCGGGAATGGGAAAGTGGCAAAGTCTGAAACTGGCACAGTTCTTGGTTACAGTGGCAAAGCTTGTCATTTTGTCCCTAATGGTTTCACACTCATTCGCGTTATTAATGTTTTTTTCTAATACTGGCGTTCATCAAGCACATTTTACTAAATTATGCCTTTTATAAATGAAAAACAATTGCTAAACTGTAGTGCAAATTTAGATACCATGTGCAATTTTTTTGTACATTTTATTGTGAAAGCAATCACCAGTCTTGCTCTCAGGCTTCTGTGTGTAGCTGCATATATCAAGGGAGTATTAAAAATAGCCCCATTTGGGCCTACTTGTCCAGGGGACAAAATAAGCATGAAAACTGGTTGCCCTTGGCCTCAAACAATATGTCCTTGGAGTTGGGTGCTAGGAATTAAGTGGCAGACCATCCAAACTCCTGGGTCTTGCTGCTTCTGCCCCCTTCCCCACCCCACCCCAGACAATCGCACCTTCTGTGGGGTTGGCAGTCTCCTTACCTCTCTTCCCAGGCAGAATGGCTTCTGGGCACTTTAGGTCAGAGGAACAACTTCCTCCCTCAAGGCAAGACTTCGGTTGATGCCCCCTCACTTCTTGAAGCTGGCTGTCAGGCAGACACCAGGGCTGGTTTCACCAAGTCCTCTAAGTACTCTGTGGAGCACTCCCTTCACTGGTCAAAGAGTACTTGGTGATGGAATAAGTGGATCAGTGGCTCCCAATTTCATATAATCAAAGCAGACTGGGGGATGTGGAGTCCGTGCCTGGACTTTGAGTTAGTTTGGTGTGGTTCTTTTTTCAAGTGTCCTTTCCAGGCTGCTCTCCAGATATAGCCTGTGTAGAATGATGCTCCAAACAGCAGAGCAGTCTCCAGCCTGGGGCACCGACAACTGACACACAAAGGGATATAAGCACCTAGCTACCAATAATCACACTGACCTTTAGGAAACCGACAAAAGAAGAGCCTCACGTAAAGGGCCCTTTCACCCTAAACAATAGACTGTAAACCCATCCTTCAACTCCGCCATATACCATATGTCAGTGCTAGAGAAATACCAATCAGCATCTCCTTGCTCAGCAAAATGCCTAACTGAATTTTACAAGAAAACTCGTCTCCACTTCTCTCACTCCATTGTCTTGGTCTCCCTCCAGCTTTCGGAATGTCAGCAATGCACTTTGCACAAGATGAAGGTGAGGTTGTTTCCCAGACAAACAGCCAGACCTGTGCACTCCAAAATGGATCATACAGGCCTCCATTACTCCGGCTCATGCACACACCATGCCTGTAACACGCAGACCACATTCACAAACATGCACAATATACACTTGGGATATTAGCACTAGAACATGGTTACACATGGAAGGAAACTTTACACCAGTAGGCCAGTAAACATCCATCGCATATCGGGCCTACCATGGAAAAGGCCTGATTATCATCCGGAACTTACTTACCTCCTATGTTCCAGGGAGGTCCCTTCGGTCAAGCAGTCAAGGGCTCAAGTTGGTGCCCAAGTCAAAAGAGCAAGAAAGGGCAGCCGCTCCTTTGCGCATCTTGTTCCCAGGCTCTGGAACTCTCTTCCCCGCTTCCCTCACAAGTCAGCAGTCAGAAGTATGCGTCAGAAAACTTCTTAAAACCCACCTTTTCTGAAGCCGAGGATCTTGGTATAAGGGTCATGTAGGTTTTACGGAGAGGTTGTTGCGATAAGCGCTGGGTGGCTCGGTCGGGTAGCTATGTGCTATATAAAATCAACTTGAAAATAATTCTAGTGACACAGATAAAGGTGTGTAGTCACAACTATGGATTCACAAAATATGGTATCCTGCCACCACAATTCTATGTGAAATCAACACCATCTTGGTGTGCCCCACAGGTCACAGGGCAGGTCCAGGACCTCAATCATGTCAAGGGACAAGCCAGGGCTGCTTCATGAACACTAGATTAGTGTGAGGCCGGGTTTAAAATCAGAAACCATGATATCAGATATTGTAAGTCAGGCACTCTGGGCAGTGGAACACGACTGTACACCATGCAGGGGACAGTCCTGTCCCAAGTGGTACTTGAGGATACAGTGGCTCCATCATCAAGGGAGCCTCTCGGCTCAGGTGCAGATCTTTCAGACACTTCAGATCGGTGCTGGTGGAAGGACTCCTCCAATCTTTTGGTGAGTGCTCGTTCAGCCCTCCTCTGGCTCAGGCTGCAGTGGTTATGGACACCACCTCATTGGCCTGGGGGGCTTATCTGGGCAACACAATGGCACTGGGCCATTTGCCTTGTCAGAGCAGTGCCTGTACATAATTTTGAGCTGCTAGTGGTCCACCTGGCAAGGAAGGTGTTTTTCTCTTCCATCTGAGGGAGCAACATTCAGATTCTGTCGTAACTCACCACCACCATCTGTTATATAACCAGACAATGCAGATTGGGTATATGAACCCTATGTTGGGAACAGATTCACATGTGACAGTGGGCATAGCATCAGGGAATCTTCCTTGTAGCTCATCTAGCAGACTACCTCAATGTGACAACAGATGTGCTCAGTTTCCTCTCACTAAAAGACTACAAATGGGTACTGCACCCACAAATCACCAATCCAATTTTATGTACCCTAGATTGGGTTGTCATGGATATTTTTGCTATTGCCCAGAACAGAAAGTGTTCTCGGTTTTCTGTCATACATTACCCACGGATTGGTTCCGTCATGGATGTCTTCAGATTCAGCTGGTGTCTTTGAGTGGCTCAGACTGAGCGCAGACGGCATAGTACACCAATCTGTTGGCACTCAGCTGCCCCTTCCTCTACTTTGCAGAGCGGTCCTACTCTCACAACGGGGTGGCCAGGTCCCTCAACCCAAAGTCCATATGCCACAGCTGCCATCATAATCCATGTGTCTACCCAATCAACATTCCCTGTCTAGATCATCTGTAGTTTGCATTTTTTTAAAGATCTGCTCTACTTGTTTGTTCTCACTACATTTATTGTTCCTCAGTGGAACTTGAACCCTGAGTTGACTTTCTTGATTGCATCAATGGGAGCCAATACACAGCAGCTCAGTTCAACGTCTTGCCCTTCAAAGTTTATTGATGGAGAACAATTCAGGACCTAGAACTGTAGAGAACTGTAGGCCTTCTTGGTTCACTCACCTTCTACCTGAATTAGATAGTCATCAGCACCTGCCCATCTTTTCTACCCAAGGTTTTTAGTGCATTTCATATCGGGCAGTCTATCACCCTTCCATCTTTTTTCTCTTCTCCACAGCCATCTAAAAGAGGAGGAGCACCTACATGTAATGGATCCTAGATAGGTTGTGTATACTACATTGACAGCACTATGCAGGACAGGGTGCATGATCAGCATTTTGTGAGTTTCACCAAAGCTAAGCAGGGAAAGGTTGTCACTAAATTCACCATCTCACACTGGGTCATACTCTGCACTAAGATCTGCTATGCTCTGGCCAAGAAAGATCCTCAATAGGGCCTGCATGCCCATTCTAATAGGATTATAGCTGCTTCCACATCTCTCTACAGATGCTTCCCAATTGCTGACAACTGCCTGGATGCCACATGTTCATCTTTGCAGCACTACTGCCTACTCAGGACTTTTCCCGAGCTGCTTTGCATGACTTCCTTGGTAAACCAGTATTTTTCAATCCCCCCTCCCAGGGAGATATTGATTTGGGACTCATTGTTAAGGTGAGGATCCTGTGGGAAGATTTATCCATCAGAATAAAAAGTTACATACCTTATGTAAAGATATCTCTGGTGAAAACTTAATCTTCTTGATGATTCCTTTCCCTCCCTGATAAGTATTGTGTCTATTACGATCCCAAGGTATCCAAACAAGTTAGGTCCTTGGGCGCATAAAAAAAATATCAGGAACTGACTACAGTGGGCTGGTCGGTGCCTAATATACGCTGGTGTTGTCATGTCTGGATGTGGAATAGCAGATGCTACACAGCACCACCTGGTGGCACTGGAGTGATGTTACGGGGGGGGGAAGTTTTCTGAACCAGTGTGAAGCCTGAAAGATGAGAAACAAATTGCAAGACGATTATGTATTCACCAGAAATATTGCTACTGAAGGGTAAGTGACCTTTTCTTCTGTCATAATCTCAAGGTACATTCCAAATGTCAAGATGGAGCTTAACACCAAACCCTGAGGTACGCCCGAGTTGAAAATCCTAGACACCGACTTCTCATTAGCAGAGAAAACTTGGAACGTCCGATCTTTAAGGAATGATGTAAACCAGTTCAGTGCTGTATTGTCAAGGCCCAACATCCTCAGACTTTCAACTAAAATAGGGTGGGACATAGTATCAAGGCCGCGCTGAGATTGAGTAAAATAAGCGCAACCCCCCTCATCAAGACATCGTCTAAGAGGTTCAGTGATGCCTAGGAGGACAGATTCAGTGCAGTGGCCGGCCCTAAAGCTCAACTGTGAAAGGTGTAAAAAATGTTGGGCCTCGACAACTGAAGTAAGCCATGAATTAATTTGTTTCTCCAAAAGTTTGGAAAAAATGGGCAACAAAGATATTGGGCAGAGGTTTGACCAATTGGTCTGGTCAAGATTTTTTTTTTTTTTTTTAAAGTAGGGCGATCATAGCATACTTCCAACTATGGGGCACCATATGGTGCTTAATTTGAGCCGGTGCTTTCCGGTGCTCAGCACCGGCACCTAATCCTCGGCACCAGTGCTTATAGCACCAGTTAATGACACACCTATTTAGAAGGCACATGATTTTCCCAAGACTCACAGTTTGTTGAGCACACGCCGAGACTCGAACGGGGTTCCCCAGCTCTGAAATCGGCAGCTCTACCCATTAGGACAAGTCCTCTCCAGGTTAATAAGTACCGGGGCTCTAGTCAGGTTGCAGTTTGCACCAGCACATTTTTCCTGTTAGCGCTGCCTCCTGAGGAGATCCCCGGCACTTTTTATTTTAGAAATTAACCACTGCTCCTACCTTCTAAGAGAGAGAGGTTAAGGAGGTCCAGCACTACCTGCAAAGGTTTTGGGTCTATAAGACCAAACTTATTTGGTGGAAGAGGATCAAGTGGCTAGCCCGATTTAATCGAATGTAAGATTGCCAAGAAGGTCGAGAAAGTCAGCTGGGGCCAAGACTCTATTTTAGATGTTGAATCCAAAGTGCATAAAATATGATCCTTCACTTCTTGAATGACATGCGAGATGTCCTTACAAGCAGCAGAATCAGTAGATTGGGTGTCGCCCTCCTTATCCTTCGAAAAATGACTACAGACAGCTTATAAAACAAGCATTGGCATAGCCAATAGGTCTCGCCTTTGGGACCTTATAAGTGTTTAGCCAGAGATATTGACTTTGCCTATGTCTTTAAGCTGTGCTGTACAGAAGTCTGCAGCATGCTGAAAAGTTATAATAAAGAAGTGTCAGAAGCATTTTTGTTACCTTATATATGACCAAGAAAGCATTATGTACAACTGAACGACCATATTAAAAAAGTATTAACAATAAAAAATGTCTTGAGTTTTTTTTGTCCTTTCAATGCTGGCAACTTCTATCTGCCTGTCCCAATGGTTGCTTGTTATGGGGTTTTTTTTGTTATGGGGGGGGGGGCATAAATAACAGGAGGGTGAACGTTGGGAAATAGTACCTGTATAACAGTCAGTGAGAGAGTCAGTTAGTTAGTCAGTCAGTGAGAGAGAGAGAGTGAGAGTCAGTCAGTCAGAGAGTCAGTGAGAGAGTCCGTCAGTGAGAGAGAGAGTGAGAGAGTCAGTCAGTGAGAGAGAGTGAGAGAGTCAGTCAGTGAGAAAGAGTCAGTGAGAGAGAGAGAGTCAGTCAGTGAGAGAGTCAGTCAGTCAGTGAGAGAGTCAGTCAGTCAGTGAGAGAGTGAGTGAGAGAGTCAGTCAGTCAGTGAGAGAGAGATTGAGAGAGTGAGTTAGTCAGTCAGTGAGAGAGAGTGAGAGAGTCAGTCAGTCAGAGAGTCCGTCAGTGAGAGAGTCAGTCAGTGAGAGAGAGAGTGAGAGAATCAGTCAGTGAGAGAGTCAGTCAGTGAGAAAGAGTCAGTGAGAGAGAGAGAGTCAGTCAGTGAGAGAGTCAGTCAGTCAGTGAGTGAGAGAGTCAGTCAGTCAGTGAGAGAGAGATTGAGAGAGTGAGTTAGTCAGTCAGTGAGAGAGTCAGTCAGTTAGTCAGTCAGTGAGACAGAGTGAGAGAGTCAGTCAGTGAGAGAGTTAGTCAGTGAGAGAGTCAGTCAGTCAGTGAGAGAGAGAGAGTCAGTCAGTGAGAGAGAGAAAGTCAGTCAGTCAGTGAGAGAGTCAGTCAGTGAGAGAGAGAGAGTGAGAGAGTCAGTCAGTTAGTCAATCAGTCAGTCAGTGAGAGAGTGAGAGTCAGTCAGTGAGTCAGTCAGTGAGAGAGTCAATCAGTGAGAGTCAGTCAGTCAGACAGAGCGTGAGAGAGTCAGTCATTGAGAGAGAGTGAGAGTCAGGCAGTTAATCAGAGAGTCAGTCAGAGAGTCAGTGAGAGTCAGTCAGTGAGAGAGAGATTGAGTCAGTCAGTGAGAGAGAGAGAGTCAGTCAGTCAGTCAGTGAGAGAGTCAGTCAGTGAGTCAGTCAGTGATAGAGTCAGTGAGAGTCAGTCAGTGAGAGAGAGAGATTGAGAGAGTCAGTCAGTGAGAGAGAGAGAGTGAGAGAGTTGGTCAGTGAGAGAGTCACAGTCATTTAGTCAGTCAGTGAGAGTCAGTCAGTCAGTGAGACAGTCAATCAGAGAGTCAGTCAGTCAGTCAGTCAGTGAGTCAGTCAGTGATAGAGAGATTGAGAGAGTCAGTCAGTCAGTGAGAGAGTCAGTCAGTGAGCGCAGGTGGTGGAGGGCACAGAGAGAGGAGGTGGTGGAGGGCACAGAGAGGAGGTGGTGGATGTCACAGGGAGAGGAGGTGGAGGGCACAGAGAGAGGAGGTGGTGGAGGGCACAGAGAGAGGAGGTGGAGGGCACAGAGAGAGGAGGTGGAGGGCACAGAGAGCGCAGGTGGTGGAGGGCACAGAGAGCGCAGGTGGTGGAGGGCACAGAGAGAGGAGGTGGTGGAGGGCACAGAGAGCGCAGGTGGTGGAGGGCACAGAGAGCGCAGGTGGTGGAGGGCACAGAGAGAGGAGGTGGTGGGCACAGAGAGAGTAGGTGGAGGGCACAGAGAGAGTAGGTTGAGGGCACACAGAGAGTAGGTGGTGGAGGGCACAGAGAGCGCAGGTGGTGGAGGGCACAGGGAGCGCAGGTGGTGGAGGGCACAGGGAGCGCAGGTGGTGGAAGGCACAGAGAGCGCAGGTGGTGGAGAGCACAGAGAGCGCAGGTGGTGGAGGGCACAGGGAGAGGAGGTGGAGGGCACAGAGAGAGGAGGTGGTGGAGGGCACAGAGAGCGCAGGTGGTGGAGGGCACAGAGAGCGCAGGTGGTGGAGGGCACAGAGAGAGAGAGGAGGTGGAGGGCACAGAGAGAGAGAGGAGGTGGAGGGCACAGAGAGAGGAGGTGGAGGGCACAGAGAGCGCAAGTAGTGGAGGGCACAGAGAGCGCAGGTGGCGGAGGGCACAGAGAGAGGAGGTGTAGGGCACAGAGAGAGGAGGTGGTGTAGGGCACAGAGAGAGGAGGTGGAGGGCACAGAGAGCGCAGGTAATGGAGGGCACAGAGAGCGCAGGTGGTGGAGGGCACAGGTGGTGGAGGGCCCAGATCGAGGAGGTGGAGGGCACAGAGAGCGCAGGTGGCCCTCCATTAATATTAAGCATCTATTTTGCATCTTCTAAAAGGAAGAGGGTCAATCTTTTCCAGATTAAATGTGTTAAAGGTTAGAGATCAGTGCAAGCAAGCAGCATGGAACTGGGTTTAAAATGGAAAAATTATTTCAAGGGATGCTGCCCATCAAACATCTGATTTTCAAAAACATACGTGTAGAACGAAGTTAAACAGTCCTTTGCGAATTGTAGTTATTTCGAATATATTTATTCATATTAGAAAGCTTGCATTTTCAAACATATTATTCGAAATTAATGTTTTTCCCACTCTTGCCTTCAGATTTTGGCAGCGTTTCTGCCTGCGCGTCCTTTTTTAGCCCACATCTCTGTTTACCGAAGGCTCACTTTCTTAGACGTGTGACCGTGCGCATCTTTGTGTTTTTGCAGTTTTTCTGTTCCAGCAGCGTCTGGCTTGTTGGTAAATGTCACTTGACACTGTTGATATTTGCGCAACTTCGCAGGTGGAAAACATTACTCCCGAAAGGTCATAAATCACCCAGCACAATGAAAACAAGATCCCCACAAGGCGCGGGAATTCCTCACAGCGCTGTGCGTGTAACCTGACCCATGAGGAGAGGAATGCAGCTGCCAGCCTGCGCGCCCCTGCTCGCTCCCGCAAGCTAAACGCTGGGGGGGTGAACATTTGGCAAAAAGGTGGGACATGCGCCCGCCTTTAGTCATTTGCAGGCTACAATAAGAAGAGGACACAGGCAACAGCCAACCCAGTGCGTGGGGGGAGTCAGACCCACACATAGAAGTTTTAAGTGCTTACAAGAAGCCTCGCAGTGCAGCGCATGTGCGCTGGCTCAGGCTCGACCTAAAAATGGGTAAGCTCATCACACTGAGACTGTGATATCAGAGAAGAAGAAGACAATTTGCTTGGGTCCGAGAATTTTCTGACCATATTGAAGAGCCCCTTAGGACAATTTTGGGCGTTGGTAATTTTGTCCGAGTAAAACCACGTCCGAGCAGTTTTACAAAGCCCATGATAATTTGTTACAGCCAACTTATAATTAACTTTAGACTCCTCATCGTAAGACTTCCTCCAACATCTTTCTAGGGCCTTGCAATGTTTCTTTTCAAGCCGAAGTGTTTCATTAAACCAAGGCGCTGGGGTGTGAAACCTTCCAGAACGTTTTGCTATAGGTGGTAAGACCCTCTCTACAGCATTAGTAATCCACCTATCAACTAGACTCTGATCATCATCGATGGCTTCAGTGTCACTCTTCTATGCAGCCTCTTGATTAGCCAATGTTCCTTTCTATGGAGCACGGACCAAGCACAGATTGATTCAGCTTAATTAGTGCCCATCTGCTGATCCGCTGTGATTGAGGTACTATTTCTTTTTGCCCTTCCACCTGTCCCCATCTGGTCCTCTCTCCCTGCTTCCCCTGCACCTCCCTCATTTTGGTTTCCCCATACCAACGCCCTCCCACTGTCTATTATTTCTGATCTCACCCTCCTGTTGGTTATCCATTACCCAATACCCCCCCTTTTTTAAAATATACTGAACAGCAGCACGGGTTGCCTATTGGCTTTGACAATGCCTGTTTATTGGCATACACAGTAACTGAGAAGTTACTACCTTTAAGGGGGGGAATCGGTGTGGGTGGGGGAGGTATAGTTTGTAGTGGGGGAATATCACACACAAGAGAATACTGTGGTACATCCTGGGATAAGTTGCACCCATCAGGCTCAGTTTGTAAGAGTGCAGCTTCCAGTAAACAAAAGACGGCACGAACTTGAGGGTCTCCAAATACAAGCCAGAAGTTGAACATTGAATTCAGCCTATGGCCCCCTTAGAATAGTGACTTAAGACTTAGAACAGTGACTTAAGTCACCTATGCATTATGAATTCTCCTCTGTTGAACTACTATTCTTTCAACTTACGATCCACATTCGAATTAAGCTATAATATTAGAGTTACAAAACTAGTGTGAATTCCAACTCAAGGATATAGAGAAAAACAAGAATTGCTGTTATTAATCCATCTGGAGTTAACACACTAGTTTGGACACTCTATAACTGTTATTTTTAATAAAATAGGGACCCTTTTCAAAACTGGGAAGTTAGAGAAAATGCTGAATCAGAGGAGCCTTGACATTGACCGTCCCACTTAATATGGCTTTGCATGCATAGAAAAAACAGCTTTTCCCAACAGCACAGTACTCATCCAAGCAAATAATGCCACAGTATTGGTTTTTCTTCCCAGCCCCTACATTCCATTCTAGAACATCTACATCTAACTATGCTTGACATAAGCTAAAACATGCACAGTTAACAATGTCCAACACAAATGATACGATACAACAAATGCTTCTTCTGTGAATTTTACAAAGAGATAACCTCCACCACTAAAACTATATACAGAATATCATACAGCAACAAGCTGAAAAGTACCTTGTGTAGACACAAAATATTTATTCAAAACATTTATACAAAACTTTAGAAGATTGCCGTATCATACGATCTCCCAACTTCACATGTAAGGCGATAGGCTCAAAACATCTTGTAACCTTACAATTATTCACATCGACTTCAGTCATCTTGTCTTCACTAAAAGAATGACCCACCTGAGGATTTTCTAGAATCATTTTATGACGATTGCTATTATCTTCTCTCCTGTCAGCCAATGGTAAAGAAGTACCACTTTCAAATCCTAGTCTCACAAAAGAATATTCGAAAATCCCTTCATGGGATTGTTCACTCTCTTTGTTACACTTTGCTAGCCTCCTCACATTCTAAACGTTCCCATCTTCAGTCACCACACTTTTGTTATACACCTTTATCACTTTCATTGCTTGACCAAACTTAGCTGTCCCTTTTCTCACCAAACCAGGCTTACGCACTCTAACCCAATTACCTGCTACAAACGATGGAACTTTGACTTTCCATTTAGCATCATAAGCCTCCTTGACCTTCTCTTGCTTCTTCATCACCCTCTACTTTATTTCCTCTACACACACTTCCTCTTGACCTTTTCCTTGTTTCTTTTTAAACCACCACAGACACAATTCAGACACATGCTGTCTACCTCTCAACAATTTGAACTGACTAATCTCAGTGGTACTCTGGGGAGTGACGTGTTACCAGCATAACTTCTCTCTCAATTTATCTTTCCATTTTCCACCAAATCCACTCGCCCAACTAATACTCTCTTTAAGAACGCGCTTAAATCCCTCAACCTGTCCATTCCCTCGAGGTTTATAAAGTGCTGTGTTAACATGACGAATATAACTGTATTTAAAAAAAACTCTGCAAATCCCTCACCATCAATTGAACATCATTGCCGGATATCAGTACCTCAGGATATTCCTCCGAGGCAAAAACTTGTTTGCAAAATTCAACAACACTGGATGTAGCTTGTGGCACTAATTTCACCTCTGGCCATTTAGAGTGATAATCCACTAGGACTAATACATAACGAGCTTCAACAGGCAATGCATAAAATGATCCAGATATATTAAAACCCAACTTCTGCCAGGTTGAATCTAGCCAAGGCACCTGTTGAAGAGGAGCTGTTGCCGGTCTCAACATTTTCTCACTATTCACACAAACCTCACATTCTCTCACCACACTATCAGCCATCCTGTCAAGCCCTGGCCACCAAAAACAAGTGTGTATAAGTCTTTTCATGGAAGACATTCCTGGATGTCCCTCATGTGCCAACCATAGAACTTCTTCATGCAACGCTTTAGGGTGAATACACTTGCCACTCTTAAAGATCATCATTTTCCATCACCAGTTCACCGGCTATCCTACAAAAAGGCACAATTTCTGCTGGCACAACTCTTTTATTGGACCGTTCCACTAAGTACCTTCTAACTTAATGTAACACCAAATCTTCTTCATTAGTCATCCACTTCTCTTCCTGTATTCCTTTGAACTTGTCGGCAACAAATTCTGATACCGTAATCACAACATCCCTTTCAACCTCTGCCTGATTATCTTTTACATCGCTCAAAGGAAGGCGTGACAAACAGTAAGGCATCACATTATTTCCCCCAAGCACATATTCCACTGTAAAGCAATACTCTTGCAATTTCGAAACAAATCTTGCTATACATGCCGTAGCATTACAACACCCACCAGGAGAAAGAATTCCCACCAAAGGTTTATGGTCTGTCTTCAGTACAAAACGTGAGCTCCATATATAATTCTGAAAATGTTTGATAGCCCAAGCACATACCAATATTTCTTTTTCGATGACTGCATACCTTCTTTCAGTGTCTGATAGGGTTCGAGATGCAAATGTGACATTCCATGTCTCCTTGCCACATCTCTGTGACAACACACCCCCAGTCCCATAGCATCCACAGTAACAATATATTGTGCACCCATCCCAAAAGGTTTCAATGTGGGTGCATTGGCAATTTCTGTTTTAATCATTTCAAATGGAGATGTTTGTTTATCTGTCCACACATACTCAACATATTTCCTTGTAAACTCCCTGAGTGGTTCCATTTTTGTAGCAAAATATTAAATGAGCTTACTGTAGCAATCACAGAGCCCTGCAAAAGACAGCAGCTTTTCATGACTATCAGGAGCAGGATCTTTGAAGACAGCATCCACCAATTATTTGTTTGGTACCACTCCATCTGTTGAGACAGTGTATCCTAATTATTCGATTGACTTAAACAAAATGACTCTTCTTCTCCTTTAAAGTGAAACCACTTTCCTTCAAGACTTCACATACTTTCTTCATATGTTCCCTGTGGTCCTGCTAGTTTTTAGAAAATATCAATATACCGTCATGAAAACATTTGACATATTTCTCCATGTCTTTAAACAAAGGAAACAGGGCCCTTTGAAACACTGACGCAGCAGAGGCTAATCCAAAGGGCATTCTTTTCAAATGGAACAACCCCTGCGGCGTAATAAATGAGGTAAGGTGGCAACAGTCCTCAGTCAACTCGATTTAATGTACACCAACCTTAGATCTAATGAAGAAAACACCTTAGCCCCATAAAGCATGCAAATCACCTCATTTATATTCGGCAGAGGGGGACAATTCACCACAATATTCACATACACAGCTCGAAGGCCCACACATAATCTCAAAGAATTGTCAGCCTTGCGGGCTCAAACTATTGGAGACACCCACTCATAGGATTCTATTTCCCATATAACTCTTTCACAGTGGTGGCTGGTGACATTTGAAAGTGGTGGGGCGTAAAATTATTGGCATACTGAACCCCCCCGAACCCCCTAAGGGGGGTTCGGGGGGGTTCTCCCCCCGAGAAAATTTTGAAAAAAGAGTGGACAAATGGTGCATTTTCAAGCAAATTTGAGAAAGCAGGAAGGTTAATAAAGCAATTGTGAAAGTGCAGTTATTACATTAATAAAGAGATGTCATATAACATAGGTAGCTGCTTATTCAAGCTTTCTTTCACCCCATAGTCCAGCAGGGTCTTGATACAAGACAGATAAGAGAAAAAGCAGTGTGGTCCTCGACCAGGAAGACACTCATATTTCGTTGGTAAGAAGTCAAAAGATTGGTCAAATTGAAAACCTGAAATGCAATACGCAATCAAACAATTTGCAAGTACATCTCATCTATGTTCAACAAGCCATGTTTTACCCATGATTGGAATTGTGAATCACCAAATAAACTGAGCCACTGCAATCAAAAGCAGAGGGCCTCCTTAAAAAGTATGCCCTTAAGAGAGTTCTCTCATCTCATGTCCTCTCTATATTTTCTCTGGAAGTTGAAAACTCATCACAGTCTACTGCACAAACCTGAACACTTCTGCATATTCCAACACCAGAACTCATTCTTGGCCATTTAGTTTGGAGCCATTCATACCAGGAATACAGAAAATACCTTTAAATAGAGTAGAAGGTATTCCAAAACAAGGAGTGCTGAAATGTTGCTTAAGATAAGATGTACACACTAAGTACTATGGCCAAGAGCACGTAATGTTCAGTCAACAATAGGCTTAGGAAAAACCAACCTTTCTGAGAGCACCTACAGTCAAGATCCTTCACCTGAGACTATGTGTTCCCAAAGATGTAGTGATATGTTAACAGTTGTAGCTAGACTTAAGGCCTACTAACTGATGTACAAGGTGAAGGATCTTGACTGTAGGTGCTCTCAGAATGGTTGGTTTTTCCTAAGCCTATTGTTGACTCTCTTTCTTCCCCTCTCCCTTTGTCCTCTACACTGTCTCTATCTGTGCTTTTTTCCCTCACTTCCATTTGTCTATTTCATCACCTAGAGCTCAGTTCCTTTACTTTTTCTCTCCTGGCATCCTCTTTCTATGCTACTTTTCTTTATTTGTTTCCGACTTTACTTTCTCTTTATTTACATATGTGCTTCGTTTACTTTCTCTGTTGCTCTCATTCAGATGATTTCTTTTTCTGTCTTGCGTTCTTTCTTGCTCTTTTTCTTTCTTCCCTCCTTTCTTGCCATCACACCTGTCCCATCTCTTTCTCACTACCCTTTCTTTCACTTCATTCATCCCATCTTTACTAGCCTCTCTTTCCCTTACTTCTATTTACCCCTTCTTTGTTTTTTTCCCTCTTCCCTTCTCTTTCTGTTCCTTTTCTTTCACAACTTTCTCATTTACACCCCCTTCCTCCATCTATTTCTCTTTACCTTTTTCTTTCCTTCACCCTTCTTTCCCACCATAGACCAATTCTTTGCTTACTTCCTTGTGCATTTCTTCCTCCCTACCTCCTTTATTTACACATGTTCTCCCTCCAGTTTATCTGTCACCCCTTCCCTCCTCCATCTTATCCCAACCCCACTTCTTCCCTTGTCCCTCTCATCTCCTTTTTGCTCTCCCCTTCTGTCGTGTCCTCGCCTTCTTCTTTACCTCTAGCTCTCCCCCTCTCGCCGTCTCGCTTTGCTTTCCCTCTCTTCAGCAGTTTTAATTTTCCAGGCAGTGCTCTGCGCCGGGTCAATCACAAACATTGTTCTTCCCTATTGTCACGGCAGCCCTCACGCCCAGGCAGCGGGCTGCAGACCCATTCAGCTGCTCTATGGATTAACCATCCTTGTTTACTGCTGGGGACCATTGATCAACTAAATGGCTTTATGTTAATGGAGGAGCTTTTTCACGTTCATTTTTCTTAGCCAGGCCCTGAAAGCCTCTGACAGGTGCTACAAGCCGCATTTTTTAAAGGCACAGCTCCCTGTTCTTTCATCTTCCCGGGCAGCGGGGCTCCCACAGAAGTGCCCACTGCAAGTGTGGCGAGCAGCACTGACAAAACAGCAACATTGGGGTTATGCACAAACATTTGCAATGCATTCCCCGCCATAACTACACAAGTAAACAGAGGCGTAAGTGGCACAATTTGGATGATAAAGGAGCTAAACCATATCTTGTGGGGGGAAAGCGTCAGGGATTTATCCTCATGAAAAGATATTTTCCATGTTGAAAAAGAGAGGAAAATAAATGTGCGATTGTGCTATTTTATGAGCGCGAATTATCAGCTCTGGGACTGCGGGTAATTAGGCGTCGGACACACAATTCCGATTTTCTGAATTCCACTAAAAACTGGTACACAAATTAAAAACTCCAACATTGTGTTACAATCCCAATCTTTAGAAAATCAGCGTGGATGAGCGTTTGCAACATGGATGACGGGAAGAGAACACTGCAAACATTTTCAACTACGCAAGAAAAGCCACAAGGTGGCGCTCGTGATGTCTAGTTACACACAATATTTGAATCACCTACACATGAGAAATGTTTCACCAGTTTCCCATATCTTGGTGAACACGTAATGTAGCGTATTCACCATTAATCACAATGCCACGTTCCCTAAAATGCACAAGAGGCAGTGTTCCTGCGTCAACATAATTTCTGCTATTTTAATGGTGCATTGTAGTAGAGTGTGTATCACACCTTTGTCGGTCGCAAAATACTCTCCAGTCAAAATAAAACTATTACGCGAGGAAGTAACTTATATTGCACAAAACCGAGGGAGATATTAAGCCAATACAGAAAATACTATGGGCTTTGGAGGCCAAATAGAACAAAAAAACACACCTGGACGTTAGGTCTTTCATGAAAGTACGACAACAAGTAAATGAAGGTTACTTTTATGTCCCAGTGTTCGAATCTATTTCTCTGTCCGAAATGCAGTGTCTGCCTGCCCCAATGTTGGTGTCTCTTTGTCTAAGTGTCTGGGTCTCCCACCTCGACTGTCTCTGCCTGTTTTCCTTTCCATGTTTCAGTGTAGGCCTCAGTTTTGGGGTCTCCCTAAGTTACCACACTTCCCACTCCCATTGTTCTTGCCTGTCTCCCTGTCACAGTGTCAATTTCTATATGTTGCACTGTCGGTGTCTCAGTGTCCGTGTCCCTTTCCCATCCTGGTTTCAGTGTGTGTCTGTCCCATGGTTTGAAGTCTCTGTGTCTGCCATCCATGTTCAAATGTTCACCTCCCTGTGTCTCGGTTTCCCTGGTTAAATCAAGTGACCAGCAATCACGGGTAACTATCCGGAGTCTTTGGTGAGTCTTTGGTGGGAGATTTAATAGATTTGTGTCAGTGGTCTCGTGAGTTGAACCTACTATGCAGAGATGTTCCAGAGTCTTCAGACATAGTATAGAACATAAATTTAAAAAAATGAAAATGATATGAAATCAGCTTCCCGCCAAATTCACGTGCCTTCTCTACACACACAACCGTGACATGACCCTAACTCACCAGGAAAGACAAAAGAGGACACAACACTCATAACACTCACCCTCTTTTCCAGAATTGTCCAATCCTGAAGTATTGAAAAATACTTCCTGCACACCTCCGCTCCTCTGTGAAGTTCTTCTAAAGTTATTTGTAATCAAAATCTCAATACCTAAAAGAATCAAGTGCAAGCAACTGCGCTCAATTCACTCTCCATATGAGGCATCCCAGCCTGAGCCGCTTCAATGATCTCCTTCAGTGCTATAGAGGCAGACAGTTTAAAGCCTAGCCCAGAAAAACACACACACACCCCACATCACATGTGCACCGCTCAAATTAATTTCTTATCTCCCTATACTAATTCACCATAATTCACCATTAATCCTCTTTGCGTTCCGCAGTAGCGTGCTACTCGCCGAAAAAGCGCTTCGAGGCCTCGCATGGGGTAGTAAGCGCTATATAAATTCAATTACAATGCAGATCATGTGAGACCACGGCAGCACATCGCAAAGGCTCTAAAAACGGATTTAGAGCCCAGACCACATAGCACATGCTGCAGGCACTGCGAAATTCAGACCACACACAGCGGATGACGTGACAGCATAGAGACCCCAAAGCGCATGCTGTAAACAAACAATGGGAGACTCGGTGCGGTACTGCACACACTGCAGGCTGTCAGTCAGTGGATAACTCCACGATGATGTATATTATGTGGACTTTCGGTGGAAAAACTGGTCTAGGCGAACAAGCAACACAGCGAACCTCTTTGGGTGACGTTACGCACGTTTTTAACAACCACTTCACTGTAAGGTTTGCTGAAAATATCTTTACACAAGGCAGGCAGTGTTGCTTGCTGGGCTTCAACCCAGCACGCAGTGCTCCACGTGGCCGGGATCTAAAACCCAGCATCTCAGGGCCTCCATTTCTTGTAAGATTCGTCAGAAAAGCCCCAGTCTCAGGAAACCAACACGACTGATTACAACCTGAAGACCTGTTGTCGCCAGTATTCGTCACAAAATTAACATTCAGCCAGCAAACTTAAGAGGCAGGACGATAAACCGGCAGGAAAAATGTGTGTCACTTCCTAGCACACTGACTAATCTCAGCTATACCGCCTCGCCGTTTGATGTGCAGTAACTATAGAGCATTTTAAACACACCTTTGTTCAAACAGGGTGGTAACAGAAAGGAGATGAACTTTCAACAGCCAGGGAAAGGCGAGTCGCCCACAATGCCGCCCCCGCACTTACATTATTCAGCACAGTGTTGTTGGCGGATTGGCGGTGTGTGTGTCCGTGTCGTCGTCGTGTGCAGCGCGGTGACGTCACGTGACGGACTGCTGCGCGGTGTCTTAGCGGCCAATCCTGGCACAAATAGACAGCAACAATGTGCCAGGATTGGCTAGGGGGGCATGGTAACTCCTCGCCCATGGATATGAGACCCAGCCGGGCTGCTGTTCCCTCGGGTCCCTCCCAGCTCCCTCCCTCACCAGCAGCCGGTCTGCGGAGAAGCCTTCAAGCTAGTGTGCGCATGTTCGGGCTGATCATAAAACTGACCAGCCCAAAAATGGACATGCGCACACTTCACTAGTACTGCAGCAGCAGCGCTCAGTGGACTCACTGTCACTCAAGCTGCCGCAGCCCCGCCCCCAGGCCACCCCCTTCAGCGCCGTCCCTTTTCGCTGCGTATCATGATGTGATATGATTCTGAATACAACCTGAACCTATACAGCGGCGGTGCGTCCATTACGGAGTTGGCAGGTGGGGCAACGCCCCAACGCCCCAATGGACGCACCGCCCCTGCTCTTTCATCCACCATTTCGAACAGCATGCACTTCAACTCCTCCCTCACATTAATAGGTACATTCCTGAGTTTTTGTACTACTGGCTTGGCACCATTTTTAATCTAGGTTCTATGAGTATAGCCTTCCAGTTTTCCCAGTTTTTACTTGAAAAGCTCAGGAAATCTAGACACAATCCATTTTTCTTCTTCACATTACTCCACAACCAATATAGTTTCATGGCTTCTAGAATTCCTAACTTCCACTGGTTCTTCCAACCTAATACAGTCATTCCTTTAGGTGTAACATATTGCTTTATAGTCACACGCCTCCCTTTAAACTGAATGTCAGTTTCCACATAGCCCACAATCTCAATCACTGTACCATCAAAACCTTCAGTTATAATATCTGACTGTTTCAATTCATCCACTCTCCATACCTTCTCAAACTTCTAAACAAACTATTTTTCTGTGACAGTGGTCTAGAGAGTTCCATAATCACTCTTCAGTTCCAGCTCCATATCCATAATTCTCGCTTTACATTTAGGAGAACCTTTGACTCCACCTTCTTCTCCTTCCTCATCACCATCTTTTCTAGACATGACCTCCCCTTTTCAGCTATCACTTCCTACATAACAAGTACTCTCACACCTCCCTCCATCAACAGACCTCCCACTACTCAGGCACAACACTTTACTTTTTGTACTAGAACTACTCATCTTCACATTTTTACACACAAGAGCAAAATGCACAATCCTGATGCACTTCAAACTTGTTTTAACTATTGCAGAACATCAAGGTGAAGATGCAATATGACCTGTGCTCCCTCAACCATAGCACATGAACTTATCTATTTTCCCATATCTATCGCCATTGGTTCTGTTGTACTTATCTTTACCAACCTTATTGTACTCCTCATACCTCTTTCCTGGAACCCCACCATGGGGTTGGGACTACTACTTCCCATTGCACATACCACCTCACTCTCATCTTTGTTGACCTTTCTAGACTCATGCACCGATTTCGTCCACCTTTCAAACTGGTCCAACGACTTTGCTGTAGTAATCACATCTTGCAACTTTGGATCTCCCATTACCCACAGTTGTTATTGCACTTTTTTTTTTACTTTTCACACTATTACCTGATCCCTGATCATCTCATCCGTTATTGCTCCAAAATTACAATGTAAAGACAACCCTTGCAAGGCAGTCAGAAACTCATCAAAAGATTTCTTACTTACTTGTGCCCTAGTATAACATTTTCTCCAGTCTCAACAATGCCTCTATAAATGCATTAACCTTCTCCTCTTTTTGCTCAATTTGAACCTGTAGCAAAGTTCGGAATACTATCTGACCTTCTGAACCCAGGCAATGTAATAGAATATTTTTTTTCCATTCACTAGACATAATATCATCATCAATGCCTCTTATATAGGTTAAAAATTATTCTTTCCATCGCATCCAAGGAATGGGCATATCTCCCTTGTTGTGAAGAAATTTGGTTTGCGGTTCAACCTGCATTTTATTAGTGTGAAAATCACTGAATGTGGATGTGCATGTAAAGTATGCAAATGACTCAAAATAGAAATCTGCACCAATCCTGTGTGCAACACAAATACTGACAAAACAGTGTACTGAGATCTGCACAAGATGTACACAGCATGCACATCGCTGAAGATTAGAATAGTGTGCAAATCACTGAGTCGATAAAAAAACACACACATCAGAAAAGAACTCCTTCTCATAAGTTCCTCTAAGCTGTAGTATTTTTCTATCATTAAGAAGCTGACAGGAATTCCCAAACAAGAAAAAAAAAATTGCCAAAAAATCTAGTGTTTAAACAATGCTTTTCCTAATATAAAATGGCCGCCGAGGACGTCGTGGTCATACGTTTAAGAAAGTAGGCCTTGTTTTGCCCAGGAAGCACATGTCAGAGTGCAGCACCTATTAAATGGAGACAGAGGGGTCGATTCCGATCTCGGTCGGAGGCGCACCCAATACCATTCGGTCGGGAAAAAAGCCATGCGAAAGCCTGTTTCCCGACCGAACCGTGCGTGAGTCCGGCCGAGCGAGTACGATGCGAGTCGCCGACCGACTCGTCCGGGCGACCCGACCGCTCCGACCGACTCGTACCCGGACCGTACCGCTCCGACCGACTCGGTCGGACCCGGTTCGCACCGCGCAATGGAGACGTTTTCCGGCCGGGTAAGTACGATGCGCACCTCGACCGCTCCGACCGACTCGCGCCGTCCGACTCGAACTTCGCTGTCGGAGCCGTACTTTGAGGGTCCGTGTCGGACCCCTGTCACGGCGTACCCGTGCGAGGCGCACACAGGGGGACCCATGGGTCCCCCTACCTGTGCGTGTACGCCGCGAGCGCTCGCGGCGTACTCGCTGTAGGGCGCCCTTGTCCGCCTCGCACCCATTGAGGCAATGGGAGCCCGCGTACGCGTTGTACGACCGGCTCCCATTGAGTTCAATGGGAGTCCGACCGACTCGTGTCCGATAACATACGGACGCATCGGACTCGTTCGGTCGGACTGCACGGGTCCGATTCGGTCGGAAATCTCTCCGGGTCCGGCTCGGTCGGGGAAATTTCCGGCCCGACTCGGAATCGACCCCAGAGTCAAAAGAAACAGCCCGCTTGCCAGCAACCAGTGAAGAATGAACAGCATGCGCTGACGGTGATTTCCACACGCTTAATTCTGCACGCTCTGAAGGTAATTCTCATGCGCTGTGCCACTGTTCTTAAGCCAGGCTGATTGAAATTATTTTTTAAAAATATTTTTATTTTGTTTTGAAAATAAAGCAAAACATCAAACAAGGCATGAATACACGATAGATGTCAATAGACAATAGTCTTATAGGGCAATTGTAAAAGTGAGATGCCTGTTGCAGGTGAATCTACCGATGGGCTTGGACGACTTGGGCGCACAATGGCTGATTGAAATTTGAACAATGCTCTCCTTACCCAATGCACTAATTGAACAATGCTTCCATTAACCAATGCGTATAACTAAAAATCTTCACTCCACACAATTATCGATAAAGGATAAAATACATTATCCTGTCCAACGCAGTTACTGTGCTCTGTTAAAACAGAAACAGAGTACTCCTCCAAAACGATGAAACTCAAACTCCATCCAAACGCAAAAATTGCCTCAAACGTCAAATCTCCCAAACAATATTACTGAAAAAGTACTTTAACCCTACTGAAGATCATAACACACAAATTGCTTGGTGGCAGGGTTACTGACAAGTCCCACAAGCAGTGAAAAAAGCACTCCAGTAAAACGTAAATGGGTCCTGATGGAAACAACACTGCACCTGTGCTGTGTAGAAGCAGAAAGGGTTTCTCCAACTTGTCGCCACTTCTTAAAATCAATCCATACACAAGAAACGTAAAATCCAGGAGGAATCTTTAATCCCAACAGCACAGTACTCATCCAAACAGATAATCCCATGGTAGTGGGTTTTTCCTCCCAGCCCCTACATTCCATTCTAAAACATCTACATCTAACTGTGCTTGACATAAGCTAATACATGCACAGTTAACAATGTCCTATACAAATGATATGATACAACACAGCCTCGCACCTACTGAATTTGATCATGATGTATGGACCCATTCCGCTTGCGCTCTGTCCCCCAGGATGCCCTGGCTTTTACGGAAGGAGCACTTCTCCCTGTCTATTTTGATTATCCTATCTGCATACCCTATTTGCTACCCTTCTGATTGAGTTTACTGCAAGATGCTAGTAATGAGGAGTGTAAGAGTCGGCAAGATGCTACACTAAAAAAAAAAAAAAGATTTGACATTCCTACATGTTAAACTTCCCAAACAACCATTCCTTCATGTTTCTAGGCACATCAAGCATCCATGTTTTCATATCCGCACAACTGAACTGTATTTATCCTTCAAATGTTTCAGGTATTTAGCTGGGACAAGACCATGCTGTCCGATCAATGCATAATTCATGCATGTACAACTCAGTTAACAGACACCCCAGCATTCATTTCTGCAATGGCCACATTCCCAGCAAATATGGAACGGCCCTATAAAGCCACTGATTTCTCCAGGTGAATGAGAAGTTTGTGAAGGTGCAAGACAGACCAGTGATTTTATAACCAAAAAAGATTATGGCCTTGAGCAGAATCAAGCAATCACTGTCTAAATGTTCTATGTGATTTTTTTGCCTAGACTCTGAAGTTCTCACCTTATCTTTTTAGCACATATGTACTTGTCCAAACTGAGCACTAACTTCCGCACTAATTAATGAACAGAAAGGGTGGTAGATGTAAAACCACTCTTGCTTCTTCTTGTCTGATGGCCTGAATATGAGGGCTATTTAGCAGGCAGGCCTGAGGAATCGAATACCAGTGAGTTGCTTCAAGGTCCTTGTCCAATATGGACAAGTAGTCCCTGGGTTAGGAGGGTAAATGAAAATGCATTATCCTCCGGGATACTTTTGTGAAATGTTATACTGCTGTGAGAGTAGTTATCCAAACGAGAAGAAACAATTCTCCACTCTACATGTGGTCTGCCTGTAATCTCTCATGTGTCATGCCTCTCTTCCTTCAGTCTCTCTTGAAAGATTCTTTTTTCTCTTCTCGCAGTCTCTCCTCTTTCTGTGAAAACACTTTCTCCCTAATCCCGCTCATCTCCTAGTCCCTTTCTATTCAATATAGTTTATTCCCTTTTCCACAAGTCTTATGGTTCCTTGCATGGTCCCTATCCCTCCTTGCAATTTCCTTTTCTGACAGCCCGTACTCTCTCTCAGTGACCTTTCGTCTTACTAAAAGGTCTAAAACTGTAAGACTCCTATTAAGACGAGGAGTCAAGATGAGTTGAAGAAGGATTTATTGAAGTAATTCAGCACACCAACGGGAGGACTCCACAATGACCACAGACGTGTCAACTCCCCAACGACTCTCCTTCAGAAATGATCAACTCTCAGCTGGCGTTCTAGAACGCCAGCTGATTACATCATAATGGAGGTGAGTGCACGAGAGGGTACGGGTGCCTGCGGGGCAGGGGGGAAAGTTCTAGAAGTAAGATGCCATTTTAACACATCTCCTCCCTAAAGGAGGAAGGGAAATGGTGAGGAAGAGGGGGAGGGCGGTAGGGAACAAGGGAGAGGTAACAGGGTATTGATGAGGGGAACAACCTTGGAAGAAAAGAGGGTTAAGCAACAACATGAAACACATGCTAAAGCATTAGTAGCATTCAAAACCTTATACCAACATGGTTTTACAATCACTCTACCTCTACTGCTAGTACTGGGTTCCTCTTTGTCCCGACCTCTAGATGGACCTTCTTGTCTGACAGTCTTACTTAGGGAACCCTCAACCGGTACCATTTCCGGTACGTTAGAATGGTTGGTTTTCAATTTGGCCCCGCCTCAACCATTTTTGCCAGCAGATGATGAACCGTTATTAAAGTGGGAAATTTGGCGTGAATATTTCACAAATTATATATCCACTTTTGATGACGAAGAAGATGACTTATCACCAGAAAAAAATTCTTCTGCATTGTTTAGGTGCTGGCGGGTTAAAAGTTTACACTCGCATTAACAAAAAGATCCGTGCCACTGGTCAAGGGGATGTGTATACTAATGCATTAGATGATTTACACAGTTACTATAAACCTACTGTGTGCATCGCGGCGGATAGATTCAAATTCTTCCACCGTAAACAAGGTAAAGAAGAAAGTATTGAGGATTATGTTGCAGTTCTGAAAAATCTTGCACTAACATGTCGTTTTGGGGACCTGCACGATGAATTCATTAGGGATCAAATTGTTATATGCGCAGCTAACCCCTCTATCCAAGATTCTCTATGGGCCAAGGGTGAAAAACCTTTACAAGATGTAATCGATATTGTTAAAAGAGCAGAATTAACAGGTAGATGCGCGAAAGCTGTGCTTGCCGAAAACAAAATGAAGCAAGAAGAACCTGTTGTAGTTGCCAAGATTAGTGAAGTGAAGTCAAGACAGCAATCCTCTACAATATAAGAACAAAGACGCGCATGAGAGCGAGCATAATTACAGCAACAAGAGTTATCCCCAAAGGAAGTGCTACAGTGCGGAAGCATGAAACATCTGGCCAACGACAAAAGATGTCCAGCTCGTAATCAGAGGTGCTCCAAATGTGACACCATGGGTCATTTCCAGAAAGTTTGTCAAAGGAAAACGGGGAGTAGAGTTAAATTGGTTGAGCAAACCGAAGTAGACAGTTCTGATTCGTCAAGTGACTTTGATGTCAACATGTATGTACTGAATGTGAATGATGTTCAAAAGCAAGACACAAACACGGAAGAGGAAGCTAAAAGGAAAAAAACAAAGTGTGAAATGTCTATTGGGGGTGTTAACATTTCCATTGTTGCAGACTCGGGATCCCCTTACACGATAATCAATAAGGAGGTGTGGGACAGTAAGTTTGTCCAAGCATTAGGACAAGAGTTGGTTCCTCCCGACATTTCTTTGAAAACTTTCACGGGCGAACCTATTGAACTGGTGGGTTACAGGAAATTGAAATTTGTTTTCAAAAACAGGGAAGCCATGTGCAATTTATATATTTCCATTTCAGGTCCATCTGTATTGGGGTGGAAAGACCAGGGCAAATTAGGCATTACTCTCAATCCAAACAGTCCCGAACTTGTGTTGTTAATGCAAGATGAGGAGGAATTAAGTTCTAGAATATCTCAAAAAATCCCAAAAGTATTCATAGGTAATATTGGTAAGCTAAAGGGTTTCCAGCATAAAATCCAACTTAAATCCAATGCAAAACCAGTGATAGACAAAGTGAGAAACATCCCTTTCTCATTGAAAGAGGAAGTAAAGGTCCAACTGGAAAGTTTACACATGGCTGGGGTCATAGAACATGCAGATTCTTCCGAGTGGGTTGCACCTTTGGTTGTGGCCAAGAAAGCCTATGGTGAATTAAGATTATGCATTGACTTGCGTGACCTAAACCAAAGCATTATGGTGGACCAGTTTCCATTCCCAAAATTAATTAAATGCTAGCTCTCACAAAAAACATGTAGTGGTTCTCTACCATCAACCTCACCGCAGCCTATCATCAGGTTTCCCTGTATCCAGAAAGTAGGAAATTTACCACTTTTATTTCTCCCTTTGGATGTTTCAGGTACAAAAGAGTTCCTTTCGGATTGGCCTCTGTGGCCACGATGTTTCAAAGACTTATGCATGTGATTTTTGAAGGGTTTGAAAATTTACTCATTTTCCAGGATGATCTCTTGGTGATGGGCAAAAGTAGAGATGAACACGGCAGGAATTTATTCAAAGTGTTAAGCACATTGCAAGAGAAAGGTATGACTGCCGAATATAAGAAATGTAAATTTGCCAGGTCACATGTAACATATTTGGATCACGAAATTACACAAGAAGGCATAAAACCAAAAAAAGAATTGTTAATTGCCATAACAGACACACCTATTCCCAAAAATAGAGATGAAGTACGAGCATTCTTAGGGTTGGTGGAATTTTATTCCAAATTTTTGAAGGACTTCTCATCCAAAACGTACGACATCAGGCAACAACTAAAACTTAAAAACAATTTCAAATGGTCACCCAAGTGTCAGAAAGCTTTTATCTCCCTCAAAGAGAACATTTGTATTGCCCCCCCCCCTTTGCAGGGTTTTGACCCTAACTTAGGTAGCATTATCACTACGGAAGCCAGCGGGAGGGGCATAGGTGCTGTCCTCAGCCAAAGGAACGAAAGTGCCATGGAGGATACTATTGCCTTTGCCTCACGCTCTTTGACGCCTACTGAGGAGAAATATTCGGTAATAGAGCGTGAGGCCCTGGCATGCGTATGGGGATTAGAACATTTCCGCCAGTTTGTGTGGGGAAAGAAAGTGTTATTACGCAGCGATCACAAACCACTCACCAGATTATTAACAACGAAAGGACTGTACACCGCTTCACCCAGACTACCTCGCATGTCAGTAAGATTGCTAGACTTTGACTATGAATTGCAATATGTACCGGGTGCAAAGAATGTTGTGGCCGACTCTCTCAGTAGGTTACCCCTTCCCATGAGTGAGAGTGAGGAGGACATGGGGGAGGAGTTTTGCGTGGCCAATATCTTTGAAGAATTCCCTGGTATTACTAAACAAGAGTGGGAGAGAGCAGTGGAACAAGATGTATGTCTACAAGGTGTGAGAAAAATGTTACAGGATGGGTGGCCTGAAAAAAAAAATGTACGCAAAGAATTAAGAGTTTTCTGGGAGTTAAGACACGAACTGTCCTTAGAAGGAGGACTCATATTAAGACAAGGGAAGGTAGTACCCCCAGAAGCATTGAGAACTAAAATCCTAGAAATCTGACACGAGGGACACTTAGGTATCAACAAAACCAAGAGCAGAATCAGTCAGTCAGTCAAAATCTTTATTCGGATGATTAACAACCATTAAAGGACAGATAAAAACATTTCATTTAAAAACTCAGCATATTAAAACTTAACCAACATGATTAATACAGCCCAAAAAAATCATTTCCTAACAATGTTACGGAGCCGAACTGCAGAGGAAATATACCTATAAATCATAATGCAAGTGAATTCATCATTTAATAGAAGTAAATGGCATAGTGCAGGTTGACACTTTCTTATATTTAAAAATCTTAATAGTGGTTTTAAAAAAATACATCTCGGATTAAGATACAATTTACAAAAGAACATAAAGTGCAAAGTGCTTTGTGCGGAGGCTGAATCACATGGACATAATTCTAATTTAGCATCGCAATATACATCACGTGGATACGAAACCAAAAAATGAGCAATACCCATTCTGAATCTAATCAAGTAAAACATTTTAGCTTGATTAAAATAAAAAGATAGGTAAGATTCAGTAGATCTTGGGGAGCTGACTAACAACGAGTGCTCTACAACCCTTTTTTTGGCCCTCTCTTGGCTATCTCTTTCTTGCATCAGAAGAGAGAAAAAATCTCTTTTCAGTTTCATTTTTGGGATTGCGGATATATTTCCAGGTGTATTGAAACAATCTTGCAAATCCAGCTTCTCCAGTTGTTTTTGCACGTAGGAGAGCCAGGGAATTTTTTTCACACAATCCAATTTCAAGCAAACTAGAATTATATCACGATTCAATACTGGTTCTTCTTTAGCCCAAATATTGTGCCAGAGCATTAAAGGTGCCAATTGTATACAAAAAGATAATGGAGTTACACCTAATTCGTTATGACACATGGTGGCAGGAGTGCTTTTAGGTAATGTTAACACACGCTTTAACATCATATTTTCTGCTCTCTGAAGACCCAGTGTGTTAGTCCAGCCCCAAACTCCAGCACCGTACAAGGTGACAGCACATGTTCGAGCCTTATAGATATCAATGATAGCTTTTATGGGGCGAGAGCCAAGTTTCTTTGTGAATCTAAAAATGGCTTCCACATTTTTATTAAAACTTCCAATCCTTGCATCTACTAAGTGGGTCCAAGAGTTATTTTCATTAAAAAGAATACCTAAATAGGAAAAAGTTGGTACCTGACACAATATTTCATTATTTATATTAAAAGTTTTTGTTTTTTATGTGGATTTACCTATTACCATACCATGTGATTTTGCAACATTAGTTTTTAGGCCAAGGTTACTCATAAATTCATTAAAACTAGTTAAAAGCCTTTGTAGCCCCACCCCAGTTCTTGACATTAAAACACAGTCATCAGCGTACAGCAAGGCTGGTAGAAACCTGTGGCCTATTCTGGGTGCATCTACATTTCCTATTCTGATGTGGCTTTCTAAATCATTTATGTATAAGCAGAATAGGAAGGGAGCGAGTACGCATCCCTGGCGTACCCCACAGTCCATCTTTATCGGAGGGGTAAGCTCGCCAGCTGCTCCATATCGTACTCTCCCTGTGACTCCCTGATGCATCGCTGCTAAATAGTGGACAATAGATGGATCAATGCCCATAATCAGCATTTTCTCCCAGAGTCTCCCCCTCTGCACCCAGTCAAAGGCAGAAGTCAGGTCCATAAACCCAAGATACAAGGACCCTGACTTTGCCATAGTGTATTTGCCAATGACCAGGTGCAGGTTAAGGCACTGTTCTGCAGTGCCCAGACCTTTCCTGAAGCCATATTGAACATCAGAAAGCTTCCCGTTTTGAGTTATCCAGGTCTCCAATCTCTCCAATATTACTCGTCCCATGATCTTACAGGAGCAATCGATTAGAGAGATTGGTCGATAACATTTAGGATCTGACCTGTCTCCCTTTTTATATATGGGGACTATTATAACCGATCTCCAAGAATCTGGGGGGCCCTGTACCGCATAACATCTTAATATGTTTGTTAGCAGTGGTAGCCACAGGGGGACGTTTGCCAAAAATAGGTCTGCAGGTATGCCATCTGGCCCAGGAGCCTTGTTCTTTACGGTCTGGGAAAGTGCCCTATTTACCTCATCCAGGGTTGGCGGTTCTAAAGAGATACCACATATTGAGGGTCAACAGCACAAGGCATCTCATTATTTTTAGAATAGAGGCCAGCAAAGTGTTGCACCCACATTTCAGGCATAATTGTTACATCGATGTTACTGTTTTTGGTGTCGCTAAAATATTCTTAATTAACTGTTTGCCAGAACAGTCTGGAATCTTTACTCTGTGACGCCAAATGCAATTGACCCCATGCATCTTTCCTGATCTCCATCTTACGGTTTTCCAGCACACACTTGTAATCTATGCGCGTCTGTCTTACTGCCTCCTTGTTGCGGGGTTTGGCTTTTAAAATTTTAATTAATTTATTGTGTAGCTGAGAGCATTCACTATTAAACCATCTTTTATTTTTTTGTATTCTATCAGGCTGATTCCTAATTAGAAGTGCCTTGATTGTCTCGGTTATTGCCTTGTAAGATTTTATCATAACCGAGACATTTAAGTTATCTTCCAGGCATTCTAAGAGTTGCCCTAAGTTACTCTTTATAATCTCCTCCAGAACAAGGTCTGGAATAACAGTAGACCACTTCCGGGCCAGTCCCTTGTTTTTAGTGTAAGAAAGAGGTGGTACTCTATCTGACGTAATTAAATCATTATGTGGTACCGCCAGTTTTATGTTAATGGATAGTGATCACTGAAATATATTTCAGGTATATTAAAAACCAGTGATTGTGTGTTAAAATAATCAGATAAAATAATAAAATCAATCAAAGTGCCTCGGCCTCTTCACACATATGTTACCACATCAAATTTAGACAACTCTATAAAATCTAATGTTAAGAATAATGAAAATTTCAGCAATAAAGAATTAAAAATGTTCCCACAGGGACTATGTTCAAAATGATAACCACCCGCTGTGCCCCTAGCTAGGCGATGGCATGCCCCGGTTTGGACAATGAGCATAATTTACAGTTAAAATCAACCCCCCCAGAGTACTACAAAGTCCATTTTAATTTCCTCTATGTGCTTCGTTAATGCAGTTTCCAGTTCCCGTGCGATAATAATATTTGTGTTGTTAAAATTATTATGATAAAAATTGACAATCACGAGCATCAGGTGTTTCCTAAACAAAATATTAATAATCCGGAAATGCGGAGACTCCAGCTGCATTTCCCTAACTCTGCCATTTAATGTTGTCGACATCAAAGTTAATAATCCTCCTTTGTTATGACCACCTACAGAAACTCTAGCTGGCGTGTGTATAGAATGAAAGCCGTTTATATGAGCTGTATCACACATCCAGGTTTCCTGTAAGCAAGCTATACTATGCTTGCTGACAAATTCTACCCAATCATTACTTTCCAGTTTATTTGACAATCCTGCTACGTTCCAAAAGAGACTGTCATGTGTAGAAACACTTATCTGGTTTGGATGCTCACTCTCTGAACGGCAAATAGCTACATTTCGACCTTCTACTATTGGCGCATCTAATAATACATTGGGATTCCCGAGGCCATCTAGTGGTACATCAGAGCGTGTTAGCAGGGACTCTAAAATGCCATCATAAGGAGGATTGACAGGGTCACGCGCTATGGGAGGTGTAAGGCCTGGCAAACCATCCGAGTTAAGGTGGTCAAATTCATTTGAAGGTTTGGGTGTGGGAGATAATGTAGTTACTGTTGGCGCAGGGTGGCTAGCTCTATCTATTTCTAAACAGACACATAGGGGCCGATTCTGATGTGGGTTGGAAAAGCTTCCCGATCGAGGGCCTGATTCTGATGCGGTTAGGAAGGCCTCCTAACGGCATTTGCTCCTTCCAAATCGGATCGGGAACGTGTCTTCCCGACCGAGGGCCCAATTCTGATGCGGTTAGGAACAAATGTTCCCATTGAAGTCAATGGGAGTTCAACCAAATCGTATCTGGAAGCATCCGGATGCATCCTACTCCGCCGGTCGGACTTTCCCGATCCGAGTGGGTCGGACACCATTTCCAACCGATTCGGTCGGGAAGCTTTTCCAACCCGCATCAGAATCGGCCCCATAGTGGGTCTAAGTTTTCAGTGCAAAACTCCCCCGGCTGTTGGTTGTTCAGTCATTCCACTTGATCTAAAGGAGAGAAATAATTAAAAGTTGGAATGGTGAACAAGGAGGGCAAATGGAATGGTGAACAAGAAGAGCAGAATCAAAAGTTGGTATTGGTGGCCAGGTTATGACTTAGCTGTTGAAAGGAAAGTGAGAAATTGTATTCAATGCGAGAATTAAATCAATCCCAACTCTCTCCCAGGGCATACCAGGACTGGGCAAGGGATGTAATGTGGGCCTGAGGGTAACTTGAGACTTGTCCGAATTCTCGCATTGAATACAATTTCTCACTTTCCTTTCCATCCACCGCGACGCACACAGTAGGTTTATAGTAACTATCTAAATCATCTAATGCATTAGTGTACACAACCCCTTGACCAGTGGCACGGATCTTTTTGTTAATGCGAGTGTAACCTTTTAACCCGCCAGCACCTAAACAATGCAGAAGAATTTTCTTCTTTTTTTCTGGTGACAAGTCATCTTTTTCGTCATCAAAAGTGGATATATAATTTGTGAAATATTCACGCCAAATTTCCCACTTTAATAACGGTTCACCATCTGCTGGCAAAAATGGTTGAGGCGGTGCCAAATTGTAAATATTGCCTGATGCCATGGTGAAACAGTGGCTGAAAGTTTAAATGATGTGACTTTAACTGTCTGTGAATTAAATGAAGAAATTCTTTAAAATGCCCTCCAAGGGACAAGGGACAAGGAATAGTTTTTTTTTCACAAAAGTATGTAATGGTTAAAGTAACCTTAATGCACTGTACCAAAACTTAGGCAAATGCGTGAAAGCCAGGTAGATGTAAGCTGTAATGTATTCTCAGCGCAGGGGCACTTTCCGAAATCGAGCCGGACGTGCACAGCTGATACTGACGCATACACAAACACAGCTGATGATGACACATGCACTACATCCCAGTCGCCATAATTATTAAGACGAGGAGTCAAGTTAAGTTGAAGAAGGATTTATTCAAGTAATTTAGCACACCAACGGATGGACTCCGCAGTGACCACAGACATGTCAACTCCCCAACGACTCTCCTTCAGAAATGATCAACGCTCAGCTGGCGTCCTAGAACGCCAGCTGATTACATCATAATGCAGGTGAGTGCACGAGAGGGTACGGGTGCCTGCGGAGCAGGGGGGAAAGTTCTAGAAGTAAGATGCCATCTTAACAACTCCCTCACTCTATTTTCCTTCTCTCCTACCAACATCACCTGTCGCCTTTACAGTAGCGGTGGCGGGGGCGGAGGTGTCGACGACGGTGAATTGGTCACTAGACCTTATATTGTAAACAGAAAAAGAGCTTTCAGGAGCATCACTTGATAGAGCGGCTTTAGTTCTTCAAGTACGTTGATTACCTAGAGTACAGCATTTGATTGGGTTGAAGTACTTCTATTCCATATTTGCCTTATGGGAACGTTTATGCTTAACACAGCAGATCTGAGTTGGTTATGGTGATAGCCAATGATCAATGCTATCAATCTAATTTGTTTATTATGAAAAGTGACAACAAACTCACTAGGCCTGACCTTTTTATTGTGAAAAGTGCATGTTAATGCCAATAGAAATACATGGGTAGATTGTTAATTGCACTTTCTTGAAGGCTGCAGAAAGATAGTTTGTTAAATGGACTCTCACAGATTACAATGGTAGGGAATTATTTGGTGTCATTCACCCACTCTGCCTCTGGGAATAAAAGATTTTCATTGTGACAATAGTTGTTAACCCCTAATAGGAGGGGTTGTTTATTATTTTGTGCACTGTCATTTTTTGTATATATTTTTTATTTTTTACCGCATGCCTGATGGCTGCCAGCTTATGCGCAACACAATATGCCAGAGTTGCTTATAGTGACATGCTGATGATAAAGGCTATAGGCTTAATTGGTTTACTGGGAGCATTCATGTTCGATGCCATAGGTCTGGTCTGTTCATTATGAAAAGTTACAATAAAAGCAATAGGCCTGACTTTTTTTTATTAGGTAACCTACATGTTACAGTCACTAGTCTTTTAAGTGTAGATTTATATTACATAGCATTAAAGCCAGTAGAACGGTAGGTTGCTACATTTGATCTCAGATTCCATTGATAGGGCTTTAGTGTTGATTAACCCCTTTGACGAGCCATAGGGCTAGACGATTTACACTGTAATAATCCACACAAGACCAACTAAGGGGGAGGTCTGCCAGGCTTCTGTAATAAAAACTATTTATTAAAAAACTACATGCATATTTATCAGCACTCTGCTGTCATTGGTGTCTTTGTGTGCGATCTACACCCTCCTTCTGTCCATGACAGCATACAGGGTGGGGGAATGGATCAGTCCACTTCAGCCTTTGTCTCTATTACCCTGTGATTAATTTAGTTCGTTTTTCCCAATCACATGTGCATACCCACCTGAAAAAGATTGTTCTTCAGTGCCAGGGCTATTGGGCCAATCTTTTAGTTTCCCATTTTCTCCTTTATAGGTTTTGTAGGAAGCTCTCTCTCTATATAGTGCACTAAAAGCAGAGAGTACAGTGGATTCCACAATTGTTTTACAGAGGCTAAAGTAGGCAGTTCTAATGCTCTCTTTTGAGGTTGTGTAGGCGAGCAGTTAGGCTTATCAGAGGGTAGTGCTACGCATTTGTTGTACTCACAGAGGCAATAAAAGAGACACACACATTTAAAGAATAAATCTGAGAGCACATTAGAAAAATAACACTTTTTTTTAAATATATGTTGTAAAACCAAGAACTTAATTCAAAAGTAACTACTGTTTTTGTTATCAATTTTTACAGGTAAGTAAACTTTTCAAAGTCATGCGTCTTTATGCACAATGCAATCCTATGGAAGGAAAAGCAATGCAGGCATAAAGGTAAGTACAGTCGGGTCCAGGGGTTCACCTTCTGGGTTTCGGATTGTAGCGGGCCAAAGTACTACTAGCAGTTCTTCAGGAATTTCCATTTGAGCCGGGAGCAGGTTGCTGGTGAGGTTGGTAGTTGTGCGCGGTACGGAGATGGAGTCGACCTGGAAACAGACTGCACAGGGGAATAAGACCAAGAGCTCCCAAACAGTGGCTTGGGGCACAAGGGGTCTTGGATCAAGGGAGCACAGCCTGTTTTTTCGGTACTCAGGCCCGGTGGCTCAGGTGCAGAGTGGGTAGGTCGGCTGGGCCGGGTGCGCAAAGTTGATCCTCGCGGTTAGGGACAAACAGCTGGCAGGGGCAAAATCAGGACAGCTGGGCCACTCACGAAGTGGGCCTCAGTTATGCTGACTTCCTTCGATGGCTGCTCAGTCGTGGTGCAGTGAGAATCCGGATTGGACTCTTGCTGTTGGTGTGGGGCATCCGGTACCCTGGGTATTTGTGCTGCATGGCTCCGGTTGGTCCTGGTGTCTTCACACTATGGGGCCGATTCCGATCTCGGCCGGTAGGGCTCCGAATCTGATTCGGCTTAACCGGATCCGATTCGGAGCCCTATTTCCCGACCGATTCGTACGCGCGTCCGGGCGAGCGAGTACGATGCGAAATCGCCCGACCGACTCGTCCGGGCGTCCCGACCGCTCCGACCGACTCGTTCCCGGGTCTAACCGCACCCGACCGACTCGCTCGGACTCGACTCGCACCGCGCAATGGAGACGTTCCCCGGCCGGGTAAGTACAATGCGCGCCGTGAGCAGTCCGACCGAGCCGCGCACTCCGGCTCCAAAGAGCAGTCGGAGCCGTACTTTGGGGGTCCGTGTCGGACCCCCCCAGTACGCGTAGCCGCGCGAGTCGCACACTGGGGGGACCCATGGGTCCCCCCTACCTGTGCGTGTACGGCGCGAGTCGCTTCGCCGCGTACACGCTGTAGGGGCACCCTTGTCTGCCGCGCACCCATTGAGTCAATGGGAGCCCGCGTACGCGTTGTACGACAGGCTCCCATTGACTTCAATGGGAGTCCGACCGAATCGAGTCCGATGGCATACGTGCGCATCGTACTCGTTCGGTCGGGCTGCACGGGTCCGATTCGGTCTGTAATCTCTCCGGGTCCGGCTCGGTCGGAGAGATTTCCGGCCCGAATCGGAATCGGCCCCTCTGTGGGGAGACAGATTTGAACCTCCAGAGCATGGGTACCTCTTCCTGGTCGAATCTCTGACAGAATATCGACGACAAAAATATCGGACCCGAAATATCGATGTCCAGAATATCGAAGTCCTATCTACATAATGGTAAGTACAAAAATATCGATAAAAAAATATTGTTGTTAAAAATATCGTTTTTTTAATGTTTAAAAAATAATGTAATATAAATTAAATAATACATGTAATTAAAATAAACATTGTTAAAATTATTAGAACATTTTAAAATGATAATTAATACATATAATGTAAAAATAAATTAAACATAGATATATATAAAATATAATATATATATATTTACTTAATTATATTAATAAATAATTATTTTAATAAATTATATTTTGTTACAAACATATTAAAAAATATATATACATATATATACACTTACACCAATAACATAAAAATAAAATATATATATAATAAATTAAAATATTACAATATTTTTAATTTTTTTAAAATACATTTTACACTACATTAACTTAAACAGTAAAGAAAATATTGGATAGTGGAGAAGATAAAATTACTATTCCCACTCCAGAGAGTGCAACATTAGGGAAAGTGTTGGATAGCGTAGGAATAAAATTTACTATTCCCACTCCAGTGAGTGCAACAGTAGGGAAAATGTTGGATAGCGGAGGGTTAAAAATTACTATTCCCACTCCAGTGAGTGCAACAGTAGGGAAACTACTGGATAGCGTAAGGGCAAAAATTACTATTCCCACTCCAGTGAGTGCAACAGTAGGGAAAGTGTTGGATAGCGTAGGAGTAAAAATTACTATTCCCACTCCAGTGAGTGCAACAGTAAGGAAAGTGTTGGATAGCGTAGGGGTAAAAATTACTATTCCCACTCCAGTGAGTGCAACAGTAGGGATAGTGTTGGATAGCGTAGAAGTAAAAATTACTATTCCCACTCCAGTGAGTGCAACAGTAGGGAAAGTGTTGGATAGCGTAGGGGTAAAAATTACTATTCCCACTCCAATTAATGCAACAGTAGGGAAAGTGTTGGATAGCGTAGGGGTAAAAAGTACTATTCCCACTCCAATGAATGCAACAGTAGGGAAAGTGTTGGATAGCGTAGGGGTAAAAATTACTATTCCCACTCCAGTGAGTGCAACAGTAAGGAAAGTGTTCGATAGCGTAGGGGTAAAAATTACTATTTCCACTCCAGTGAGTGCAACAGTAGGGAAAGTGTAGGATAGCGTAGGAGTAAAAATTACTATTCGCACTCCAGTGAGTGCAACAGTAGGGAAAGTGTTGGATAGCTTAGGGGTAAAAATTACTATTCCCACTCCAGTGAGTGCAACAGTAGGGAAAGTGTTGGATAGCTTAGGGGTAAAAATTACTATTCCCACTCCAGTGAGTGCAACAGTAGGGAAAGTGTTAGATAGCGTAGGGGTAAAATTACTATTCCCACTCCAGTGAGTGCAACAGTAGGGAAAGTGTTGGATAGCAAAGGGTTAAAATTAATAATTTCAAAAATTTAAATAAAAAAATTAAAAAAAAATAGCAACTACAATACAAAAATTGTTAATAACACAAAAAAATTATATCAAAATATTACAAAATTCCAAAAGATACAACATAAAAAATATTAAAAAATACTAAACATTAAATACAAACATTAATTTATAAAAGTTTTAAAATAACATTTTACAAACAACTATCTTTACAAATACATAATTATAATCTAAAAAATATTTATTAATAATTTATAAATAAATTACTTCACACCATATTCCACTATAAACGCACAAAGAACTCATACAAATTTGACAGAATTAACATATTTAACAATTAAATATTTATACTTTTCAAACAATTAATATTTAAATAATATTAAATAAATTACCACAAACAACACTATAAAATAGAAATATAAAATAAATACTAATAAATAAAAAATATTAATTACTTTATTTTAATTAAATTACTTCCCAACCTATTCCCCTATAAACCTACAACCCACTTCTTAACAAAATAACACTTTGAACTTAATTATCAATTTAATAATTTAAAAAAATTAACCCATTAATAAATAATAAATTAATTATAAATACTAATAAATAAAAATTAATAATTACTTTACTATAATTAAATTACTTCCCACCCTATTCCCCTATAAACCCACAACCCGCTCCTAAAAATAAAATATATTTTAATCATCAATTAATCAATTTATAAAAATTAATAACCAATTAATAAGTAATTAATAAAATAATTATAAATACTAATAAATAAACATTAAAAATTACTTTATTATAATTAAATTACTTCCCACCCTATTCCCCTATAAACCCACAACCCGCTCCTAAAAATAAAATATATGTTAATTATCAATTAATCAATTAATAAACATTAATAACCAATTAATAAGTAATTAATAATAAATTAATTATAAATACTAATAAATAAACATTAAAAATTATTTTATTATAATTAAATTACTTCCCACCCTATTCCCCTATAAACCCACAACCCGCTCCTAAAATAAATAACTCAATTATTACAATTATCAATTAATCTATTAATAAAAATTATAACCAATTAATAATTAATTATTAATAAATTAATTATAAATAGTAATAAATGAAACTTAATAATTACTTTATTATAATTAAATTACATCCCACCCTATTCCCCTATAAACCCACAACCCGCTACAGAACTAAAATACGCAAAAATTAATTAACATAAAATTATTTATTTCTAAAAATTGAACACATACATTAAAAAAAATGCTATACTTATACAAAAAAATTACATCACATACTTTTAACAAACATACTAAAATACAGAACACTAATATAAATATCGATATTATTAACAACGATATTTTTACAAACGATATTACTGTCCGATATTTAAAAAAACGATATTTCTTACTTTACTGTCGATATTCTGTACCACGATATTCTTGATGTCGATATTCTTGTACCTCGATATTTAAAACTCGATATTCTTGTAGGTCGAAAAAAAAACCTCGATATTCTGTCTGTTTACCTTCCTGGTCATCTGTAGTGGCAGTCGGGCTGGTGAGCTGCAAGGCGGTGGATCGGACTCTGCTTGTCGGTGCCTGCGGACTGCAGGGGAGTAGCTGCTCTACTCCAAGGGGGGCTGTAGGTGATTTTCAAAGTGCTGGCAGGCTACTCAAGGCAGTTGTAGATCTCCAGCTTGCAGGACGAGTCACTCTGTCGCAATTGTCGAGAAAGATGCTAGCAGGCAGGGTTTCACGCCAAAGGTTCACAACTTCTTCTGCAGTTCTCGCCAGGCTGTGACTCCTCTTTGTCTTTCTTCTCTTGATCCATCGAATCTGTGTTCTTGGGTTCAGAGGTCCCACCTAAATACTCAATTTTGGGGCATTAAGGGGAGTGAGAGGTAGTATTCAATGGGCTGACTACCTTTATGGTGTCTACATCCTCTATATGACCACTACCTGTGGGAAGAGGGCATAGCCCTGACCCTAGAAGGCTTATTCCGTCCAAAAAAAGATGGAGGAATCTGAAATGGTGGTTTCCACATCAGCTAGTCCACCTTAGGGTTGGTGCTGGCCTAAGTGTGACACACCTCCTAATCTTATTAATTTTCCCACTTGACTTCCCACCAAAAGTGGGGTCTGGACAGGGGGGCAGGCATTTCTACTTTCTGTAGCAGCCAGGGTCGCATAACAAAGGAGGTGAGGTCTTTGAAGCTTCCCACCCTGGAATGCACATCCTGGGTGGAGAAGGTGTAAGCACCTCCACCCAGAGCAGGCTTTGTTCCTGACCTCCGAGAGTGAAGGCTCTCACGTCAGGGAGTCAGAAACTCATCTGTGGTGGCTAGCTGGTCAAGACCAGTCATTCAACACATTAGTAGTCTGTAGGTTTTCAGGAGGTACCTCTAAGGTATCCTCTGGGTACATTTGTTAATAAATCCAACACTGGCATCAGTGTGGGTTTAAGACGGGATGTTTGGTACCAAACATCTGGGGGTATAGTGAAGTCATCATGTGGCTGGGGAATTCATATTCCCGAGTGTCCAGATCATGTACTCGGCACGGCTTCCCTGTGCACTTGTGGTACCTAAGAATTGTCTTAGATATCACAGGGGCACATCCACTCATGCAGATATAGCCGCACATGGGGTTTAGGGCGCCCTGCCATAGGACTGTAAGGCCTGCTGTAGGGGTGACTTACCTATACCACATGTAGTGTTTCGCAGGCATGGCACACAGGGATGTGTGCCATGTCGTCTCTTCACTTTTCTCTGCACCAAGTCACGCAGGCTGCCATGACAGTTTGCATGAGTTTAGTGAGGGGTCCCTTAGGGTGGCACAATTCATGCTGCAGCCCTTAGAGACCTTCTTTAGTCCCAATGCCCTAGGTACCAGGGGTACCATTTACTAGGGACTTGCATGGAGCCTAAAGCGGTGACAATTGTGGAGCAATGGTACAGTTTAGGGAAAGAACACTGGTACTGGGGACCTAGTTAGCATGAACCCAGTACACTTTCAGTCAAAGTTGCATCAGATACCAGGTAAAACGTGGGCGGTAACCATGTCAAAAAGGGTACTTTCCTACAGGTTTGCTTTCATTTGCGTTTCCTTCTCCTTCTTTTTTCTTTTGTTTTCTTTTTTTAAAGACCGAACTGAAGCTTTACAGACCGTGCCAAAGGACGGATCTCTTAAACTGCAGTGCCCAGCATCCCCTGCAGCCACTACTTCAAAAATGAGAAGTTATCTTGGAATAGCATTGCCCACAGTATATTAATGTGTTGCCATTCCAAACTGGTGAATGAATGTTTCTAAACATGGTGACCAGGTTACCCCCGAGTAGCTCTCACTATTTGTGTCATGAGGAGCTTGGTTTAATATGTTTAGATGATGTGATCAAACTGGCACATCTATAATACTGGGTCTCTATTTGGATTAACCCTAATGCCACAATTAATCAAAGGGTTATCTTAGACGGCCTAAGGTATGAAAGCTATGCAAAAATCCCTTAACTTCACTATATTAAATCTACTGTGAATGAATTGGGATGGCTTTTATTTATTTTTAGTAACCCCAGCACAATTGGTATACCAGATAAAATGTGGGTTAAGAGCTCCTATCTTGAGTGCAGATGTTTGGACAGAGAGTCATCAGAACTGGCCAAACCATTGCTAAGGCAATGCATTATCCTCCAGACTTGTTGTGGGGTTGAGCCATATCTTTTATCCAACTGTATTTCCTGAGAAAGATTGCTTTTATCCAGATTTAGACTAGGCACCACCTGCCAGCTTCTGTGTTTTCCTTTAGGGCAATTCTGTAACAAGGCAGTTTGTCTTTGCATTAGTGATGAAATGTCTGCACAATCTTTATTACATTTTAGGTTTTTTTTGTAAAATTTGTCATCTCCCTAAATGAGTTTTTAATATCTGTTCTTAGAAAGTACCAAATTAGAATATGTAGACCTGCAATGTTTTTTTTTTTTTACAATTGCGGCCTGATCAGGAAATTTGATTTGGTATTGTATAATTTTAAATATTTGTGGTGCGGGTCCGTAACCCAATGATGTTTAAAAATATTTGTTATGTATTGGTTGTTTATATGACATGATTATATTTTTACAATCAAATAAGATATTATTGACATTTTGGAATTGTAAAACTATGATACTCTAACTACACTATCACTAAAAGATACCACTGGATGATATGCTTAATTTTACAATATATATTGCAGGCATATGCCAGCTATGTGTAAACAGCATCTATTTTTTACAATTTCTCTTTTGTATGCTTGTAGAAATTTTTCTGAGTTTTATTGTGAATGGATACGTGCGTGAATGCAATAATGAGTCAGCAGGTAGAAGAAGGAATGACTTTGGTACCAAAACTCACCAGTGACTAAAAAGACACTTCCATTTACAAGCCAGACCTAAAGCATTGGCAATGCCTGTCTCTATACTTGGTTACAGTTGCTTCGCCTCCATTCTGCAGTCTCTCACCTTACCAAGCAATATCTTTTCCATTCCTATGACATCATGTGTATACCTAACCATCATTAGACGTTTCTCTTCCTCCCCAGTCCCACGTTCCAAGATCAGGAACCCCTTGCTTCCTCTACATTCTGTCCTCATGATGTCTTATATTCCACTTTCCTCATGCAGTTCCTTCACTTCTCATGACAGCTGTTGACTGTGAGCCTCGCTTTTCTCCTTACAGTCTCCTTTTCTTCCTGCAATCCACCCCACCCTTCCTGCAATGCCTACCTTGCATGTGCTCCATTCTTTACATTCACACTTACCCTTTTTAGGTCGAGCATAGGCAGCGCATGCGCTGTCTGGAAGACCTGCAGTAATCAGTATCGGGAGTCTAATCACGCCTGCTGGTTGCCATTGGTTAACTCCTCCGTTGCTCTAATTTCCTGGCTCCTAACTGGTTCCCCCAGCCCATACATCAGTTCCCTTGAAGGCTGAGGAGCACCGGCCGAGTACAGTTTCTCTACCCTTTTAGGGCTTACCTGTTATTTGGCAGAACTCTTTTTTTCTGCTGCCCTTCCCTACACTACAAGCCCAGCTCGTGTCTTCTGTGCTCCTGCTTTCACTAACAGCTCTTCACTGTTTACTTCCAGCTGGCTTCGGAGACTGTCCCAGGCTCAGAGTCGGGGTCCCGGGTGAGCTACTTCACTTTGGGCGTTTTCGTCGACTTAGGAGAAGTTTACTCTCTTGCGGTACCGGGACTGATTGGGGGGTTTCTGTCGGCAGTTGTGCAATAGGACGTGCGGCCTGGGAAGGGCGGCTCCTCATTCCTGGAATGTTTTGAGTGTTGATAATCTGCGGCTGCCCGCGGCGCACGCAGTGGGCCCCTTAAGAGGGTGGCCCCCTAGTGCGGCTTCAGGCACCTCCCCGCGCCTTGTCTCGGGGACCCCCTCCTATGGGAGTCCTCCCCCTCCGGTCTGGCGCCTCTTCGTAGTCATTTCCGGTGCGCGGTGGGCTGGGGACAGGTATTTGCGCCGGAGCCCGGATAGCTCAGTCGGTAGAGCATCAGACTTTTGCAGCAGTTGGTTATCAGTTTGAACCCTCTAGTTGGGACTCGTCAAGTAGGGGGTGGGCTAAACTATGGCTTAATCAACCCCCAAAGGGAATTGCATATCCTTGCACACTGGGCTCAACTGATTATAGCACACAGGACTTTGGTTTCAAAGTAGAGCAATAGTTTGTTATGCTCTTGGGGTCCCAACTCCTGTTGGCACTGCGCTCCCGTACAATGGGAGGTCTAATCCAGGCATGTTTGGGAAAATATTGCTGCAGGTTTATTCCATACAAAAGTATGCAACGTGGTGGGTTATCTTACAGGCGATCCAAGGGCAGGCAGCGGTGACTAACCTACGCTGCCCTGCCCGCCTGATGAGCCAAATTGCACTGTCGCGAACCCAATCAGTGCTACCAATTATGGTGTGATCCCCCTCCATAGGATCACGTGGACCACTGAACCACCGTCTTACTCACGCCCCTTTCCGGGTGGAGCGTTGCAAGGCCAGCCCCCAGTTGTTCAGGCTTACAACCGCCCTAAGGACTAGCGGGGCGCCGACGAATTTCTTCCAGGGACCTGCCAAGAGGACTCCTGGGATTTGGCACTGGCACCCCTATTGTGCTCCTGAAGAGGTACCCTTCTGTACCCTTCTGCCTCCGGATCGCCCTGTTGCTCCGCCTGCAACACAAAAAAGAACATTACAAGGTTCTACCTAGCCATGCTCCCCAGCCACACGCCGGGTAAGCGGTAGGGCGGGAGACGGGGTGTCCGGCGCAAAGAGGGTGCCAGAGAGGCAGGGGGAGGTATAAGTACCTTCCCCCAACCCTCTGTGCGTCGGAAATTTACGCGTCCCCTGCGCCGGACTGAGGGACTCCTCCCCCAGGTCCCCAGACTAGAGGTGTGATGGTGTGCCTAAGTGGCACTAAAGGGGCCGCCCTTTTAGGTGGCCCACTGCGTGAGCCGCGGGCAGCCGCATAGTGCCTATATAGGCAACACTCCCCACCCATGCCAAATAGCATGCATGATGGAATAAATAAATACACAACACAATTTTTTGTTTGGGAAAATATTGCTGCAGGTTTATTCCATACAAAAGTATGCAACATGGTGGGTTATCTTACGGGCGATCCAAGGGCAGGCAGCGGTGACTAACCTATGCTGCCCTGCCCGCCTGATGAGCCAAATTGCACTGTGGCGAACCCAATCAGTGCTACCAATTATGGTGTGATCCCCCTCCATAGGATCACGTGGACCACTGGACCACCGTCTTACTCACGCCCCTTTCCGGGCAGAGCACATTCCCGTTATCTGGCCAGTAGGTTTGCACCTCACCCGAGTTATTTATACCTCCAATTGGACCAATGTTGTGTCATAATCCAGTCCCAGTGGGTACTTGCCTATTGTGCATCACCAAGTCCGTCCTTTCCTTAGAATAACTATTAAAACTTGCGGTATCTACACACTGTTTTCCTACTCCGACTGACCAAGAAAGGAGTTGGCAGCAGTAGTCAAATGTTACAATTTAGATGAAATTTTAATGCAGTGGATATCTGGGCAAGCTCTCCCCCTTCGACGTCTACAGCTTGTGTACCTGACTAGCGCTGCTAGCTGGGGGTACCTAAATTGCTCCCCCTCTGTGGTAATATGTGTGAAATAACCCTGTGTTGTGAACGGCGAGGG
Source organism: Calotriton arnoldi (assembly GCA_963921515.1). Taxonomy (NCBI): domain Eukaryota; kingdom Metazoa; phylum Chordata; class Amphibia; order Caudata; family Salamandridae; genus Calotriton; species Calotriton arnoldi. The sequence goes on along the minus strand of CAWUFW010007911.1, from coordinate 423,550 downwards.
CCGTGCTGCATGGAAAACCCATGTGCCCCTAAATCCCTCTTGTGTCACCTCTGCTAGCAGGGTTAACCCATCTGATCCTCTCTGGTTGTAATATTGGTAATTCAAGGCACTGACAACCGCAGGGGCCTATTGCAGAGCTGAGAATGTGCGGCCCAAGGATGAACTTAAACACTCGACTTAGTGTGGATGAGTTGTCCACGTTAACTGGCAGTGGGCAATACCTTTTGCCCAGCCACTCCTTACAAGATGTGCCAGTGTAGGTGGAAGTTAGGGGTTACAACCAGCCCGCCTACTTTCCTCTCTTCCAGTTATCTGTGTATAGTGCTTGTTGGAGATAACCTAATTGTGCATTTGTGAAGCGCACGTGCTCCCCTAGGCATGTTGGCGCGGAATAGGGGATGTTCGATACCCCACACGCTGATACTAATTTTGACAACCTCAGGGGGGGGTGAAGGGTAGAAGAACCCAACGGGGTTAGATCCTAAGACCCTGAGGTCGAACCCAGCATATAAATTGGTCCAGGTTTTATATGTCAATACCACGACCCCTCCTGAGCCCTTTTGAGCTAACCATTTAACTGCAGCTGGCCATATGGCTGACACCCCAGCGGGGCCTGGCAGTCCTGTTAACCTTCTTATCCCACAGCCTGACAGCACTCACCGCTGCAGATGCCTTGGTGCGTGGCCATCTGCTGGCCGAACTAGTTAGTTAAAATTGTTACTTAATTCGATACAGTGTATATGAATAAACGATGCACAGGCGATTGAGTTTTCCACGGACTGTGATGTGAAACATTTTGGACCTGTCTGTCAAAATTAAGTTGGTCGCCTTAGATCCAATTGTGGGACCAGTGCCCGTGTATCAAACAGAACAAGGTAGGGATGCTAAGTGACCCTACTTGAACTAAGACCGGAGCTTAGTGTGGTGGTTGTCCGAATATTGCCTGGCTGTGGTGGAAATACCCCCCCCCCACATGCTGTAAATTGCTGTACAGATCTGCTCCCACTCCCCAGGTGTGTAAATATGACAATGTGAGAGGTCCAATGACATCAATGTCAGACTGAGATTTCCAGTTTATGTTCTAACGCAGCCCCTTTATTGAGGGTCTTGCAGGGACCCCTCTACCTTACTGACAGTAACCTGGATACTTCTCACTTAACGCACTTGCATGACACGCCAGAAAAACGCCTGGCGACAACTTGACGCACTGCACCTAGGAGAGTGGAAAATCTGTAGCACCCAACTCTTGACTATGCCCAGGCAAGTTCCTAATGAGGGGACAGGATTAGAGCACAATGCCCCCCAGGTGTGCACGCGTTGTCTGTTTGGGGCCATACATACCATTTCTCCTGTGTTAGAAATATTATACTATAGTGGAGAACCAAGTGGTGATAGATCCCAGACCGTGAGGCCGAACCCAGTCCCCACAGTGGATGCTTATTCCACTGAGACACCAGACCGAGCAGCTAATGGGCACCCGTAAAGCATTTCCCATGTTCTGTCAACTACTGTGCTGTTCTGCTCACACTCTTCCCAGGCCATATACGTTACACAACATAAAACTGCACAGGTTCACCTTTCCATCACCCATCCTATGCCCTTTTGAAAACACCATTTGACCTGCTCGCGCAAGTCGTCATTTGGCTGAAAGCCCAGTAGGACCTAGCCATGACTATGAGTTGGATACTATCCTCTTTGTGAGGGCCCCGCTTCCGGTGAGGTTAGAACACGTGGCCTTCCGCAAGGAGGGTTTCTTCGGTTAATCATATGACCATTATTCCTTAAAGGAATTCCCCCTGTGCAGTTAAAAACTGTATAGTTCTGCCCACAAGCGAGAGGTTCAATTACATTGATATGGGAATCAAGATTCCCAGTGTCCTGTTATAATGCAGTCCACCTTTTTGTGGGTCCTGCCGGGACCCCTCTGCCTCCTGTACGTTACCTAGGTATGTGATACATCTCACTTAACGTACCTGTCTGACACTCAAAGAAGACACCTAGCCACAACCTAACCCAATGCTTCTTGGAGATGGGGATTTACGAGACCAAACGTACCAAGTTAAGGTGAGCTATAAGTCCCAGGCTGCAACGTATTGACCGCATTAATACTGGCCGTCGGTATTGCCGTGACCTGCGTCATTTGTGACTATGTGCTGCGTCTCTGTGCTCTAACCTTTGTGAGCGTGGCTTATGTAAATATTTCATTTTAACTTTCTTAGTCATTGGTGAGGGGGGGGGGTCCTGTAAACCCATTACAGAGAGTGTACTCTGTGCGTCTGGTAGGGAAGTGGGCATGTTCGCTGCTAATGCAGTTTCAACTCCAGATCTTGAAACCTTCTTGAAAATGTTGTCCCCGTGATTTGGAAAGGAATGTGGGGAAGATCCGTTTAAATTTAAAATCTATGGAATTGGCCAATTACAACAATGTTGTGTTATAGCTTGCGCTTCAGATCATACATTGCTATCTCAGTGCAGAGTTTGGAGACGCTACTATCTGTATGTGTTTCCTGTCCTTTCCACAGGAGGAGGAAAGGTGGCATGTCAGAGGAGCTAGTGACGAGCCTACGAGTATTGTGATAGACAATGACTGTGCCAAACATAACATGTGTATTTGTGCGCATGCCCTCCCGAAAGGTATCTTGGCGCTGAATAACAGATGCTTATTGCTACCCAACTTTAAGGTACTCATTTTATCAACCTCTTAAGGATGAAAGGCTGAATGGACCTGCTGAGTATGGACCTTTGACCATGAGGTCACCCAGAGTCCCCTACTCCTTTTGTATTTCTAAAGCAAGGGCGAGCCCTGCACGCGCTGCATCACTACTGAATGCTAATTATCTGCACTGGCACCGCCACTTGCCGCTGGGTCATAACGATTATAGTGCCTTTCCTCCTACCTGTCTTCCTCCGCGTCCTTATTGGAATTATTTGATACTGTCTGGAATATTGTCTTACTTCCTGGTCATATGTCTCGCTCGCTGGTGTGATTCTTTCATATCATCCCACCTCCCTCAGTGAGGGGAGGAGTGCAGCAATGCTTCTCAGCTTATCGATTATCAAGCATAGATAAATTACTCCATTGTAGTCCTCTATGGGACTGCTTAACACTTCTAAAAATGCCTGCTTTCCACATCCCAAGGAGATTGAGTATTAAAGCCCCTACGGAAGTCAGAATTTGTCTGCTTCATGATATACAACTTTGTTTCGGCTGCAATCAGGCTGGAACATGGTGTACCAGCGATTTAAGGCCATGATATTCAGAAACGCACTCACCTCAGCAGAGCCATTGAGACTGCCTGTAGCCTATGTCACCACTCGCTGCGATCAATAAAATGTTACTGAAAGGCGATGTGTACACCCTCCACCAGGTCCCGGACACAGCAGTGACGAGTTCCAGGAGGACCTGGCCAATATAAAAAGACACCAACAGAGCTAAGGAAGCCCTGATCAAGCTTCAAGGATTGTTTAGGAGTTAAAATAATCTGCAGGGCTACACAGCATGCTCAGGTAATGACTTTGGCATTTAGTCCAGCCACCGGCTCACCGGGCATTTACTAGATGTTCCGCTCCATGGAGAGCCTGACCGATCTGCCCTTCATGGCGCTAATCTAACACGCATTAAGAATTCATATTTATTATACACATGTAACATATTTATGTAAATTACTAATGTATAATTGCTTCCACATTTGCGCAACGTGATTTATTATCCCCTTCACGGTGGCGCCTACATCGGCCCTACGGCCCACCAACATGGTCACCTCGCACAAAGGGACGCCCTTGATGCCATGCCCATGTTCCTCACCAATTTTCCCCCTATGTGCTCCCCTTCAGGCCCTGCCAAATGGCTCGGGAAAAAATGTGGCCCACTTTCAGACCCAAACTGATTCGAATGAGGGCTACTATGCAGTCACCCGGATGATGGTGTGCACCCGGGCACGAACTCGCACACTGCGTGATGGTGTCTCTGCCAGGAACCTCCAGCCAGCACGTGGCCAGGCAAACACGCAGGCCTCTGCCCCTACCGTACCCGTGACCCCAGTCTCCCGCAAAAGGAACCACCGCCACGCTTCGGGGACGCCGTGACCACTAGTGACAATTGCTAAACTTAGGGGAGGTGCACCGCCAACACCCAGGGCCGGATGTGAGGGCCCAAGCAATCCCGCGGCCCCCTCGCGTCAGACGAGCGGTCGGGGGCCCCTCCGGTCGACCAAACTAATGTGCAGTGCCGCCACCCCTACCAAGATGGCACCGCCAGACACTGCATGCGGAGCTGCATCTAGGGCTGGTGCAAGCACGCCCAGGACCGGGCATGCGGCCCCCTTGGGTCGCACCGGTAAATCCGTGAACTGTGACGGGCGCCTGGGCCATGCACTGCCCCGCATGCCTGGGGCCACACATACGCTTCGATGAGTCTGGGCGCACGTTGAGCCAGACCTGCTCGGGGGGGGGGGGAGCCGCTTCGTGCACGCGGTCACTCCCGAGGCACCCCGAGGGCCCAGCCAATTGAAACTAACCGGCGTCCGCCCGGTGTGTGAGCAGGGGGCAGAAGCCAGGCCAGACCTGGACTGGGGGAGGCCACCCCCGCATTGGGGAGCCCGGATAGAGGGTGGGATGAGATCACGGAGCTCGGATTGGAGCTGCCCACCCAGCGGTGCCCCTACCCCCGCAGACCTTGTGGGGCAGCTGCAAATGTGGCGGGTGGGGGTTCTCTGTGGAGGAGACAATGGGACAACGACCTCTCAGGGTGGGGCCCTGAGAGGGGGGGGCACAGGCCAACTCACCGCCAATTGCTGAAACGACTCCGGACCAGAAGCTCTGACTCTCTACCCAGGAGATGCAACCCACGATCTCCAACCGACGACCACGCGGAGGCCCGAGGGGTCGCCTCGCGGACACGCATCAGCTTCCAGCTCACGGGGGCAAGGGCTCTCAGGCAGCAGGCCCGCGGCCCTCCAACTGGCGCCCCGAACGGGTCCCCCCCCAGGCAAGCGGCTGTTCCGCAGAATTGTGTCCTGTGTGGGGGGGGGACCCGCGACCCCAGCGCCACTGGGGTCATGTGCAAACTCGGGGGGCCACAACCCTGCAACATCGGCACCCAGGCCACAAAGTTGCCAATCCCCCTTCTCCGCCCCGCACGAGGAATCACTCGGAGGTGGAGGGAAGCAGGAACCCAAGGACTCCGGCAAGGAAGCCGGCGCGCCACAACAGGCCCAATCGCGCACATCGTGGAGAGCAGGGCATGGAGCCACGCCACCCGGGTGAAGCCGCGCCGGCTCTCCGCATGCATGGCAGCTGGGGCTGGCCCCCAGTTGCGGGTCTTCCTTTAGCGGTCGGGCCCGCTGCGCTGCTTGCTGCCCCCTGCAGCATCGCCTCTGGAGCCCACAGGGCGCTGATGCGGAAAGGGCCGTGCTGGGGGATAGAGAGAGGAGCCAGCAACGCTCCTCTGCCTGTCGCTGCCCGTTCAGGCCTGCGCGGCGGAAGGCCGGGAAGTTAGAACCCCCCTCTACCCTGTCCCCCATCACAGTCCCTCGCCACAACTCCACCCGCAGATACCGGTACCGACACCAGTGGACCTCCTGCGGGGTCCGGGCCAGAGAACTTGCAACTGGGACGGGGTCCCACACGGGTCATGGCCTGCGTTTTGGGACCCGGGGGAGGGGGGGGGTTTGGGCGAAAGCACTCACCTCACTTCCGAAATCGACCGACCGCACGACCTCAGACAACGAGTCTCGCAGCTACTCAGCAGCAAACCAACAGCACGACCAACAAGACGGCGTGTCCGGTTTTCACTGCGCGCCCTCGAATGTTTATTATTGTATTTCCTCAGTGTTCCTAGGTGACGGTCTGGTTCCATGGCAGTTAATCCTGCTGTGGATTCCCGACTGGATGCCTGGGAGCGTCATGGGCTTGTTCGGAATAAATCCTCATCCAAAAGAACCATTCCTGTGTGGTGCCATTTGTCCTGTACATATTAGCGACAACCGGGACTTCAAGCCCACCGACCGCCTTTACTTTCACCGCCTGCTGCGGTTCAACTTTACATTTTAACAAGTTTCGGAGTCAGCACTTCGCCTCGCAGTGAGGGTACCTTCATTTGCCGCTTCTCCTCCTCCTCTTTAAGCCGTGCGCTGCGCGAGCGCGTCTTACCCTCGCTCCTCGGCCATCTCCCTCGAGCTGCATCTCGCGCATCCTGAACTTTGAGTGTGCCCGCCCTCATCGTCATCACGTCATGCTACGTACAACACGGCGGCCATCTTAGTACAGTTTTAGCTTCATTTCCTCATCAAAACTGTCTCTACAGCGTTTTTTCACCTTTTAAAGCGTCGTTTAAAGGATTTCTTCGACGTTTTTTAATATTGACTGCCTGTTTTTTCTACATTGTTTTGTTTTCAATGCACTGTTTCCACATTTCTTCATTTAAGACTGTTTTAACAACGCTTTTAGCATTTATGGAACAAATCTTTTTTTATTGAGTTAATTGGTAGGTGTCTCGACATTGTACACAGCCATTCGCCTACAACCACAGGGGCCGGCGGGTAAAAAACAAGGCTTGAAGTGAGAATAGAACACTACCGCATTAATGCCGACATCCCGGAGGCTGGCAGCACTCAGAGGTAACTCTATCAATTAGGTACAGCATACTCTGTCAAGGATCTCATCAGTCCAGAAACGAGCACCCACCTAGGAGGGGAAACAACAAATAGAGAAAACCCTCCCACCCGCCCGCCTCTAAAAGAGAAGAACAAAGGGGAACCCATACCAAGATTTCAGAGGTCGCAAAGCAACCCATACCTCCCACCATACCCACCCTCCAGCACCCCTTCTCGCTCAGACTGGGCGCCACCTATTCCGCAGTTGATGGTATTAGATGTAACACTTGCAGGAGTTTGGGGCAGGAGACCTCACGGAGGTCCTTCGACAGCAACGTTATAAAAGGAGCCCAGATTTCTGCATATTTCTCACTCTTCTGATGTTGGACCAACGTGAGTCGCTCCATGGCAAGGGTCATCCAGAGCCTATGGAGCCAAGCCGTATGATCCGGGACCGTGGGAGTACCCCAGTGGACTAAGATCGCCTGGCGCGCTGCGAGTAGTGCCAATGCCATCTGTCTGCCTCGAACTGACCGCAGAGGGAAGGTGAGTGGATTTGAGAGCCCTAGCAGAGTGTAAACCGGGAAGCGAGGGATCTCAGTTTCAAACGCCGAGTCAATGTCATTAAGGACTTGTTCCCAAAAGCGCTTTAGTCTCGGGCAGTGCCAAAGAAGATGTGCAAGAGAGCCTGTCAGGCCACAACCCCGCCAACACTTTTCAGTGTGGTTCTTGTCCCATTGGTGGATCCTGGCAGGTGTAAGATACCAATAAGATGTTACCTTGAATGCGGATTCAGTCCCTGCAGTGTTGTATGTCATGTGGTGAGCCCTATAGTGAATATTATCCCACTCCTTGTCCGTGAGGGCCCAACCCAGTTCTGCTTCCTACCTGAGTTGGCCGCGAGAGCGGGGTCCCGTCGAGCGCGGAGTGAGAAGGACATAAAGTTCTGCTATGAGGTGCTTATCATCTTTCTTATTCGCTATCCATTTCTCGAAGGGGGTAAGCTTACGAGAGACATGCGGCTGATAAGCCTTAGATGTAGCCCAGTGGCGGAGCTGCGAATAATAGAACTCATCAGTGCGAGGAAAATCCAGGTCTTGTCGAACTCGGTCAAACGGGATGGGGCCCTAAGGTCAAATAAGTGGCCCAAACGCTTACAACCCGCTTCCCTCCATCTCTGAGCGACTGCGGTCTTAACTCCCGGGGGAAAATCCGGGTTGTCCACCATTGGGGTCATCGGGGAGGGAAAGGTGGTAAGCCCTTTCGAGAGTGCAACGCGTCCCACACCTTCATTGTCGCTGCCGTGACCGGGGAGGAGTATAGGCCCCATGCACGTGACCGGCAGGGAAGCCAGATTTCACGCCAGAGATTCGCGCCAGCTACTGCCTGGTCCATAAAGGTCCAGTGCTTCTCTGAAAGTGGGTGATTCCACTCTAGCACGTATCGAAGGTGCGCGGCCTGGAGGTATCTGTGAACAAGAGGCAGCTTCACCCCACCATCCCCTTTGGGGCGCGATAGCTGAGCCATCGAAAGGCATGCTTTCTTATTGCCCCAGATGTATTTATTCATGGCAAGCTATAAGGCTCGTAGTGTTTTGGGTGGCGGTATTAATGGGAGGGTCTGAAATAGGTATAGTATGCGCGGCAGAATCATAATTTTTACTGCGGCGATGCGCCCGAACCAGGATAAGTTGTGTTTCGTCTGAGTTACTAAGGTTGTGTAGTTAAGCTCCCTCGTACGTGGGAGCGAGGGAGTCAGGAGAATGCCTAAATAGGGCACGGGGTCGCTAGACCAGTGCAGGGGAAGAGTCTGCTTGAGGTCATCCACCTGTATTTGCGGTAAGGACAAGTTAAGGACCTGGGACTTGCTGAGGTTGACCTTGAAACCTGAGAACCGACCAAAGGACTCAAGCTCATCATCCAGCGTGGGGAGGGAAGTAAGAGGTTGTGCGAGGGAGAGGATGACATCATCTGAATAGAGGCTTATCTTGTGGGTGTCTCCTCCGAACTTGAGACCTTGGATGCCCGGGTGATGGCGGATTTTCTGCGCAAGGGGCTCCATGTAAAGGGCAAATAAGAGGGGCGAGAGGGGGCACCCCTGCCTTGTACCTCGGGCGATCGCAAAGGAGGAGGAGGACTGCCCATTAACTCTGACAAACGCCCGGGGGGCACTATAGATACACTGCACCCATTGAATAAAGCGGGGCCTGAACCCGAAGCCTCGCAAGACGTTGAAGAGATATTTCCAGCATACTCTATCGAACACCTTTTCAGCGTCGACGGAAAAAAGCACGGCTCCTACCTGGAAGCGGTGGATACTGTCTATGAGATGGAGAAGGCGCTTGGTGTTACCACCCCCCTGCCGAGTGGGGATGAATCCCGCTTGGTCCGGGTCACTCAGGCCCGCCATCAGGGGATTCAACTGGGACGCCAGAATTCCCGTAAAGAGTTTCGCATCGATGTTAAGTAGCGAGATCGGGCGGTAAGAACTACAGAGCCCCGGGTCTTTGTTGGGCTTAAGGATGACGGAATTCGCCGCCTCAGCCATAGAGTCCGTAACCGCCCCGCTGTCTTGAAAGGAATTGAACAGGCGGGTTAGCAGGGGTGCCAATTCGTGACAGAATGTTTTATAAAATAGGGCAAGATAACCGTCAGGGCCCGGCGATTTGTTAAGTTTCAGTCGAGAGATAGCTGAGATAACCTCATCCATCCGTATTGGGGCTTCTAAGGGATCTGCCTGCGCCTTTGGGAGACGAGTAAAGTTGCTAGAATCCAAATAGTCTTGCGCGTCAGGGGGGTCAGGTGTATCTTCTCTATAGAGAGAGTGGTAGAAGCGCTGGAATTCCTCAACGATCTGAGAGTCCAGGTGGATCTCCTCGCCTGTAGGCTGCTTGAGGGAGGTAATATTCCCCGCCACTGCCCTGGCACGCAGTTTCTGTGCCAACATTCTCCCACATCTGTCACTACCTAAATAAAACTTATGTCGTAGGCGAAGTAAGGCATATTCCGCCCTGTCAAAGTCTAGGCGTTTAAGAAGCATCCGCTTCTTCTCTAGTGACCGCCACACCCTCGGGGCTTCAGTGCATTTATGTATCGCCTCCAATTCTGCCTCTTCTTTTTCGAGGCCCAAACGGGCTTCCTTACGTCTCCGAGCATCCGCAGATGAAATAGCCATGAATTCTCCGCGAATCACTGCTTTGAGGGTTTCCCAAACAATAGACGGGGACATCTCACCAGTGTCGTTGTGTTGGATGTATTCTAAGATCTTAGCCCGAACCCCTTCTACTGTGGCAGGTGAGTGTAAGAGTCCGACGCGCAGCCGCCATCTGGCAGGGGCGTGCCCGCCTCCATCAGGGCATATGGAAAGAGAGATATGTGCATGGTCGGAGAGGGAGCGTGTGGCGATAGAGGCGGCACTGATTCGCGGGAGAAGTGTATTAGAGACCAAAAACATATCTAGACGCGCATATGTCTTGTGTGCTGCCGAGTAGTGGGTATAATCGCGCAAGTTCGCGTCCCGAAGGCCCCAAACATCGTGAAGGCCGCAGTCAGCTAACCATTACTTACCCTCCGGGGAGAGAGCCCCCACCTGCGTGGAGCGCTGCCCCAAGCGGTCCCAGTCATTGTCCATGACCACGTTGAGGTCCCCACCCACCACCAGTGCCGAGTCGGGGGAGGCCAAGCCTTCTGCAATATGCCGTCTGAGAAAGGGCTCCTGCTGGGTATTGGGTGCATAAATGTTAATTAGAGTGAGAACAGTGGACCCCCACTGAATCCGGAGAGCCAGGACCCTGCCCTTGGACTCATAGAAGGTGGACAGTACCTTGCCATCAAATTTAGCCCCCAGGAGGATTGCCACTCCATTCTTTTTCGCTGCGCCAGAGGACCAGAATTGGCGAGGGAAGCGCCGTGTACGCATGCGGGGAGTATCTTTAGCAAGCAGATGAGTCTCTTGAAGCATGCAGATATCGCCTTCAGCCTGTTCGAGTAGGGAAAGGATCGCAGCGCGTTTGGTAGGGTGATTCAGGCCACGAACATTGAGGCTCACAATTTTGAGGTCTCTAGTCATGCCCACTGGGGGTTAGCACGCAAGTCAAACCTCTAGGGTTGAGGGAGCAGAGCGCAAGTGGCGGGCCGGAGAGCGCGTGGGTAGACAAGGCGGAGACATAAGCGCAAGACTTGGTACAGGGAACCCCTAAAAGAAACCCCAACAAATGTACATAAAAAGGACCCCAGAACAACGCAACCCCAGGAAGAAACAGTAGACATAAGTCCGTCTGCAAGGAAAAACCAAAGGGGGACGAGCCCCTGGTGGCAGACCACTGAACAGGATACCTGGCGAACCAAGAACTACAGGGGGCATTCCACTGAGCGAGGAAGGTAATCGTCCCAAGGGCCCCTCCAGCCTCGCTCCGCGACACCCATCCCGAATGCGGAACTGAGGTGCTTAAGGGGAACACGGACGGTCTTGGGGTTGCGAAAGTGAGGAGATCACCGCCTCCCGCTCCTTCGCCATCTCCTCCGGGTCTGGTTTCGCAGAGGCCAGCGGTTTCCCAACAGCATGCCATTGTGAAAGTCTTCATGCAGCCCGACTTTTGGGGCTCCCCCTCCGCGTCCACCATGTTGTCCAGCCCCAGCAGATCAAGAGCCTCAGCGAGGGAGCGGATTTGGCGCAATTTCCCTTGGTGCTTGAATATGATGCGAAAGGGATGGCCCCACGAGTAGGGAATTCCGTTGTCGCGGAGGTAGGAGGTGACTGCTCGGAATTCTCTCCGCTTGGTTAGCGTGGACGCTGCGAGATCCTGAAAGAGGGCCGGGGAGTGCCCCTGGAACTAAATCGGCTGAGCCGCTCGAGCCCTGCGTAGGATCTGCTCCTTAAGCTGAAAATCATGCACGCAGACGGGCACATCTGGTGGGGGGGGTCTTCCCTCCTCTGGGCAGGCCCACGCGATGCACTCTGTCCATCTGAATTTCTTGCGGGCCATCGTCTCCTAAGATCTGCCGAAAGAGAGCCAGGACATAGGATCGCAGGTCATCTCCCTCCGCTCGCCAAGGGATCGCTCGAATGCGGATATTATTCCTTCGTGAGCGATTCTCCAAGGCCTCCGCGTGAGCCTGGAGGTCCAGATTTTGATCCCGCAACCGGAGTACTTCCTGCTGTAGCTGGTGCAAGTCCTCTTTTCGGCGTAGCTCGTGCTCCTCGAGGACAGCCACGCGCTCTCCTACTTCATCAACATCTCGCCGGACTTCCTTAAGGTCAGCAGAGAGTTGGCCCTTCAAATCCATAATGTCCTCTTTGATGGCGGAGAACAACTCCATCATTAAGGCTTTCGTGGCCGGTCCGTCCGCACCGTCTATTTGCTCCGGGTGCCCCGAGTCGCGGGGTGTAATGTTCGCTGCATTGGGGCCATTTGTCTGCTTCAATAGCAAGTCCTTGAGGGTCTTCTCCCTCTTCGCTCGGGCTGACGCCATGGTGCTGCGCTGGGCGCGCGGGGGAGGCAACAAGGGATCCGCTAGGTTGTCGCCCAGCTGCTCTACAGTCTCGGGAGTGTGACAGCTTTGGAACACAAGCTGGAGCCCGCGCCGGGGGACCACCGGGCCGGCAAAATGTCGCTGCAGGCCGGAGGTGCGCGGTGGGGATAGTCCCCGGCTCAAGCATCCTCGTCAGACAGGCCTCGACCTCTGGGGCTCTTCTACTGCTCTATGAATCCCCAGCTCCTGCGTGGCCGGGTGGCGGGTGCCGGCGCCTGGGCCCTTTCCGACCGACGGGCAAGCGAGGGGCCCAGTAGCTTCGCAGGCGGGAAGGTGGCCTGTACAGCGTCTAGTTGCCTCTTCCAGGACCCCCCCGGCAATAGAGCAGCTTTCCCCCCTCACCAAGGAAACAGTCTCTGAGGCTATGTCCACTGGCAGTCGCTGGGGTCTCGGGAGGGGGGCCCTCGATGACCCGCTGGGTTGCCCCTCACAGTCAGTGCCAGGCGTGTGATGTGGCCGTTTGCAGCCGGGCCTCTCGCTCTATGCAGACCCTGAAATGGGCACGGGCCCGCCCTCAATGGAAATGGCGATGGCCCATGCAGCACTCACCGGAATTCTGTCGCCGACGTAAAGGCCCACTCCTGCGCTGGAACAGCCAGTCCCCGGGGCCGGCCTCCCCTTTGTGCCCCTAGCAGTGGACCGGAGAGTCCCAGGCCCAGCGGTCCCCGGGCCGCGGGACCCTTCCGTGCCGGAGGGGAGAGAAGATGGCGGGTGCTCTAAAGGTCTGCTGCGCTCCCCTGCGAGTTTATAGTCGTGGTGTGGGCCAACTGCTGTGCCGGGTAAGTAATTGGCCGGTCCGTCAGTTTCCAGGCTTCGGTGGGGGAGCGATGACAGGTCCCGGGTCCGGCGTTCTCCGACGCGCGATCCCGGCCGGGACCGAGAAGGAGACAAGATGGCGGGTGATCTGCGAAGGCCCAGCCAGGAGATTGCTGAGTCCTCGCGTCGGGCAGCGTCCCCTCAGCCACGGGCTCTCTCTCGCCCTGCAGACCATGTACCAATTGTGCTAGGGCTCGGGGGCCCGCTTGAGTAGCGCCGTCTCTGGCAGTTCGGAAGTCCGTGAAGGCGCGCGGCCGCCGCCGCTTCCCTTGCCTCGCGGGGCCCTCGCGGGCGGAGCAGAGCCGGGGCAAAGAGCGCCGATGCAGCCGCCAGTTTCTTTCGTACCGGCACCGGAGGAGGCTCTTACTCAGGTCCGGTCCCCATATAGCTGTTTGGGGAACCGGGGATGGGGCAAATACAAGGCGATGTAATGGCGAGGCCGGAGGGACGAAAACACACGTCCTACTGTGCCGCCATCTTGGCCACGCCCCACGCTTTTAGCATTTAAAACGTGGTAAAGGATTTCTTCGACGTTTTTAACTATTTTCTGCCTGTTTTCATCTACATTCTTTTCTCTACGCACTTATTCAACACGTCATCCACATTATCAATAAAAAAAAAAAATCTTTCTTCTTTTCTTTTCTGCTCTTTCATTATGGCAACTCCCCATCAAATCACTCAACCACCTCCTTTTCTAGCCAAACCAGGTAAACCTACCATCAAGTGGTCAGAGTGGCTAAGGCTCTTTGAAAACCATCTGGTCGCTATTGACACCGTCGACAACAATCCTCAAAGAAAGTTCAGTTTACTTTTTGGGAGTCTTGGACGTGCTGCCCAACAAATTTTTGACAATATTTCTCCTATTCAAGCTCCTACTCACGAGTCTGGTGATTTACAATGGAACATTTACGTTGAAGCTCTTGAACGTTTAAAAAAACTATTTGCAACTGAACCCAACATTATGTTGGAGCGTCATAAATTCTTCAAACTCAAACAACCTGAAGGTGAAAGCGTAGAAGAATATATAACAGGGCTCAGGGTCCTTGCATCCTCTTGTGAATTTGGTCTTACTGTCGACACTAGCATACGTGACCAGTTTGTATTCAACTGTGCATCACGTAAAATTCAAGAAAGAATCCTTAGTTGTCGTAATCCCAAACTTGATGAGGTCATCGATTTGGCTAAGAGCATTGAGCGTTCTCTCCTTTCAACTAAAATTTTACACGGTGATGTTTCTGTCAGTACATCTACAACGGATACCAAACCTCAGATTGATCCTGTTTGCGCTCTTAATGCTAAGGACAAAAATACTAAACCAACCACGAACAGAACTGGCTCCTTCTGTTTCAGATGCGGATCTAAGACTCACATTGGCAACTTTCCTGGATGTCCTGCTTCAGGAAAACGTTGTCTTTCTTGCAAAAAACTGGGTCATTTTCAATCAGTGTGCAGAAGTAGAAACACCGTTAGAGTCAGTTCAGTTGATATACAAATAGATGAGTGCACTGACTCTATTAGCAATGTAATTGTGACAGTTGAATGCAATTCCATAGACGCATCAATCAACGGTCCCACCTGTGAAGCCAGCGTTGATGGCATAAACTTGCAAATGATGGCGGACTCTGGCTCTCCCATCACCATCTTAAGAGACACTACTTTCTATGAATTCTGGGACAAAGATCTACTTCCCACTGATGTGAATCCTAAGGCATTCGGCGAAACGGATATAGACATGCTTGGATTCTTTTCGGCTAAACTACTTTGTTTGGGCAGAGAGACAAAAATTTATGTTGCAGTCAAAGGCAAGAACATCATTGGGTGGCGTGATTTAGCTAAAATGGGCATAATTTTGAAGCCAGGTTCTGACAATCCCATTGTTTTAGGCGAAGTTCCTATGAGTCACATATGTAACATTACAGATCCTGTACAAAACTTACTTACACAATTTGAGCATGTATTTCGTGAAGAGGTAGGCAGTGTGAAAGGTTTTGAGCATGTCATTAGGCTCAAACCTCATGCTCAAGCAGTTGTACACAAGGTGAGACCTGTTCCCCTCAGTGTTAAGGAAGAACTCAAGGTCATGGTACAAAACTTGTGCTCCCAAGGGATCATTGAACCTTGCGACTCCTCACTTTGGGTTGCACCTATAGTCGTTGCTCGCAAAAAGTATGGGGAAATCAGACTTTGCGCTGATTTGAGGAGTCTCAATGCCAACATCTTCATAGATTGTCATCCTCTTCCCAAGATACATGAGCTGCTGGCTAACTTAGGTAGCTCTAAGTGGTTTTCACTTATCGATTTGCGGTCTGCCTACCACCAGGTTGCTCTAAGCAAAGACTCACAAGAACTCACTACATTCGTTACCCCTTTCGGAGCATACAAGTACCTGAGAATGCCATTCGGCTTGGCATCCGCCGCAAGCGTCTTTCAGAAGCTTATGGACCATCTGTTTGGCAATCTCAGGGGTGTCCAGTCTTATCAAGATGATGTTTTTGTTCATGCTGATACCCTGGAAGAACACAATCGCTTAGTAAGCATAGTTTTAGACACTTTCTCAAAGAAAAATATGACAATCAGGAAGGATAAATGTAAGTTTGCCACAAATGAGTTAAATTACCTGGGTCACACTATTTCTAGTTCAGGCATAAAACCTAAAATGTCACTCATCAGAGCCATCAAAGAAGCTAAGGCACCCGTTGACAAGGACGCTTTACGCTCCTTCTTAGGCCTAGCAGAATACTATGTCAGGTTTGTTCCCATGTATGCTCAAACCGTGGAACCTCTCCGGTCTTTGCTGAAGAAAGGGACCAAATACATATGGTCTCAGGACATGGAAACTGCTTTTCTTCAGGTCAAACTACTCATTGAACAAGCCCCCGCTTTGAGTGCTTTTCAAGAAGGCCTTATATCTATCATAACTGTTGACGCAAGCCAAACGGGTCTTGGTGCTATCTTAGGCCAAGGGCAGGGAGGTGTGGAAAACACTATTGCCTTTTCGTCACGTGCCCTCAAGCAGTGTGAGAAACAGTATAGCACAATTGAGCGAGAGGCGTTGGCTTGCGTCTGGGCTGTCCACAAGTTTAGAATGTACGTTTGGGGTCGTAAGTTCATTCTTCAAACAGACCACAAACCCCTTGTGCACATTTTTACTAACGGCAAAAATAACAATTTATCGGCAGGTTTGACAAGATTGGTGTCCAAGTTACAAGAATTTGTATTTGAAATCAAACATGTCCGAGGTGGTAAGAATTTCCGGGCAGACTGCCTTTCACGCATGTCTGTGGAAGACGAAGAAGGAGATGATTTTGTTGATGATGTTGTCAGTGTGGCGTCTGTGGATGCTATCAACTTTGAGTGGTGTTCAGGTCTGAGTGAGTCGGACTGGTCATCTGCTTGCCAAGAGGATGAGACTTGGGGTAAAGTCTGCGAGCATGTTGTCCAAGGTTGGCCAGAAAAAAGGACACTCAGGGGCCGATTCCGATTCAGGCCGGAAATCTCCCCGACCGAGCCGGACCCGGAGAGATTTCCGACCGAATCGGACCCTAGCAGCCCGACCGAATGAGTACGATGCACACGTATGCTATTGATGGAGCAGAGTAAATAAATTTTTTTAACCCCTAACAAATTTTATAAATAATTAATAAATATGTTCGTTTAAATGTATTAATCAACAATGTACGTGAGGGAAGGGTAACACGCAAGTATATGGGCTGAATAATCTATTTACAAATGTCTGTGTGTCTAATTATAACATAAAATAATTGCGTACTAAATAAATAATAAATGCATGATTTGTGCTTCATAGAATATAAACGTGACGTTGCAAAAACAATAGTGATGGTAAGTAAGGAACAGCTTAAATGTTGCTTTCTGCTAGGTAATAACTAATTGGGGTACGTAGATGACGGGAGGGAAACGAAAAGGCTATGTTTCTCTATTTTAATTATGTTTTGTTTATTTCTAAATAGTGCTTCTAAGTCTAATCGAGTGGCGATATAAAATGGCTGCCGTTTATTAGAGTACGCATGCGCTGAGAAAACGCATGACAAGGGAGAAAAAGTTGGAGAAAGACTGACCACGTGATGGTGCTGAAAGGCTAGGATGCAAGAATGGTCAAGGCTGATGTGACCTAATTGAACTGATAGTGTGCCGTGGTGATCAGCAGAGAATCGTGGGAAACAGTTTTAAGAGAAAGGACAATGCCTGCAGAGTTCTCGAATGTATCGAAAGAAGTTACAAATGTACTGATCGAAGCGGATGGAAACATGTCTTGAACTGTGAGAAAGGAAATGAACATATGCATTCCAAAAGAACAAGCTGGATCCGGGAGAACTTGATTAAAAATGAATAAATGAAATGAGTGGACCAATGAAAGAAAAGCGCGTTATTAATGTTGCAACAATTTAGTTAGCAAAGTTAGAATTAGGGTATAAGAAGGCCTACTCTTAGTGGGAGGGGTAGTTGGTGTTGGAGTTGGTGGCTTCCAGTGCTTGGTGTTCCAGATCGATCCATTTTACTGAGCGGGAGATGCTGAAAGACTGTTAGATGAGACGGGTTGCGGTAGCTGATGCTGACGAGCTGAAGTTTCTGTTGCTGTCTTATTTTTCCAGTTGAGTATGAGAATCAGGTTATTTTTAAATCTTAAACTTAGGTTAGAAATCATTAGGCTAAATTAGGAAGATAGGCAGGTAATTAGGGTTTTTCTTCATGACAAAATTTCCTTTCTGCAATAAAATTGATTTTGCTTAATAAATATTTGAATTAATAATGAATGAATAATTGAATAAAAAGTCTAAATTCTTTTCCATGCCTTTAAAATTATATAAAATTTGAGATTCTTAAATCAAACGACTCAGTGGTTATTTACTAAATGATTGTGAAATTAGTAATTGGTTATTGTGATTTAGCTGGTCTTAATCACTATGAACTGATTTTTTACTAGATGATCCATCGACAAAACAATGAGCAGGAATATCTTAAGAAATAACTAAGAAAGCGATAGGTTAAGGTAATAAGGTATCCCGGCTCCTTCCAGCGGTACATCATGATGATTTTCATTTAGTTTTTCTTTTCTCCTAGGAGTATAGATTTCGTAAAGGTGTAGAGGAAATCCAGGTGTGTGTGTGTGTGTTTGTTAGGCGATGTTATGGGCCCCATCGTCATGTGGATGTGAGAAAATATAAGTCGCCCCTGGATGACCGATAAGTGACCTAGGAGGAAATAGTTTTCATTGTATCCGCTGCATCAGATTTCTTGGTAGCAGAGTTATGGTTTCTATAGATTAGTTTGGTGATTATTGATTATTGATTATTTTGATGACTAATACTATATGTTGAGTCGCGTTATGTTATATGTGAGTTTTCACGCTTCTGGGATGTAGGAAGTGGAACACGTGTGGCAAGAGAAGTCACATGGAATTTGGTACATGATCTGAATTCATTTTTGGTAATAACACAGGTTGTGTTATGTTAGGGATTTCTGTACGAAAGGTGTGTAACTGAGATAGCAAATCACGTCTTCTTGTGAAACTCTGGCCTTAATTCTCAGGAGCATAGTCTCCACATGTGTCTTATCCCCAGAGAAACGGGTTTACTGTTTGCTTGAAAGAAGGGTAAGGTAGAGGGAAGTGCTACTTTATCGGCGAAACTTAATAATTCTGTGGTAGGGTAGAGGTAAGCGCTGCCTACTGGAAATACAGGATTCTTGTGTAAAAGGACAAAGCTGTCACTTTTGTTTAGCGAATCAGACTATGGAATTGTTTTAATTGTTGTAACTAACGAAGAAACAGTGAAAAGAAAAATTGCCGATAATTTTTGTAAAGGAGGGGTAAAAAGAGCAAGAGTGACATCGACAGTGCCGCGCTAGGATTGGATAGTGCGCTAGTCACGTGAACGCAGAGACAGGAGTGACGTAGAAAAGTGCCGCGCTAGGATTGGTTGGTCCGCGGACGAAGGGAATCGTTCTGATTGGTGTGTTGGTGTGAGTCGCGCTGTGATTGGTTGAAGTTACGTACACGGAACAGTGCTGGTTTGAAGAGAAAAACCAATCGAAAACATGCCGTATTATGAGTATGAAAGGGAGAGAACGTCATGGACGACAAAAATTAAGAATTTCTTTAAGAAAGACAAAAAGGTTGTGACTAGAGAGGGACAAGTAATTCCTCCACCGAAATCAGCAGCTTCACATATGATGCTGAAATATGGATATCATACATGCATATGGTTAGAAAATTGGGCAAAGTATACGAAGAATGATGGAGCATTAGCTTTCCCTGAGAATGGTTCATTTAGTGTAGCGGTTTTGCGAAATTTGAGAGAAAAGATGACAAATTTAGAACCTAGACCTAGACCGACACAATTTGAAGCGTTGACGGAATGGGAAGATGAGATGTATGAGCGAGAGAGATTCAGAGGTTTAAGGGATCATGAGTTCATGCCTGGAAGAATGTGGGGAATAAATCATGAGGATAGAATAAAACGATGGAGATGTGCTAACATGACAGGAGGTTTGTTTCCGGCTTTTACAGTTGAGGAAGAGACTAAGAGAAAACGTACTGAGAAAAAGAAACATATGGAGAGGGAAAAATATATGCATGAGAGTGAAACGGATGATGAATTGCTGGAAGATATTCTAAATAGAAATCCCCCTCCGTATCAGCAGAGTTCTACAGTGGTGACACCTAATGCGCCGCAAATAGAGACTGTGCGAAATAAAAGTCCGGTAAAAAGAATTGAAATAAATAGGTCACAAGATCAAATAAGAACTTCACAAAATGAAGGAGTAGAAAGTGACAATGCAACTGAATTAGCAAGAACAACAAAAGAACTGACTGAGAAAATTAGGGAGTTAACGAAAAACATGGAAGCTGTGACTGTACCCGTAACAATAGGTCCAGTAATACCAGTTTTTGAGAATCAGAAAATTGATGAACGGTCTTTAGTGATTCCTATGAATTCACAATTTCAGAGAGAAAAAGAAAGGATGGAACCAAGTGCAAGTACAAGTAATTTGGCTAGTACCTACAGACCAAGTCCACCTACAAATTTGACAGTGAATGAGTGTAATGGTAGGAAAATGCATATGGTAACAGAATCTGCAACAGTGACCCCTGAAAAGAGTGGTAATTGGATAGAACTAAATAATACGCCTATAGGTCCGACTCCTGATGAGTTAAATGAGTGGATGAAGGCATTTAAAATAAAAGAACCAGAAGAAAAACCATTAGATGTAATTAGGTTAAAGATTGACATGGAAGAATTAATTTTAGGGACGATTGGTACAGAAAAGCTAAAAAATTACCAGGATGATGAGATTATGTTTTTGTGTAAAAGTATTACATGGAGAGCTAAAAATTTACATGACAAACTGGAAGAGATAGCAAGTGAAATTGGAGTAGATTTTGCGAAAGTGAAAACATTGCAGAAACCGTACAGAGTAGACTTTTGTGAGAAAGATATTGAAAACTTGAACACAGCAGGAAGGCTGACACAGATAAAAGAGTTAATTGTTTTACTGAGAAAATGGGGTGATGTGGACAGGTGGAAAGTTAGATGGACAAAAAAGTATGAGAAAACTGCAGACAAAGCTTCTTTGGCTTTTATGATAACGGAAAAAGAACCTGTTGCAAGAGAATACCCTATGAGAGAAACTCCAGGTGGTAGTTATGTACATGTTCCCTGGACTAGACAGGATATACTGTCATTTACAAATGAATTCCCAAAGCTGAGAGAGAAACCAGTTGAATGGTACCGACAAGTGGAGAGGTTTGTGAAGGTTTCAAAAGTGTTGTGGATAGATTTAGATGGATTGTTTGACATAGTGGTGCCAACTGATTTGTGGTCTGAGTGTAAAATTACAGTTGACTGGCCAACTACAGAATATCCAAGAGATCCTAAGACAGGAGCTCCAGGTCCTGAGGTGATGAGGAAATATGATAAGGTGATTACCTTTTTGAAAAATAAGATTCCTCCTAAAGAAACAGATTGGGTAAAAATCGATAGAACTACACAGGAAAGTAAGGAGTCTGTACATGCCTATTATGAGAGGTTGTTGTTGGTTTTCAAGCAGTATAGTGGATATGAGGAGTTGAGTGAAAAAGATATGAGTCATTTCGTATATAGATTTGTGTTTGGACTGAAACCAGAGATTAGTGAAATGATTAAACAACATATGATTAACTGGCAAAATGGCACTGTAGATGAGGTACTGAGGTATGCTAAGTATTGTAGTGATGATATTGAGAGTAGACAGCGTAAATTGAAAGAGAAGGCAATGTGGGCACAGGTGAAAGTGGCAGAGAAGCAAGAAGCTCAATTGGATAATAATAGTGGGAATGAAACAGGACAGAATAAATCCCGACCTAACATAGGTAAAGGGAAAGGTCAAATGAGTCTAGAGGAGGCAAAGAAAAAATGGCCATGTCATAATTGCGGAAAATTAGGGCATTGGAGAAACGAGTGTAAGTTCCCACCTAAACCTAATCCGGAAAATCAATCATTAACTCCACAGGTGCAGAATGAGGTAGTTGTTCAACAAGGTCAGGTGCCACAACCACCACTTCCCAACAATGTTAACCAGCAAAGATACAGTACAGAAACAGGATTCTACGGAGGAGAGCAGGTAACACAGTTGCCGCGAGCAGCTAACATTTCTCAGTATTGGTTGCGACAGAGTGAGGATGAGTCGGATGAAAGTTTCTGACGGTGCCTAGGAGAGGGAAAAGAGTGCGTACTTGGCGCAACTCTAGAGGTAGATCAGTCTGGTCCCTTTGTGGATGGAGAAGTGAATGGTGCAAATGTAACATTCCTTGTCGATACTGGAGCTACCCGTTCTACTGTTAGATCAGTGGAAATTCCAAACCTTCCTCTCTCAGGTGAATACATCCAAGTAGTTGGAGTAGCGAATCAGCAGATTAAAACACCACTTACTGAATTAGTGGAAGTAAAAATTGGTTCTTTTAGCAAAATGCATAGATTTGTAGTGTGCGATTGTAGTCCCGTAAATCTCTTAGGTCGTGACCTTTTGTGCAAAATGAATTGCACAATTTATTGTACGCCAGATGGAATTGGATTTCAGACCCCAGATGAAGATGTATTGTATAAAGTAACATTGATGAATCAGGAACCTGAAATGAATGGTTTGTTTCCTGCATTTGATGCAGAAAAACTTCCAAAAGAACTGAAAAATGCAGTGAAAGAAAATGTGTGGGATTTTACAGGAGAAGATATTGGATTGATGAAAGAAGTAGATCCCGTAAAAGTAACAGTAAAAGAAGGAACAACTTACCCAAATACGCCACAGTATAAATTGACTCCAGAAATAATTGAAGGTATAACTCCTGTAATAAATAAAATGATTGAACAGGGAATTCTAAAAGAAATAATGAGCAGTCCATGTAATTCACCTATTATGGGACTGAAAAAGCCAAACGGAACATATAGAATAGTACAGGATTTGAGAAAGGTCAACAAAATAGTTGTGCCTTGTTGTCCAATAGTGCCAAACCCTGCAGTAATTCTATACCAAATTCCACATGAAGCTGAGTGGTACACAGTGATAGATTTGTGTCACGCATTTTTCTCTATTCCTTTACATCCAGATAGCCAGCCATTATTTGCGTTCCGGTTCGGAGAGCGTATTTTGGCATGGTGCCGAATTCCTCAGGGGTATACAGAAAGCCCCTCAATCTTTAATCAGATTTTAAAGAAGTCCCTGGAAGATTTGAAAATGCCAGAAAAGTCAGTGATGGTGCAGTATATCGATGACCTGTTGGTGGCATCGAAAACAAAAGAAGCATGTGTAAGCGATACAATTGCTTTACTGAACCATCTAGAGAAAAGAGGACATAAAGTGTCCCCTTCGAAATTGCAGTTTTGTCAAAAAGAAGTCCAATATTTAGGGCATAAAATTGAGAAAGGAGTGCGAAAGATAACGACAGAAAGAATAAAAATGATTCAAGGAATGAGAGCACCAATGACGCAAAGAGAGGTAAGAATGTTTCTGGGAATGGTTGGATATTGCCGACAATGGATAAGTGGTTTTTCCTTGATTGCTAAACCATTACAAAAACTGACCAAGAAGGATGTAAAAGACCCTTTTGAATTGAATGACGAAGAAATGAAATCTTTCAAAGAGTTGAAAAAGAAATTGTGTGAGGCCCCTGCTTTAGGAATGCCTGACTATGAAAAGGATTTTGAATTGTACTGCAGTGAAAGAGATGGATGTGCATTTTCAGTACTGGTACAAAAACATGGAACAATGAAGAGACCAATTGCTTATTTTTCAGCTGTTTTAGATCCTATAGCAAAAGCGTTGCCTGGATGTCTGAAAGCTGTTGCTGCTACTTGTGTAAGTCTGGAACAAAGTGAAGGTATAGTGATGGGGTATCCACTGAGAGTATATGTTCCCCATTCAGTAGAGATTCTTTTGACAAGAACAAAAACACAGTACATGACACATAGTCGGCTGACTAAGTACGAAAAAGTAATCTTGAGTGCAGAAAATGTGACCATAGATAGATGTATGAATGTGAATCCTTCGACATCATTGCCAGATGAAGAGAGTATAATTGAACAAGATGAAGTAGATCATGATTGTCTGAATGTGCTGGAATATTGCACAAAACCAAGAGCTGACATAAAGGATGAGCCTTTAAAAGAATCAGATTATGTCATGTTTGTGGATGGCTCATGCTTGAGAACGAAAGAAGGAGTTCTAAGCGCAGCTTACGCAGTGTGCACAGTGGCAACTGTGATGGAAGCGTCTTGTCTGAAAGGAATAAGGTCTGCCCAAGTTGCAGAACTGATTGCTTTGATTCAAGCATGTAAGTTGGGAAGAAATGTACGAGTTACGATTGTGACCGATAGCCAGTACGGTTTCGGTATAGTGCATGATTTTGGTCAGATTTGGTCACAAAGAGGTTTCTTGACGTCTGCAGGAACACCTATCAGAAATGGAGATTTTGTTAAGAAACTGCTTGAGGCGATACAGCTGCCTAGGCAGATAGCTGTAGTGAAATGCAAAGCACATAAGAAAAATGAAGATTACATAGCTGTCGGAAATAATTACGCAGACGAGATAGCCAAATATTGTGCAGAGAACATGGTATCCCTGAATAAGAATCGCGAAAGGGAGCATATCTCTTCTCCTTTGCTTTTTACTAACACTGTCGAGACATGGGATGAGGTGAGACAGTTACAGGAAGTTGCAAATGATGAGGAAAAAGATTACTGGATAAAAGCAGGATGTAGAAGACAAGAAAACAATGGTGTGTGGGTTTACAGAGATGAAAGACCAGTTATGCCTGATAGCATGATTGCAGACATGGCACGGATGTACCATGGACAAGCTCATATTGGGAGAGATGCAATGATCAGACTTTTTAGACAAACATGGTATAACCCAAAATTCAGAGCCATAGCTGAAAGTCTTTGTCAAAGATGTCTTATTTGTCAGCAGTTTAATCCAGGAAGAAAGACAATAGTGAGTCTAGGAACAATAGGACGAGAAGGAGGTCCGTTCACTAGAATGCAATTAGACTTCATTGAAATGCCCCCTTGTAACAGACTAAAATATGTTCTAGTGGTCGTCTGTTTGTTTTCTCGTTGGGTGGAGGCATACCCAACCAGAAGGAATGATGGAATAACGGTAGCAAAACTTATGCTGCGAGAGTTCATTCCAAGGTATGGTTTTCCAGTCACGGTTGAGACAGATAGAGGAACACATTTTCAAAATGAGTTGATTCAATTAATTTGTGAAGCATTAAGTATTAAACAAAAACTGCATTGTGCATACAGACCAGAGGCTTCTGGGGTAGTAGAGCAAATAAATGGAACAATTAAGAACAGGTTAGGAAAAATGTGTCAAGCTACAGGACTCAAATGGCCCGATGCACTGCCCCTTGTCCTGATGACCATCAGAAGTATTCCTGAAAAGAAAACTGGACTTAGTCCTCATGAAGTGATCATGGGACGAGCAATGAGACAAGCACAAGTACCTGTCAACAAGTTACTGACTATAACTGATGATCTAGTACTGGATTATTGCAAAGGACTGGCTGATGTGGTGCGTTCTGTGTTTCATCAGGTTGGACCGGATGCGACCACTCTTGAAAGGAAAACCAGCCCACGACTTGAATCCAGGAGACTGGGTCCGCATAAAAATCCACAGGAGAAGAAACTGTCTAGTTCCTCGCTGGGACGAGCCACGACAGGTAATCCTAGTGACAACAACTGCAGTCAAGTGTGCAGGAGTGAAAAACTGGGTCCATGCCAGCCACACAATCAGAGTTCCAGAACCTGCAGATCGACATGTGAGTCGACGTCTGGAAGTGTGGGATGAGAGTTCAGCGACTGAGACAGAAAGAATAAGAGAAAGGGTGCCAGAACTTGAAGATCGACCTGAAAGTCGACATCTGGAAACCCCAACTGCAAGCACCTCTAAAGAGGAAGAGGAAGAAGAAGAAGGAAAAATTACAGAAATTCCAGAACTTGAAGATCGACCTGTAAGTCAACATCTGGAAATATCTGACACGAGTTCAGGATCTGATGATTCAGTTGAAAACTGTGAAGAATTTCGAAGGAGAACTTGGGGATTTAAGCCAATTAGAGAAGAGAATGAACAAGAAAATGATCTAAATGAGCAACCAAGTACAAGTTATGGTGGAAATCCTTCAAAAGTAATATTAATAGACAAAGAAGGGAAAGAGACAATTAAAAAGTTAGAAAATCGAGAAGAACCCCGAGGAGCAATAGGGACAGATAGTGAAACAAAAGAACAGGGAAAATTAGAAGCAGAGAGTGAGATAAATACCAATTCGGAAGAACATCGAGGAGGGACAGTAATAAGGGAACACAAGAAGGAGAAAACAGATCCACCAGTAAAAGAAAATGAGATCATAAGTTTCAAAATAAGAGACAATTGTGAGAAAATTGAAACAGAATCTGAAGAAAGCGGAGAAGAAGAGAAAACAAGAACTGAATCAAGAAAAAGAAACTGGAAATCAGAAAGAGGAGAAAAAGAAGGTGAAGCCAAAAGGCCAAGAAAAGGAGACAATTGGCCCAGCAACTATATAAGAAAATTGAGATACAGAATAATCAGAACAGGAGAAAAAAGTGCTGAACAGGTGAATGAAATAACAAGTCAAAAGGAACAAGAAAAGCCAAGTGGAAAACGATTGCAAAAGTCTAAAAGAACAAAGAAAGTGAATTCGAAATACAAGTCACCTGAGTGGTTGTACATCGCTCTAACTGATTACAAAGAAGAAAGAAACACTCACGAGAACCCGAGACTAAGAAACCGAATGGGTAAAGGTGAGATGCAACAAACCTGAAGTGAAGACTTAAAGTGCTTCTGCCGGATGTGACAATTTTACTGGATATGACAAATCACCGGATGTGACAACGAAAGAATTCTGAAAAGAATTAAAAGAAAGTACCAAGCAAAGACTTTTTGAATGCAGAGTGGCATCTAAGTCATTTCTGAGGTGTAGTGACACAATTTTCTGAGATTTAACAAAAGATAAAAACAAAATGGAGAATACTAGAGATAGAAGAGATAAATGTGAGTTTGTAAAAAGATGGTGTAAAATGTGCTGCTTTTGTACAGGATTATTAATGACAGTATGGATAGTTTTAGCAATCACAATTCCTATTAGTATAGCTGTAGTGGAAGCAAAGAATGATACAAAACCAGAAAAAGAAACTAATATTAAAGAACCAGTTATTTTAAGAAGTAGTGCAGAATTACATAAGGATAAGTCGGTAACAGACTTTTCTAAAAATGTTTTTACAAAATTGTTGTACGAATATGTAGAGACAATGGATGTGAGAGATTGTTATGTTTGTATGCAGTTGCCTGCATCAGTGTCAGAAGGTGTGACTTATCATCACCTACCTCTAACTTATGGAATAACATGTAGTGTCATAGCAAGTTTATTTTATAAAACAGGTAGATTAGAGTTTTATTACACTGATATAGATAAGATTTTTGCAAATGTTCCTGTAGTTCCAGAACTTAACAAAGTAAAACAAGCAAAGGTTTTAGGAGAATTCTTTTTAGAACATAGAATTTTAACATTAGAAGAAATAGCTAAAAACAACCTTACCTGTGAGTTAAAGAAAGAAGAAAAGGTATTTTTAGAAATGGTTGAAGAAAGGAGAATGAAATTTCAAAGAGAAGCAATAAAAGAGAAAAGAACACATCTATGGACGTTTGAGGAAGAAAATCATGAAGGGAAAAAGATAAATGCAGCAATGACATTAGATTGGCCGCAAACAGGAAAGTTGTGTATTAGGAGAAATAAGACAGTCTATGACAATTATTTTGTAGGTTCCAGTATCTGCCATGACAATTATCAAATTTTGGGAGGTTGGGGATTCAAAGGTGGAAAAGATCCAATATTTCCAGGTATCTATTATATTTGTGGGAATAGAGCTTATTACAGGTTACCGGACCATTGGTATGGAACTTGTTATGTAGGCCTGGTCTTTCCAAAAATCTTTCATATGGACAGAGAAGAAAAAGGAACATACAAGATGATTAATAGCTTTACACGTAGAAAGAGGGAGAGTTTTTCAGAAATTGTAGGTGATATTTTTGGAGCATTAATACCAGCAGTGGGAATATCTTTGAATGCATTTAAAATTCGGAAGTTATCCACAGTAGTAGATCGTTTGTCTACAGATACTGCGGGAGGGTTCTTGATGGTAAATACCGAAATGGTTGCCATGAGAGCTATGGTGATGCAAAATCGGCTTGCCCTTGATATTCTTTTGGCAAAAGAGGGTGGAGTTTGTGGAATGCTGAAAGTCCAACATTGTTGCACTTACATTCCTGATAAAAGTGAAAATATACAAAAGTATATTACAAATATTACAAATTTGCACAAAGAACTGGTTCCACTGGAGGTTGAAAGTGTCCTTGGAAAACTTGGTAGAGGGTTTTCTTCAGTAGCAAATTGGTTAACAAGAATGAGTAGACTAATGATAGGGAAAGTTATAATAATAGCAACTGTAGCAATATTGTTAGCCATGGTGTTGAAAATTGTAATAACGTGTATAAAAAGAAAAATAAGACAAAATAAGATAAAAAGAAATAACAGAATAATGAAAGAGAGAGAGAGAAATGGGTGAAATTGAGTTAGAGAAAATGAAAGAAAGTATGTATAAAGAGACAAGAAGACAAGATGAAATGGAAACAGATGTATAACTAACAAAAAGCAAAAGGATGAAAGACATATGCTGCCTGAAAAAGAAGTATAACTTGGGTTTTATGTGGTGATTTAAAAATCACCAAAGGGGGAGTTGATGGAGCAGAGTAAATACATTTTTTAACCCCTAACAAATTTTATAAATAATTAATAAATATGTTCGTTTAAATGTATTAATCAACAATGTACGTGAGGGAAGGGTAACACGCAAGTATATGGGCTGAATAATCTATTTACAAATGTCTGTGTGTCTAATTATAACATAAAATAATTGCGTACTAAATAAATAATAAATGCATGATTTGTGCTTCATAGAATATAAACGTGACGTTGCAAAAACAATAGTGATGGTAAGTAAGGAACAGCTTAAATGTTGCTTTCTGCTAGGTAATAACTAATTGGGGTACGTAGATGACGGGAGGGAAACGAAAAGGCTATGTTTCTCTATTTTAATTATGTTTTGTTTATTTTTAAATAGTGCTTCTAAGTCTAATCAAGTGGCGATATAAAATGGCTGCCGTTTATTAGAGTACGCATGCGCTGAGAAAACGCATGACAAGGGAGAAAAAGTTGGAGAAAGACTGACCACGTGATGGTGCTGAAAGGCTAGGATGCAAGAATGGTCAAGGCTGATGTGACCTAATTGAACTGATAGTGTGCCGTGGTGATCAGCAGAGAATCGTGGGAAACAGTTTTAAGAGAAAGGACAATGCCTGCAGAGTTCTCCAATGTATCGAAAGAAGTTACAAATGTACTGATCGAAGCGGATGGAAACATGTCTTGAACTGTGAGAAAGGAAATGAACATATGCATTCCAAAAGAACAAGCTGGATCCGGGAGAACTTGATTAAAAATGAATAAATGAAATGAGTGGACCAATGAAAGAAAAGCGCGTTATTAATGTTGCAACAATTTAGTTAGCAAAGTTAGAATTAGGGTATAAGAAGGCCTACTCTTAGTGGGAGGGGTAGTTGGTGTTGGAGTTGGTGGCTTCCAGTGCTTGGTGTTCCAGATCGATCCATTTTACTGAGCGGGAGATGCTGAAAGACTGTTAGATGAGACGGGTTGCGGTAGCTGATGCTGACGAGCTGAAGTTTCTGTTGCTGTCTTATTTTTCCAGTTGAGTATGAGAATCAGGTTATTTTTAAATCTTAAACTTAGGTTAGAAATCATTAGGCTAAATTAGGAAGATAGGCAGGTAATTAGGGTTTTTCTTCATGACAAAATTTCCTTTCTGCAATAAAATTGATTTTGCTTAATAAATATTTGAATTAATAATGAATGGATAATTGAATAAAAAGTCTAAATTCTTTTCCATGCCTTTAAAATTATATAAAATTTGAGATTCTTAAATCAAACGACTCAGTGGTTATTTACTAAATGATTGTGAAATTGGTAATTGGTTATTGTGATTTAGCTGGTCTTAATCACTATGAACTGATTTTTTACTAGATGATCCATCGACAAAACAATGAGCAGGAATATCTTAAGAAATAACTAAGAAAGCGATAGGTTAAGGTAATAAGGTATCCCGGCTCCTTCCAGCGGTACATCATGATGATTTTCATTTAGTTTTTCTTTTCTCCTAGGAGTATAGATTTCGTAAAGGTGTAGAGGAAATCCAGGTGTGTGTGTGTGTGTTGTTAGGCGAAGTTATGGGCCCCATCGTCATGTGGATGCGAGAAAATATAAGTCGCCCCTGGATGACCGATAAGTGACCTAGGAGGAAATAGTTTTCATTGTATCCGCTGCATCACTATCGGACTCGATTCGGTCGGACTCCCATTGAAGTCAATGGGAGCCAGTCGTACGACGCGTACACGGGCTCCCATTGACTCAGTGGGCACGACGCGAACAAGGCGCCCCTACAGCGTGTTCGCGTCGATGCGGGTCGCGCCGTAGATGCACGTGTAGGGGGACCCATGGGTCCCCCTGTGTGCGACTCGCGCGCCTACGCTTCCAGGGGGTCCGACACGGACCCCCAAAGTGCGGCTCCGACAGCTCCTTGGAGCGGACTGCGCGAGTCGGTCGGAGCGGTCGAGGTGCGCATCGTGCTTACCCGGCCGGGGAACGTCTCCATTGCGCGGTGCGAGTCGTCCCCGTGCGAGTCGGTCGGAGCGGTCGGGTCCTGCGAAGCGAGTCGGTCGGAGATTTCGCGGCGCACGCATCGTACTCGCTCGCCCGGACGCACGTACGAATCGGTCGGGAAATAGGGCTCCGAATCGAATCCGGTTAAGCCGAATCCGATTCGGTGCCTTACCGGCCGAGATCGGAATCGACCCCTCAATGTTTCTTTGAAATCTTATTCACAAGTTGCTGATGATCTGTCCATAGACAATGGTTTGCTCATGAGAGGGGTTTTATTTGTACCTCCAACAAAGGTGAGGGATTCCATCATTAAACATGCTCATCAAGGGCATTTAGGTTCCACCAAAACCATCATGAAAATCAAGCAATACTATTGGTGGCCAGGGATTGATGCTCAGGTAAGATTTTGGATTGATAAATGTCCTGAATGTCTCACCTGTGACAAGCATTGGAAGACACATAATATTCCATTGCATCCTGTAGATTTCCCCAATGTGGCTTGGGAAAAATTGGGCTTAGACTTTTCAGGTCCATTCATTTTGTTACCTGATCACATGAAGTATTTATTGTTATTGATTGATTATCACTCTAAATGGATGTACTTTTCTTTTGTGCAATCTGCAGATTCTGATTCAGCTATTGAATTCTTATGGCAAGTTTTTTACATTGAAGGTTCACCTAAACAAATAATTACTGACAATGGTTCACATTTCATTTCCGATTGCATGTCTAAGTTTTTTGTACAGCATGATATTTCACACTTACGTACTGCCTTGTATGCACCTTCGTCTAATGGCTTAGAGCGAGCCATTTTGTTCCCCGAACCAGCTGAAGTAATCTTGGAGACTCGTATAGAAGTTGGAGGAAATCGACTAAGCTGTGGTAGTATCGTTCGCAGGATTCCAAGGAGAGTTGAAGTTTGGTGTTATAGGACCTGCTAAAATTGAAGCCCCCGAAGAAGGGCCCTCAGGCCCGAAATGCATTGGGCATGAACGAATTCATGAAGATGGTTTGGGCATGAAAGAATTCTTGGAGATATTTAGTTTCACGAAAAATGTATTTTGATTTTTGGAAATGTACTAGGAATTTGAACAAAAGTTTGATTGATTGATGGTATTTTGTTCTAATCACTCTCTGATAACAAATGTTTACAGAGATGTATATAAACTTAATCTAAATATTGTTTTGTGTATTATAATTGTACAGTGCAGTTGCATCCAGCAAAAGTGCAAAGTGGTCAGGTCAAAGTGACGTGAAATATGATGATTTAGTCGAGAGAGGAAACAGATTTATCAAGGAAGGTGTTCAAACTGCACTGGCTAATAACATGGATGTTGGTATATTTCTTAAGCAGAAAGTGTGGTGCTATAACACTTCTCCACATTGCACCACAGGTGTTACACCTTTTTCTCTGCTTAGAGGTAGAGAGGCTCTTACTAGTTTGTTTCCTTCCTAGGTGAACGTTTGAACATTGTTAATCCCCATAAAGGGACAATTTTTACCAAAGTCTCTCAAGCTCAAACCAACATGAAAAGATACTTTGATCAAAGGAACAATGTAACGTCTCAACCGTTTACTGTGGGTGATTGGGTACTAATTAAAAGTCCCATGAAAGTCACTAAAGGTCAATCCACCTATTCTGTTCCTGTTCAGGTGGAAAGAGCTGGCAAAGCTTCAGTCCTACTAACAGGAAAAAGTTGGTGGAACAAACGTCAATTGGTTAAGTTGACTCCTGAGCAAGCCAATATCATCATTAACAGGTCTAAACCTATTTTTGAGTCTGATTGTGCCACTTGGGTGGAACCATCTAATTTGGCGCAATCAGCTTCATCTGAGCTTCACGCTTCAACTTCAATTGATGAGGGCGTTTCAGCGGACTCGGTTCCCACATCTAAGTTCCGTCATGTAAAACTGCCTTCTAAATTTAAAGATTTTGTGATGTATTGATTTGTTACCTCTTACAGTACTGCTTGATGCTTGTTGACATGTTTTTCACTTATGTTATTATATGCACTTGTTTATTTATTTTTTTGTGTCATTGTAAGGGGGAAGGTGTTGTAGTGTTTATATACTTCTGCATTCTGATGTTGAGGACGCGCGGTCTTCACTGCGCACCCTCGAATGTTTATTATTGTATTTCCTCGGTGTTCCTAGGCGACGGTCTGGTTCCATGGCAGTTAATCCTGCTGTGGATTCCCGACTGGATGCCTGGGAGCGTCGTGGGCTTGTTCGGAATAAATCCTCATCCAAAAGAACCATTCCTGTGTGGTGCCATTTGTCCTGTACACCCGCCTGGTTTTTCAGTCATCAGCAATTCGCACGTCCCCATTTTGAAGGCGATAGTGTCAATGTTTTAATTTTTTTAAAACGACACTTCCCAGAATGCAATATGCCAGTGACTAAAAGCAAGTGTTGGCTTAGGGTGTTTCTCCCTTTTCGCCCGCACTGAGTCGCGCTTTTTATCCACCTTCTCCCCCCAATGAGTGATTTCTTTCTCCCTGCAGTCCTTCTCCTGCACGTTTTACTTCTTCTATCCCTTTCCGTTTACAGTCCACCGTCCACCCGGCGGTTTCCCTGGCTGCGTCTCCCCCTCCCCATTTCCCAGTCTCTTCCAAGTTCCCTCCCCTTCCCCGCGGGTGCCGGGGTGAGTCAGAACTCAGGCTTGGTCCCGCCCTCCTTTCCATCTACAGCAGGGCCCGGATGTCCGTGACGTCAGTCGGCCATTTTTGTGCCAAAAGAAACAACACATCCAAGAGCCAGGGAGATATTCAGGGAGAAACGGGACCCGTGCACCTGCTCCAGCGTCAACATGTGAGTGCAGGGGGGCGGAGAGGATATGGAAACAAGGGGGCAAAAGGGCAAGGCTGTAGAATGTACACGGGATGCCAAAGGTTGGGAAATGGTGGGGATGGGAATTTCATGGGGGAGGGGTAAGGAAACAGAAAATTATGCTGTAGGGCCGAGGGTGTAAAGCAAGGGAAGGACATAAAATAAGAGGGAAAACCCATGAACTGGGGTGTTGAATTAGGGTAATTCGTAAGGAAATGCGAACGAGCAACAAACAAGGATGGGTATGCTTGAATTGGGGCCGGGGGCGTGAGGGTTAAAGCAGGCAAATAAGATGCAATTATGAAATGCTATTCATTTAATTGCAGGGGCTGGATAAGTACAACCAAGGAATGGGAAGAAAAAGGGAAAACGAGGGCGGAATAAATACAATTTGTAAGAAACGCAGGCACTGGGTTCGAAGAGGAAGTAAATATAATTGGGAGAAACTGGTTAAAAGGAAAATTCAAGAGTTTAGAACTAAGAAAAATAGAGAAATGAAAGATTAAGTGCAGTCAAGAAGGAAGGGAATCATAAAAATAGTGTATTAATAGAATAAGCAAGGGAAGTAGGACTGTTTCTGAGGTTGCAGGCCTAGGAGGGAAGAGAGGAGGCTATTCAAAGGTGAATAAAAAGGGGAGAAAATGCTTGGCTCGCTGCCTGCCGTGTAAGGCAGCTGTCATATATTTGTTTTCATGGGTCTCTGAATTGGTGTTCCTAGTATACATCAGTTGTCATAGTGCAGACTTGTTTTTCCACTGTTAGTGTGAAGCTATACTTTAGGTTGAGCGTTGATGTGCTTGCTGCCCAGGGTTGGCTTAATAAATAAATGGTGTCCGTGTGTTTTTTGTGGTTTTTATTTGGTTAGTATGTTTTCGTGGGTAGAAGTAGATTTGTTATGCAGGTTAGCCTTGGATGCGTTGTTTGAATGTGATTTAATACGTTGCCTCATTGGGTGTCAATGTGCTGTATATGGTTATGTTATCATTACCTCCATAGCATGTTTTTGCCATTTGTTGGGTGCCTTAGCACTTTTGGAGTCAGGGAGCCTTTTCCATGCATTTCTATGGTGCTAGTCATGACCACGATAGGGACGTGAATGTGTTATACTTTTTAGATATGTTACCCATAGTGGACGTTGATCCAATTCTCATTGTGGGTGTGGCTGTGTTATTTAAAAGGATGTGTTTATTGGGCAAGGTCAGGTGGATGTTTAGTGCCAGGTGAGCATGTTTTTCAGCAGTGGAAGTAAATATGTCCGGTAAAAGCATATATATTGTTGTACTAGCCTGGGTGGGTTTAAAACGCTTATGTTGTGTGCACGCATAGGTTTTCTGTGGCCGGCATGGATGGGTTTTCCAGATTTGACTTTGATTGTTTGTCCAGAATTGATCACTCAAGATTTGATTGTCTTTGCTGAATCTTGGCATCTCATCAAAATGTGACTTTTGTCAGCGGTTGGTCCGCGATTGTTCAGAATGGGTTTCTATTTTTATTCTGTAGCGGACATGTTGGCCAAGCTGAGTTTTGTTGTCTGTTTGTCATGCCGAAATCTTAGCCAGGATGAAAATGCATTTTGGCCAGGCTGGGGCCTGGATGCCTTGGCCAGGCTGGGGCCTGGATGCCTCTTCTGAGTGCTTTGCCCAGGCTGGGCTCAGATACCGTGCCAGGGTGAACATAGATGTGCTGCCTGGGATGGGTGTGGCAGTGTTGCCCATGGTGGACCTACTGGTGCTGGAGTGGAAGTGGTAGCTGAATGTGTTATCTAGGGTGGGAGTCTTGGTTGTGATGTTTAGAAGCTAGTCGTTGGGGTTGATGCGGTGTCAGAGATCTAGATGAGTTAATGGAGAGGAGCTGGATATGTAGAGATGGGGGTGCAGATGTTGATGTCATCACCATGTTGTCTTGGGTAAAGATAGTGGTGCTTAATAGCTGACACTATTGTTTTGCTCATGGTTGGTGTCGTCTTCTCAACGGGCTGTAGATGTTTTGTCTTAGAAAGCAGCAGATATGTTGTCCAGAGTGGGTTTGTGTGTTTATTCCATGTTGAACATGGATTTGCTATTCATGGTTGATGTTGTTGTGCTGTCTGTGGTGGCAGTTGATGGCTTAACAGGGGTGTGATTCAATGTGTTCTGTGGGGTATGCTTGGAAGGGTTTTTCACAGAATTTCCGGAAGGAATTTTTGTAGACTGACTGCCTGAAAGGGGCTGCTGGGGAATTCTAGGAAGGGGCTATCTTTGGTGTTCCCATATCTGTTGCCTGTGTTATTTACACATAGGTTGCCCAGAGTATGACGGTTTAGGTTGTCCTGATTATTTTTAGGTCTCGCCTGGCGTTAGCAGCGCGCATGCGCTGCTCTCGCCATGCGAGGGCTTCTTGGAATCGATACGGTTCCAGAAGTACGCTTTGTGCTCCGCCCGTGTTTCCCATTGGTGCGCGTCATTTTGCGTCACCTATTATGCTAAACGTGGTGTTATTATTGCTCAGGAGGCTTTTTAGTCCCTCCTGGTTTCCACCCTGTCCGCTTTTGGCCCCGCCCACCGGGATTGGATCTTTTACTTGCAGAGGGACACGGCCTCCTTCAATTACTCAGCACGCTCGTTATTTTTTTTATTTTTTTTAACTTTAAGACTGAGCGCAGCGCCCGCTTCAGGGACACCGCGCTCGGTTTATTTACTTATTTAATCATTTTCAGCACCGCGCTCGTTTCTACATCGGATGGCGCCTATATTTACTACTGTACGCGACAATTTGACAGCAAGTGCTTTAGATTTCGGTTGTCGCACCCTTGTGTCGGTACACAACTTGCAATGTATTTTGGTAAAAATATTTCCGTTCTTAAACACTTGTAATCAGTTACATTACATGCACTCAAAGCTAAGACCTTCACATTGCACTCGGTCCTCCCAGTGGCAGGTGCATTAACCCACCGGCCTTTCATATTGGAATTTGAGCTGCATGTCGCTTTGATTTTACCTCGGGTGTATTACTCCACTGAACTACCATAATCATAGAATTGGACCCCCTGACCTCGGGTCGCCGCCACAGGTGCATACCCCACTGATCTAGCTTCCCAGGAGTCGAGCCTGTGACCCGCGGGCTGCACACGGATCTCCGCCGCAGGCGCCCGAACCCCCCTGAAGATGCTGCCTGGCTCCATCCAGATCTCCGGGGAGAGCCTGTCCAGCGCCGAGGTGAAGGACGTGGTCGAGAGCCTGCGGGAGAACTCTGTGCGCCTGCTCTCGCTGCGGGGCTGCCGTCTCTCCGACCGGGACTTCGGGCGCATATGCCGGGGCCTGGCCGAGTCCCACTCCCTGGCCCAGCTCAACCTGGGGGTGATGGGCAGCCTGGAGCCGGTGCGGCTGCTGGCCGAGGCCCTGCAGACCAACCGCTCGGTGCAGTCCCTCTTGTGAGTATGAATGACTCTCTGATTACAATGACAACAGATGTGTGTGTATAGCACCTATTGCCGCCAGCTGCATTACTTATAACAGGCTCGTAGTATATGCAGACAACCGCTCGGTGCAGTCCCTCTTGTGAGCAGGGGCGGTGCGTCCATTGGGGCGTTGGGGCGTTGCCCCACCTGCCAACACCGTAATGGACGCGCCGCCGCTGTATAGGTTCAGGTTGTATTCATATCACATCATGATACGCAGCGAAAAGGGACGGCGCTGAAGGGGGTGGCCTGGGGGCGGGGCTGCGGCAGCTTGAGTGACAGTGAGTCCACTGAGCGCTGCTGCTGCAGTACTAGTGAAGTGTGCGCATGTCCATTTTTGGGCTGGTCAGTTTTATGATCAGCCCGAACATGCGCACACTAGCTTGAAGGCTTCTCCGCAGAC
The DNA here is from genome assembly GCA_963921515.1 of Calotriton arnoldi. Classification (NCBI taxonomy): domain Eukaryota; kingdom Metazoa; phylum Chordata; class Amphibia; order Caudata; family Salamandridae; genus Calotriton; species Calotriton arnoldi. Next base: position 386,646 of record CAWUFW010007911.1, on the reverse strand, counting down.
CGGCTGCTGGTGAGGGAGGGAGCTGGGAGGGACCCGAGGGAACAGCAGGCCGGCTGGGTCTCATATCCATGGGCGAGGAGTTACCATGCCCCCCTAGCCAATCCTGGCACATTGTTGCTGTCTATTTGTGCCAGGATTGGCCGCTACGACTACCGCGCAGCAGTCCGTCACGTGACGTCACCGCGCTGCACACGACGACGACACGGACACACACACCGCCAATCCGCCATCAACACTGTGCTGAATAATGTAAGTGCGGGGGCGGCATTGTGGGCGACTCGCCTTTCCCTGGCTGTTGAAAGTTCATCTCCTTTCTGTTACCACCCTGTTTGAACAAAGGTGTGTTTAAAATGCTCTATAGTTACTGCACATCAAACGGCGAGGCGGTATAGCTGAGATTAGTCAGTGTGCTAGGAAGTGACACACATTTTTCCTGCCGGTTTATCGTCCTGCCTCTTAAGTTTGCTGGCTGAATGTTAATTTTGTGACGAATACTGGCGACAACAGGTCTTCAGGTTGTAATCAGTCGTGTTGGTTTCCTGAGACTGGGGCTTTTCTGACGAATCTTACAAGAAATGGAGGCCCTGAGATGCTGGGTTTTAGATCCCGGCCACGTGGAGCACTGCGTGCTGGGTTGAAGCCCAGCAAGCAACACTGCCTGCCTTGTGTAAAGATATTTTCAGCAAACCTTACAGTGAAGTGGTTGTTAAAAACGTGCGTAACGTCACCCAAAGAGGTTCGCTGTGTTGCTTGTTCGCCTAGACCAGTTTTTCCACCGAAAGTCCACATAATATACATCATCGTGGAGTTATCCACTGACTGACAGCCTGCAGTGTGTGCAGTACCGCACCGAGTCTCCCATTGTTTGTTTACAGCATGCGCTTTGGGGTCTCTATGCTGTCACGTCATCCGCTGTGTGTGGTCTGAATTTCGCAGTGCCTGCAGCATGTGCTATGTGGTCTGGGCTCTAAATCCGTTTTTAGAGCCTTTGCGATGTGCTGCCGTGGTCTCACATGATCTGCATTGTAATTGAATTTATATAGCGCTTACTACCCCATGCGAGGCCTCGAAGCGCTTTTTCGGCGAGTAGCACGCTACTGCGGAACGCAAAGAGGATTAATGGTGAATTATGGTGAATAAGTATAGGGAGATAAGAAATTAATTTGAGCGGTGCACATGTGATGTGGGGTGTGTGTGTGTTTTTCTGGGCTAGGCTTTAAACTGTCTGCCTCATAGCACTGAAGGAGATCATTGAAGCGGCTCAGGCTGGGATGCCTCATATGGAGAGTGAATTGAGCGCAGTTGCTTGCACTTGATTCTTTTAGGTATTGAGATTTTGATTACAAATAACTTTAGAAGAACTTCACAGAGGAGCGGAGGTGTGCAGGAAGTATATTTCAATACTTCAGCATTGGACAATTCTGGAAAAGAGGGTGAGTGTTATGAGTGTTGTGTCCTCTTTTGTCTTTCCTGGTGAGTTAGGGTCATGTCACGGTTGTGTGTGTAGAGAAGGCACGTGAATTTGGCGGGAAGCTGATTTCATATCATTTTCATTTTTTAAATTTATGTTCTATACTATGTCTGAAGACTCTGGAACATCTCTGCATAGTAGGTTCAACTCACGAGACCACTGACACAAATCTATTAAATCTCCCACCAAAGACTCACCAAAGACTCCGGATAGTTACCCGTGATTGCTGGTCACTTGATTTAACCAGGGAAACCGAGACACAGGGAGGTGAACATTTGAACATGGATGGCAGACACAGAGACTTCGAACCATGGGACAGACACACACTGAAACCAGGATGGGAAAGGGACACGGACACTGAGACACCGACAGTGCAACATATAGAAATTGACACTGTGACAGGGAGACAGGCAAGAACAATGGGAGTGGGAAGTGTGGTAACTTAGGGAGACCCCAAAACTGAGGCCTACACTGAAACATGGAAAGGAAAACAGGCAGAGACAGTCGAGGTGGGAGACCCAGACACTTAGACAAAGAGACACCAACATTGGGGCAGGCAGACACTGCATTTCGGACAGAGAAATAGATTCGAACACTGGGACATAAAAGTAACCTTCATTTACTTGTTGTCGTACTTTCATGAAAGACCTAACGTCCAAGTGTGTGTTTTTGTTCTATTTGGCCTCCAAAGCCCATAGTATTTTCTGTATTGGCTTAATATCTCCCTCGGTTTTGTGCAATATAAGTTACTTCCTCGCGTAATAGTTTTATTTTGACTGGAGAGTATTTTGCGACCGACAAAGGTGTGATACACACTCTACTACAATGCACCATTAAAATAGCAGAAATTATGTTGACGCAGGAACACTGCCTCTTGTGCATTTTAGGGAACGTGGCATTGTGATTAATGGTGAATACGCTACATTACGTGTTCACCAAGATATGGGAAACTGGTGAAACATTTCTCATGTGTAGGTGATTCAAACATTGTGTGTAACTAGACATCACGAGCGCCACCTTGTGGCTTTTCTTGCGTAGTTGAAAATGTTTGCAGTGTTCTCTTCCCGTCATCCATGTTGCAAACGCTCATCCACGCTGATTTTCTAAAGATTGGGATTGTAACACATTGTTGGAGTTTTTAATTTGTGTACCAGTTTTCAGTGAAATTCAGAAAATCGGAATTGTGTGTCCGACGCCTAATTACCCGCAGTCCCAGAGCTGATAATTCGCGCTCATAAAATAGCACAAACGCACATTTATTTTCCTCTCTTTTTCAACATGGAAAATATCTTTTCATGAGGATAAATCCCTGACGCTTTCCCCCACAAGATATGGTTTAGCTCCTTTATCATCCAAATTGTGCCACTTACGCCTCTGTTTACTTGTGTAGTTATGGCGGGGAATGCATTGCAAATGTTTGTGCATAACCCCAATGTTGCTGTTTTGTCAGTGCTGCTCGCCACACTTGCAGTGGGCACTTCTGTGGGAGCCCCCGCTGCCCGGGAAGATGAAAGAACAGGGAGCTGTGCCTTTAAAAATGCGGCTTGTAGCACCTGTCGGAGGCTTTCAGGGCCTGGCTAAGAAAAATGAACGTGAAAAAGCTCCTCCATTAACATAAAGCCATTTAGTTGATCAATGGTCCCCAGCAGTAAACAAGGATGGTTAATCCATAGAGCAGCTGAATGGGTCTGCAGCCCGCTGCCTGGGCGTGAGGGCTGCCGTGACAATAGGGAAGAACAATGTTTGTGATTGACCCGGCGCAGAGCACTGCCTGGAAAATTAAAACTGCTGAAGAGAGGGAAAGCAAAGCGAGTTGGCGAGAGGGGGAGAGCTAGAGGTAAAGAAGAAGGCGAGGACACGACAGAAGGGGAGAGCAAAAAGGAGATGAGGGACAAGGGAAGAAGTGGGGTTGGGATAAGATGGAGGAGGGAAGGGGTGACAGATAAACTGGAGGGAGAACATGTGTAAATAAAGGAGGTAGGGAGGAAGAAATGCACAAGGAAGTAAGCAAAGAATTGGTCTATGGTGGGAAAGAAGGGTGAAGGAAAGAAAAAGGTAAAGAGAAATAGATGGAGGAAGGGGGTGTAAATGAGAAAGTTGTGAAAGAAAAGGAACAGAAAGAAGGGAAGAGGGAAAAAAAACAAAGAAGGGGTAAATAGAAGTAAGGGAAAGAGAGGCTAGTAAAGATGGGATGAATGAAGTGAAAGAAAGGGTAGTGAGAAAGAGATGGGACAGGTGTGATGGCAAGAAAGGAGGGAAGAAAGAAAAAGAGCAAGAAAGAACGCAAGACAGAAAAAGAAATCATCTGAATGAGAGCAACAGAGAAAGTAAACGAAGCACATATGTAAATAAAGAGAAAGTAAAGTCGGAAACAAATAAAGAAAAGTAGCATAGAAAGAGGATGCCAGGAGAGAAAAAGTAAAGGAACTGAGCTCTAGGTGATGAAATAGACAAATGGAAGTGAGGGAAAAAAGCACAGATAGAGACAGTGTAGAGGACAAAGGGAGAGGGGAAGAAAGAGAGTCAACAATAGGCTTAGGAAAAACCAACCATTCTGAGAGCACCTACAGTCAAGATCCTTCACCTTGTACATCAGTTAGTAGGCCTTAAGTCTAGCTACAACTGTTAACATATCACTACATCTTTGGGAACACATAGTCTCAGGTGAAGGATCTTGACTGTAGGTGCTCTCAGAAAGGTTGGTTTTTCCTAAGCCTATTGTTGACTGAACATTACGTGCTCTTGGCCATAGTACTTAGTGTGTACATCTTATCTTAAGCAACATTTCAGCACTCCTTGTTTTGGAATACCTTCTACTCTATTTAAAGGTATTTTCTGTATTCCTGGTATGAATGGCTCCAAACTAAATGGCCAAGAATGAGTTCTGGTGTTGGAATATGCAGAAGGGTTCAGGTTTGTGCAGTAGACTGTGATGAGTTTTCAACTTCCAGAGAAAATATAGAGAGGACATGAGATGAGAGAACTCTCTTAAGGGCATACTTTTTAAGGAGGCCCTCTGCTTTTGATTGCAGTGGCTCAGTTTATTTGGTGATTCACAATTCCAATCATGGGTAAAACATGGCTTGTTGAACATAGATGAGATGTACTTGCAAATTGTTTGATTGCGTATTGCATTTCAGGTTTTCAATTTGACCAATCTTTTGACTTCTTACCAACAAAATATGAGTGTCTTCCTGGTCGAGGACCACACTGCTTTTTCTCTTATCTGTCTTGTATCAAGACCCTGCTGGACTATGGGGTGAAAGAAAGCTTGAATAAGCAGCTACCTATGTTATATGACATCTCTTTATTAATGTAATAACTGCACTTTCACAATTGCTTTGTTAACCTTCCTGCTTTCTCAAATTTGCTTGAAAATGCACCATTTGTCCACTCTTTTTTCAAAATTTTCTCGGGGGGAGAACCCCCCCGAACCCCCCTTAGGTTGTTCGGGGTCGCTCGCTACGCTCGCTCGCTGCAGTGCAGTATGCCAATAATTTTACGCCCCACCACTTTCAAATGTCACCAGCCACCACTGCTTGTGAGTATGAATGACTCTCTGATTTCAACTACAACAGATGTGTGTGTATAGCGCCTAGTGCCGCCAGCTGCATTCATTATAACAGGTTTGTAGATTGTGCCGACCAACCGCTCGGTACAGTCCCTCTTGTGAGCGTGACTCTCTGCTACTACTGACTATAACTGTAATGACTATACTCACAAAAAATATCGGGATGTTATCTATTATTTCAAAAAAACTACCTAGGTGTCTGTGCAGGGAAGGGGTAGGGCATTAGTCTTATAAAGACGAGAACCCTCACTCACCCAAAGGTGACATGCTTCATCATTGGGTTCCCTCTTGCACACTGCGACCGCAAGGTTCACAGTGTGGGCTACAACTCTCCCACAAGAAGAGGAGCGTGAGGTGTTTTGTTCAACAATCATCCAATGGAAGTTGGAGTGAGGGGCAGAGTGCAAATAAAGTGAAAAGGTGAATTAAAACTAACTCAAGGGAGACAAAATAATTTAATTAGTAGTCCCCAATGGTTAGGACTAAAAAGCTTAGTGAATAGGGATAAGGATGTTCCCTATTAAAGTTAGGTCAACATGTTTCTGCCTTGGGCGACCAGTTGGTTCAGTGGCATTCGTCAGGACCCACTTCTTGTCACTCTGCTACTTGAAATGTGAACAAAATTAATAGCGATAAAAGAATACCATACTTATTTGTTATGACTTCAATCTGTATGGTACCAGCTGCAGTATGGTCCACAATCTGCAAAAAGTGTACATCTTCATTAGACTATATTTCAAATATTCAATTTTTTCATGTACACAAACACCATAGTGTCCCCCACCTCACAACACACGTGACACCACTTAATCAAGGGTAATCACCAAACATGCTTATAATCAAGCATCTCACCACTATGGTACTATTAATGTACCACCACCTTCCAGAGGTGTCCTTTACTGATAGAACTCCAGAATCTAAAGATGTAAACATATGACAAGCATTAAAATAACAAAGAGAATGATATAAATATTCCACAGAATATAACTGGTAGGCAATGCTATCCCCAAATAACATAGTACATTCTCCTCACTAACTCACTCTGTTCTCGCATGGCTAACATTATAACTGTAGTGTGTGTGTGTGTCTGTCTGTCTGTCTGTCTGTCTGTCTGTCTGTCGCCGCCAACTGCATTATGTATAGCCGGTTCGTACATATGTGCAGTCCCTCTTGTGAGTATCACTCTCTGATTACAACTGCTTTATTTTCATTTAAAAATATTTTTTTTTCTTTGTTCGCGCAATGGCGACATCTTGGTTTTTATATTGAAAGGAGTAGGAGCAATGTGTGGCGGGCCCAGGGGCTGCAGCCGAGTTTCAGTGTGGGGGCTGCGCCCTTCGAAGCTCCATGGCCTAATTATTATCACAAATGTCGATCTTGATGGTACTTAAAGCCTTTGTGTAATTATGTATAATCCGGATCCACATATCTAATGTTATTAAATAATTGCAATGACGTGAGGGTCAGGCAGTAACCAGGCACTTTAAAGAGACATGCGCCTGTGTCACCCATCGTGGAGGCCGAAGGACTTACTTTACACCAGCCCTGGCCTTTCGGGATCAGGGGTCTTCGGGGTCCACCCCATATGACGCACATAAGCCTTGCTTTTTAAGGCAGACTGAGCGTTTTCATCAACAGCCCGGTAACGCCTCGGGCTGCTAATCCCACATTGCTGCCTTCCACCCTTTCCTAAGTCATCCCAGGGTGGGCGGGGGTCTTAAGAGCACACTTCGTTGACCTCACTCTGACAAGTTACTAAAGGGTGGGATTGCATGGAGTGCACAGAGCGAGGCTTCCTATTTAGAAGCGGTGGGCAAATGTGAGCAAGTGATCCGATGGAGGCGAAGCTGAAACAAAAGCCTGTTAGTCTCAAAATAACAAAGCTTCAGCCTTGAAGCTAGGAAATCCCTTCCGAGAGACTCTTGGAAGTAAACAGGCCATCCAGGTCGAACGAGGAAGAGGATGCGGTGTAACGGCCAGAGCTGCAGGTTTTGGAGCAGGGGGATTTAGTTTTGAATCTCGGCGCCGGCTCAACATCCTGTGATTCTGGGCAAATCACTTAATCTCCCTTTGCCTAAATATAAAAAATGTTGATGGTCTTGCTTAATGTAACTGGTGCTCACGTAAAGCGCTACAATACCGTTCGGTCGAGTTCACACTATGTAAAACTACAATTTTTATTTTTTATTTTTTTATTCAGCGTTTTCAAAATCAGATACCTGCATGGAAAACACGTTCATGTTACAGGTGCTAACGCAGCCTCGGCATCCAGACGGGATTTCTTCGGATTGTTGCCAGAATTAACAAGCAATAAAAATGCAATATGTCTCACCTTTCAATAAGTTAAAGCCATTTGCTTTGCTATACAATACCATTAGCAAAGCAAATGGCTTTAACTTATTGAAAGGTGAGACATATTGCATTTTCAATGCTTGTTTAATGTGCTGTCAGAAGCTGTCTGGACGTGATGTCCATGATTTGCACAGAGGTCTTGTACTGGATGGGCCTGGATGCCTTATCTAGGGTATGTCTCTGTTGTGATGTTTGGAGGGGGTCTGCGTTTGTTTCCCATAGTGGATGTGGATATTGTATTGTAATTTCATATATATAGCGCTTACTACCCCTGATGAGTCGAAGCGCTTTTTCGGCGAGTAGCACGCTACTCTGGAACCCATAAAGGATTAGTGGTGAATTAGTATAGTGAAATATGAAAGTAATTTGAGTGGTGGATATTAGTCAGTCCTTTGGATTGAGAAAGATTGCTGAGGGATGGAAGAGGAAAAAAGGTTTGCATTTATATAGCGCTTGTTAACCCTGATGGGGTGTTGAAATGCTTTTTTGGCGAGTAGCACGCTACTCCGGAACCCATAAAGGATTAGTGTTGAAAATTAGTATAGTGAAATATGAAAGTAATTTAAGTGGTGGATATGTAATTCAATTATTTGGATAGAGAAGGGTAGCGGAGAGATAGAAGAGGGAAAAATGTTTGCATTTATATAGTGTTGTTACCCCTGATGAGGTGTTGAAGTGCTTTTTCGGCGAGTAGCATGCTACTCTGCAACCCATAAAGGATTAGTGGTGAATTAGTATAGTGAAATATGAAATTTGAGAAGTGGACATGTTAGTCTGTTATTTTGATTGAAAAGGATAGTGGAGGGATAGAAGAGTGAAGGATTTAGACTTTTTTTTGTTTTTTTGTTTGTTTTGGAGGTCAAAGTAGTAAGAGGAGGCTTGGGATGAGTAAAAAGGGATGTGGAGGGAAAGAGCCAGAGGGAAGAGTTTAGAAAGGCTTGTTTTGGGGTATCTGTGTAGTAAAAGAGGTGTCAGATGATGCAGGGAGGGGTAGAGTCTAGAAAGGGTTATTTTGGGGCTCATAGTAGTGGTATGGGGTGGATGTAGAGGATATATTGATAGCGGTATAGGGTGAGAAATAGGGTAGTGCTTTGGAAAGAGTAGTAGAAAAGTTTGGGATGAATGAGAGTTGAGGTAGATATATTGAGAGGTATAGGGTGAGAAATAGGGTAGTGCATTGGATATGCTGAATTAGAAGAAAGTAATAAATATATAGATCCATAAGTACATGGAAAGTATATAGATGCATAAAGGAGGTAAGTATATGTAGATTAAAAATATTGATAGTTATAGGATGAGAAATGGGGTAGTGCATTGAGTATGCTTTTTTTTTTTTTAGGAGAAAAGTAATAAATGTATAGATCCAAGTACATGGAAGGTATATAGATGCATAAAGGAAGTAAGTATATGTAGATTAAAGATGCATTAGATAAACTCTGGTTTTCAAGTGTTTTTGTACATAATTTTTTTTTCACATAATTATTCTACATGTTTATACAAAGCAATACACATATAGAGGTACATATCTATAGTACAAATAAATGCTTATATACATAGGGATATGCTGTATATTTCTGTTTGCGTATGGTGCTTATGTGGGGAAGAGCCAATTCTTGAGTAGTTTTCTGAAGATAAGGTGGTTGTCCGTGGAGCTTATGTTGGGGGGGGGTAAAGAGTTCCATAGTTTGGCTGCTTGAACAGAGCAGGATGTGCCACCCGTGGTTTTTGCTTGTATCTTGAGATTTTGAGGCGAGGTGCCACTCTAGAGCAAAGGTTCCTTTGTTGAATGTGTTTGGTGATTTTATTCCTGATGAAGAATGGTCCCATTCCATGTATCGCTTTGTGGGTGATACAAAGCAGCTTGAACGTGGATCTTCTGGCAACCGGTAACCAGTGAGATGTGGTCTCGCGGTTTGATATGCAAGAGTAGTCTGGCAGTCGAGTTCTGAATACATTGTAGTCTTTTCATGGTCGTTAAAGGTGATCCGTGGTAGAGGCTATTGACGAAATCAAGTTTGGACAGAATAAGGGAGATGGTGGCTTGGACCTTGTGTGGAAATCTGAAATGGGGGAAGATTCGACGCAGAGTTTTTATAGTAACAAAACTTGATCTTGCTAGTTTGTCCACTTGGTCATTCATCGATAGCTTGGAGTCCATGGTCATTCCGAGGTTTCTTACTTCCTTCGATACTTTAGGTGATGATCTCAGTTCATCAGGCCAGGCGGCTAGTGGGTCATAATGTTTCCAATCGCCACACGTGAGTATTTCAGTTTTGGAAGCATTCAATTTGAGATGGCTCCAAGTCATCCATTGATCCACGGCTCTGAGAGAACTGAAAATTGGCGAGTTTCCAATGTCTTTGGGGCATTCCAGTTGAAGGAGTATTTGTGTGTCATCTGCATAGTTAAAGCACGTGAGGTGAAATTGATTGATCAGTACCGGTAATGACTTCATGTAGATGTTGAAAAGCATGTGCGAGATGATAGAGCCTTGAGGGACCCCTGATTTTGTGGAGTATGGTTTGGACGAGAAAGGTGGGATATGGATGACATTAGTTCTGTTTCGAAGGTAGGACGCCATCCAGTGTAGAGCAGTCCCCTCTATGCCGGCTTCTTAGAGTCTTTGTATTAGAGTGTCATGGTCAACCGTGTCAAAGGCAGCCGAGAGGTCCAAGAGGAGTAGCGTAGCAACCCCGTTGCGGTCAACTGTGTTCTTCAGGTCAACCCAGATGGCAAGAAGGGCAGATTCTGTGCCTCTTCCTGGACTAAATCCTGTTTGGAAGTCTGAAAGTATGGCATTCTCTTCAATGAATTGTGACATCTGGGCAAACGCTGCTCTTTCTATCAGTTTGCCCAAGAAAGGTCCATATGTAATGGGTCTGTAGTTGTCATAGTTCAGTGGGTCCAAGTTTGTTTTCTTCAGTAAAGGACGTATGTATGACTTTCTGAGTTCTTCTGGAAATATTCCGGTAGTTAAGGAATCGTTGATGATTCTTACTGGAGTGGCAGCAGAGGTTGTTAGAAGAATTGTCTTGAAAGTTTGCGGTGGAAATGGGTCAAATGCATGGAAGAGGCATTTAGGTGTGGTTGGTCTGTTGTGGTCTCTGCATTTGAGTGGAGTGCAGTTATGCAGTTAGCGTAGTGTCCAAGGGAGTCGTGATTTGTTATCTAGGGACTCAAGGTACATGTTGTAATATCTGGGAAGGGTTGAAGGTATCTAGATTTGTGAACCGAGGTTTTGTCTGCTGTAAATGTTGACTTCTAGTCCTAGGCGAGTACAATTGTGTTGCACATGATTGGCAAAAATATTTGGTTCATGGTTGTTGTCACTATCATTACAGCTGTGGACGTTTTGTCAATAGATGGCGTGGGAATGTTGTTCAGAGTGGATTTGGTTCACTTAAAGTATTTGCCTAGAGTGGATGGAAATGTGCTGTCGATAACTGGCACAAATGCATTTTCTGCGTTGGAAATAGATGTTTTATGAGGGTCTTTTAATGTATTTTATGGTATTGACCTCGACAGACTTTTGAGGTATTCCTGAATTGGACTGTTGAGGTATTCCTGAATTGGTTGTTCATGGTATGCCTCAATAGGTTGATCCAAGGTAAGTCTAGGTGGGTCAGACGTAAGCTGGGACTGAATCGGTTATCGGGGTGGAGGTGTAGAGGAAAGGGTGAAGTCTTTCAGTTGTCAGACTGGGCCTGAGGGTGTTCATGCGATGTATGGTCCTGGAGCCCAGCAAATGTTGACCAGTGCGGACGTGGAGGTGTCATCCATGGTGTTCATGGATCTGTTCTTTGCAGGCTTTGATCTGGGTCTGTAGTTCCCAGTGGTTGGAGCCAAAAATCCAGTTTTTTTTTAGAATTCTGGATTTTGCTGTCTTGGGGGCTGGGACATGTCCTAGTGGCTGTGGCCTTTTTTGGGGTTGGGTAATGTCTAGTATCTGGATAGTTGGGATCTGGTGTGCGGGACAGGAGCGTGGATCCATTGTCTTGGGGGTGGGTATGGGCTTCTTGTCTTCCGAGGACTTCATTGCCTTTGTGTGGGCATGGTTCTGGTGTGTCCTGGTGTTTGATCTGATATCGGATGTCTAAGGGGCATGAACTGGATGTGAAGGATAATGAACCTTTAACTGCTGTGAGGGATGGAACTGTTCCTTACAGGGGCATGGATCTGTCTGTAAAGACCTAGATTTGTAGTATAGGGGGAGCATATATAGCTTCAGTGTCTGGGATGGGTCTCTGGTGTCTGCAGCTATGGCTCTATATCTAGGGAGCCAAGACTCTTGCTTCTGGTAGGGGTTCACTCTCATCTCTGTCTGACAATGATCCAGCACCTGGCGATTTTGAACCTGTCTCATGTGGGGCCTTGATTAGGTAGTATGGACCATGAATCTGCAGTATGAGAACATTTTCTGTGTTGGGTATGGAGATTCTCCTTTTCGGTGCATGGGACTGTAATCTTTTAGGGCACTTACCTCCTCTCCATCAGGGTATAGGACTGTACTCTGTCGGGACGTGGATCTTTTCTGTAGGGTCTTTAGTCTGTTGTGTAGCTGGCTTGTATTTGCTCTCAAATAGACCTGCTTCTTCTCCTAGTGAGGCGTGACTCTGGGGATAAGAGCCCTTGATATGGTGTCAGGGTGTTTTGGTCCTGTCCCATATCCATGCCTACACCAGGTCCATATCTACCCGCTCCGACACCTTTACCTTTGAGGTATTATTTATTAGTCATGGATGACTTGCATTTGGTGTCTAAAAGGGCATTATTCTTTTGTGTAGCACTTTGTTGATTGCTTTCTGGCGTTACAGTGTGTTCCTGGAGGACTGTTCTAGAAGGGCACGATCTCTTACCTGGCAGTCAAAGTGATCCTACTAGTAAGGGACCATGGATCAGAAGTTTGAGCAGCATGAATCTGGTGTAGTGCGCCTGATGAGATTTTAAGGTGAAAGATTTTACTCCCTGTTTTTAAAAGTAAAGTTTAAATATATTAAAATAAGTTGTCTCATTTGCAAGAGATGCACATAGATCTCTTGAGCAGCTTGCATGAAGATTGTGTGTAAGGTGGTTAAATACCAGTTGTTTGAGGGTCTTGGAAAGAATAATAGCTTGTACTGTGAGCATCAGCAGGAGGTTTCTTTAAAACAATACAACAGCTGTTTTGTGAACAAAGGAAAAATGCTGAGGATGAGAGTGGTTGAACAGATGGTAGAACTAGTTCAAATACTAGAGATAAGAGGCAGATATTTCATTTTATGGCACCTACATGGGCGTGAGGATGTACAAGACTGTTTCACAGTGGGGAAAGTAGAAAAAAATGGATGAGGAACGAGTTGGTGTGCACGAAAGTATGTGACTGCTTTGATAGTAGCCATTGTGTAGATGTCGGTAGCTAAGTTGGTAGTCACGAGGAATGATGGCGTGACTGTTGTAGAAGGATGCGAGAGTAAAGAGAAAATGCTTTAGGCTAAGCCCTAGGGGTGTGAGTGGCGATTTGTGATACTGTCCTCAATAAAGACCAATTTTGTGGAGTTGAGTGTTGAAAAAAGATCAGTGAAGTGTCGTTATGTGTTAATTGAGGTTTTTAGTTATATAGCTCTTTCTTCAGAAAAAATACAGAAACCGCACGGCCAACGCGTTTCGTCCTCCGAGAGGACTCCATCAGGGCTAATGTATTTCTTTACAGCAATGTCACATCGAAGTCTTAAGTGTAAAAATGGATCAGTTCTCCCCTAAATTCTTGGAACACTCGTACTGCTCCTATATTGTTATAGGGAAATAGCAGGTGACCATATATAAATATCACAGCATAATATTCACACCCCGTTGGGTTCTGTAAGCTCAGACCGGATAAAATGACACATGGCGTTTGTAGGAGCAGTATGAGTGTTCCAAGAATTTCGGGGAGAACTCATCCATTTTACCATTAACCCTGATGAAGTCCACTCGGAGGACGAAACGCGTTGGCGGCGCTGTTTTTTAGGTCTCGCCTAAGGCAGCGCATGCGCTGCTCTGGTGAGACTTTTAGTAAGGGGGCTTCAAAAAGCTGACCACACGCTTTTGCTTGTGGCCTAATGCTTGCGGTTACGCGCACAGTTACGCGCACAGGCGCCATCTGGCTTTCCTCTCTTGTCATGGCTCATTAAGCGCATCGCTCGCGGGCACCCTTACAGCGCGCGCACATTGCACACCACCCGCGCCTCCTTGTTTTAAACTTTCAGCGCGAGGCGCGCGCGCTTGTTGTTAAGTTCCATCCCACTGCAACCATGGAACCCATGCCTAATAATTGTTTACACTGGGAGCACTCACGCACCTGCATGATCAAACCAAGCTTGTACAGTATAGTTTCAACTCCTTTGAGAGGATGTACCGATTTGTCTTGAACGTTCCAGTGCCCTACTTGCAACACAGTGCATGCCTATGAGACTTTAGCAAATACACTCGATCCTTTTAATAATTAAAAATTTTTGTAATCTGCCTCCTCGCGTGAGTCTACCCGTAATCACGCCCTCCCCTCGCATAGCCGTGCCCCTCTGATCCGCCACGTCATTACTGACACACCCCTACCCTGGTCACGTGACATTGTGGCATCACAGCACCCGGAAATGCTCTTAATTCACACAGCTACCGGCGCCCATCATCCCCGAACCGCACACGACTGTGGCGGTCCCACGCTGACCTGAGCGTTGCCCTACAATTTGGATTCACTCCAGAATTACGGTAAGCCCATCCCCACGATCTTTTTTCCCACTCGGCTTGTCCCGTACTCGGCCCCACTCTGATTCTCCCCCTTGACTTCCGCATCTTATCCCCCCTCTAGCACACCATTCCGGTTGCACGTCAAGGTTCCCAAGTCATCCGTACCGAGCCCTCCATCTGACTTCGCAGAGGTCTAATACCCTGACCCTGCATCACCCAATTTCTCCTCCTCAAAGTAAGCCAACCACCCTTGCCTTTTACCAAGCCTTTGCAGCCCACCACTTCTGCCTCACATCCCCTCCCTTTTCCACAGGACTCCCTACATCCACCGGAGCCTCACCTTCTCTCCCCTTCTCCACAGGACTCCCTACATCCACCGGAGCCTCACCTTCTCTCCCCTTCTCCACAGGACTCCCTACATCCACCGGAGCCCTCACGCCTTACTTCGCCCCCCACGAACAGCCTTCCTACCTGGCCTGTGGACATATGGCAAAGTCAATAGCTCTGGCTAAACACTTATAAGGCCCCAAAGGCGAGACCTGTTGGCTATGCCAATGCTTGTTTGATGTGTTGTAGAATAATAAAGAGAATTGTTTTGAGACTACCTTCCACAGCTCCCATGTAATTTTGATATTGGAGAAGAGTACATTGACACCGTTGAACTACATGCACTTTATTAAAGCAGGAGAGAAGAAACAAAGAACAAACTCTACAATACAATTGTTGGACTTTTGAGGGACTCCCTTTTGTGTGTGTTTTTTCTCTGTTTTAATGTATTTATGGTTTTGGAGTAGTTTGACCATTAGAGGGTGAGTGCTGTCCACCATTACCTTGTGGAACTAGCACCTGTGCAGCTGTCTTTAGCCAGAACTACTCTTGCTTTGGGATAATGTTAGCTCTTTCTCCACTTATGAATGTGAAAGCGTATTTTTGTTTGAAAGTTGCAAATGAGAGAACTGACCCATGCTTGAGGCCAAGATTTCTTTATTTTGAGTAAATGAGCAGCAGGATATTAAGAATTGAAAGCTGAGTGGTTATTGAAAATCAGAGAAAATGGAGTTGACAGATTATGAGCCTGGTTATAGTAAGACGGGCGAGAACTGGTTTTGCATTTGTGTCTTGTGACAGTGAATTTTGGTGGCTAATTTTCGAGCTGGGTGCATTTTTGCAAATGTGGGGTTAGACTATTATGACTGTTATGGAGCTGGTTATGGCAACCTGAGAGAGCAGATTTGTATTTGTGCCTAACTTTGAAAGAGGTATAGCAAGAAGAACAAGGAGAACCTGGAAGTCAGCGGGGACCAAGGGTGGAGTTATGCTTTACAGAACAAGGGTCCCACACAATATGGAATGCAGAAAAACAATTTCACAGTTTTATAATAAAAATTGGATATAACAAATGTTTTAATATACAGATAGGTATTTTAATGCGAAAATCTATAAAACAAGGGAATGATAACACGCGAAAAAATAGGGTGAGCAACCGTGGCAAGGCAGAGGGAAATCAGCCGATTTCCTTACCCCAGGCAAGTGACTTAAAACGTGACTTTTCAGTATATGTGAATATAAATAAACAAAAGTCACAATTGAGGTTACATCTCATACTCCACAATAGAATATAAATAGCGGTATAGAGTTGAGAATGTATGTGTCGACGACGTTTCAATCCCGGTGGGAGTATCTGGATCTCATCAGGACTAACAGACAGAACAGGTGCCTGAGAAGTTGCCTGGATAAGTATGAGGGAAGGGAAGGGGAAGGGAGAGAAAAGAAGCAATTGATAAGCAGAGGCTACCCGCGTAAACTGCCATGAAACGCGCGTGGTATTCCCCAAGAGAGACTTTGTTGAGCCCCAAAGAAAGAAACAACAGCGACAAATTAGTTTGTGTCACCACATTCTCCCCTATCTCCAACTCAGTCAGGAAGAGTATCCTCAAACATTGGCCCACGCTTAATGCAGGGAGTCTAAATTAAGTCACTTGCCTGGGGTAAGGAAATCGGCTGATTTCCCTCTGCCTTGCCACGGTTGCTCACCCTATTTTTTCGCGTGTTATCATTCCCTTGTTTTATAGATTTTCGCATTAAAATACCTATCTGTATATTAAAACATTTGTTATATCCAATTTTTATTATAAAACTGTGAAATTGTTTTTCTGAATTCCAAATTGTGTGGGACCCTTGTTCTGTAAAGCATAACTTTGAAAGAGGGACATATTTGGAAACATGTATGTACAAATGATTGGAGGATGGCCATCAATTGTTGGGGGGGTAAGGTGATGGTGAGCTTGCATCTTAGGCCAGAATTAGGTCCATGGAATTTCTGGAGTATGGGTGGAAACATAATTAGAGGAGCTTAACTAAAATATATTTTCTTTGGTGTCTTTAACATTTTTGATTTGATCTCTTAGAATAATGCAAGGAGGGGAGTTAGGAACAAGTAAAGGATATTGTTGCAGTCAGTGGCGAAAGATCCACTGTTGACGTGGTCAGAAACTGCACAGAATCTGGTCTAGCTTTTTGAAGGGAGCACTAATAGTTAGGGAGATGAATTTGAAGGAGGGTGGGCGAGTTGACTTAAACATTTGGCTATGAAATAGTTGTGGAGGGCAAAATTAGCATTGCTATCTTGCTATTCCAATGTCTGAGTGGAGGTGACATTTGTTCCTTCAACTGATCCATCAGTGTTTACTCTTAGCTGGTCGGGGTACTTCCCATTCTTCAAATGTCAATAAGATTGGCACAACAGTAGCACATAAGGGTTTTCATTTTATTTGGTTAATTTCGTCTCTGTTAAGCATTTCACCTCCCTGACGTGATTTGGTAAAGACCAGTTCACTGACTACAGACAATCCAGAACTCGGCAGCCAGGCTCATCCTCAACCTCCCACACAGAACTTCCATCACACAACACCTCATGGAACTTTATGGCTCCCCATACACCAACACATTCAATTCAAATTCCTCACACACACATTCAAGGTACTACACAACTGTGGCCCCACCGACCTGAACAGTCACATCTCCTTCCACCAGCCACCCAGACATCTCCGATCTGCAGGACTCGCATACACAGAACCAGCTCAGGAGGATGGGCTTTCTCTTGCATCGCTCCTAAAGCTTGGAATGGCCTCCCACTCAACATCAGAGTATCATCCTCTCTTTTTGTATTCCGCTAGAAGCTGAAGACCTGGCTTTTGAATTAACCAACCTACCATAGGCAGGGCTATGCACACACGCCTGCTCAGTGCCAAGATACCCCCGCGGGTGATACTTCGTTACAAATGCACATAACAGACACCACTGTAACTGCTCTGTCCGAGGTTGATTTTACTACCTTACCCTATACATAACTGGACACAAAGTATCTCGAACGCCATGCTGAAAGATTATCTTAAATAAAGTGATGCTTATCCCTTCTGAGCATGCTTTGACATAGGCATACAGCAGGTACGGAAGCTCTGTATTCCACTTCCTCTTCAATTAATTTTTCAGGATGAAGGCTTGTGAAAGATTTGCAGGCTATCCCACACTCGTCCTATGTGGATTTCTCAAATGTATGAACTTGGTCCTCCCCTGGTAATGCCTTTTTGTATGTAACAAGGAGAGCTATCGAGGTCAGTGGCAACCCCGCATGATGCAAGGTTCTTTGATTCTACTGCCATTGAAGGATGTTTGTAGGCCTCTAGGACAGATTGACCTCTCCAACCATTCGGAGTAGTTCAACCTCTACTTACTGTAGTATCAAGCTAACCTTGAATTCCTTTACTGCCCAGGATTGGAAAGTACAGTAGTCTGCCAGATGAATCTGTTGCTGGGAATGGCTACACGTTCTACTGTAAAATTCTGAGTTAAGTATAGGATTGTGCACCTTGACAAACAAGCATTAGCAAATCCAGAATGCTTGCCTTCCATTTATAGTCCTGAATAATATATTTCAAAGAGAACCACTGCAGTGGAAAAACAATCAATTGATTGGTTTATATATACAATGCATCTATGAGCTAAACAATTTGACATTTTATGATTCAGTGTATTTTTGAGATGTGAAATTGTTCCTTGTGTATTGCAATGCAAGCACCCCATAGGAGGTGGAATAATAGCCAATAGTATGAGGCGAAAGAGAGATTCCTCTAGACAGAGCCAAAGTTCACTCTTTGTAAATGGTCACATCAGGTGGTACAGAAAGCTGTGCTGTGAAGGTAGATCTGAAAAGGAAAGGGATCTGTCCTTTAATGGGAAGTCACTTTCGGAACAAATGTATCCCTGTGTATTGTAACAGAAGAACTATTGTGACTAGGGCACAGGTTTCATTCATAGTGGAGGCTTTCCAGCCCCCCAACCCCCAATGCCGCAGCACTACTTAATGGCGGCCGCTGCGTGGTGAAAGTGCAGTCCACTATCCCTTAGTGGACTCGCTCCTTCCACAGCCCAGCGCCATCTGGTAGCTGCTGCTGTCCCCATCTGCAGCTGCTGGTGCTACTGACCCGAAGGTCAGGAGTTCGAGGTCCTTCTCCACCCGCAAGCTCCTGCCTGCACCTCATCCCTGGTGGTCCAGTGGTAGAGCGTCACTGCTCTGCTGCTTGACTGCCCTCCTGTCCCTCTGTATGCTGATTCTGTCCCTCTTTCTGCTTTTTCTCTTTTGCTTTTCTACCTTTGCTTTTAATCTTTTTTCTTCCTTCTTTCCTGTCCTCTCCCTCTTCGCCCCTGCGATGCCCCACCCCCTCCAGTGTCCCTTCCTGCTTTTTTGCCTCCCAGCTGTCCAGCCCCCCCACCCTGCAGCACTACTTAATGGCAGCCAAAGGGGTGCCAAAGGCAAACCCGCCCAGCGCCACGGACCCTGCTTCTCGAACACTCCATCGCTACGACGCCAGCACCCTCCTCGCCCTCAACCCTGAACACCACGCCGCCTGCCATCTAGCATCACCGAAGATGAGCCTTGGACCCTTCGCCTGCCGGAACTACAACCGCACCTTCAGCCACGCCAACACACCAGCTCCTCTCGCCACCCTGCTGACTTACAGCTCACCCATCCGGCTCAACTGCATCCTCCTCTACGTGCGGTCCCTCCACAAACACGCCACTGAAATATGGGACCTCCTTGACGCCGCCTCTCCTGACATCGCTTTCTTCACGGAAACCTGGACCGACCCCTGCTCCGGACATTGACATCCCGACGGCTACAAAATCACATGCAAGGACCACACCGGAGGAGGCCTCGCCATTGTCCACAAAAGCACACTCCGATTGACCACGCACTCTAACGACGACCATGGAACACCTCCACTTCAGATCCGAACCAAACCCAACACCACCCTCTGCGGCACCCTCGTCTACATGCCCCCCTCCCCGCCTTTACCAACACCATTGTAGACCTCATCGCACCCAAGGTGCATCCACTGTCTACATCCTACTCTGAGACCTCAACTGCCACCTGTACAACCCCAGTGACCAGAACACCACCTCCCTCCTGGAGAACCTTGCCAACATCGGACTCAAGCAGCTAGTCACTGCACCGACCCACACAGCCAGACACACGCTCGATCCAGTCTTCTCCGCCAGCGGGAACTTCAGCTACGCTACAGCCACACCACCGAACTCTCCTGGACCGACCATCAGTGCGTGCATCTCGCCTTGCCATGCCCACCGTACACCACCGTCATCATCACCGCCCCCGTCGCAGCTGGATTAAGGCCATCGAAGATTTTCTCGTCAACTCCCTCAGCACAACCACTCTGCCAATGCCTATGTACGCCAACACCGCAGCACTCCACCTCCACTGTTGGATCTCCAACTGTGCCGACACCATGGCACCCCTCAAGAAAAGACCAGGCAAACAACACTCCAAGAAGGCCAGCTGGTTCACTCTTGCCCTCCAGATGCACCTGCAGGTGTGTCGAGAAGAGATGGCGGAACAACAGAACCCCAGAAACTCTCGCAACCTTCAAATCCGCCGTCAACGTACATCACCTTCTCCTGAAAACCACTGAGAAAACGACCCTCCAAGACAGAATCAATGCCAATGCACACAATGGCAAAGAACTGTTCGCCATCGTCAAGGAGTTCGTCAGGCACAACAGCGAGACCACAGACGTTCACCCTCCTCCCTACCCCCCCCATATGATCTCTGCAACAAACTCAGCACCTTCTTCCACCACAAGATCAGGAAGATCTATGACTGCTTCAACACCCTAGACTCTGCCACCACGCCCTCCACCATCGCACACAACCAAGCCGCACTCCAACAGACCGTGCTCTGCTGGACCCTGCTCACAACAGAGGACATGCTTAAGACCATGAATTGCATCCACTCAGTAGCCCCGTCGGATCCCTGCCCATACCACATCTTCCACAGAGTAGCCGCCGCCATCTCCCCCCAGCTTTTCCGTACCATCAACTGCTCCTTCGAAACAGCCACCTTCCCCGACGACTGGAAACACGCCGAGATCAACCCCCTACTGAAGAAGCTGTCCTCAGACCTCACGGACCTCAAGAACGTAAGACCCATCTCCCTCCTCCCCTTCCCAACCAAGGTCATAGAGAAGGCCATCAATAGCCAACTGTTCAAGTTCATCAAATTGAACCACGTCCTGGACACCTCCCAATCCGGCTTCTGAAGCAACCACAGCATTGAGACTGCACTCCTCGCCGCCACTGACATCCGCTCCCTCCGCGACTGGGGCGAGACAACGCAGCCCTCATCTTACTAGACCTCTTGGCCGCCTTCAACACCGTCTCACACCGCACCCTATCACAAGACTCCATGATAAGGGTTTGGACTGGATCCATTCCTTCCTCACCGGCCAGATCCAGCGAGTTAGGCTACCACTGTTCCTCTCAGAACCCACGGAGATCAGCTGTAAAGTTCCCCAGGATTCCTCCCTGAGCCTTGCCCTCTTCAACGTCTACATTACACCCCTCGCAGCCATCGTCTCCTATGCCAATGACACCCAGCTGATTCTCTTCCCTCACCAATGAACTCACAACCGCTAGAACCAACTGTCACAGTGGAATGAAGGCTGATGCTACCTGGATGAAAGACAGCTGCCTCAAGCGCAACCCGGACAAGACCGAAGTACACCCCTTCAGCCTGGGACGAATCCTGGTGGCTAGCTGCTCTGGGATCTCCCCCCACCCCGACGGACCACGCACGCAACCTCCGCATCATACTGGACTCCTCGCTCACTATGAACCCCCAAATCAACGCAGTTTCCTCAACCTGCTTCCACACACTCCGCCTGCTTCGAAAGGCATTCAGATGGATCACCACAGAATCCAGAAAGACGGTCATCCATGCACTCGCCACCATCAGACTCTACTACCGCAACGCAATCTACGCCGGCGTCACCCAGAAACAGCTCAAACTACTGAACGTCCAAAACTCAGCAGCCAGACTGGTCCTCAACATCCTCCTCCGCAGCCACATCACGCGACACCTCCCACATCTCCACTGGCTCCCAGTCAAAAGGAGAATCGCTTTCAAGCTCCTCACTCACGCCTACAAAGCTCTACACGATGAAGGACCAGCATACCCGAACCACCACCTCACATTCCACATACCCGCCAGACAACTCCGATCCTCCCAACTCGCCTCCATCCCCAGGGTCCACAAGACTAGAACCGGAGGAAGGTCGTTCTTCTACCTTGCCGCCAAGACCTGGAACACCCTGCCCCTCCACCTCATGCAATCCGCGTCGCTGACCCAATTCAGGAAGGACCTCAAGACCTGGCTTTTAAAACGATCCTCCACCCAGTCCGACCAGTAGCCCCCCTCCCCCAGCTCCTTGAGACCCTCACCCTTGATTGATTGATATGTAGTATTGGAGGTGGGGGCGCATGAATTTGTTTTGTGGAAGGGGAAATTGAGGCGGGGACCCATTTCTGTTGAGGGGTCCAGGATCTGTTGTGTGAGGTGAAATGTAGGCAGAGAACTGGTCTTGTGGAACTGGTGTCCGAGATATGTTTAAGGGGGGACAGTGAGACAGAAGTCTACACTGCACTTGTCTGGTCAGGGATATTTTGTTTAAGGGCAAAAATCGGTACATATCTGTTATTGGAAGAGGTAAGGGATCACTTGTTTGTTGGGGGAAAGCAATCCGGGATCTGTGTTTTATCTTCTAAGTAGAAACGCTTCATTGATCAGGAAGGCCACATAACGTTTGAGAGGAGGAGCGAATAAAAATAGACCAAGGGATGTATGGATGTAGCAGAAAGGAATGAAGGAGACGAGACAGGAGAAGAAAGCTGAGCTGAAAGAGGAAAAGGCGTGTAAATAATAGCACAAAAGACTTGCATGAACAAGAACTGCCGAAATAATAAAGACCTGGACTGAGCAGAGGAAAGGCCTAAAAAGAAAGAAAACGGTCCGAAATAATTAGAAAATGCCTCGCATACATATTTATTTATATACACATATGCTTAGAGTTGGTGTTTTTTCTTGCTGTTTGGTGACGTGGTCTGACAAGCTCTGCGTGTCCTCTTGTGCAAACCCCTGCAGTTTGTCTGCCGTCGAGTGCGACGCCTGCCCTTGAGGCCAGTAATTGGGCCAGGCGGCATTTTACCCTCTAAATCCTCCCTGTGTCTCCTCCCACGGAATCTTTTCTTTTTTCTCATAACTGCACGAAATGTAGACGGTTTACGGGTAAGCAAGGGTTAGAATTTGAGTGGTGATGGAAGAGGGAGTAATGGCTTCGACTAAATGTGGGTCTGTGGAAGATGGGCCATGGATATTTCCACTGTGTTGTGTTTTACACCTAAGCTCTTTTCACCCTGAAGAAACTGTCCCAGGGCTCAGAGTTTCACATGCTGGAATTCAGGACACCCGAGGACCTGACTTCCTCCTGTAAAACACTATGCATTCCTGTTACTGACAATAAAGCAAATTGTGGGTTCTTCCGTCATCAGATTGTCCATGCTAAACCTGGTTTGTCCCGCAGCCTTGCGGCTGTACATCTGTTTAACAGGTTTTCTTTTAACCGTTGTACTGCGACGTCTGTGCATGAGGTGTAGATTTGAAGCTGAGTTACCAGCATTGGCAAAGCAAGGATGTCTGGCTTTACCATGCTAACATACTGGAACGCAGGTTTGCAGAAAGGTTTTGCCAATGCTGGGGTGGAGGGAGGGGAGGGGAGAGGGAGGGGAGAGGGGGGAGGGGAGAGAGAGAGTGAGTGAGGGAGAGAGAGAGTGGAGAGAGAGAGACTGACCCCCTTTCCTCAAATGACACCATCTTTCAGCTATTTGTGGTGGCACCGCTAGACACTTTCCTACAATTACTTTAATATAGCACCAACCCTGACGAGCTCTCTGCAGATGAATAGCAAAGCAGGCACAGACCTTGCTAAAGTAAAAACTCCAGGTGCATCAGAAGTGGCAAGTGTCTGTGGCCACACAAGCCTTCTCAAAGGTCCACACAAGTTGAGGTGCTGTGGAAGCACCATGGACTGCACTCTAACATGTTTAGCTTGCTTCACAGACCGTCACCCTCCTACGGTTGCTGGCTGCTACAATTCCCTTTACTTTTTCAGTATTATAGTAGTGTGATGGAAGCTCCCAGTGCTGTTTCTGCTGTGTGTGTGCTGAGCTTTCGCTGCTATTGCCTGTGCTCTGTTTATGCATATGTGTTTGTGTATGCAAAGGAAGCTTGTACCACTGCTGATTGTGATTTACTTGGTCTGTCGGCTGCAGTGAAAAAGCAAACCAAACAAGCATTGGCATTGCCAATAGGTTTAGCCAGAGATATTGACTTTGCCTATGTTTTTAATCTGTGCTGTACATCAGTCTGCATAATGCTGAAAAGTTATAATAAAGAAGTTGAAAGCATTTTTGTTACTTTATATATGACGAACAAAACATTACGTACAATCCATCTCCTGTGATTCTACCGACTCGAAGCAGGCAGTCTCACCACCATGGTTGGCTCGATGGAAAGGCAACTCGTAATCCGGATAGCGGTAACCTTGTCTGTACCGCCCTCTGACAGCTGCTTTCTACCTGCCGCCATAGCGGCGGTCTGCGAATGGCTGGCGGTGGTGTTGGTACTCCGGCGGTCTTCCCTCCCGCAACCCTCCAACACTGTAATTCAGAGGGCGAACTGCCAGCTAGGCGGGAGGGGAATCTAAAACCGCCGTGAGGGTGGGACCATCACCGCCAAACTTGTAATCGGGCCCTTAGACTACGCATTAGCCCATATTCAGATGATAGCCGAATGAACTGCCTGGAAACCTCCAAGCCACACTAAGCCCATTATTTTTTGCTAAAGTTTCCAATAAAATTCACAAGGAGTAAATGTGTCTTTTTCACCGCTTTTTCACATAATCCTGATACAGTAGACTATTAAATGCTTAAGGTAGCTAATTCAGCCTGCACGACTGATGTGTTGTCGGTGGCACCATAAATTCCCCTCTGCGCGCGTGAATCACTTTCTTTGGATTTAGACGTCAACGGTAATTGTGTTGGAGAGTTCAGTCAAACGTCACCCGCGGAGGAGATTCGAACTGAACTTTAACAATTGGTGCACCTAGTCACCCAAAGGTCCTGGCGCTACCATTTTTGACATCGGTTGATTGTTTTGTTTTTTGAGGGGAGAGAATACTTCGGACATTTGGAGAACTAAAACGTAAATAAAACCGAAAGTTTGCCAATTACGTACGGCAATCCGTCCTTAGTAAAAGCCTTTTCCGGAGCGCAGATGTGGTGTCCCCCCGCCGTGTTCCGTCATCGACACCGGTCTGGTTCTTGTTAGCGGCCAGGCCGGCGCGGCCATCAGCACCGAGGGCCCCTTGTGAAATTAGGCACACGTGTGCACTCCAGGCCTGAAGCTGTTGTCGGAAACAATCACGCTTTCCATGTCACTAGCGGCGCTCCCTTCTCGAGAGACCCATTCACCAAGCGGGAGAAGTTCGATGTGTTCTGTGATGCTTAACGAATGGAAGACCGGATGTTTACGGTCAGGTTGTCTACACACAAATGTACATTTTAACAACCACCGTCTGCACTGTCTATAGCGCCAGAAATCACGCACATGCACTGCTATTAGCTTCTGTCTCTCAGGAGTTCCAAACTCACTTTTAGTAGTTTGGTATAGTAACGTGAAAAATAAATCAGAGATAACAGTTTATAGTAACGAAAGCTGTAAAGTCATTAGTAACAGGATACTGGATACCTGTAGACGCTGAGGGCACCACTCAAAGGGGTTTCAGTGGAGCGCGGACGGAAGTCCATGTACAGCGTTTACCTTGCTGGAGCGAGCAGCGGCAGGCGCGATAATTGCAAACAAATGGCGCCGCTGCTCGCTCCCGCAAGGTAAACGCTGTACATGCACAAGTACTCATTGGAAACAGTGCAGTACATGCATGAGTTTCCAACAAAGTACGGAGTGATTCCAGAAGGTCACTCCAATGTAGCGCTTGCGCGCTGCGTAGGCGAGACCTAAAAAGTATTGTTGAGAGTAACTTTGAGGTAAAGAATTTAATGTGTGATGATTCAGTGAACCTTTAAGATGTGAAATAGTACCTCATGCACTGCAATGCAAGCAATCCAAGGGAGGTGGAGTGATACACCAAACATCCAGTAACATAAGGTGAAAGAAACGTCAAGAAAATATTTTTTTAAAACCTTTATTTCACCTTTTTATTTCAAAACGGTTAATAAACAAAGGCTATCAAGCAGTTCATTGCATCTTAATCGTATCATTGTCCTCATCACTTCGCGATTCAAGAGCTTTCAAAGCAAAGCACTGCTTCCACCCTGTATCAATGTCATTGGAATAACAGCAAACAACAACTAAAGAGTGAACTCAAAAGAAACAAAAAAGGGCAAAAAAGAGAACACAAGGAAAACCATTAGTGTTTAAAAGAACCCTCACTCACCAACCTAGTTGGTGACATGCTTCATCATTGGGTCCCCACCAGAGAGGCCGAGTGCCTCTCCGGTGTGCTACGACGCCTGATTACAGCGGAGCTGGTTTACTGTGATTGGTGTAAGTGATAGTGAAAATTAAAAGATGCCTCGGTTTATTCCCAGAAAAATTTAATGGTGGAAAACCAGGCAACAGTAAAAACAACAAGTGTATTGGATGGTCACTGCCCGGCTAATTTGTCCAAGCACATCCAATGTGTGAAATGTAAAAAAAGGTGGTCAACATGTTTCTGCTTCAAGGTGCGAATAGCGAAGCTTTCATCAGGACCAACCCACCACGGCGGTATGTGCACGCTAAGGCACACCCTAACCTGTGGGGGTATAACAAATAAACTCACGGTTTACTTGTTCAGACCTTCAGAACTTCTGAAAGCCATTATAAATCTGTAAAGATAATCAGACAAAAAAACAGAGACATAAACTGTTTACTGCAGATAAATCATAGCTTTTTTGTATAGGCAACCCTTTTGTTTGGTCAACACCTTTGTTAAGTGCCTATTGTTGTTCACATTGTGCTCTCCATAAAGTTATTTACAAACTGCAAAAACCCTTATCTGCAGTCCTAGTACCGTACTTGACATTCATACAGTGTGCCAATCGGGTGCACTCATTCACCTGATCGCTTACTCATGAATAATAGCGTGATACTCATGTGAGCACGTTCACCTCCAATATTGTGGAGAGTCTTTCGTGAAAATCTAAAAACAGTAGAACATGACTAACGGGGCGTCGATGTAAATACAACACCCATGTGCAATTATAATGGCATATAAACAGGCAATCTCAGGTGTCCGACAAAACACTCAAGAATACTAAATTAAGAATAATTATAAACATGGAAAAATCGAAGGCTTACGGGAAGTTGGACTCAACTCCGCAACATGGGTCCCAGTGGGAGGCGCTTGACATCTGTTCAAGCCCTGTGGAGTTAGAAAAGGGGAAGGGGGAAAGGGAAGGAGGAAGGGTTTTTTTGGGGGGTGAGTACAACAAAAACGCTCACTCCGCTGGACCGTGCTACTGCCCCAAAATGACTCCTATTTACTCACTTAAATGTAGTCCAGCGCCCGTTCGGCACCTACTCATAGCCCTCCATGGATCCGAATGTTAACTCGGAATCCGGGGCGCTCGGTATAAATACCGGCAGGCTTAGCGCTACGCACGTGTGAGCTGATCATTAGGCACCTGGGGAACGTGAAAACACGAAAAATACTAGACCGCTACCCTCAATCTTTAAGAAAAAACCAACTGCGCATGCGTTTTCAAAAAAGGGGGAGGGGGAAGCGCTGAATGGAGTGTAATGATGTATATAAACTGAACAGAAAGGTCCCAAAATCGCTAACATGACACACATGTCTGATCAAAGGGATAACTGGCCAAAAGGAAGGGAGCAATATAACTACCCTTAACAAACAGTAGAAGGACATAAAAGCGCAATAGCAAAGGAAATATTATTTCATCAACATGCCAGACTACAGCTAACTTATCTGGTAAAGCTATGGATGGATAGAGTTTCATAAAGCTGGAATAACAAGAATCTTAAGCAGGGTGAATGTAAAAACCTTTAGATACCAAAGCTGATTAGCGCCTCATGACCGTGCCCCAGGGTATATTGTCATTCAGCCCACGTAGATTAGTAGAAAGTCTATAAATCCAACGTTGCTCCTTTTCGAACAACATATGTGGCGAGGTGTTACCTTGTTTCAATTGTTCTATCACCGTCCATCGTAAATCATTGGTGGTGTGATTACAACGCAAAAATGTTCAGTAAGTTTCGTGGTGTTCTTGCGACACCGGATATTACTGCGATGTTCACATACTCGTTGTTTTATTGTACGTGTCGTCATCCCAACATATCTGGAACCACAGGGGCATGTGATTAAATACACCACATTGGTTGAGTTACAGTTGGTGTGGGTGCGTTGTATCCACGTCTTACCGGGTTCAAGATCCAGAGTTTTAGTAGTGGCAGTCAAATGACACACACTACAAGAGCCACAAGGATGATGTCCAGTGACTTTTGGAAGTCCCCAGGCACTGAGAACAGTGGTGCCCTCTTCAGGTCCAACTCTCCTTGGACGTGTGTGAACCAGCGTATCCCTGATGCTCCTGGCTTTCCTATAAGAGAAAAGAGGTTTCTCCCACTTGATGTTATTACTTTCAAGGATACGCCAATGTTTCCTGATAGATTTACTCACAGCATTCGCAGCAACACTATACGTGGTGACACACGTGAGTGGTATATCCTCAGCCAGTCTATGATTTTCTTCCAATAAGACTTCCCTTGGTTGGTTCCTGGCTCTCTTGGAACTCCTGGTTAGAATGTTGTCAGGGTAACCACGTTTGCGTAATTTCGTTGTCAATTCCTTCGCTTGATCACGAAAATCCTCCACTCGACTGCAGTTACGCCTTAAGCGCAAATATTGGCCATAAGGCAGATTCTCTCTGAGTGGTCTTAGATGGAAACTGGCGAAGTGTAACGAGTTGTTCTTCGCTGTAGGTTTGTAATAAGTTTTAGTAAGAAGCTGATCGCCTACTTTCCTTATAATCACATCTAGGAAGATCATCTCTTCTCTGTTGTAGCAATGAGTGAAACTTAAATTAGGATCACAGGTATTGATCCAGTTGAAAAACTCCAGGAGGGCAGTCTCAGGTCCTTGCCAGATGACGAAACGTCATCAATGTATCTTTTCCAGAAAGACACATAGGTCAAGTAAGGGTTGTTGGCCGAAAGTATGTATTTGCACTCAAAATCATGAACATACAACCCGGCCACACTTGGGGCGAAGGTGCTGCCCATCGAAGTCCCCGTTGACTGAAGGAACAGATCACCTCTATACTCAAAAAAGGTTTGTTTGAATGCAAGTGTGGCACAGTCGATAATAAAACTCCTGGGTGTTGTAAAAATCCAAGGCTCTGCATCTAGGGCCTCCCTGAGGACCCTAATGGTCTCATCCTGAGGGATACAGGTGTACAGACTTTCAATGTCCAGCGAGACCAAAAATACGGGCTCGTTGTCGACTGTGAGATCTTGAAGGAGAGCTAACAAGCTCTTAGTATCTTTGAGATAGGTATTAGTCTTCTGGATCAATGGTTTTAGAAAGAAATCGCAATAACGGGACAACGGCTCCAATAATGAACCGATACCTGATACTATTGGACGCCCGGGAGGGGCGTGCGATTTTTATGTGTCTTAGGCAAAGTATAGAAATACGGAATAGTCCCCTTCCCTGTCGTGAGGAACTCCGCTTCATGTTTGGTGATGTATCCTCTGGTTACTGCATCATCAACCAGATTTTTAATGGTAGTCGATAGCAAGGGTGTGGGGTCCAATCCTAGAGGAGTATAGTTGTCACGATCACCTAATAGGCGTCTACATTCCTTATCATAATCGGCAGCATCCTGAATGACAACCCCTCCCCCTTTGTCAGCTGGCTTAATGACAATGGAGGTGTTAGACTGGAGGGATTGCAAAGCTTGAAATTCAATGGCGCTCAAGTTTTTAAAGACACCCATTTCTTCAAATAATTCTACATCATTAAATACTGCCTGTTCAAAAGCAGTAATTTCAGGTGGAATAGTGTGTGGAGGAGGGGTAAAGGTTGATTTTAGGCGAAAACTAGTGTCACTAGTAGAGGTAGGAGCCTCGCTGGAGGGTTGTTTCTCAAAGAAAAATTTGAGTTTCAACTTACGAAAGAACTCAGCTAATTCACAGTGCAGCTTGAAGCGATCCAAGCGTGCTGTAGGCACGAAACCAAGACCTTTTTCCAAAACTGCCATCTCAGTTTCAGTGAGGATGGCCGTAGAGAGGTTTACAACTAGGCTCTCAGATTGCTGGGTCCTGCTGATTGGTCCCTCGATTTGCTCCGCGTATTGTCGCCCACTACCTCCTCTTGATCCCAATGGACTTGGTTTTGTCCCCTTCTTTTCCCGCGGCCTCTCCAGCCCCTCTCTAAAAAAGGCGGTTGGTACCTGTTTTGTGGATGTGCGGGATGTGGCATAAAATTGGGGTTCCAACCCATAGTTGGAAAAGGAGGGGGTTGGTACGGATTATGGAACCCACCCACCCCGGGTACAGGGTACGATGGCCACATCTGAGGGTATTGTGCATGTTGTTGACGTCTATTTCTCCCCCTACCTCGTTGTCTCTGCCTGAAGCTATCCCCACTAGACCCGCTAGTAGTGGACGCATCATCATCTGATGTATCCATGCCATTAGGATTCCTAAGTGGTGGTGTATAGTCAGGATTGGCATAGGGGTATGTCTTAATATACGAAAAACGTTTAACATCTTTCTGAAACTTTTGGGCTTTAGATTGGGTGAGATTATCTTTATATTCATTAATCTCCTTGTTGAGTTCCTCCAACTTTTTCTTATACCCAGTCAAAGTTGTTCTAAAATGTGTCTCAGTAAGCTGAATCTCCACCATTAATGCCTCTGAAAGTCTTAGGGCTGTTTTAATAATCAACACCAACCAGTCGCGGGTGCAATGCCACGCGATCTGGGCCCATTCTTTCCTAAATACCGCATCCTCCAGGAAGATGCGGGGGCATTGGTGACCAATAGACCCTTAGGTGCCACATTATTACGCAGATATTCAGTCAATATAGTGCCATGTAAGATAGTACGAATGCGATTGCGTTTCTGTTCAGTAAGTTTTTCCCATTCACTAGTCTGTGAAATTGACAGTGCTATTGAAGGGTCTGAAAAAAGGGAGGTATCTGCCAGAAGGGCATCTACCTCTTCCTTCGAATATGTAAGCCCCAAATTTTCCATGTTTACTGCCAAAACCAAAAAGTCAGAGGTTCACTTAATTAGAACAAATAATCTCTCGCAGCTGTACGCTGCCGCAGACAGAATTAAACAACAGGAGAGCGAGGGAAGGCAAAGAAGTCACTCTTAATCCCCCAGGTATATATCAAACAACAACTAAAGAGTGAACTCAAAAGAAACAAAAAAGGGCAAAAAAGAGAACACAAGGAAAACCATTAGTGTTTAAAAGAACCCTCACTCACCAACCTAGTTGGTGACATGCTTCATCATTGGGTCCCCACCAGAGAGGCCGAGTGCCTCTCCGGTGTGCTACGACGCCTGATTACAGCGGAGCTGGTTTACTGTGATTGGTGTAAGTGATAGTGAAAATTAAAAGATGCCTCGGTTTATTCCCAGAAAAATTTAATGGTGGAAAACCAGGCAACAGTAAAAACAACAAGTGTATTGGATGGTCACTGCCCGGCTAATTTGTCCAAGCACATCCAATGTGTGAAATGTAAAAAAGGTGGTCAACGTGTTTCTGCTTCAAGGTGCGAATAGCGAAGCTTTCATCAGGACCAACCCACCACGGCGGTATGTGCACGCTAAGGCACACCCTAACCTGTGGGGGTATAACAAATAAACTCACGGTTTACTTGTTCAGACCTTCAGAACTTCTGAAAGCCATTATAAATCTGTAATTGGAATAACAGCTACATCTTTGTACCATATCAAATTAAAGCCCTATTGCCCCATCCTCAATTTACAATTTTACATTTACATCACCCGCCACTGCCCTCATCCCTTGCTCTTCTAAGTTATTTTCAGTAACCTGCCTGTCTTCTTTCTGCGCCCCAGTCTTGCCCGCATCCCCTCTATTGCTCTGTCTTACCTCTTCTTTCCAGAGAGGGCCCCATACATCCTTGAGCCTGTTGCATACTGGTTGTAGCATCGCAAAACAGTCTGCTGATTCATCACAGCAAACAGCATCTCTTAACCAGGCCTTAGTAGTGTGCGGTTGTCCCTTGAGTCAGCCCATGGCAACTCTTTGTTTTGTCAATTACATTATCACTGTTTGTGTATAAACCTGCGCTGGGGACCCGCAACATAGACCAAAAGGAACCGACCTAAGATTCACACTTCGTTTGTTACCAGTAATATCCTTAGGTATATTGTTCACCTACATCCAGTAGGCTGCAACAACCAGACACAGCTAGGCCAGGTGAAAGTTTCAGGGCATTGGTCATCGGTGGCATTTCTCACTTTGTGACGCATCAAATTTGTGCATTAGTGCAGGGTAGTAAGACGGATGGTTAAGAACACTACAGAGAAGCAACTTGTGACTGGTTGAGCGAAATCAGGCTCACCTATGTGCAAACAACATTCCCAGTGCTTGTCATCTATGGGATGTCCCAAATCTGTTTCCCTTCTACTTCTCAGTGGGAGATCATCGGTTCAATTACATCAGAGCATAGTTTATGATGTTTAGAGACCCATCTACTTGTGGACCTCAGTTATTGAGGTATGTAAGAGCGGTGTATTTGAGGACGCCAGAGAAAATTTTGGAAAGGCCTGCCTGAGTCGGCAGTATATAAATTTCCTGACTAGTATCCATCCCTGCTTTGTAGTTTTCAGGAGTTAAGAGGCCCCCAGGAAACAAATGCCAAATTTGTGTAATATCCTTCTTAAGAAGTAAGGTCATTACCTCGCGTTGGGGAGACAATGGAGAATGGGCCAAGAGCAGGACCATGGAGTACAATATTTTGAAGCCTGCCTTATTGGCAAATTCCACCATGCCTATTACGTTTGTCTTGTAAAATGGTTTCCATTTGACGGTCTAGGTTGCTTAACTAACAGCCAGCTCTGATACTGTACTATCACTGAGGTAGATGCGCTGTGGAAATATACCATACCGCTGCAAGATGGTTTCTTTGGTGGTCTGGCACTGTGAATCCTTCTTTCACCAGTGGACTTGTAAGAATCTCACATCTTACCCTGGGCTGTTTTTCCACCCATATCAATAGGGACAGTGTTGTCTCCAGGTTAGTGAAAAAGCAGTTGTTCAGGGTCATGGGGCTATTGAAGAGCTAGAGAAACTTTGTCAGCAACATTGTTTTTATGGGAGCTATATGTCCTGCCTTCGACAGCTGTAATTTTTATCCTACACTCAGTTTGCAATTCAGTTCTCTCTGTCATACTGGGAGGGAACTCCTCATCAGGCCTGGCTTTTACCTTTATAAGGGGTAACAACTCTGCCTTCTCTCAATTAATAAACAGGCCGGAGTACACCCCAAAATAGATTATCTCCCTGATTAATGGGGGTCAATTCTCACTAGGGTTTTCTGCTTCATCATTGTGAGTAAGATATGGAGTTTAGAGAGGAAGAGGGCACCCCATCCAGCTTTGTTTAGGTATAAACATTCAGGAGATGAGGTTCGAGGATAACTTTTTATATGATTTGTAGAATTTGACTAAAAGCCCATCTGATTCAATGGTGCTGATTATTTTCTTGAACTCTTTTGGGGCAACTAGAGCTTCTCCAATTTCATCCCGTCACCCACACAAGGACAACCTCCTCCAAGTAAGCACCAGTTTCCTCCGGCCCTATATTGCATTTGGCTGTGTAAAGATTTGCATATTAATAGTAAATTCTTGCTGAATTTCTTTGTTTCTACCCCTCACCCCTGTAACGATCGGTCACCATGGGGAGGGGTATCTCTTAACTGCATTCCTAAGTAGCTCTGCTATGGTTCTGCTAGCCTGATTCCCCCTTGCTATAGCTGCGAGCTAGTGCATATTTGCTGAGGTATATTACCTGTCCGCCCATTCTTTATACTTGTCAACCGGAGTTCAATAATACAATCCATTATGCATCCTTGGAGGTGTTCTGCATGCCTTATCTCAAGAATAGCTCATTCTGATTCTCTCTTCTGAAGCTGTTGGTGAATATCTTAGCATTTTTTAATGTTTGGCAATTGACATACCAAGAATATTTACTTTAAAGGCCTTCCATAATGTAGCTTATTGAAGTAAACATCCCACGTTCTTGAAAAATTCAACAATCACCTCCCACACTTTGTTATAAAACACTTTATCATGCAACACAAGTTAAGGAAATCTCCATCCCCACCCAGTAAGGCAGTGTAATCTGGATTTTAAGCCCCAGTACCACTGGGTAATGGTCAGATTGCGTATGCTGGGATATAGTGCACTATATTCGGACAGTTTGATATCGGGTCCGAGGAACCAGTGGCCTGTTCCTAAAAAGTTATTGTGTACTTAGGAATAAAATTAAAATACATTCTCCTCTCCATGCTTCACTTTTGGTAAGCTGTGTTCTTCCAGCATGTTAGTGGTTTGATCTGTCCTATATTTCCTACTGGTGGCAAAACTGATCTGTTGAGTAAAACATCCACAACTAAATTAAAGTCTCGCCCACATCTACATCGCGACTCTCTTCCCCTGTCCCCCCCCCCCCCCTTTAACATTTTACAGAAAGGCATCTAGTTCTTAAAAAATATTGAGGCGAGTCTGTATTAGGGGCACATACATGTAAAGTAGACCATCATTTGCAGGAAGCCTCCCCCCCCCCCCCCCAGTACCACAAAGAATCTACCTTCGGTGTCAGATCGCATATCGAATGAATAAATGACTGAATTGTACTGATATAATAATAATGGCTACTTCCCATGTACAGGAGCTGTATGATAAAAAAATATCTACATGACCTCTGTTTCTGAGCAAAGTCCCATGGGTCTTCTGGGTGTAGGTTGGCCTCCTGGAGCAGGACGGTATCAAATTTGAGTCTTTCTATATGGGCCAAAATCTAGCCTTGCCTTCTTTGGGTTTATATACCCTCATATATTCCAGGTAAAAAATGTAAGCCTATGTGGAACCGTGTTTGCCAAGTGTGTGGCATATAGAAGTCTAATAGTACTGTACCCCAGCATCTATGAATTCCTAATTGCCATACAACCCAACTGAACACATTTAACCACAACCCCTTCTTTACCCTACCCCATTCACTCACACTGTTTTCCCCAACTTGCAGTGTAGATACCTTTAACGCCTCCAACTATTGAAACTTTAGCATTTTTGTGTGGATTGCACTTAGAGGCGTGAACTATCCCCTCCACGCACTTAAGTGCACACATTAGCTTTTGTTTGTAGTGAGGAGCAATATAACAACATAGCCCGGATTCCCCAGCCCAACAAGATCTAAAGCGATTCGCTGACAATACCACTGACTTAAAGAAGGGGACACAGGCAACATTGAGCCTTGGGCATAAGATTCATCATTCTAACCTAACATGCAAAATGTTATTTGAAATCACTCGATGCCTGGGATCCAGCCTCGCTGGCAGAGGGGCCTTTTTCTTCACAAGTTTCATGCAGAACTTCAGTGCATCAACTGGGTTGGTAAAGAATAATGTGCAAGCCTCAGGTGTAACACTGGGATTGATAAAAAAAAAAAACAGCTTAGAATATGTAATGTATGTGTAGGAAAGTAGGATCTGCTTTTATGGTTACCCCCACTTTTTGCCTGGTGTTAGGCTGTTTCTGACTAGTCTGACTGGGATACTGCTAACCAGGACCCCCAGTCTCTGTGCTTTCTCCCCTAAATTAGTAATGGTGAGTACTTGGGTACATCCCAGATTGGCTACTGGTGTACCCTTATAAGTCCCTAGTATGTGGTACTGAAGTACCCAGGGCAAAGGTACATTAGGGGTTCCCCATGGGCTGAAGCATGTATTATGCCACCAATGGGAGACCACTCTAACTGTGACAACGGGCCTGCCATTACAGCCTGTGTAAGCTGGTGCCAGCACCATTTACGACAGATATAGGATTCCCTATATCTGACGTCACTGCACTCAAAATCCATAAGTCACCCCTAAAGCAGGCCTTTCAATTCTGAAGGCAGGGTGTTCGGCTCGAAGTGTGAGGGTGCCCTTGCATGAGCAGGACACCCCTACTTCCTTGGGAGTCCATTTTCCCGGGTTGTAAGTGCATCAGCCATTACGATATATAGAGTTGCCATGCGTCATTACTTGATGGCTAACTCTAAACTGCCTGTAAGGAACCGTCCTGTTTGGTATCAAACATGTGGGAATCATACCCCCACACCGTGGACTGTAAATCTCCTCCAGGAGGCCCTTGGTGCTCCCGGTACCAGTCTTCAGAACCGGACAGCAAGCTAGGGCTGCTGCCGACCAGAGACACGATTCTGCCCTCCTGCTGCTGAGCCAAGCTCGAGCAGAGGAAGGTAGAACAATAGATATCCTGTCACAGGGCGGTGTGACCTTCTTCCAGACAGGGTTCAATGTATTGGGGCAGGGTGGGGGCGCTTGCCAGCACCACGGAGACTGCTTGACGGGCACACTTGGTGCCCTCCTTGCATACTCCAGTTCAAGGAGCCGTTGGCTCCCGCTCTGGCGCGAAAATGGACAAAGGACATGGGAGTATCCTCCCCACTGTCCAGCCCCTCCCCTTGGAGGGACCCCTTAATCATCCCAGCCCTTTCCTTAGGATGTTTAAGGGCTTACCTGTGGGTAGGGCCCTAGATTAGTCGTGGGATTCGATTCAGATTCAACTCCACATCATCTTCAACCACCTGGACAGTCTGACCGCATCGAACTTCGCTTTGGGGAACCGAGGCTGCAACCGGGAAGACTGTCTACTCCAGGTCTCATCGTCCTGCAAGTCCGCTGCACCGTCAGTGTCCGTTCTCCATACCGGTTCCTCACAGGACCTGTGGACATCAATGACACCTGAAGGAATCTCCCTTGCAGTGAGGGAGTCACTCCCCTGCATCTGCAGGCCCCGCAAAGTAGCTGATCGGTTTGCTGATCCTTGGCTCCTACGGACTCCAACAGGCTTAGTAACACAGGTGGTGGTTCTAAAACTCCCTCGAGAACTGCATGGTCTTCAGATCGAGTCCGAGGCCAGTATCCCTCGTCGGCCCCGTTGGAACTGAGCCCCTGTGCACCGTGTTGGCTGGCTGTTGCTAAGACTGGGCGACTCTTGTCTCCAGAGATCTTCGGGTCCTTTCAAAGGACTTCTTTGATTCCAGTGGGCTCCCCTGTTTGCTTGGGGCCTGCTCCGACTCACCTGCACTTGGTGAGTCCCTTGGCCCTTGCTGGTCCTAACTCTGCACTTTTTTCGCTTGCCACGTTGTTTGCAGTTGCCAAGGCATGTTGGTGCTACCAACAGACACCGATCCCTTAACTCTCGACATCTGACGTGGGACAACTCGTGAACGGCTCCTGGTCTTCTACAGTGTCGCCTGGTCCACACAGCTGCAGCTCCAAGGTCATCCTCAACTCTCCTGCATCTCCCGACATCAGTGGGTATTCATCTCCTGTGCCTCCTGGTCACTCCTGAGTGGCATAGACACTGTCCCCTCTGCTGGCAGGTACTTCTCAACTTGAATCCACCTTTGGGTTTCATCAGACACTTTCGCCTTCTTCAACATGCATGGCAGGAAGATTAAACTGCACTTTGCTAAATGCCCGTTCACTTACCAAACATGTAATGGAAATGGCTGATCTCTTAGACAGCGCGACTATTGACATAGCTTTGATAACAGAGACATGGGCCGATGTCACATCTGGCCCAGACCTGGTTACTGCCACCCCTCCCGGCTACTCGCTAACCAGGTTGGACCGCATTGGGAATAGAGGCGAAGGCCTAGCAATTATCTCTAAAGTCAACTTTAAAGTCAGATTTGACCCGCTACCTCACCCTGGATGCGAAGCCTTGATCTTTAAAATCAACCTTACCAGCCACTACTCCTTCAATGGAGTCCTGATTTATCGACTACCTTTTCCTAGAAAGCCCTTCCTAGATATTGATAAGTCCCCATGGGACATAAAAGCCAACTCCTCTGATTTCACTATTCTTGGCGATTTTAACTTTCACCTGGAGAATATGGAGGATCCA
Source organism: Calotriton arnoldi (assembly GCA_963921515.1). Lineage (NCBI taxonomy): Eukaryota > Metazoa > Chordata > Amphibia > Caudata > Salamandridae > Calotriton > Calotriton arnoldi. The sequence continues at coordinate 348,945 of CAWUFW010007911.1, read as the reverse complement.
GATACTCCTAGATCTTACTGCCTCCCTCTCTCTTCTAGGGCTATCACAACTAGTCCGCGGTCCTTCGCATTCCGGTGGCCATACCCTAGATGGCATCTTCTCAGACTGTCCTCTTATTCAGGTCACCCAGTCTTTACCGTTACCCTGGTCAGACCATTGGTAATGTTACATCTGAACCTAGGAGGTCACAGTCTGAAAGAGCCCAAGAGCGTACCTAGGACTAGTCATCGACCTTGGCACTTGAACTCAGAAGGCACTTTCTCAAGGGCCCTTAAAGACTCCATCATGCCAATAGTTCCAAACCTGGATCAAGCAACGGAGGACTACCATAAATGGATCAGTGACTCTGTTGATAGCTTAGCTCCGGCCAAACGAGGAAACAAAGAGAGCCTCTCCATCTGAACCTTGGTTCAATGAAGAGCTTAGACTGGCCAAACAATCATGCAGAAGGTTAGAAAGGAAATGGAGGCTGAACTACTTCTTGGAAGATAAAGACTCCTATAAGGAGAAACTGCAACAGTACAAAAAACTCCTGACCAAAATTAAATCCAATTTTTTTATAAACAAGATCAACTCGGCTCTGAATACTCCTAAGGAGTTATTCTCAACTGTGGTCAAGCTTAGCAACCCTTCCCCAGCCAGTAACCTGAACGTAGACTCCTCTTTCTGCAACAACCTTGCCACCTTTTTTAAAACCAAGGTAGAAGTGATTTTTAATTCCTTAACCACAAGTGCTGACTCTGGGTGACTATGCACGACTGACAACCCTCAGGCCGCTGGGTTTAACGATCCGAAAGGAGGAAAAGCTATCCTAAAGCCAGACGTGGTGATACCTTTCCAACCTAACAATCCCACTTTTTCGGCTTTCTTCCCCCTTACGATAGATCAAGTTACCAACTTGTTCAGGCAAATCAAATCCGGATCACCGTTCGACCCATGCCCGCCTAGAGTTCTCCAACCGGGATCAAGCATAGTTTGTGGTCATCTTCTAGGGATTTTTAATCAAATGCTCCGGTCTGGTTACTTTCCCAAAAGCTGGAAAATCGCGTCAATTCTCCCTCTCTTAAAAAAAGCTAATTTGGACGCTGACACTTCTAACAACTATAGGCCAATATCTCGACTCCCCTTTCCGGCCAAACTGATAAAGAAAGCCATAAACACCGAGCTCTCTCTTTACATCCAGGAACACGATCTACTAGATTTCTCCCAGTTTGGCTTCAGAGGCCAACATAGCACTGAGACAGCTTTGATCACAGCCGCAGAATACGTCAGAACAACTTTAGACAAAGGAGGGAACGCTGCCCTAATTTTACTTGATCTTTCGGCAGCGTTCGACACTGTTAACCATAAACTCCTTATCAACCGGTTGTTCGAGATAGGTGTCGGAGGTACTGCTCTTAGTCTCCTCAGCTCTTTCCTCTTTGACAGAACGCAGTACGTGGAATGTAACGGTCACAGATCTACTTCTTTCATCCTTCCCTGTGGTGTTCCACAGGGGTCTTCGCTGAGTCCCACTCTTTTTAATCTGTACGTTACACCCCTGGCCTCACTGATCAAAGGCCTTGGCTTCTCGGTTGTCTCCTATGCTGATGACACCCAAATTGTGGGGTCAGTCACAGAGAATGCCGACAACACAGCTAACTGTTTACACAACTGTATGCTGCAGATAGGGAGCTGGATGTCTAACAACTGCTTGAAGCTGAACTCTGATAAAACGGAGGTGCTACTGTTTGGCAATAATCCATCATTTTGGGGCCCTAGTTGGTGGCCTCAGGAAATGGGCACACTCCGCACTCCCGTGCCAAAGGTGAAAAATCTGGGAATTCAGTTTGATGAAAAACATTCCTTTGTGGGACATGCCAATGCTATCCCCTCATCTTGTTTTTTCATTTTCAAATCTCTCAGGAAGATTTTCCCTTGCATCCCTCTGGACCTGCAGAAAGCGGTGATTACTCGAGTCTTTGCTAAAATAGACTACTGCAACAGGCTTTTCTTGACGGCCCACAAGAAAGCCTTAGGCAAATTACAATTGGTCCAGAACGCGGCTGCTAGGCTGCTTTTAGGGATCCCAAAACATCAGACTGTGTCCAAGTCTCTTCCATCACTTCACTGGCTCCCGGTCAAGAAAAGGGTTATGTTCAAATCCCTGCGCACAGCCTTCAAAGTCCTCCATTCCGAGGGACCAGTTTCTATTAGACAACTCTTCGATCGCTATATCCCGGCCAGAAACCTAAGGTCGGCCTCCCAGGCTAATCTGGTTGTCCCCAAGTTTAGGAGAGCTACCTGGGGAGGAAAGAGTTTTGCAGTCACGACTGCTAAACTCTGGAATACTATGCCACTTACCCTCAAAACCTCAAACAATCTGCTCACCTTTCGCAAAGTTTTTAAAACCTGGCTTTTTAATAATTAGCCTCAATATGCTCTTTCATTTCTCAGGAGCCTCACTGTTGTCCAGTGTTTTGCTACCCTTCTTTTTCCCCCTAGAGTTTCAGCGCCTAGACACCCGCGGTTATGAGTGCGCTTTAGAAATCCTAATTCCATTTCATTTCAACAGCGGCAGCTTCCTGAAGTCCTCCATTGAGTTATACGGATTCCAACACCACTTTACACCTATGCACCCGGCTTCCATGGTGTAGGTATCCTGGTTCCTGGTGTATCCACAGGTGGGGTGGCTCTCCAACCTTCTGTCTTTCACGGGGTTCCTTCAGGGTCCACTGGGAAGGGTCCTCCTTCTTTATAATTTCAACCGCGACTTACCCATTGACTTGAATTGAGAACGCAGTCGTGCTCCCACTCTGTACACTGCCTACGTGGGGTTGCTGGCTACTTACCTCAGGTTGTTCCTTGGGCCCCCAGCACTTCTACGTCTTCTGGGTATAGTCTTGACTTGGGTCGTGATTCGCAACCCACTATTTTAGTATATGGTTTGGTCTCCCCCTGGCGACCTCTGTGTGTTCGTGGTACTTACCTGTTTTTTTTTTTTGCTAAGTATTGTGTGCATTATGTATATCTCCAGGTAGGAGATATTTGTATGTGTTAGTGAGTGTCTTATAATAAATACATATTTTTATAAATACACTGTGGTTCTTTATCACTTAATCTATACCAATAAGATTGCGTTCTGGTAAAACAAGCTGCTTTACACTCCTTCTGGACTTAGCCTGAAGGCTGCTCTCCACAGCTACCACTAAGAGAGCTTTCTAAGGTTATCTAAGACACCTAAAATCACATGTAAGGGTTGTCTGAATTAGTGCAGGGTGCTACACTTACATAGGTGATCAGCATATGCTAAGTCAGCCTCCTACACTATGCATCGCTAAGTGGTTTTTCTTAGCTGTCGAAAAGAATCTTCTGGCCTCCTGAACCATTTTTGGGAAAATCAGAAAAAAGGAGCTCTTAGATCCCGGATACTCAGTATTAGGTTTCCCTCTTGCCATTTCTAAGACAAGGTTCTATTTCTATAGTTGAGAAGCCGGTCTATGATCAGGAACAGGGGGACACCCCGCAGGTGTCTTAGGGCTAAATACCTGTGGGCGCTCTCCACTATGAAACAGTGTGGGAATTTTTCCCTGCCGAAGACCTCTGACAACAGCAATTCCAGAAACCGTTCTGGTTTTGCAAAATTGGCCGGTTCAGCAACTTCCAGAATTCTTATACTATTTCGCCATCAATGCTCTTCCAACTCTTCGTTCTTTGTGTATGTTGCAGCCACCAACTTTTCAAGTTGGTCAAGTGTGCCATTTGAGGACTTGGCACATCTTGGATTTGGAAGATGTTGCAATCTGCCTACATCAATTCTAGTATCTTGTCTGTCTAGACACTTTCCCATTTGATCCAGGCAAAGGAAAATGGGACAAGGGAGAAAACACAATATTGTCACTCTGCCTGGTCACAGTCTTCTAATCGTGGACCCTTATTAACTAAATAAAAGACAAATTATTTTGTGATTTTATGAGTATTTCTACAACATCTGATATGGTGTGTAATGTACCTTTGAACAAGCTCTATATTTCTGACTTTCTAATGATCATGAAATTGTTTAGGCCTAGCGCTCTGACACAATAATCAATAATGCGAATAATATGATTATCTGTTGTGTTTGACCACAGACAGCTACTTTGTGATACATGAACACACCTATGTGATTCAATTGTTATATAAGCAAGAGTTTCATAAACTGCAAAATAATAGTGACATTAATGTTGTAGATTTCACATTACAACCAACAATCACTTTCCACTCAATGTCTATACCTTAATGCCATGCAAGTGTCAAGTGAAAGATTATCCAAGTCTAATAAGAGATGATGTTCCATTTTGCTTCTTAAGTAGAAATAACAAGATGCACAAAACTTGAGATCATAATCCTCAAGCGATGACTTGTAAATTAGTTTCTAAATATACGTCCTAATCCTAAAGCACAAATATTTTCATTTATTACTTATTTATACCCAGTCAGTCTTTTTTTTTTTTACTTACAAGTCTAACAATAGTCTGCAAAGTTTCCACATTTTGGCAACAATGTTATGGCTGCAGCAACTATATATCTCAGTTGCGTAGCAGGGAGACTCTGGACCACAAGGAACTTATACTCTGTGACTCCAAGATGCCTGCCACTGCTTGCAAATCTTGAGTCCTGTGGTTTCAGGGGACATTTAGTTGGTTTCCATGACCGAATCAATGCGTCTTTGTGTATTTCATCCAGCAAATATGTGAAGCCTCTGCTCACGTGGTGCCAATACTTTGTGTGCACACCCAGCCTTCCCTACTTCTTAATGCTCTGACCATTAGCAGCTCTAAGTATCTATTTATTCAGATTCTCTTAAATTAGATTACCACCACATCATTATATAGGTAGAGAATCAAAACTCCATAAAACTTATCTTACTGGTATGAGACTTGTTACAAAAAGTTTAATCAATGTACAAATTAATTTGCCTCTAGCGCACTTACTCGCTGCATATTTGGAGAACGTTGTGGAAGGCAAGAAGGTGGCAGGGGTAAGAGAGACAAGGAAGGCAGGTGGTATTATCGTGTTTTAGCATGGACATCTAAAGCATACTTCAGTTCCCAACCATAAAGCAGCTTTCTGAATGAATACGAACCACCACTTCACATAGGGATAAAGCAGGAAATTTATAAGAAATAAGACTAAAATTACAGTATAGTATGATAAACTCCTCCTATAACTAGCTCAGTAATGGTTGTGACTCAGTCAAAGAAGTTTCTCCATTCCAAGGCAAAAACGAAGCTTAATATGCAGCCGTATGGGGTGTATAGAGCTGGAAGGAGGCCCATCGGTGTCGCACACAAAAAGAGTAAAACGCAGTGAAAAAGGCACAAAGACTGGGTCTGATCGAGACAACTGGTGCTGAGTCAAGCCTGTCCAATAGGACGCCCCAAAGTTGGCTGGAAGACACCCAGTTGATCTTACAGTTTGTAAATAGGTCTGTCCTGGGCAGCCTTGCGAATGGGTTCAGGCATTTATCCCCCATGTGGCTGAACACGCAGTATTCTTTGATGCCTCAAGATAAACAGTCTGGCCACTGCCTGCGAGATGTGCACCTCAATGTAGCATTATTCTGGGTATGTCTTGACGTTTCATGCAGGAGTGGCTAATCCAATTGATGGACAAAGATGGCAACCCTCTGGTGACGGACATAGTGACGCAGTTTGTGGCAAGAGTCGTCTGAGTAATGGCCGGCTCAATGCAAAAAAAAAAAAGTAGTGTGGTACCATCTGTTAGACCTGTCATCCTTAAGGTGGTCTTCCCCCCCACATTTTTTTGCCTACATGCCTCCTCTTTTTGTTGAATCTTTTTGTTGGCCTTGGGACTCTGATCACTCTACCACTGCAGACAAGTGCTAAAGTGCATGTGCTTCTCCCCTAAACATGGTTACGTTGGTGGATACACAATTGGCATATTTAATCTACTTGTAAAGTGGTATACCATATACCCAGGGCCTGTAGATTAAATGCTAATAGTGGTCCTGCAAACACCACAAGATGATGGACGGAGTGCTGAAACTTTTAAAAACGCTCGCCTCCAGTCAAGAGATCTGGGTTAAATCCATTTGTTCTTTTACTCACCATGCCACTCCAGTTTGGACACAGCCATATGCAAATCAGCCTTGACCCTGGGAACAGTCCAGCCCGAACTACCAGGCCATGTACTCCCTTGACCGGAAACAAATCTTTCAGAGTATCACCCCTCGTCAGCCAGGCCAGTTTGTATCCAGTGGCACAGCGAGCAAGGGACCCACGTCTGGGCATACCCTTGGCCACTTAGGGCAGCATTTCTTTTTGCACTAGTGGGCCTGCAGCATTGATTGTGCAACCCACATAAGTAGCCCTTTAAACCTGTGTGCAGATTACTGCCACTTCAACTTGGCATTTAAAACACTTTGCCTAGCCTAAAACTCCCCTGTTATTACACATACGTCGCCCCTAAGATAGGCCCTAGGTAACCCATAGGGCAGGATGCTGTGTAAGTAAAAGGTAGGACATGTACTTTTTTTTCACAACGTAATTTTATTGTTGATAGCTGACACATGTCTGGTGCCTCGAGGGACACCAGTAATACGTAAACATTTTCACAGATAGTGATATCAACACAATTACTGTAGCATCTTTTATAGATTAAACATTTTGCTAAATACCTTTTTATAAACATCAACAATAGTGCCACATTATATCTGCAAATGAATCTTATATACGTGGGTCCAAGCCATTCATACCTATAGCAAATATCTGTAATGTGAGAGTCCCGGCTCAATACAGTCATGTCAACAGTTCTTCAATAGTAGAATCAGGGGGAACGGGTTCTAAATATAACCCTCTGTAGTCCGCCCACCTTTTCCAGATTTTAAAATGTTTCTGGGGGCACCCTCTCGCCCTAAAGACAGGGATTTCCAGACCCATGGTGAAGTCTAAGCCCTTTTTCCACACTGCCACTGACGGCGGGGATTCATCCTTCCATGCCCTGGCGATTGCCTCTCTTTGCCAGGGTGAGGCCAGGGAATAACAGGTGACGTTTGTATCTGTTGCCGCCCAGGCCCTCAGTGATATGCAACATAACCAGTCATGGAGAAAGCGGAATATCCCACCCCAGAACCTCTGACAAACATGTGATCACCCCTCTCCAAAACCTCAACAGAGATGTACGCTGCCACACCGTATGCAGAAAGGTGCCTTCCGCTGTCCCACATCGCAAGCAGTGTGGAGATGTGATCAAGCCGGCGATGCCATAATCTGTGTCTGGTACAATAGGCCCGATGTAAATATTTGAATTGGATGAGTCGCAGGCGGGCCGCAATCGCCGCACCGCGCGGGGACTCCAATGCCTCCACCCAGTCCTCTTCATCCAGGGGACCCAGTTCTGGCTGCCACTTATCTTTAGTTTTGTGTAGTGTTGTTGGTGTATTGTTAAGGAGTGTGTGGTAAATTTTGGTTATTTTATGGTCTCCCAACTCACCCATGAAGACCTTACCCTCTATGAGGTTAAAATCGGGTATATCTGCCTGTTGTGCTAAATACGGGGAGAAGGCATGTCTAAATTGGAGATAACTATAAAATTGCGAGCCGGGCATAGCGTATTCTGTCTGAAGTTCCTGGAAGGACTTCAGATTTCGACCATGCATAACTGCTCCCACCGTGTCTATGCCGATGGCCTCCCAACCTCGAAAATCAGTCAACTGTGGTAGCTGTCCGTTTCGCCACAGAGGTGTTTCTCTCGTAAGCCTCCCCCACCAACCCATAGAATGGAGTGCTTGTTTCCAGATCATGAAGACCGTTTTGGTTGCAGGCGGCAGCGCCCTAAGTGTTGATGCAGAATAGAGGACCGTGTGTAGTGTATCCTCACCCAACGGCCAATGCTCAACCGCATATGCCGGGTCTTCACGATCACCATACCACCAATCATTAAGGACGAGAAGGTGCGCAGCTGCGTGGTATGCCTGCACATCCGGAGTGGCGATGCCACCACAGTACGTGGATTTAAAACAAGTCCTCAGTGCTACTCGCGCCGCGCCACCCCCCCAGAGGAACCGTGCCAGAACAGCATTTAGTTGACGAAACCATGTCGGTCGTATGAAGTATGGATGGTTCTTGAGCTGATATAGGAGACTGGGCAGGGAGAACAATTAAAAAAATTACAGATCTGCCAAACAAGGACAGCAGCAGATGGGACTACACTCTGGTCTGATCACCCATCTGTGTCCACAACAGGGCCAGATTTCTATCCAATGCGATAGACTGCGATGCTGAGAGAAACGCCCCCAAATATTTGAAGCCATCCGGGACCACCTCCACCTCCCGCGACCATTCACCCAGTTGATCTCCACCACGCAGCGGCCACAAACAGGACTTGCCCAGATTCATGTACAGGCCGGACGTTTCACCCAAAATTTACATGATTCTGAGAAGGCGTGGGCTGGTCCTATCGGGACGCGTGAGGAAGAACAACACGTCGTCCGCATACAGTGCTAAGCGGTCCGAAATCCCCATCGCCCACTCAAAGCTACAGACCTGCGCATCCATTCTAACCCAAGCCGCCCACGGCTCCATGGCCAGCGCGAAGAGATATGGGGAGAGGGGACATCCCTGATGCGTACCTCGTCCAATAATAAAGCGTCGCAAAGCGGAGTCAGCCACTCGGACCGTGGCCGTTATGTCTGTATATAACAGACGTATGAGATTCAATAAGCGGGGGCCGATATTTAAGCGGCCGAGCAAGGAAAACTGGTAGGTCCAGCTGACGGAGTCGAAAGCCTTGTTGATGTCCGCAAGGAGGAGCGCGGCCGGTCCCTCAAGTCGGTCAATGGCAGCAATGGCATTGTGTGCATGCCGGATATTATGCCGTGTAGCACGGCCAGGCATGAAGCCGGCCTGGTCCGGATGGACCAAGTCCGTGATATGGGGAACCAAGCGATTGGCGATTACCTTGGTCAGTAGCTTAGCCTCCAAGTTAAGAAGAGATATCGGGCGATATGACAAGTAGTGTTCCGGGGGTCGACCTGGCTTTAGGAAAACGACTATTTCGGTGTGTCTCCAGTCTGACGGGAGACTGCCGTCCTCTATGGCCGCCTCGAGAGCCGCAAGGTAAGGATCCATCAACTGAGAATATTTCTGAAGAAACTCGCATGGGAAGCGGTTGGGACCGTGTACCTTCCCTGCACGCATATCTAGCAACGTGGTTTGCAATTCCTCCACCGACAGTGGGGCATCCAGTGTCGCACGCACATAGTTGGAGAGAGTCCGCGGCGGGAGATCGTCAATGAACTTTTGAACGAGTTCCGCAGGTAAGATCTCGCGGGGAGCATATAAGTCCGCAAAATACGTGGCAAAACAGTCAGCAATGTGCGTCGGGTCTGTAGATATTTCCCCGTCCAGGCCACGTACGCCCGGGAGGGTGCGCGGACGCAGCGTCTGTTGACATAGGCCATGTAGCAGGGCACTGGATTTATCTCCCCATTGGTAAATCCGGCTGCGAGTAGTGAGCCAGTAAAGTTGAGCTTCATCCAGGAGCTCACTAGCGTATAATTGCTGCGTACTCGACAGCTGCCTGCGCGCAGAGCTCCCATTCTCCTCCCTGCTAGTACGCTCTAAGGTGAGCAGTTGGGCTTCAATCTACAGTAACTTCTTGCGACGCTGACGGCGTCTCGCGGCGCAAAAAGCAATGTCCGCCCCCCTAAGTGTGGGCTTCATTGCTTCCCATAAGGTTACATGGGAGTCTACCGTGCCCGTGTTATGTGAAAAATAGTCCGTGAGGGACGTATGAATATGCAACCTGTATTGTGCGTCCTGCAGCAGCCATGGCGACAGTCGCCACCGGAGCTGGGCACCTCTAGGATCTAAGCACAGTTGCAAGGAAACTGGTGAATGGTCCGATAAGCCCCGGGGTAGGATTTCCGCGGACACTAACCTGTGGGCATGGTCTGTGGAAAGGAAAATGTAATCAATGCGAGATAAGGACTCATGCAATCCTGAAAAGTACGTGTATTCTTGGTCTGCGGGGTGTAGTGCCCTCCAGGAGTCAACCCACCCCATCCCCTGAACCAAGGGCAGTAGTGTAGAGTCTCGGATTACTGTCGCCCGCTCAGTGGCACGCCATCTTTCCCTAGCCGGGCTTAATACATCATCCCAGTCTCCCCCCCCCACGATCGTCAGGCCAGGTGGGATCTCAGTCCAGAGCGTTGTCAAGCGATCCACCATGTTGCACGCAAAGGGGGTGGGGGAAGCATAGATACGTCCTAGCACAAGGGGTTCCCCATACAATATTCCATAGACCACGATGAAACCACCCTGGGGGTCCGACCATGTCTTACAATGGACGAATGGGACGTTACGGTGTACGAGGATTGCTACCCTGCAGGATCCTTTAGCAACCCAGCTGCTCGTCCCTCCCCCCTCCCCTACAAATGCCGACCGCTGCGGGGGAGCGCGCGTGAGTCCACAGACCTTGGTCCCAGGACATCACTCTCCCCGGCAGCTCCGCGGCGATCTGCGTCGCCCCTGAAGCCAGCCAGCCCTCTGTGGTAGGGTTCGAGGCCACCCTGAGCCCGTTTTTTGCCTGAGTGATCCATTTGTTGTACTTGTGCTTGGTACTGTTTTCGTGAGCTTGTATTATCGTAATTGTGTCTGTTACCGTTATTTTTAGGTCTTCCTCATTGTGCCCCCTCGTTGTGTTCTTGTTTTTTTCACCCCGCTCCCGCCTCCCAGCTGCTCGTCCCTCCCCCCTCCCCTACAAATGCCGACCGCTGCGCGGTCGCGCCGAAGGCGTGCCTAAGGCAAGCCCGTCTGGGCCCGTCCGCGCCTGGACCGCGCCCAGCGCCAGACCCCCTGGCACCCGCGACCTCCACAGGACCCTACGATGCTAACGCACTCCACGCACTTCACGCCGGCCGAAATTCTACCTGCTTCCAGGCCACCCCGAAGCTCACCCACGGAACTTTCACCTGTCGTAGCTGCAGCTACACCAGCCAGCGCACACCAGCACGTCCTGCCCATCCCAACACTGCAGGCCACAACCATCTCAGCTGCATACTGCTCAACACCCGCTCAGTCCACAAGCACGCCATCGAACTCTGGGACCTGCTCGACTCCTCCGCTCTGGATGTCGCCTTCCTGACGGAGACCTGGATGAACACCTCCTCTGCATCGGACATAGCCATAGCCATCCCGGACGGCTACAAGATCACACGCAGGGACCGGAACAACAACAAACCAGGAGGAGGAATCGCCATCATCCACAGGAACACCATCAGAATCTCAACCAGCACCGAAGACGCCCTCAGCATGGCCGAACTCCTACACTTCCAGATCCACGTCAACAACACCACCACCCTCAGAGGAACCCTCGTATACAGACCCCGGGTCCCCGACCACAGTTCAGCGAATCCATCACCGACCTCATCAGCACGCACGCCATCACCGACACAGACTACATCCTCCTCGGAGACCTGAATTTCCACCTCGAGAACACAAACGACAGCAACTCCACAACACTGATCGACAACCTCGCCAACCTCGGACTCAAACAACTCGTCACAACACCCACCCACTCCGCTGGACACACGCTCGACCCCCATCTTCTCCGCCAGCGACCACGTCACCTTCAGCCACACCACCGAACTCCACTGGACCGACCACCACTGCATCCACTTCTCCTTCGAGAAACACACCGCACACAACCAACCGCAACGCATCCCACACCGCAACTGGAAAAGAGTCACCGAAGACCAGCTCATCACCACACTCGCCCGAGACCTTCCACCCGAGCCATCCGAGACCGACGCAGCAACCCACAACTTCAGGCAATGGATCGAAGACTGCGCCAACACCCTCGCCCGATCAAGAAACCCTCCAACAGGCACACCGACACAAGAGCCATCTGGTTCAACGCCGACCTCCAGAACTCCAAGCACACCTGCAGAAGACTCGAGAAGCAATGGCGCAATGACCAGACACCAGACAACCACGCAGCCCTCAGGAACGCCAGACGCAAACACCACCAACTCATCCGATTCCGCCAAAAGAACCTCCTTCAAGGAGCGTATCGACAACCACTCACACAACAGCAAAGAGTTCTTCAACATTGGGAAAGAACTCGCCACCCCCAGCTCCAATGACGTACCGCCGTCACAAGAACTCTGCGACTCCCTGGCTACCTTCTTCCACCGCAAGATCGCAGACATCCACAACAGCTTCGACACCCAGGCACCGACGACAGACGCCGACACCCCTGACCCAACACCCACCAAACACACCGACCTTCTGCTCTCCTGGAACAACATCAATGACGAAGACACCCTCAAAATCATGAACACCATCCACTCTGGCTCACCTTCCGACCCCTGCCCCCACCACATCTTCAACAAGGCAAGCTCCATCATCGCACCCCAACTCCGAAAGATCATCAACAGCTCCTTCGAGACCGCCACCTTCCCAGAGAGCTGGAAACACGCCGAGATCAACGCCCTTCTCAAGAAACCCAAGGCGGACCCAAGGGACCTCAAGAACTTCCGACCCATCTCCCTGCTCCCGTTCCCGGCAAAAGTCATTGAGAAGACCACCAACAGACAACTGACCCACTTCCTGGAGGAGAACAATGTCCTGGACTCCTCCCAATCCGGCTTCCGCAGCAACCACAGCACTGAGACTGCCCTCATCGCCGCCACTGACGACATCAGGACCATACTGGACAAGGGCGAAACCGCGGCCCTCATCCTCCTGGACCTCTCGGCCGCCTTCGACACAGTCTGCCACCACACCCTGCACACACGCCTCCACGACGCAGGGATCCGAGGCAAAACCCTGGACTGGATAACCTCCTTCCTCACCGGTAGAACCCAGAGAGTCCGCCTCCCCCCGTTCTGATCCGAAGCCACCACGATCACCTGCGGCGTACCCCAAGGATCATTCCTCAGCCCGACCCTGTTCAACATCTATATGGCTCCGCTTGCCAACATCGTCCGAGCACACCACCTCAACATCGTCTCGTACGCCGACGACACACAGCTGATCCTCTCCCTCACCAAAGACCCGGCCATCGCCAAATCCAACCTCCACGAAGGAATGAAGGCCGTCACGGATTGGATGAAGACCAGCCGACTGAAATTGAACTCCGACAAAACGGAGGTCCTCATCCTCGGGCCTCACCCCCTCCGCATGGGACAACTCCTGGTGGCCGACCTTGCTGGGAGCTGCCCCGACACCCACAAACCACACACGCAATCTGGGGTTTATTCTGGACTCAACGCTCTCTATGACCCAGCAAGTCAACACCGTTTCCTCCTCCTCCTGCTTCAACACCCTCTGAATGCTCCGCAAGATCTACAGATGGATCCCCACCGAAACCAGGAGAACGGTCACCCAAGCACTCGTCAGCAGCAGGCTGGACTACAGCAACGCCCTCTACGCAGGAACCACAACTACACTCCAGAAGAGACTCCAACGCATACAGAACGCCTCCGCACGCCTCATCCTAGGACTCCCCCGCCACATCACCACCCACCTAAGAGATCTGCACTGGCTCCCGGTCAACAAGAGTATCACATTCAAACTCCTCACCCACGCTCACAAAGCACTCCACAACGCCGGACCAGCATACCTCAACGAACGACTGTCCTTCTACACCCCAAACCGCCAGCTTCGCTCCGCCGACCTCGCCACCGTCCCACGCATCCGCCGAACGACCACCGGCGGCAGATCATTCTCCCACCTCGCCGCAAAGACATGGAACACCCTCCCCGCCCACCTGCGCCACACCCAGGACCTGCTGACCTTCAGGAGACGCCTCAAGACCTGGCTGTTCGACCAGTAGCTGCCCCCCCACCCCTTAGCGCCTTGAGACCCTCACGGGTGAGTAGTGCGCTCTACAAATGATTGATTGATTGAAAGGTTTGAGCATAACCAAATCTAGCCAAGCATGGTGTCTTGGTGCCCATTAGGTGGGTCTCTTGGAGGAATAGAATCTCAGCTTTGTACCGCTTGGCCTGTCGTAGTACGGCTCCCCGCTTGATCTTGTCAATAAGGCCATTAGTGTTCCAGCTAATGAGCAGAAGTTCCCGACCTCTAACCCCATCGGGCCCAGAGTTATGGCTGACATTGAGACATATGGACAAATATTGATGCTTGAAAGGCTAAGGCAACCCAATGAGTACGTGTGCAAAAGCGAACAGTGGCACTAATAAAACACAAACAAACCCCAAACATTTCCCATATAACAACCCCCCCCCCTCCCCCAATACCGCATAAACGCTGAAGTATCTGTCGTGGCATGATGTGACCGCAGCCCCCAACAGGGGGGCAACGGTACCATGCAGCCAATGGATCCCCAATGTGAGTCCCCCACACATAGTAAAGGCCAGTGATCGGGGAACCTATATACAACTAGAGCCTGAATGTTCATGGTATCCAGATTGCAAATGGTTCATATAGTTACAGATCTAGGTGGCGCATCAATTAGGAGGCCGCAGGTTCCAGCCGACACTCGCCTCTGAGATTTGCTGCGAGTTTTGGATCGCTTCTTGAAGCGCGATCGGCGCCGCTGTTTGCCATCTGCTTCGGGTGATCCATGTCTATTGCCCCCGGATGAGGAGTCAGAGTCAAGTCAGGTATGAGGTTTGATCTTCACAGTTTCGTCCATCCAGCGAAATACCTCCTACGGGGCTTCGAAGAAATGTGTACGTGACTGGTAAGCCACTCGCAGACGAGCCGGATACAACAAGGAGTATTGGAGCTTAAGACCACGGAGACGAGCCTTTGCCTCGGCAAATGACTGCCGGCGCTGTTGTACCAGCCTAGTATAGTCTGGAAATATAATGCGCTGGGATTCGTAGGTAAGGGTATCTTTCACTCTGGCTTGCTGCAAAATAACGTCCCTGTCTTTGTAGTTGAGAAGCCGCGCTATTATTGGGCGAGGACGAGCGCCAGACGGCGGCTTCTGTAATAGCGCCCGATGGGCGCGCTCGATAATGAAACACAGAGAAAGAACATCAGATGGGAGCCATTCCCTGAGCCACTTGATCAGAAAGTCTTCCACACTGTTTCTCTCGCATCCCTCAGGAAAGCCAACAAAGCAGAGATTATTTCTGCGGGCGCGCCCCTCCGCATCCTCCACTCACGCTGCCAGGCCCCTCATAAGTGTGTCTAGTGTAGTTACTTTTTTCTGTAGTGTGCCCACCGTGTCTTCCACAGTCGAGATCTGGGGTTCTGTTTCCGTAATGCGCTGCACTGCATTTCTAAGGTCTTGCCGGAGCAACATTACGTATGAGGCTACAATGCCTATCTTGGCCTCCAGCATTTCCCCCTAGACTGCGTAATCGCTGCCAACAGTGCCGCATTGTCCGGCATAACCGTCTCCATGGCGCTCTGCACAGGTGTCGGGCCGCTACTCTGGCGTATTTGTCTATCGTGCTCTGTTTGGAGGAAGCACCAGGAAACTTATCCTTCGCCATTATGAATCGTGATGGGGCAGGGGGCGGTCCAGATGCAGGGGCGCAATTCTTCAGTTGCGTCACATACAGGTAGATCGTAATCTTAGGGTATCTGGTGCATGGGTTTCAAAGGAGGACTCGGCAGGGGGGGTTGCCGCACCCACAAGCCGCGCCAAACCTCGTTTGACCACTTCCGTGAGCCGAGCTCCCCCCACCTCCCCTAGTGGGCACCAAGCCACAACCCCCGGCTCTGATGTATCAAACGGGCTGGCTGCCCAGAACAAGTCCTAGCACGGGGATCCTATTCCGCCACCATCAGGTGCTCCACTTTAGGCCCAGTCAATCCCTCACTGCGCCCCACAGTTATGACCAGAAGGAGGGGGGCACATCCGCGCCATGCCGCGGCCCGATCTGACTGCCGAGGTCCCGATAAGTTGTTGTTCTTCCCCCCTCTTTATTCCCCCTTGGTATGTAGGATCTCACATTTTGGCAAGCACTTGTATCCCAGCACGGCTGCCAATGATGAGTCCTCCTTGCACTTTCTTTACCTAGGCCGCAGTCTAGCACGACCTCATCCCCCCCCTGCGGCCGGATGAACCGCCGAAGATTATTGTATGGAGGGTTCGGTGCAGGCCTCTCACCTCTGCGCCCCCACTACACAGCAGCCACCCTGCCCGATCGGTCGCAGCATATGGCAACGGCTCCAACGCCACCTCCCGGCCTCTCGCGCCCCCGCAGTGCACCGGGCTAATCCAGGGTAATCTCGGTGAGGCGGATTCGACGCAGTCGGCCCCAGCGGCCTATGGCGTCAGACCAATCTTCTGTGTCGCGGTCCGACCCGACCGCCAAATCTCCAACTACTCTGCCTCAAGTGCCCTCAGGCACACACGGTCAGCCAAGGCCAGGCTCCACTCAGCTGTATTACGGGCACCGAGTCTCCCGTCCGCACGATCTCTTCACCACTGTGGCCCGATTGACCGCCGAAAATATGCTTGTGGGGCTGACAGCGGGTCCTGCGCCTCTACGCTCCCACCCCTCAGCAGCACCGCGCCTCATAGGGCGCAACGCAGATCAGCGGCCTCAACTCTGCTTGTAGGCCAGGCCAGCCTCTACATCTTATCGGGCCGATCTGGGGGGAGCACCGACGGAGCCGATCCGGCGTGGGCAGGCCCCAAGGCTTATGGCACCCACACCAGTCTCACTCACTGTGATCCGAGCTGACTGCTGAGCCTTCGACCTCGCCGACCCTGGCACTTGCAGCCCCACAAAGCCCGCCAAGGCCGGGCACCACTCGGCTGCACTCTAGCCCAGAACGATGTATGGCGTGCCTCCGGGCCTCGCACCGCGACCCGGTCTGGCCGCCAAAGTCCTGATGGCCCACGTCCAGCGCCCCCAGCCACTCACCGCTGGACCCAGACCTCGATGGTCTCGCTTTGTGGAGCACCGCTGCTCCCGATGCACACTGTCGGAGAGGCCTCCAGGAAGTCCGGCAGCGCATCTCGTCTCCGACCGCCTGCTACGCAGCCGGGCCTCCGCCATCAAATCTCGGCTATACAGCCATCGGAGTCCGCTGATAGCCGCACAAGAGTGTCACCGGGCACCACCAAGTCCCTGGACGATAAACAGGATAGGTAGGATACAGGATTAATGACGGATTATTGTCTGCCATGTTGGACCGCCGAGCCACGCCCACCAGGACATGTACTTTTAAGTTTTGCGTGTCCTGGTTGTGAAAAACACCAAAATTATTATTATTATTATTTTTTTTTTTTACTGTGAAGCCTACTTCTCTGATCGGTTAACATTAGGAATTCTTTAATACACTTTTAGCCTGTAATTCCGGATTAGAAAGGAGTAGCTGTCATGTTTTATATCTTTGGAATGGTGATGATAAATCCTCTTTACTGGTAAAGTGGGATTTTACATTAAAATTTTAGAAATACCACTTTTAGAAAGTGCACATTTCTCAGTTCTTTCAGCTCTATGTGCCTGCAGTCTGTCTCCAATACACGTCTGGGGTGGGTGACAGCTTCACTTTGTGCATTCCCTCTAGATGGCCACAAACACAGGAAGGTTAGGTGTGTCTGAGTACTAATCTGCATTCTGATGGCTCTTCCTGGGCAGCAAGGGGTTGAGGGGCTGACACTCCTGAAATGCAGCTCCCTGCCCCCCCCCCCCCCCCCCCCACAAAGGACCGATTACCCTCTACTGATGTCTGGAGCTAGGGCTAGGAAGAAAGGACCTCTGTGCACTTCAGAGACCCTTCTTTGAGGTCATCCCCACTTCAGAGGGACAGTTGGGTATAGGTACTAGGGTTCTGACCCTCCCAAATCAGAGACTTCTCTGCCTACAACTGGACTCTCAGAAGAACTGCTGTGCTGCATCAAGGACTGACACTCGGCTGGACTGCTGACCTGGAAGGCTTGCTTTACTGCTGTGCTGCCCTGCTGCTCTCTGCCCCTTCTGAGGGAGAGCTGGACTCTGCCTTGTAACTGAAGTGATCGCCACGGTTTGTTGTCTTGCCTCATATTGCTTGAGACTCAGGGCTATCAAAGTCTCTGCTCCTGGTTCACTGGAAGTGGACCCAGAAGCCTCGACCAGAGAAATCGACTTCTCCCCAGTCTGCGTGTAGCAGCACCGGTGTATCAACCCTGTTGCGAGAGTAGGTTCTGCGCATTGCACTTGGAACCAGCACATCACCTTGAGAGCCAGACACATCAGAACTGTGCTTCCTCCATGTTGCAGTGTGGAGAGATCAACTCATCCCCTCGACAGCGTGGAGAAACCCGGTGTATTGCACTTCGGAACCAACGCATCTTGGCTCGGCGCTTCGTCTATGGAACTGACGCATCGCCATCAGTGCGTGGAGAAGATCAACTCATCACCTCGACTATGGACCCGACAATGATACATCGCTCGTCTGCACCCAGCATCTCGCTGTTGCGACCAGCATTTAGGTACTCTGTCCACCTGGCTGGCGTGGCTCCTTTCCCTGGCCTGTACTCCAGCGCGACCAGATAACCTCCATAGGCCCTTATTGCTTCTAAGCGCTAGAACTCTATTTATTCTTTAAAAATTCATAACTCAACTTATTATTGGATTTTTGTCATTTTGGTCTTGATTTATTTATAAAATTGTGTATTTTTCTAACCTGGTGTGTGGAACTTTTTGTGGTGCTACAGTGTGTGTGTTGCACAAATACTTTACACATTGCCTCTTTAGATAAGCCTGACTACTCTGTGCCAAGCTACCAGAGTGAGCACAGGTTATCTTTTAGTGTGTATCTAGCTTACCTTGATAAGAGTGGTGGTCCCTACTTGGACAGGATGCATACCTCTGCCAACTAGAGACCCCATTTCGAACACCAGCCTTGTAACATCTTGAAATAACAAAATTTCACTCAACATCTTGAAATAACAGCATTTGAACCCGAACTCATGTAGACCTGTATCGTGCTTTAGGACAAGGAAGGCAAAGATTCCAAATCATACTGCCATGAGAGATGAGAGAGCCACAAAAGTCTGGTAACTTCCTTCATTGGTTTGGAGCAAAGTTCAGAGATCCGGCCCCAGTAGAGACCAACACTACATATCTGCTGCAGCCCTACACATACAGATAAAGGATTGCAGACGGTTGTAGGGAGTTTGGAACCAAATGGGTTGTTGAAGGTGGTCTCAGCAGCTTAGGATGTAAATTGTATATTTCTTGCCTCTTGAAACTATTCTTTTCATCCCGGGATATCCAATGGGATGTAGCAGCATGCAGTAGTGACCTCCCACCCAACTCTACTTCACTGGGATAGTAGCAGGTACCAAAGTTCCTGTGCAATGAGATATTGGGTTGTTGGTGGATAGTAGTAGAAGTCCTGCTGCTGTTTGTTTGTTTTTTCTTCAGGAGACAGGGTTCCTTTGGTCATTTTCCCGTCCAGCCTACCAGACCGTACAAGCTGTCTAATTGCGAAAAACATGTGGGTTCACCAAGAACATACAGGGGCTTACATCTCACCCATTGATTACCATTGGTTGGCTTTACTGTCTATCTTATTTGCTTCCTTTCGTTTGGATGTCTTCCCTTTTTTCAGCCTGTCCATCTTGTGTTCATCCCTTCCTGTAGCACAGCCTCTTTACCATCTCTTGGATTGGCTGACTTCTATGGTTCCTCTGCTCGCTTTTAGGGTGCTGTGTTTTTCATTTGCCAAGGAGTACCAGGCTGTCTCCTTTTTTAAGTGATGGGTGGTTCTGAAGTGCTCTTAAGTTTGGCTTGATTCTTCTTAAGAGGGTCAGGCTTTCTATACTTTGTAGGTGCCATGGGTTTTATTGGAGCAGTCTGAGTCTATAGTGCAGCACGGTCATTTTGCTTTTGTTGTGAGTTGTTAGAAAAACAAAATCCTGTGTCTGGGCTTCCATGTTATGTTGAGGATGAAGATCAATTCGCTCTTTGGCAGGTTTAGATTAAGGTAGCCCCTTAAAAATCCATACTCTGATAATACAACTTGTGTTTTGAGGCAGATGATTGTGAAGATTACGTTTTCAGGTTAAGTTGGCTGTTGCGGGAATAATGGTGGTCTTAAATAATTTATCTCATAGCTGTGTTATATATGGAACGCAGTTTTTTGTTTTCCATTGCTGCTGACTTTTCGAAGTCTTGTAGTCGGGACTTGGAATGCAAAGCAGTCCTATTGGATTTGACAATGCTCATTTAATTATTACTTTCCTTTGTGAGTATATGCTTGGCCCTTTTAAGATATTAAAAAATCACAAGCTTGCCAAGTTGTACTTGGGTTGATGTGAGAAGTGAACAGTATTGTATATTAATTTGCATAGATTGTACATCTTTGAAATTTTATCTTTTTAAAACTTTAAGAACCTGAGGAATCAGTACATCACAAAAGCTTATCAAGGAAAACACATGGGTATTCAGTGATCTGCTCTGCCTAAAACTCTTATGCAGGCTCAGCACCCCCTTGCCAATAGTGAATATTTTCCCTCAAGAAATGGGTCCACTGCAATTGAAAAAATTTGATTCTGTATTTTCCACACTACTTTGTAAATTTTTGGATTACTTTGCTGCATTATTACTGACCCTAGATAGAGGGGTTTTCAAAAACGCCATTGTACCCACATAGTTGACTGTGGCTATACAGAGCTACGAATGTATTTTAGTGGGTCGGTATGTCAATGGTCGCAGTTGCTGAAAGCTGTGTAAATGCTTTATTTTATCGTTATTATGTTGATTTGTTTAGCTCTGCCTTGCTTGTCTCAAAGAAGCCACTTTTATAATGATCAAGTCGTAGATTCCTTGTCATGAGTTCACATGCAGAGTGAACAATTGTCAGTCATCCGCAGATTCAAGGTTATTTTTGACCTCTATTTACTGACCAAGAGCAGAGGAGATTGTACTATCTGTAGCATTTGTGGGCTCGGTCCTTTATTTGTACGTAGGGGTTATCCCTGTAGCATCTGCCATGCCACAAGACAACTGCTGAATAGGTCATTTAGAAATGCCAAAATGTGTTTGTTGTCCATATTGTCGTTGGTTGAGGAACGTTTGAAGGAAGGCACTGAAAAAATGTGTATTATAGCACCATCTTTTTACACACAGCTGTCCATGTGATCTGAAAAATGTTTTTCTTGTTTGAAATTGAAGTTGTATGGCAGGATGAATTTGATTTCTGCATTTTTGCTGTCTGGTGAATATTGGTGTATAGTTCATATCTATTCTGCAAAATGCTTTCTTTGGTGGACCATGTCCTATCAGAAACATGCCACAAGAGGGGTCACAGTCACTGATTGACAAATCGAGAAATAAGACTCCACTTTGATACTGAGCTACGGCGCCTGCATTACAAGAATATACCAGCTTTGAGCAAGATGATAATTTTAGCATTGGTATAACTATATTTTATTCTCAAGCTTCACTAATAATCTAACAGTGTGAAGCTCAGTTTGGGCTAAAGTAATACAGTGGATGTATATTTCAAAAATATGCTTTTCACAGATTTTAATCTTAAGTGATTTTGGCACTGTGCTTTCTATAAGAGTACAAGGAGTATTTGCATGATTTAACGAGGGACCTGAATGAAAGTATGCAGCTAAGCGCTAGGGCGCGATGCAGATGATATGGTTGGAATGCTGTATAGAAATTTCACATAGCATAACCTCACATACTGATTAAGGTAGCATGTGCATGGCCTCCTATTTTTTTTTTTTTTTTAAACTAATCCACTGCCTTTTGTTAAAGTAGTTTATATAGCTAAGTCCAGCTTTTGGTCAAAATCGCTGACAATGGTGAGGTTCATGTAGTATTTTGCCAGTGGATGAGTTTCTTGTGGAAAGTGGGGTCAGTTTCTGAGGTGATGTAGGTGGTGTTGATGTTGGATCCTGCAAAGGAGGTGTCTTCAAAGTCCTTGGCAATGTGGTATCTACAGGGCCTTTGGAATGTCTAAGGGGTTGCATATATTCATTCCTGCAGGGTAAATTAGTGATGGGGTGTGTAGATTATTATCTGGGTTAGTGTGGTGTTCAACAACTGGAACACGGGCACTCCAAGATCTCGTGCCAATGTCTTGACAATTTGTGGTGGAAAAAAAAGTGTTATGATCAAAACACAGAGGGGCCTATTACGATGTCGGTCGTAAGGCTTCCGACCTCAGGTTGGAAGCCTTGCAACCGACATCGTCGGGTTCAATTCCGACCGGCTGATTTTGATTCAGCCGGTCGGAATTGAAACCGGCCGGTCATTCCAGCTGGCTTCCGACGGGCTCAAGGAGCCTGTCGGCCAGTCGTATCCAGCCCGTAATGGAAATAGACGGCGGTTTACGCCGTCCGGAATGCGATGCACGGTTTCCGGCAGGGTTTCCATGCCTGCCTTTCAGACATGGAAACCCTGTCGGAACGCATGTTTGGGGGCCCCTAGCAGGGCCCCCTTTCCTCTGCGGCCTCCAGTTGT
Source organism: Calotriton arnoldi (assembly GCA_963921515.1). Taxonomy (NCBI): domain Eukaryota; kingdom Metazoa; phylum Chordata; class Amphibia; order Caudata; family Salamandridae; genus Calotriton; species Calotriton arnoldi. The sequence continues at coordinate 326,561 of CAWUFW010007911.1, read as the reverse complement.
GGCCGAGGGGGCACCTATGGTGCCCCCACTGTTAATCCCTGCACCCCGTGGCAGGCACCTTGAGGTGCCTGCCACGGGATGCAGGGATTAACACCACCTCACATTTCCATATGGGAGCATGTATTACGGCCGACATGATGGCATAGTGTATGGGGGTTTCAGTGTAGTGCTGACGTTGATGCAGTAGGTACTGCCTGCCAATGCATGGCCTCTCCCTACTCTATCTGCTGGTCACAGAGGTGTTTCAGTGTTGGTATTACTCAAAGGCCTTTTCTGATTTCACTTTTCCATGCGTCTACAGGAGTAAGAGGATCAGGCTGTGGAGTCTACCTCGTAGACCTCCCTGGAGGAGCCTGGAGTGGTTACTGCAGGCATCAGTGGTGAGAGTATACTGTGTTCTCTCCCTATTCCAGCAAAGGTGTGGTTGGGGCTGTTTTATGGTGGTCGGGCAGAACAGTGGCAGGTGTGCAGGAAGGAGGATGTGAAAGAAAATCACGATGCATCGATGTTGATTTTTTTTTTTGTGTGGATTTCAGTGGTGTTTTCTCTCTTTTAAACTTTTTGAAATAGTTGTTTATTTAGCTGACTAACCCCATAAATGGATAAAAACTGTGTTTTTCATGGTTTACAAAACATGTTGTTAATTTTCAGTGATTCTCATAATGCACATATTTAAATTAAAGTAAAAGTCATGCAGGGAAAGTAGTGTTCCGCCCTCACCCCCATTATCAGTGTGTTCAGTGGGCCTATACGAGACTGTTTTAAGCATGAAAAGTCTATGTATTGCACTCTAACTCACACTCACATCTCGTTACCCTTTCTCACATCTCCTTACTTCTCACACTCATTCTGTCAGGACTGTATCTGGTTTACAAAACTACTAATGCATTAAAGACATGAGTGCTATATTCAAATGTTTTAATAAACATTTTCTTGTGCTCAGTGGAGGATCATTCACCTACTCCTTACTGAATATTATGACATTGTAGCCATAAGCATAGTACCCTGTGAAACCTTAAACATTTTAGAATTACACCAGATTAATTTGCCCTGCATTCTAAAAGACCTGAAACTTGATGCCTTAAGCTTGTGCACCACAGTGTTTCTGCACTCTTTGCCTGACTACTTTAAGATAGTGTTGCTGTTGTGTGGACATTCATAGCTGCCTAGTGTCCCCTTTGCTGATGTCTCACTTTGTCAGTCCTGACCTTTTAACACAGTGTTCCCAAAACCTTTTAGAACCACGACCCAATTTTTAGAACGACAAACGTACACAACCCACCTAGTTTTAAAAAACATGACTGGGTGATTTTTCTAATGTAATACACATGCTTTTAAAATGCTGTATGTAAAGTACGAAAAAAAAATACTCATTACATGTTTTGTATTCCTCTCTAAGGGCAATAGTTTGTAAATGTGTCAACCTTGACCACGCCCTTCAATATGTCTTAATCATACTGTGGCCAAGATCTTTATCTGCCGGTAAAAGTGGCAGATTGTAAACTGCACTAGGACTGGAACACTTGTTGGAGTGGGGCGCTGGCCTGTTATCTATTTCTTAAAATCCCTAGGCTTCTTAAAAATCTTGGTGTTACCAGTGATTTTAACAAATTTGAAAAAACCCTGCTGCAGAAGAGTATGGTGTAAGGCTGCATATCTATTTTGTGTTAAAACAAGGCCCAGTGGCGCATTTTTATCTATCTATAGATATAGATACATATATATAAATATAGATATGATATATTAGTTTTATATTGTGGGAACACTGCCTAAAGGCGTTGGAGCGCCTTACATGAGCAGCAGATTAAGCATTACATAAGGTCAGAATCATTTTATTTTAAGCACAAGAGATTAAGTGATTTGTCTTGAGCCAACACTGGGACTCAAACCTGGCTTCCCAGATCCAGAGTTGGCAGCTCTGGCTCTCAAGCCACATCCATATTTCTCAATTTATATATGAAAGTCCTTCATAAGTGGGAATATTGTTTGATTGCATATAGTGAGCACATTAGCTGTTGAAATGGCTGTTTGAAGTAAGAAAACAGCAGCAAAAAATACTGCAAGGTTCACCCCAGTCTTGCTTAGGATTACTTGCATGGGTTTGTATTAATAATGGACTTGGGGGACATAGTTCAGCACCTTTGCACTAGTGGTGCTGGAACCATTTTTAGAGTGGGGGTGCTGGCATTAATATTGCATCTGTAACTCATAGTTTGTGAAAAATCCTAGATTCACACAAAGTGTAGGAAAAGTATTCAGCAGCGGAGTGGTAAGGATGTAGTATTTAGCCGGTGGTGCATTTTGGAGCACACTGTCGCAAATATTTTACTAAAGCATCGTGCTATGCTGCAATGCTATTTACAGACAGTACATTTTCAATTGAATTGGGCACTAAATTTGTACCAGTTTAAAGATTTTCTGATAAAATTATATAGCACGCAGTGGATAATGTGTGGAAATTGGGTTTCAGTGAATATTTATCACTTGCTCATCACCAAATAAGTGTCTTAATTTCTTTCGATCCTATTAAAATCTTTTTTTCCATCACACTCGAGAATTACAAATAAAAGTGCTGCATTTTTGCTTTCCTAGCTGCTGATATATTCTGAAATGTGTATAGTCAGTTTACAGGTATTTACATTTTGTTGTTTGCTTTAAAAAAAACAAGCATTTGCAATGCAATCGATATCGCAGTTGTGAAAATTAGTTATTGACGTTCTAAATGACAATGTTTTTTACTTTTATTTTTTTGTTTGCAGTGGAGTGATCATATTTGCTTAGCGCTCTTGCTATTTGTATGACCTCGCAGTGCTAGAGAACCGGAAAATAGGGTATGAGGGAGTGGAGGTGGAAAATAAATGATGCAGATAAAAAAAGAATTTTAAAAAATAGGGAAGGAGTTGCTGAAAAGGGTTGGCGATGATGTATGACAGGAGAAAGCGTAATACCAGAGCAGGATATGTGCATGAGAGAGAGCGAGCGAAAGAGGGTTTAGAGAGTAGTGTGTGTGAGTGACGGAGAAAGGGATGGTTAGAGATGAATGAGGCAGGGAAGAAGGAATATGAGTGGGAGTGGGAAACAGAGGGCTGTTGCGAGTTTGTGAGAGAGCAGAAAGGACAAAAGAGAGTTGGGGGAGTTGGTGCATAGAGGGAGAGGAGAGAGTGAGGAGTTGGCACTCAACAAATCTATGGTATGAACAACGATGCAAACCAAAGATTGTTAAAGCAGGTTGGGTGGAATAGTGCGCCTGGTGCCCTAACCTGCTGTCCGATGTTGCATTGAAACATGGAAATCTATAGGGACGACTCGCAGTGGGCAAGGAGCAGGGCTAACACACTGCTTGAAAGAGAATCAACTACTACATCACAACTCCAGTCTCAACGAACAGTACTGTGGGCAATGTATACTTGGTGGAATCCGCATGAAGGGTCGGTCACACATGAAACCCACTAGCCCACTGTTAGGCCTTTGGGAGCTGGTTTGAACCACAAAGTCTGTAGCCCTCCTTGCACTGCTTTAAGTGTCCCTAACATGATGTCTGACTCGGGTCCACTGTCCCAGAACTCACACAGCCTCTGTCCGTAAGAAGGGGGCACCCACTGACTGTTCGCCAGCTTAAGGGCATTCTCTGGTCGCTGGAAGTACACAGGCATGGTGACAGCGGCTATGAAAGGCGGCTATGAAAGGCTCCCCTGTTCGGGCGAAAATCAGGGGGTGAGTGGTGGCAACAACAGCATGTCCCGACCTGAGGAGAAAGAGAGAGGGTGGGCGAGGGGTGCTGACGCATCGAGTAGGCCAAGGCGCAGAGTTTACAAGTAGGAAACCGAAGCCTCCATGTAATGGGATATGAACACGGAGAACGGCGCTAAAATAACCATGATTGCTGTTTTGACAGTGTACGTTTCAATGCAGTTCCAGCGCATACTAAGCATGTGATTACAAAAAAAGTGTAACGTGATATTTTAGTGTTTCAAAATATACTTTATATGAGCATACTTTTTCAAATGTGAATCGAGTTATGCTTAAAAGAAATCTAGGCTACGTAGTCTTAATGTACCGGCACAGTAAATAATCGTGTGCATCCTGTATCTGCAAAAAGCAGAATGCCGGCACACGAGTGAGTTAAGGGTTTCACTGTGCAGTCACATGATCTATAACAACGGCCGGCACAGACTGCTTGGGTTGTAACCCACAGTTTAGAAAACACTGTTTTAACAGAAAGCATATTGTATTCTGGGACTTGAAAGTTTGCTGCTGTTGTAATTATGAGCTTAAAACCCCCAGCAGTAAAGTGCACTTGAGTAAAAAGCCAGGATTAGCATTAACTGTCACACATATCAAAGGGACACCTTGCAGCTATGAATTTTGTTGGTATATGGAAAGTATTCTCTGATTATTTATATCAAAATCTGTATTTCGGTTCAAAGTAAAACCATAAAAGATACATCATAAATATACACATACAATCGTACAATGGAAGTGGGACAATTTCATATACGAGTAATAACGCCTCTCACAGTAGGGGCTAGAAATCTGAATCAATAATACAGCTACCGTACCATAAAAAATTATTAAAATTTAAATATGTTTAAAACCTAGATATAAAGTTTAAGAATAATTGAACTGTGCACATAAATCATTTATTATTGTTCTAATCTGAACGTGTGCACAGTTATTTAAAATATCGATACTATTTCCACGTAGTCATACCAGCTCAATACTATTCTGTGCGACGATGGATTCATATTCATAATTTATTTTTTAGCGTCAGGGCCATAAAGTGCATGTACTTTGTTACAGTCTTAAACCAACTTTAGCCCTTATAAGACTCACATTAAATAAGAACCTACTAACACTGAAAACAGTTTTTTGTGATGTGTCCGTTTTTAATATTCTTCCTGCCTCTAGGAAAACTCTAATGTTCATATTACGGCAGATGGGTTTAATCCATTTGTTCCTTGGTTTGCCATATACGGGGCAGAAGAATAATATATGTAAATCGTTCTCCTTTGATTCATTTTGGCATAGTTCACAAAATTCATTGCTATTTGTATCACAATTTACTGCCCATTTTGATGTGTTCGCATTAATATGTAACACACCATACCTGAACTTCATATAAAGGGCTTTAGCTAGTTGTGGACGTATCTCATCCAAAAAGGGTTCAAAACTCGCTACCTCTTTAAAAAGAAGGAACTTAGTTGTTAGTGTGCCATTGTCTGTACTATGTAGCACTTTGTTTTGAATGTGGGCCCAAAAAGTGTATTTTAATAATTTTTTACTAAACATTGTCAACTGTGTCGGAGCTTCCCAAAAATTGCTCAGTCCCAGTTGCTCAAACCAAGAAAAAACATGTTTGAGCCACTGGGTACCTCTGCTCTTGTCGATCTCCTGTAGACCATCCTTATAACTAGTCAATTCGGGAGTTGACCAGAGCCGTACCCAAAATAATGGGGGTCTTAATATTGCATGGTGATCCGTTCGTTTGACGTTTATATCCGTAAAAACGGGGATTAAGGGTGTTCTCACTGGCAAGCTTAACACCCTTCTGAAGAATTTATTTTCTCCTAATTCAAAACTCCTTTTGCAATATGGCCCCCATATTTCAGCGCCATAAAGAGAAGCTGATTGTGCTTTATGTTTGAAGACCTCCAAAACAGGAGTTAACGCCTTTGATATACTACACCCATGCTTCTTGATTATTGGCAACAAATTTTGAAGTTGGATATTCCTATTTTTTTCTAACTGTTGCTTCCACGACAGCTTTGAGTCCAGAATTATACCTAGATAATTAAAATGGTTTACATACTCTAATTTTTGGCCACTGACTGCTAAATTCTTTTAAAAGACTTATGTGGATTTATTGCCATGTACTTTGTCTTGCTGGAGTTTATTTCAAGGCCCTTTTTTTTTTTTGTTGCAGTAAATGTTAAAAGAATCCAATAATGATTGTAGACCTTTGGTGGTTTGCGATATTAATATGGTGTCGTCAACAATTAAAAGTGCTGGCACCAAATCCCCCCAGCTTTGGCGAGTCGTGTGTACACCCGAGTAAATGACTTGGAATATCGTTGACATATGAGAACAGGGTAGGCGCCAGTACACAACCCTGACGTACACCCCTTTTTATCGGTATAGCCTTGGTTAATTCACCCCTCGGACCCCATCTTACTTTGGCCAAGTTGCCCTCATGCAATCTTATTATTTGCGTGAGTAATTCAGCAGGCACGCCTTGATTTTTTTAATGATTCCCAAAGTAAGCTCTGGGGTACAAGGTCAAAGGCGGCCTTTAGGTCTACAAAAGCAATATACAGATGGCCCTTTTTTATACTTGTATATTTCCAGCATAAACATAAAAATCTAAAAACCTGATCGATTGTGCTTATTTTTGTTCTAAACCCCGCCTGGAATTTTGAGATCACACTGTTCTCATCAAGCCAGTCATTCAATCTCATTAAAATATGCCTAGAATACATTTTTTGTAGAATGTCAATTAGGCTAATTGGTCGGTAATTTGCGTGGTCACTACGGTTGCCTTTTTTTAATTTTTTAACAATTTCCGCCCCTTTCCATGTATCGGGTAATGGCGAACCTGCAGCAATTGCATTACATAAATGATTTATATAAGGGCCCCAAACACTGCAGTCATGCTTCAGCAAGTCTCCCGGAATTTTATCGGGGCCTGGTGCTTTCCCTGACTTGACTGCATTTATTGCCAGCAATGTTTCCTCCAGACTGAAATGAAGAGGATTAATAGTAGGATTAAACACTGATATTACAGTACAAGGTGTTTCTACCGCTTGTGCATCCGCATAAAGGCTGGAAAAGTGGTCCTCCCAAGTTTTAACATCAAGGAAAAGATCCTTGTCATCCCCAGCTATCTTTCTGCCTTTTGCCATTAAACGCCAGAAACCTACTTGATCTTTGGACTTGGCCGCTTCGATTTAAATCTGTCCAAATATCGTCATCCCAAACTTTTTTTGCATGGGCGAGGGTTTGCTTATATTGAATTCTTTTCTCCCTTATAACTACTATATTGTTCTCTTTTATTGCCAATATGAGGTCGACCTTTGCCTCGCGACACTCCCTATTATACCATGGGTTAGCTCCTGTTTTTATACCTGTTCCACTATGTTCCCTTGGTAATCTACTCAATACCGGTACCAAGGCTTCCAGCAGAGCTTGGTGTACAGCCATTATCGAAAATTCTACTCCTGGTGAATCTAAATAAAGTGAAACGGTATCGGCAAAGATATTATAAATCTGTGTCATGGATTCGGCATTTCCTAGTATATACGGCCATTTTAGAGCTCGGCGGTTATTACTAACTATATTATCGTCAGTGTAGGTATCAGTTTCCTCTTTAACCAGAATTTTACCAAGGAAAAGGTCCAGTGTTAATGACAAATGTAGGGGACGATGGTCACTATCATTCCTATTGTCTATTTCTAGATCAGATACATTTGGCCAAAACTCGACGGATACCAATATATAATCAATACTACTCTTGTAATTACCTCTACAAAAGGTTGAAACATTCGGTCTATCCGAAGGTAATCGGCCATTACAAGCTCTAAGGCCGTGCCCTGTTGTTAATCTCATGATTTGTGCAACTGCTGTGGTGCACGGCACTGTCGGATTACTTTCTAGAGCAGGGATATTATTCACTGTATCTTCATCTTCAAAGAGGTTATCGAAGCCCACCACCGGTTCAAACTTACAATTTAAATCGCCTCCTATAATTACCATTGCGCCAGCCTCTATTGAGTTCAAAAATGAATCCAGTTGATCTATTGTTACAGATTCTTTCGTAGCTGGGCTTGGTCTATTATAGATGTTAATTAAATATATAACTTTTTTATCCTGCGTTTTGATTTTTACACCAACCAAATCCTGGGACGGTATATACAGTACAGTAGATTCAATTTTAAGGGTTATTCTAATCCATATAATAAGACCCCCAGAAGGCCTACCTCTCATTGATGGAATAGCATTTACATTGAAGGTCTTGAACCCTACCCTGTGGGGGGTTTCTAGGGCCCAAGTCTCTTGTAAGAGACAAATATCACTTTGCTCTATATATTCCAGCCATTCCGTGTCTCTAAGGTTTCTATTCAGGCCCGCTATATTCCAAGATGTAAGTCGTACTTTTTTCTGAATGTTTACTCCTGTGTTAATCATGTTTAACCTATGTGTGCTGTTCGTCGAATCAAGAGAAGCAATTATGGGCATAGATAATATCCGTTGCTGCTCCGACCCAAGAAGTACATGTGACTCAGATGCCTTACAAGGGATAGTTTCCCCCTGTGCCTCCTCTAAATGGTATATATTTCGGGGGCGCATCTGTTCCATACTACTATATGTCTCAATGGTAACATGGGAGAATGTTTCACCGACTATGGGAAATGATGGTCAGTCCACGGCGTCCAAAGCAGTTAGTGCCTGGAACCGGTTTGGGGAAAATATCGGTGCTTCATTGTGAACTGGTGGCCCAGGATGTGGTTTATAAAAATACCCCAATGGGAGAGCACAAATGCAAGTTTTTTGAAAAGAGTTCTCCTCTCGCATATTTAATAATGATCGAACCATCTGTGGGTGGCGAAAATTAACTATTATACAATCGCCGTCTATGTTCTTAGAAGAATTGCCAACCCACCCTACCCTTCGGACCATCAGAATTTCATTGATGTTTCGTGGTCTGAAGTTTTTGTGTTTAGTCAGCCAATCGACTGTTTTATTTCGCAGAGTCATCCATGATTCACTCTGTCCATTTTTTAGTGCCGAAACTCCTGCTAGGATTAATACATAAGGGCATGAGGCAGGTGGTAATCTTAAAACATCAGTACTTGGATTCGAACTTGTATCTTGTGAATCTTTTGTAACATCAGTACCTAAACTTTTTGTGGGTACATTTGAAACTCAATGTTTGCGATCCATAGCATGTGTTCTCCTTGTTGTGTCATCCCTATTCTGCACTTTTTCCCGTAAGCCTCTTTCTCTGTTATCTCTTTGGACCATTGGTTTAGCCGCAAAAGTATCATTTGGCTTGCCGCTTGTTCCAGCTAGGCTAGGGGGCCGGGAGTCCCTTAAGTGTCTTAGATCACCCTCCCTTTCTATACTATCAAGGTGAGTACTATCTATTCTGTCTCTCAAGTTACCTACAACAATGTTTAATTGATCAATCTTCTGTTCTAGTAAACCGAATTTTTTATCTATTAAGTCGTTTATCTGTGTTAGCATAGACCTAAATGCTGTTTCCAGTAGCACGGGGATTGCGCGGTCATGATCCCCACGACTTTCTTCCACTATCTCAGGGGTAAGGCTGACATCAGCTCCCGTCTGTGTGCTAGAGGTTTTTGCTAATGATACGGTTTGTTCCTCTACTTTGTTGTTTTTCTAAGCATCAAACCTTGGACCCCCTTTTATCTTGTTTTCTAAGCGACCCATAGCACGTTTCTGCCTTATTCGAGGGACTTTCCCTTTGGCTTCTTTTATCGGTTTTGGAGCTCTGGATCTAGTTCCTATACCCAAACTATTATAGTCATCTGGTACTGAGTTAGGGGATATAAGAGGTGAATTTGGCAAAACAGGTGTCACAGGTCCACTTTGAATTGTTATTCTAGGGATTAATGGAATCTGCTGAACAGATTCATTAAGCTGGGCGGTTTCTTTAGGCTCTATAATATTTGCATCTTTATACATTAAAGGTTGCGAGGGATCGAGTGACAACCGCCTTTCTGTCAGTTGAATTTCGTGTGTCAGCAGAGATTCTGCTCTGGTTAAAAAGGCATCTAAGGTGCCTGCGGCACCTTTACGTTTATTCATACTCCTTAACTATGTTCACAGCAGTAGGTCAACAATACAACAGAACAAGAGGAGAGACAAAGGAGCTAAACACTGCAGAGATATAAGGCTTTAAAACCCAGTGAGACTGTTTTATCAATCTTACCAAAAGTTATATCAGTTATGTCACAGCCCCGATATCTCATAGGGGTAGCCCAGCCCAGCCTCTTCCGGTCACTAGCGTTGCTAGCTTCTGTCAATCAAGCACCCAGCTCACGCTACCCTGGTTTTTAACACCTGTGGAACGTTGGGCTGTTATCAACTAACGAGGGAGTTAGGCGACACAGAGCTAACACTGGTTACTGACCACCCCAAAATCACCCTTCCCCACCCCCGACGTGGCCAGCCCGTTTTCTGTTTAATATGAATGACAACACAGTCCACAGTTCCGTAATTTACAATACGGGCGTTTTATCTAGTGTCAATAAAGTCTCAATAGAAGGAACTGAGTGCTGTAACGATGAGGCGAGACACAATGAATGGGGACAGTCTTACCCACAGGTGCATCTGAATCACACTCACTACCGCGAAGGGGGGCGGCCCTGCCCTGCCTCTTCCTGGCGATGACGGGCGAAGGACGGGCCCGCCCTTAGCCCGCGCTGCGGGAAGAGTGCAGCGCTGATGAAGACTGAGGAGGCTCCTCCCCCACACACCTGTGGGAGATCTTGGCTCACAGGGCACCCTGGGACTTTGAGTCCCACCAGGGTTTAGCGCGTGCCTGCGGCTTAGAGTAGGGTCAGAGTTTCACCCTCAGGCTGATGCTCCCGCCGAGATGTTAAGGAGATGCGGCAATGATGAAAAGCAGCAGGAGCAGTGTTCTGGAACCCGCGCTGCGGGAAGAGTGCAGCGCTGATGAAGACTGAGGAGGCTCCTCCCCCACACACCTGTGAGAGATCTTGGCTCACAGGGCACCCTGGGACTTTGAGTCCCACCAGGGTTTAGCACGGAAAGTATTGTCATGTTTTTAACATTATACCATGTGCAAGGTGACAGCACTCTTTTCACAGGTAACTGTCACTACACCTTGCATTGGATGTTTAAACCCAGGGGTGTTTGGCAAGTGACCTGCTATCAGTACAGATGTATTAGAAAAGGGAGTCAATTTATGAAGGGATGCAGGTAAATGTGATAGTACATATTGGCTAAGTTTCATATGAGCAAGCCATTTCACAATCTGTTAAAAAAATAAATACTGCCAAAGGATCAAATATGATTTTAATATTCCCAGATTTTTATATTGTATAAAATAATTAGATCGGGCCTAAAACTTGCTACTAAACCATGCACCTTTAATCCAAGCACACAAAAGGAAGAAGAAAAATATTTTGGTGACATCCGTAATCAACAAAACTTAAGCAGAATAATCGCAGATCAGTTTTCCTTGCAGCTACCTTGTGTAACAGAGTTACATTGTGTTGGCCCCTTCAGAAAGAAATAAAAATGGTTCCTTTTCTTTCACTTTCATTTCTTTGAATGCTAATTTAGTTTGTGGTTGTGCAGGTGTTTCAGTGTTTATATATTTTCATTGTTGAGGGATGTTTCCCTTTTGGTGTGGTTTTATCAGTTATTATAGGTTTAAACTTAAAACAGAGTAGTAAGACCATTTCTATTGAAGCCGAAGAATGGGCGGGTGAAGGGCACACAAGTGAGGGTTGTTGGACTATAAATACATGGATTGTGGAAAAGAGGAATATGTGAGGAGAAAACTGGTGACAGTAAAACAAGTAGGTTGGCCCAAAGCTCTGAGAGGAGTATTTGGAACGATGTAGAAGGAAACTGGTAGATATGGTGTAATACATAATGTGTTTATTTTGTAGCTTTCATGGGTGCCATTGTCGCTTTTATTTGACTGGGTACATGTCAAAGTGGACTTGAGTACATAAAGAATGGAAGAATCTAGCTAAACTGGTGTTATGAAGTGATAGGTTTGAAGAGATGGTAAGACCACTGGCAGCACTTGTGATGCAACACCTACAACACTTGCTCATGTTAGTGGCAGGACACTTCACAGAAGTGTTGTAGGTACAGCAAATAAAGCATGTCAAACTTTAGGCTAAGAGTGGGGGGGGGGGGGCGCTAGCGCATTGGTTTCCCTTTCTTCTTCCTAGTCAGACATGTTCAGCTGCTGCTAAAACTTATCCACAGGAGTGGTGGGGTTTGCAGGTGCTGCTATATCTAAGAGTACCCAATCACCATCTAGGCTTTCATTGTTCTGAGCATTTGAGGTTGCCTAGAGTGGTTTTTTTTTCTTCTGTTTCGTTATATTAGGAATGTTGTTGCAGCCCATGAGCAATGAGATATGATTATCTGTTCTTGAAAGACCATCTCCGCCCTTTTCCTTGATAAACTGTGTAACCCTTGATTCCCTGCAGGAAAAGAATGCCAGAGGATCACAAACATTAATTTGAATATACGTTTCCTGAGACTGCCAAGTAACCCACTCACATGACACAATCGGCCAGTCCTGGCTTTTCAACCAACGGCATTTTGCCTTCTGAGCTGCTAGTTTTGTTTTATCTGAAAGAGACACGTTAGTGATAGATTCCTTACCTTAGAATATCCCCAGGCGTCAGGCTGGATCCGGAAAGTTTTGCGTAGCAGTACCCTTGCGCGTCGGTAGGTGGCGTCGTGCGGCTCCGCGTCCGTCGTCGGCGTCGTGATCGCCGGGATGACGTCGCGGGCAGTACTTAGACGCCGCCCCTGCGCGCTGACGTCAGTTCTTCTTTTCCGCGCCAGTAAGCGCAGATCCGGGAAGAGCAGTGCCCTGGTCAATTTTTGACCATACTTTTTGGTGATTTTTTCACTGTCTTTTTCCACCATTCAGGTGTCGTAGGGATGCCCGGCTTCAAGCGATGCGGCGCCTGTGCGCGGATGATGTCCGTCACCGACCCGCATTGGGAGTGTCTCTTCTGCCTCGGCCGAGGCCACGACACCGAGTCTTGTCCCGAATGCCAGGCCCTCAACCCGAAGGCTTTGCGAGAGCGGTCTCGAAAGCTCCTCGAGGCCCGGCATTCGGCTCCGCGGAAGCCCCGGTCGCGTGAGAGGTCCAGGGGTCGCTCGCGGAGTGCACACCGGTCGTCGGCGTCGAAGTCTTCTTCGTCCGGTAAGTCTCGACACAAGAAGTCCAAGAAGCATCGTCGCTCTCGGACTTCGCTCGCCGGTCTCGCGACTCGGCTGAGGCCCCTCCCGGCACCGTCCCCGCCCCCGCGGCCCCGGACTTGCCTGTGGAGTCGCCCCCGTCATACCCGCCCTTCCCGGGTTCGGGGGCGGATCCGGCCAAGGTACAGGAGTTCCTGTCGGCCATGGCCCGCCTCTTCGGGCCTTCAGGCCCCTCCGGTGCGCCTTCGGGCCCCGCGGGCCCTGATGGGGTTGATCCGGCGTCACCGGCGGCTCCGGCCCCGGCGTCGCCCGAGCCTCCAGCCTCGATCCCGGCTCCGGCTCCGGCCCCGGCCTCGATCCCGGCTCCACAACTCCCATCGACGCCGGTCGACCTCACGACACCTCCGCCGGCGCCGATGTCTCCCGGTGCCGTTCTCGACGCCGCCCTGGGCTCCGGGCGGCGTCGTCCTCAGTTCCTTCCCGGCTCCGGACATGGTCCCGGAGCGACGTCGCTCGACGCCGGCTCCGGCGCCGATGGGACCTTGGGTCCCAAATGTCCCTCCTCCTCCTTATTTTGAACCAGAGGAGGACCAGGAGGACTGGGAGGGGTCTGATGACCCTCTAACACGCAACTGTCAGTATGATGAGGACTGGACAGAGAGTCTAGGGGAGGCCAGTGGTCTGGATACTTCTCCTGACACTGGCATGCTGTCTCCTCCCGTGGCTACGGAGGAGGGGGCCAATTTTGGTACGGTGTTGCGTAGGGCTGCTGGGGCCTTACGTCTCCAGCTCCCTACTTTGACGGTCAAGACTAACATCTTGACAGAGGTGCTTCAGCCGGCAGCCTCCTCTGCGGAGACTGTGCTGCCGTTTAACGACGCCCTCACGGACGTTCTTTTGGGCGCCTGGTCCAAGCCCAACACAGGGGCTCCTGTGGATCGGAACGTGTCACGACGCCATCGCCCCGCTCCGGGCGACCCCCTGTTTCTTTCTGTCCACCCCACTCCTGAGAGCTTGGTTGTCCAAGCCTCCGCTTCCCAAACCGCCTTCCCTACCGCTCCTCCGGATAGGGAATCCAAACGCCTGGATCAGTTTGGGAAGAAAGGTTTTCTTCCTCCAGTGCTGGCTTGCGGTCCGTTAACACCGCTTGTCTTTTGGGCCGATATACCCACTCCCTGTGGGATTCGGTGGCGGATGTTTTGCCCCAGTGCCCTGAGGAGGTCCAGGCACTGCTTTCCCCGCGCCATTGCGGAAGGAAGGGATGCGGCCAAATACACTATCCGTTGTGGCCTTGACACCGCCGACTCGCTGGGCAGGTCGATTGCAACGACGGTGGCGCTCCGGCGCCACGCCTGGCTGAGAACCACTGGTTTTCAGGGGATGTCCAGAATACTCTCATGGACATGCCCTTTGATGGAGTCGGTCTTTGGGTCCAAAGCAGACCATGCGTTGGAGCGCTTTAAGGACTCACGGGCTACTGCAAAGTCCCTGGGCCTTTCTGCTACACGCCCTCCGCTGCCTTCTGCTTTTCGCCCCTATCGTGGTCACGGTAGGGGCGCCCCTTCACGTCAGCAGCCCAGCCACCGGCCCGCGCAGCAGGCGTCTTCGCGTGGCCGAGGACGTGGATTCCGCCGTGGCGGATCGGGCAACCAGCGTGCGGGTCAGGCCACCACCTCCAACCCGTCCGCGGCCTCCAAGCCCTCCTAGTCCCTCCTTTCAGGTGCACGGCACGCCAGTAGGGGGCAGGGTCCGCCATCACCTTCCCCACTGGCGCACCATCACCTCGGACAGGTGGGTCTTGGACATTGTCCGAAGGGGCTACTCCCTCCCCTTCGAGACCACCCCCCAGCCATGCCACCTCAATTCCACCGCATGTCAGGGGATCACTTGGTGCTTCTACGGAAGGAAGTCACGGCCCTCTTGGCCAAGAGGGCCATCGAGCATGTTCCGACCCCAGAAGTAGGGCGTGGTTGCTACTCCCACTACTTTCTGGTGCCCAAAAAGGACAAGGAGGACATGCGTCCTATCTTGGACCTCCGGAACGTCAATCGCTTCCTCCGGAAGGAGAAGTTCAAGATGCTCACCCTAGCTCAGGTCTTGACTGCCCTCGACCCAGGAGACTGGTTGGTAGCGTTGGACTTGCAGGACGCGTATTTCCATATCCCCGTCCTGCCGGCCCACCGGCGTTACCTTCGGTTCACGGTAGGCCCCGAGCATTTTCAGTTCACCGTGCTCCCCTTTGGCCTTACAAGTGCCCCTCGGGTGTTCACGAAAGTGATGGCGGTGGTCGCAGCTCATCTGCGCCGGGCAGGGGTCTCAGTCTTCCCCTACCTCGACGACTGGCTGCTGAAGGCGGGCTCGTCCCAGGCAGTCGTCTCCCACCTCCAGACTACGGCCGAACTCCTGCACTCGCTGGGGTTCTCCATCAATGTGCCGAAGTCGCATCTGATTCCTTCTCCACAGCTCCTTTTCATCGGAGCAGTTCTGGACACGACGCAGTTTCGGGCCTATCCTCCCGAACGGCGAGTCCGGGATATTCAGGCTATGATTCCGATCTTTCGGCCTTTATCCTGGGTTTCGGTACGGATGACCCTGAGGCTGCTGGGCCTCATGGCCTCCTGCATCCTGCTGGTCAATCATGCCAGATGGCATATGCGGGCTCTGCAGTGGGACCTGAAGTTCCAGTGGGCGCAGCACCAGGGCAACCTGTCCGATCACGTCCAGATCTCGGAGGGGACTGCAAAACAGTTGCAGTGGTGGCTCTCGAACCGGCAATGGGTCATGGGCAGATCCCTCTCCCTTCCCCAGCCAGAGCATACAGTTGTGACGGACGCGTCCCTTCTGGGATGGGGCGGTCACATGGGAGAGGCGGAGATCAGAGGCCTCTGGTCTCCGGCGGAGTCCCGGCTCCATATCAACTTTCTGGAGCTCCGGGCGATCCGGCTTGCACTCAAGGCATTCCTTCCCTCTGTCAAAGGGAAGGTAGTGCAGGTGTTCACAGACAACACCACCGCCATGTGGTACTGCAACAAACAGGGCGGGGTGGGGTCTTGGACCCTTTGTCAGGAGGCTCTGCGCCTCTGGACATGGCTGGAACATCAGGGCATGTTCCTGATGGTTCAACACCTGGCAGGTTCTCTGAACGCCAGGGCGGACGAACCTCAGCCGCAGGTGCATGATGGATCACGAATGGCGTCTTCACTCGGAAGTGGCGCAAGGACTCTTTCTACAGTGGGGAGAGCCTTGGTTAGATCTATTCGCCACCGAAGAGAACGCGCAATGTCATCAGTTCTGCGCGTTGGAATTTCCAAGGCGGCACTCGCTCGGCGACGCTTTTCGTCGCGAGTGGAGTTGCGGTCTGTTGTACGCCTTTCCGCCTATACCACTTCTACCCAGAGTGTTGAAGAAGATTCGGCACGACCGGGCCCAAGTCATTCTTGTGGCTCCGGACTGGGCTCGAAGAGTTTGGTATCCCGAGCTACTCAATATGAGCATAGATCCCCCGATCCGTCTGCCTCTTCGGGAGGATCTTCTGTCGCAGCAGCAGGGGACGGTCCTCCACCCGAACCTGTCCAGTCTACACCTGCTTGCGTGGAGATTGAGCGGCGGCAGTTGATTCCTTTCGACTTGCCTCCCGAAGTTTGTGATGTGATTCTGGCAGCCAGGCGTCCCTCCACTAAGGTGGTATACGCCTGCAGGTGGAACAAATTTGTGGCATGGTGCACAGCAAAGGCTGTGGATCCCCTTTCTGCCCCTCTTTCTGAGGTCCTTCTGTTCCTTCTCTCTCTGGCCCAACAGGGTTCTGCCCTGGGTACCATCAAGGGTTATCTTTGTGCTATCTCGGCCTTCCTCAGGCTCCCTGATCAGCCCTCCCTGTTCAAGTCCCCTGTTGTTAACAGGTTCTTAAAAGGCATTACTCACCTCTTCCCTCCTGTTCCGTTTGTAATGCCTCAGTGGGACTTGAACTTGGTTCTTACCTTTTTAATGTGCGCTCCCTTTGAGCCTCTGCATAACTGTCCTCTTCGTCTTCTGACTCTGAAGACAGCCTTTCTGGTGGCCATCACCTCCGCTCGGCGGGTGAGTGAGCTCCAGGCTCTATCTTGCAAGCCTCCCTTTCTGTCTGTTCATCCAGACAAGGTTGTTCTTCGGACGCGTCCGTCCTTCTTGCCAAAGGTGGTTACTGCTTTCCACATTGGGCAGACCATCACTTTGCCCACCTTCTTTCCGCCTCCGCATCCTTCCAGAGAGGAAGAGAGGCTCCACCGTCTGGACCCAAAACGTGCGCTCTCCTTCTATATCGACCGCACAAAACACTTCCGGGTGGGTGACCAGCTCTTTGTTGGCTACGTGGGCGCCAAAAAGGTCGGGCGGTGCACAAGAGGACCATCTCCCGCTGGGTTACCTTGTGCATCAAGACCTGCTATTCTTTGGCCAAGAAGGAGCCTCCTGTTGGGCTGCGTGCCCATTCCACCAGGGCAACGGCTGCTACCACGGCCTTGGGCCGCGGTGTTCCGCTGCCGGTTATCTGTCAGGCAGCTACGTGGGCCTCGCTGCACACGTTTACTAAGCATTACTGCCTTGACAGTCAGGTCCGGAGGGACGGCTCTTTGGCCGTTCTGTCCTCCAGGACTTCCTTGTCTGATCTTTGTTCGCAGACCCACCACCGGGGTTGGTATTGCTGGGGTATCTATTCTAAGGTAAGGAATCTATCACTAACGTGTCTCTTTCAGATGCACAAGTTACTAACTTGTGTAACGATATATCTGTAAGAGACAGTAGTTAGTGATAGATTCCTTACCGCCCCACCCATCCTCCCCGTTCTGCGAACTGATTTCTAGGGTTAAGGACATCCCTTTCAGGGCCCTAGTATTTTTCAGACACCTGTGTCAGCTTCTTGCATGGCTCTGCGTTCCTGGCGCGGAAAGTCGTGTACAGAACTGACGTCAGCGCGCAGGGGCGGCGTCTAAGTACTGCCCGCGACGTCATCCCGGCGATCACGACGCCGACGACGGACGCGGAGCCGCACGACGCCACCTACCGACGCGCAAGGGTACTGCTACGCAAAACTTTCCGGATCCAGCCTGACGCCTGGGGATATTCTAAGGTAAGGAATCTATCACTAACTACTGTCTCTTACAGATATATCGTTACACAAGTTAGTAACTTGTGCATCACTACCATTACAGACTGCAAAGCGATGTTGGCTAAAAAAAAGCCAGGACTAGCTGAATGTGTCACCTATGACATGGAACCACTTGGCAGGCATGTTTTATCTTTGATCTGTTTTAAGTAGTGTTAACCTGATAGACGTAACAAAACTCACACCTTAGGCACAATAGTTAAGAAATAACCTGCAATAAAGTTTCTACATTTTGGGCACACTTCCTTCGTTCTCTGCCTACATACCAATGCAATATTATATTAAACCATGTCTCTAAAAGGTAAACACCAGTAAGAGGAAAATAAAGGTTCTGGGGGCTAGGAAAACAGGGAAAATAGGAAATGGAAAAATAGGAAATGGAAAAATAGAGGAGGAAATGTGACACATGCAGAAGGGAGCAGAACGCCTATTGTGATATCTCCAAGGGAAATGCTCTTTTAATGACGGTCGTCTCCCATGCAACGTCACACTTTTGGTAGCAGCTATGGGACACCATCAGATACTGCAATTCCAGACACCGCCATCCTGGATCATCGTATGACAAACCTCATCTAAACTGTTCGAGCTGATGACTTGAGACTGCCCGGGAAGGTTTGCGCTTTCTCTTTTCTAGTGCTGGTAATCAAAAGAGGCAAAAAGAACAATTGATGGACAGAATGCAGAACAATGTCATACATTCACCCCAGTACAGAGATCTGGGCCTAAATCCATCGTTTTTTTGCTCACCATGCCATTCCAGCTTGGACCCAGCCTTATGCAAATCAGTCTTCACCCTGCACCCAATGGGAACAGTCCAGCCCGAACTGCCAGGCCAGGTCCTCCCTGGACTGGAAACAAGCATCCTAGGACTGGTTTCGGTCTTTCAGCCCTCATCAGCCAGGATAGCTTGACTCCAGTGGCATGGAGAGCACGGGACCCACGTCTGGGCATACCCGTCCCACTCGGGGTGACAAATGCAAAAAGAACAGTTGATGGACAGAATGCAGAACAATGTCATACATTCACCCCAGTACAGAGATCTGGGCCTAAATCCATCTTTTTTTTGCTCACCATGCCATTCCAGCTTGGACCCAGCCTTATGCAAATCAGTCTTGACCCTGCACCCAATGGGAACAGTCCAGCCCGAACTGCCAGGCCAGGTCCTCCCTGTACTGGAAACAAGCTGTTAGCCCGAAACCTGTCCCAGGATGCTTGATTCCGGTCCAGGGAAGACATGGCTTGGCAGTTCGGTCTGGACTGTTCCCATGAGGCACAGGGTCAAGACTGATTTGCATATAGCTGTGTCTGAACTGGGGTGGCAAAGTGAGCTAAAGAATGATGATGGATTCAACCCAGATCTGTGACTGGGGGTGAGTGTTTGAAAAGTTTCAGCACTCCGTCCATCATCTCCTTGTGTTTGCTTTGTTCGCCCTAAGTTGTCTGGGTATGCCCAAACGTGGGTCCCTTGCTCACTTTGCCACTGGATTCAAGCTATCCTGGCTGATGAGGGCTGTTAGCACGAAACC
Source organism: Calotriton arnoldi (assembly GCA_963921515.1). Lineage (NCBI taxonomy): Eukaryota > Metazoa > Chordata > Amphibia > Caudata > Salamandridae > Calotriton > Calotriton arnoldi. Next base: position 306,953 of record CAWUFW010007911.1, on the reverse strand, counting down.
GGTCCCAGGATGCTTGATTCCGGTCCAGGGAAGACCCGGCTTGGCAGTTCGGTCTGAACTGTTCCCATGAGGCACAGGGTCAAGACTGATTTGCATATAGCTGTGTCTGAACTGGGGTGGCAAAGTGAGCTAAAGAATGATGATGGATTCAACCCAGATCTGTGACTGGGGGTGAGTGTTTGAAACGTTTCAGCGCTCCGTCCATCATCTCCTTGTGTTTGCGGTAATCATAAGAGGGACACCAAGCTGTTTGAGAGGTCCAGCACCCACGCTCCTAAGAACATCTGTTCTAGTGCTATCATACGCCTTTTTATGAAACACCTTTAGTTTTGGATTCTATACTGATTCTCTTCCGCCACTGTTATGCAGCTCTTTGCAAATAACTGAAACTGCTGACGATTGTTTGTTCTCAAAACTGGAAAGTCTCCTTCAAGGAGGCTTCTTTGTGTAGATTGAGATCACAATATTCAAGGTCAAGCAGCACAGCTCCACCGCCTGGAAATGTACTTGCTCCCGCTGCTTGTGTTGGAAGCTGCAATGCTATAAGTACAACATACCAGTCACCACCACATGGAAGCTGCTTATACCTACAAAAGAGCGAGCACATCACCGCCATGACCGACATCTCGGGACCCACAGAGCCTTCCCTAATATTCAAGTATTAGGAGCCCTACAGTTGTCCGCAGCTTCCACCGTGCTGTCCAACACTATCAATATTTACCACTGCGTCATTCAAATTTCTGTGTTCTTGGACGCTCTGCTGTAGTCCTCCAGAGTGCTTCTCTACAGTTGTACTCTACATCCGACATAGTCATTGCTCCCTCAGATCATGCTACCCTAGACTGAGTTGTGTTTAAATTGTTCGTGTTACCTGAGGTTGATTGCTCAATCTCATCCAGTTTCTTCCTCGCCGGCCCACCTCTAACACCAAGTCTGTTAAGGGCCCAGGCCCATGTCTATGCTGCCATGTATTCCTTGGAGTCTCGGGACTCCACAACACTATACTCCTCAGCAACACTTCACATCCATGCACCCTCTGAAACATCTGCCTGCCATAGCAGTTGGGTTCTACCTTCACAGGGCCGTACTTCATTCTCTGCTTCATAACTGCCAAGTGATTTCTCTTTTGCTAGGCGACACCAGCAACCTCATTGCTGTTTCCCGTCCTTTGCACAGCCTTCCCACAGTATTTTCAGTTCCCGGGGCAGTAGCCAAAAGCTCTGATGTGAGGTCAGCTATGGTAGCCTAGGAGGACTTCAGGCTTTCTGCTTTCCACTACCTCCTCTGGCAGCTGTGGAACAACTGCTTGGTTCACATGCAAAGCAAATATTATGCTCTGACTCACCCATTTTGTGAGGAGTTACGCTTTCTTTCACACTGTATATTGTAAGAACATTGATAATGCCAATTCTTTTTGGTCTTAATCCTTCGCTAACTCATAACAACGCTACAACGTGGAATTAACAAAGGTAGGGCCACATGTACCTCGATGCCACACAATAATAGCCACTTATGCAAGTTCAGGGTGGTCTGTGGTACAGGTTATCGTATAGAAATGGATAGGCCCTGTATTTTATCACATTTTAGTCGTCAGAGCAACAGGGGTGTAAAGTATCCAAGGCTGAAGATGGTAATCACATTTATTATTGGATTGATTCATGTTGTGTAAGAGTTTGCTTCATTCTCCTTTTCACAGTCACATGGACACCTTTCTTTTCTTTCTCGGGCTACATGAATTGAGACATTTCTTTGCATGGTGGTTCAGCCAACATGTTTCACCATGGGGCAGTTATGCCTGGGGCTTTTTCAAGGCTGTAAATCATTATATAAGATACTCAAGATGTTATTGCAATGCAGCAGAATATTGAAGAAAAGTTGTTTAAAAGAGGAGTATGACAAATTACTGAGTGTTATAACAGCAAATGTGAATCACACAAAGTACACCCAAAGTAGATGGTAACACTGACTGTTGTACCATGTACAGCTGGAACGCGTATGCAAGTCTCGGGAGCGGCACATCACCAATAGCAAGTTTTTTTGTAAGAATTGTCAGTGTTACTGAAAAGGAAAGAGAAAGGAAGAACAAGCATTGGCAAAGCCAATAGGTTTCGACTATACAAAATCTATTGGCTTTGCCCAAATATTTTTTTTACAAGTTGCACAGCAGCGCGAGACTCTGTACAACATATCTTAAAGTAAAAAAAAAAAAGCACTGACAGCCAGCATTGAACGTGCCATAGCCTTTTTTTTCAAATTTAAAGTCATGCTGCACAGCAGCCCGTGCTGCTGTGCAGTATGTCTAAAAACTGCGTGGAGGTTGGCGGGGGACAAGCAACACAAAAGAGAAGGGTGGGAAACGCAATGGAGAGCCAGGAGAGGGCGAGTGGGTGGGTGAAATAGGGTGGATTTGAGGGTGAAACAATGGACAGCGAGATGTGGGGGTGGGAGACACCGCACTGAGCAAGAGGAGGGGTGGGTTCAAAACAGTGAGTGCGAAATGGGTTTGGGTGAATGAAGAGCGAGGGCGGGGGAAGAATTTAAAGATAATGGCGGAGAGCGGGAGGGGCGAGATTTAAAGAAAATGGAGAGCGAGTGGAGGGTGCTGTACAGGTGAAACCTAAAAACAACCGTATGAATGGGGAGCCCCTTGAAAATACAAGTTGTTATAGAATTATATTGCAGCAGAATTATTGCATCTAGATATCGAATATGACTATCTTCGCCAACATTCTTTCTCACCACTCCAACCACCTGCCGCCTCTTTTCTTGTAATGTGTCGTTCCTGAGACCTGATATAAAATACTAATATGGGGTCGCATGGCAGGCAAAAAAATTGACTGGGTTGCGGGCTGAGTAATTGCCAGTGGCTGATATTCAAGCATTGCATCCATCACTTTTGTGTAGTCTTCATTTTTTTTTATCTACGTACGAGGGGTATGACCAGATGTGGGTATTGTGCACACTGTGCCCAAGCTGCACACCACTGGAGACTCCAAATAGTTCCGGTTTTCAGTTGCTTGTGTTCCGATTCAGAGAGGTTCTGGCTTGGCAGTTCAGACTGGACTGTTCTTAGTTGATCAGGGCCAAGACTGATTCGCATATGGCTTAGCCTGATATGATGTGGCATGGCGGGTGAAAAAAGATGGACTGGGATGCGGCCCAAGTAATTACCCGTGGCCGCGATTACTTCAAGCATTTCATCATTTATATTTGTATTCTTCTTCTGAGACCTAGACACACTGTCCAGGACTACACTGTACAACATGGTCATCAGTTTCCTAATATTTGCTCCCACCAGGATGGCCGAAACGCTCGAACATCACCACATTTAGAACTCCCCGTCTGCCTTGACATCGCCTGTAGATCCTAAATCTGCATACCTCTCAACTGCAGACCGCATTATTCTTCCTTTCGACACAGGTTGCAAGAGTGCTAGGCTCCCCGTGCCTGCTTTTCCAGAGATACCAACGCCGGCTGCAGATGCAGCACCACCCTACCCCACTAAGCCGTTCCCCGCTTCTTCTGTGGCTACCAGTGGTTCTTACGTACGATCACCTGACTAGGTTCTCTTTTCCATAGATTGTGGATTATATCTGCAAAGTTTTTCCTGGTGATATTCAGTTTTATGGTAGTGTGCGATACGCCTACCTACCTTTATCCGTCCTGCTGTCTCTTCTAGATGATTTTGTTTTTATTACTTATTGGTTTTCAAGTGCTGCCTAGAGGAGGCTCTTCCAAGAATTTTGCTCTTCAAACTGGCCTTTAAATCTGGTATAGACGGCTATAAAAACACGAGCACTGTCCAGCTCACCTACTTTGTTGTGTGCACTTTCTCCTGTGGCTTGCGTATGCCAGGCCCCATCAGTGTGTAGCACCCAGTAAGTTGTGCTACCTACCTTTAAAAAATAGTTATTTCAACATGCCCTTGCATTGTAATATGTGTTATGACCATATGTAATGATTTACAGCCTTGAAAAATCCCCGGGTTCAGTTGCCCCCAGGGTGAAACACGTTTTGGCTGACCCACTATGCATAGAAATGTCACAAATCGTGTAACTTGGAAAAGAAAACGAAGTTGCTGATGCGACTTTAAAAAGAAGAATGAAGCCAGCTGTTACGTGGTCATGTATATAAACCAATTTATTAGTGCAATAATAAATGTGAGATTAATTATTTTTAATCCTGGGTACTTTACACCCCTTTTGCTCCGACACTTACAACATGGGCAGCACTGCGACCTTACCTAACACACAGAATGGGCAAAGAGCGAGTGGAAGCAGCAGGAGTAGCAGCACAAGATGCTGGCACACATGCAGAACAGGCGGAACACTGGTAGCACCAGTGCAGGCTTCCCTTTATCACAGAATAGGTACAACTGGAGAATCACCAGTGCAAGATTCTGTCCCTCGAAGAGGTACAGATGTGGCAACTGCTGAGGCTAGGCTCCTTCGTCAATATATGAATTTAGGAGAGCAGCAACAGTGCAAGCTTCCCACTCGCAAAACAGATACAGGGTGTGCAGCAGCATTGCAGCCTCTGTTCCTCTCAAGAGAACTTCCGCTTGGCCAGCAGCAGTTTAAGCTTCTTTAACTCAAGAAAAAGAAAAGCATGGCAGAAGCAAAATCACCTTCCCTTCCTCGGAGGAGGCAACTGCAGTGCAGGTTTCTCTTCCCTGCAGAACCGATTCAGCGCTGTAGCAGTAGTGCAAGCTTCCATCACTCATGAAGCATGTAGAGTTAAGGTCTCAGTGTAAAGTAGATTACACGCAGATATCTGAAGCAGGTGCTTAATCCACTGTGATGAGTATATAGGTGGCTAAGTGAGTGAATGTGAGAGTGCTGCTACCGCTTTCACTCTGGCATCATTTTATGTCCGCACTTTTGCTGGCACTCTGTCACTCTTTTAATCCTGCTGTCACTGTGGTAACTCCTGTTGTCATATTTTGCAGTCTTGCTGCTGTGACGTCCTGTAAACCAGACTGCTGCCATTGCCAGGCGCGTTTGTGCCCTTAGATGCCACACGCTGGGGCCTTGCTATAGAGACCTTTGCTATTCCTGGTGTGAGAAGAGAAGGAGAGAGTGGCTAATGCCACATGGGCTTGGTTAAAGATCAGATAACAAGCAAAGATGTAAGCTTCTGTGCTGCTTTTGTGTTTGCCCACTCATTTGCTTCTTGTGGTCACTATTTTCACCTTGATATATTAGATGTACCCAGCTAACTCTCTCTATTGATTCCCCATCTCTGTTCCCTCTTTCCCTCCATGTTTCTCTTTCTTGCTCTTTCCACCCATCTTCCAGTTTTATTTACAGCTTAAGCTTCAACTTCCATTTCTGTCTTCTCATATTCCTTTTTCTTCACTTTCGTTGGTCTTTTCACCCTCTTCTCTTATCCTCTCCTTCACACCCTTCATTCACACACCACCTCTCGCTCGCCCACTTCACTCCCACTCCACTCTGTTCCACATACTCCTCCTGCTTCTCACTTTCGTCTCACCCCCTTTATATCTCACCTAACTTCCATCTTAGTTTTTTCTAGCTCATATTTGTCTCCCTCTTCAGTTATTAGGGCTAGTGCAACAACTTTTGCGATTCTATGTGAAGGCGTTCCTCTGACTTACACTGGCCCACGTATGCAAACATTACTGTCTTGCCTAACAGTTACATCATTTTACTTTTTCTCGTTCTTTGCTTTACCGCTTTTGCCTTGCCTTCTTCTCGTACCCTTCTATCTAGGATCCTCCTCTGTCCCAGAAGCCTTTACCACCCCACTCTCATTACCATGTACCCTTGCACCCTCCTTTCACAGAAATACTACACACCCTCACAGCCTTCCATCTCTTAAATCCTCCTTTCCATTCCAAAACCTCTTAGTTGTCTCTCTTACACCTTGATGCTCCCTCCACTCACACACCTTACTGTCCCTTACACACTCCCTTAGCTCGTCCACATGCTTTCTTTTCTCACCTCCTGTTTCTTAGACACACTTCACCTTTTTCAATCTGCCAATGACGCAGACACACACATGCCAATGATGGCTGTGGTTTTTACTCTCTCCATCTCCAGTGCAAATGTTGGATCAACTGTTTTTCAAACTTGGGCTGGTGAAAGCAAAGCTGTGTGCCACAATTGGGGAGTGTTGGCTCAGATGCCCTGCTAATGTCGACTGAAAAGAAAATCCTCGGCAGGATACTAAATCTAAGTCAGTGCAGTCAGGATTTTTACATGAAAGATGGATATTTAGTTGTGAAAAAGGAGCAAAGTAAAGGTTTAAGGCAATATACAACTTACAGGACTTTGTGATGATTCTTTGGTTTTTATATGTTGAAGAACAGCTGAACAATAATAAGTCCGTACTGCATGGAGCAGTCTGGCTATCTCCAAGTAACTATGCCCACGTCATGCACACATGACGCATACCAACCTCTTTGAAAAGGTTTTGAATGTGCATGCATTAGGTGCCTTGTGATCAGCACCTGTTCAAAATCTTGAGGGCTGCTACTGGCTGTGATTAAGGTACCAAAAATTACTGTTGCTAAATAGAACAAGTGCTCCCATTACATTTATGTGGGCCAGGGAAGTCTGTGTTGTTTGTATGAGTGATTACCATCACCACTCCAACTAGTCCAGGTTTAACTATAATGTAAATAGGGTTCAGCCAACCAGGGAAGGTGTTTTAATAAGTGTTGGAGGATTGATGAGAATTTGTAGATGGAGAATTTCGAGCCAATAATTGAAAAGTGAGGGATAGTGGCAGAATGGACATTGGGTGTAGCATGCTAAATGTTTTTTAATTTTTTTTTTACCCTATGCTCAGGAGTTTGAGAAATTGAGAGAGGACATTGCAATAAGTGGGCAAGGGATAACCGGAGGGGAGAGGCAACCGGCACCACAGTTGAGGCACGGAAAGAACGTTATGCCTTATATTTGGCGCTTCTGGCTAGCCTCATAATTTGCATTTTCTTGCGGCATAGTTTGGTGCTCTCCTGCCGCATAATTACAGTGCCCCTGATGATGGGTTAAGAAACGATAGGTTCAGAAGACAGAAAAAACAATGCTCCTTTCTACTTCCTGCGGATGGTATGAAGCACTAGTAAAAGGGAAGGTAGCTTAAGGCACAGATTGGATCCAGAAGGATGGAGATTGTAACAGTAATGCTAAGCAGAAGGGGCCGAAACTCCGAGTGTGTTGAGATACCTCGCAGTTGTTTAGGCGTGAGTATCAATATGGTATTGTATATGGATTAGGGATACCATGAGTGTAAAAATATACTTATATGGAATGACCCAGCTCTTCTGGGGCTGCTAGGTCCAGAAGTTAGAGGAGGAAAGACCAGTAGATAGATCCAAGGATGTATAACTAGGGCTCTTGGGACCAGGTAAAAAAAGAAGGAGCCTTAAGTCCAGGATGGTGAAAGATTACCAGCGGCTTTCACAGGGGAGGCCACAGCAGTAACTTGGGTGTGATGAAGTATGGGGGTGGTGAAGTAAAGCAGAGGGGTTATGGTTAGGAGGACTGGCATTTCTGGCAGGGGTGCTATGCTCAAAGCACTGCCACCTGGCCGCGTTACTGAATGCCAAGGCTGCCCACTCTTGATTTCATTTCATGCCTCATCCTTCCACTACCCTACAATTTCTTTCTCTTTATGTTCTACTTGAACGTTCCTTTTCCTTCCTGTTTTCATCCTCTGTCGCTGTTATCCTTCTCGTCTTCCTTCTCTGTTCCCTTTTCGGTCGTTCTCTCTTGCTCTGGGTCAAAGTCTAATGATGAAAAGTAGGCCCACGTCTCCCAAAATGAGTGCCAGTGTCCATCTTTATAAATAATACACACTGGTTAGGGCACTCTTAAAAAAAGAAAGTGCAGCAGTGTTTTTGAACTCGCGCTCGTCGCCTTATTCTAGAGGTGCTCGTAGTCGGCAGTGCCATGTCGCCCAAAGCAGCTTGTTAACCGGATAAGTGAGCAATGCAGGAGAAGGGAGTGCTGCGTAGGAAGAAAGCACGAAGATTAATTAGAACGCATAACCCTTGACTAAGGTAGACGCAGCTTTGGAGGAAAGCTGATTTAAGATTGTCATTATCTGTTGGAGCCGAGTACAGATGGGCAGGATAGGAAGGGGCAGTCCAGAGACAAGCGGTGGGAGCCACCGCAAGCCTCGGCCATTGAGGAACAGAAATCTGCCGATTGCTAGCTTCCCCGGCAGACGGAGACCTCAAAATAACATTACAACGGAGTTACATTTAGAAGCAGAACGTAAGAGTACGAGCAGAGAAATTAAACGTTAAGACCCGACAAGACGGACGTAGAATGGGCCCTTTTTGATTGATTCTCGGAGGTGTAATTTTGAAAAGCGCCAAATCCTCACTACACTTGTCAAAGGACAATAAGCTACAACAATGGCTACCATTTTTGAAGACTTATTTGTACAGATCAGCATTTTACCGACTCCCAGAGGACTGAAGAATGTTATTCATTGTTGGCTTTCCAAGAAAATGGTATATCCTCAAAATGTACTGATCCGCCAGAACTCCAATTCTTGCAGCTAAACAAACCCTGGCCTTTGAACAGTACCAAGTTCAATTGGGCTAAAATACTTCCGGCTATAGTGAAAGGTTACATTCAGACTCCCAGTGGCCACGAGATGGCGCGGTTGCTCTACTCTTGGGGAATGCTGCAGGCAGATGGCATGGCTATGTCTGGGATTTGCAGGTGGTGTGTGGACCTCTGCGCTAATCCTCTTTCACGCCAGCTACAGTTTTTGTAATCTTCTCCCAGTGCCGTTTCCACAAATGGTCTAAAAATATCTGCACGGCTGTCCATAGAGAAGGCTAATAGCCCTTTTGAAGCAGGCGATTGCCCATGATACCCTCTAAATATAACCTAATAATTGGTTCCAGTGGGAGAATATTCTGAGAAGGGGTATATTTAGTTTTAGCACACACTGTTCGCAGTCTCGTTTAACCGGGGTCTGCAGCTATCCCTCCTCCGGGGGTCAAGCTGCACTTGTGAACCAGACTTTCTCGGCTGTTATCCCTATTACTTGGCGAACACCCCCCCTGCTGTACACAGGGCCCTTTAATCCACTTCCGGCTGTGTCCTCACATTCGGCTCTTTCAGTGCACCTCGTTCCGGCTGCACTCCTCTATGGTGTTCCATGACAGTCCTCCACACACAGCTCCGTGAGTGCCCCTCAATCTGGCCCGCTCTACTAAGATAGGTCGCAAAAAGTGGTCACAAATTGTGTAATTGGCATTTTGCGACCTGCCTTTGATTTTGCGATACGACCAATGTCGCAAAGAGGTTGCAGAACGACCTACCTAATGAATATTTATTTATTAGGCAAGTCGCTGTTTGATACCCCGTGATTGGCTGCAAAGGCAGGATGGTGGCGTGCGCAGAACACCACTTTATTGTAATTACATTTATATAGTGCTTACTACCCCCTGATGAGGCGTTGAAGGGCTTTACGCCAAGCAACATGTTGCTCCAGAACCCAAGGTTAGTGTTAATCTAGTGGTTATTGGTTAATCTACTAGTTATTGGGACTAGTCTTTTGCTCCCAAAAAACCAATTCCATACATGAACACCTGTTTATTTCTGGTAGATTAAATTAATAAGAGTTAGGTGCAATCATTATTTGGGGAAGGGGGCTATGTGACTTCATGCACACATTTACCATCCTTTTGTATGCATTCCTAATTGAGAAACGTTTTTTAAGGAGCCCATGTACCTTAAAGAAACTGGTGCTGCTTTTAAAAAAAAATTGTTATGTTTTTTAAACAGTTTCCTTTTCAGAAAAGATCGGGGGTAGCAGACCGCGATCCCCTAGACCATTGCTGGAAGAATTGGAATTCTAATCCCTTATTTCTGTAAAGGCCTGTTGAATGCAAACAGCAGTATGTATTTTGTAAACATCAGCTACACCTGCCATAATGTACGTACAGATGATAGCTGAAATGTTAAGACCGCAGCACACTCCCTATTTGGGCAAACTGGCATTCCCTACCTACAGGAACATCAAGGACAACACACGTGCTTTCATACTATATCTTTAATTATTCAATGAGTTATATCAATCGGGGACATTTAAGTGGTTCACTGATATACAGGTGGTATGGGAGGGTCCCTGGAGACACTTCAGACTCAACGACTTTTGAGGGGAAATTCTGTTGCCTCCACCAAAGACTACAATTCTTTTCTCCGGTCCAGAACCCAACATTCCATTGTTCCTAGAGTCAAGAAATCCATTCCACAAGGATCTTTAAATCTGCAAGAACCCGTCAGCTAAATAATTATTTATCTGCAACTGAGGTTTTAAGGTGACCTTCCATTCGCAGTTCGTCTATTGTGAATCCTGTGCCATCAAGTCACAAAAATACTTCAGCTGGTACTGGCATGTCTTGAAAAAATCCAGTACCCTGGAGCGCACCAGAAAAAGGCCACCATGATCTGCCAGATTTCAAATATTTGTCTCTGAAGTGCATTTGAGTGTCCCAATCGTTGCTTGTGAGCTGAGGGTCCCCAGTGCATCCTTGAAAAACATTCCCAAAGTGACCTTTGGGGAAATACTCCATTAACCCATTTTGATTTTTTTTTTTACCCTTATAATGGGGCCACAAGTAGTGTTTTTCCCTGTGGTCAATTCAGTAGACTCCAACCACATAACTTACTTTGAACTGATATAAACTGAGAATGTTGTTCTAGTAAACACTGGGAGTGTCTTTTGTTGTGCATCCTTACATGAGTTGCATTGTGACCCTAGAGTGAGACATTGACTCGTTTCTGGTGGTACGAGTTAGGAAGTTATGGTTTTAACCACTTAAATCTGCATACGCTGCTTTATTATCCTGTTCTTGTATTAAATACTTTTTAGTTTACGTAGAAGTTCTGCCATTCATCTTATTGTGAAAACTTTTGCTTTCTATTGTCATCTGCGCTTAAACCCCTGACAACTACTTAGTCACCACAGCTACTAGCTGAAAGTCCGTGACAGAAAATTTAGCAAAACGTAACTAGCAACATTATCCAGAGCCACAAAACTGTGGTTGAAACATCTGTTCTGGATCTGATCTATGACCTGGAGAGAGGGCCAGGCATAAAGTTTGCTAAAGAATCGTGAAGCTTCTGGGTAAGGTCTGAAGGATACAGGAACAAGGCTGGGCAAAGAACTTTTCACACAGTCAGTTTCTGAATTCCTGACCACTTGTATACTCAAACTTACAGCATTCCTCTCTATCCACTCCCCTATCTGGAAACACGGAGCAGCCACTGAGAACGACCAAAACCTGTTTTACATGTCTTGTTAACCATGTGTGTCCAAAACAGGAGCATCCCAGGCAGAGAACCAGGGGCATTCATGTGGTATATAAGAGATGTGCATCACTATCTCAACAACGGAATTAATCCGCAGTCTCTGCCATCTATTACTGAAAGCAATTTAATGGGTTTTAACAAGGTAAACCTAAATAGATAAAACCAAGGTGCCCAGTGCTCCAGTAATCACACAGTGACAGTTTGTAAAGTGAAAAAAATGAATAATCTAATTATATATACGGTAAATGGAAAACCTCCTAGTATATAAAGCTGAACTTATTAAAAATATTTTTTCACTCTACTGCGTTTCGACATCACAAAAAAATCATTAGCTCGTCATCCAGAGAGGAGTTTTTTGAGTCCAAGCAGTAGGACCTATAAGACAAAGGCAACAACTTCATCAATTCAGATCAAACAATGGACAATCCTAATTATAGGAGTGGGCATAGCAGACTTACTGAGATGGAGACAAGTGTGCCAGTTGGTTACATTGGACCTGAAAGTCAGGGCAAAACAAGGGGGTGGGGTTAGAAAGGAAAAATACTTTTTGAGTAATAAGTACAGCTGTTATATCCATGCTTTCCAGATATTGCTCACAGAAAAAGATCCAATCTTTCAGACAGTATGATAAGATACGAGCTACACTCAATCAAAGTTGAAAATTTTGAAATAATTACTAATATCCCAGCATGTGTATGTGAGCAAACAGTGACACTGTATATAAAATGGGTTACTTACTAAAGTGGATAACACACCTTTACCTGAAATTATATAGAATCGCGAAAATGAGGTATGGAACCAAATGAAATAGTAAATAGCAAAAAGAGGGCGAAAAGAATGACTTGCATAAATTGAAGCCAACCAATCTCATGTAAGGTGGAAAGAAACACATTATCCTGATGACCCCAACCAAATCCTTCCAGTTGGGCTCACTGACCTATCGATCCATACAATATCGAAACACAAAAATATTGCAAATTAATGATTACAAAAATCTAGACTTTCTATGCTTATCTAATAAAACCACAAATATCGAGAACAAAAATATTGTTGCTTAACTATATTGGAAACAAAAATATCGGATACAGAAATATTGTTACCTTTGTCAAATATTGATCCACACAATAACAATAATATTGCCTAAATAAATAATCACTAATAAATATTTAAAAAAATACTTAACATAAAACAATTACATTTAAAACGTTTGATACACACACTTAGTTAAACAACAATATATTAAATTTGCTTTTCACGCACAAAAAATATATAACAATTATAACAATACAATAAAAGTTGAAAATGTACAATACACAATACTAAGTAAATATAATTTACATGTTTTTCTATTAATAAAAAAATTAACAAATTTTATTTACTTAAAAATGTTTGTTTTTCAAATAAAATAAATAACATTAAAAATGACTGTACAAAAACTTTGAAAACAGAAATAAAATTAGAAAAATGTGTGATGACTTAATCAAAATAATGTAATTTCTTTTACAAACACACATTTTTAAATTGTATTACTAATGAACAACAATACTAATAAAATAACAAAATATTTCTACTGCATACAAATAAATATAAAATAAAAGATTTCAGAATAAAAATAATTATCTTCAAAAAAGAGGAACCAGGAGCTTGAACAGGTCCAGCACACTTGCTCCTAGCAATAGTAATCAAAACATAGGGGTGTGCAGTTCCTCTAGAATAAGGGGGGGAAGAGAGAGAATTTGTAGTGTTCTGGGTCAAAGGAGTAGGCTCCAATAGGAGCAAATGCCCTCACACACCCAGAAAGTTGTCATGCTTCATCATTTGGGCATGCTCCTTGTTGGGCCGGCACTGTAATGCCCGACGGGCACCCACTAGGGGGCTCTTTTCCGGAGATCTTTTATTTGATGCATGATGAGCTGTGGGTGTGTGAGCTATGTGTGTGTAGTGTGGTGACCAAAAGTGGATTAAGATGGGTGAAGTGATGCTCAATTTAAGAACATTTTAATAATTAAGCTCACTACCCTAATTAAAAACTCTGGTGCTCAATTTGGGATACAATGGTCCTAAGGAGCTAAGTTTACGAGTGAGGCCAACCTGTTGCTTGCCTATACCTGTCCAGAAAGGATCAAATAGCAATTCTTCAGGACCTAATATCATTAACCTACACTACTCAGTGACTTGATTCAGTGTTTTACGTAAAGTGCTAAAGTAATCAGTCATGCATCAGGTAACAAATTGCATTTGTACCTTGTCCTGGAAAAATGATCTGGAACACACAGGGACAGACATGACAAAACATATATATATATATCGTTTTTTGTTCCCACATATTTTGTAATAATCCATTTGCATGAGTATTGCCTGCATGCCCCAAGTGGTTTAAAATGATTTAAATCCAAGAACCATTAAAAAACAATTAAAAACACCTTGCACTTTCACCACCATTCATGAAATCGTGCAGTGAGTAATTTGTATCTGTGAACAATCTTGTTTGGAACCCGATTTTTGTATTAAAGAACAACACTCCTAATCATTAGGGCCAAATTGTACCTCAGGAGGATTCGGCAGAGTGAAACGCCTATTAGCATCCTATGGGAACAAATGCAACACTTTCGTGAGAATAAAGGCCTCTTACCCCGGTTCTGTTGCGGATGCCATGACTGCTCGATAGTACTTACGCAGACGCAAAGCGGCATCTATCTGGAGACCTACCCTGGCTCTGCTTCCTCATGGAGACGTGAGCTCCGGGATGAAGGTCTATTTTGTTACGGCCGCCTTCAGTCTACGCGCGAGTGTGTAAGGAATAGAAAGGCAGCTTCGTCCGCCATATTTGGAGAGGCGGAGTGGATAGTTTTAATGTGAATGGGAAAGACTGAAAATGAGAATGTGGGCTAATAACGTCAGCTATACTTGACTGTCTATTTTTCACGTACCTAACTTCACTTGGGATTTACTGGCTGATTTACATGTTAATAGCATTGGATGGACTCCCCTATGTTTTGATTAAAAATAAATGACACAAACTTTTTTTTTATATAAATGATTTATGTTGAACACTAAAGGGGTTAAATGTACTATTCTCACTCCAATCTAAACTAATTTATGAGAGGTGTTGGACATTAAAGGAGTGACATTTTTCATTCCCATTCCAATCTAAACCAATTTAGGGAAGGCGTTGGGCACTAAAGGTGTGAAATCTACTATTCCCACTCCAATCCAACTATATTGGGGGAAGGTGTTGGACACAAAAAGGGTAACATTAAATCCCCAATCCAGTCTAAGGATATTTGAAAAAGTTGTTGAATGCTAAAGATGTGAAACTCACAATATCCGTTTAAATTTGATTTTTTTAATAGAAAGTAATACAAATTAAACAATTTCAGACGACAATTAATACTACATAATTACACACATTTTTCAAATGTTATTAATTATAATTTTATCTAAAAACTAACCTACGCTATTTTAAATTTACACAAACTAAATTATTAGATTCTTTTTTATTATTAATAATTAAAATATATATTGCATTCTTTAACCTTTACAAAACTATAAACCATAAAATAACAAATCAATTATGATTTCACAAAAAAATTATAAAATCAAAAAATATTTATTTTTATACATTTTAAATATATATTAATATAAAATTACAATTTCAAAAATATATTAACAGATTTATACAGTTTTGAAAAACGTACAAAAATTGTTTAATTTTTTTAAATATTTTTGAAACATTTTGTAATATTTTTTACACCATTAATAAATATCTTAATAGAAAAAAAGTTTGCTAAATATTTAAAAAAATCTAATTTATAAATTTATGTATTTTCAAAATTAACTATTTTTATTTTAAAATGTACATATTTTAAAAATCTTCCCACCCTTGTCCCCTAAAAACCCAATATCCCACAGTAAAAAAATCTAACAATGTATTATATTTATTAATACTACTAAATATACAAATTTCATAACTAAAAATATAGCTTATATTTTTTGCATATAGCAGTAATGTAAAAAAAAATTAAACCAATACTAAAAATACAATACAGTAAATTGCTAATTGACACAAATTATATTGCATACAATATTTTCTACATCAGTGATACTCCAAGTACGGCCCGGGGGCTGACTGCGGCCCTCCTGACCTTCACATGCGGCCCCCAATTTAACAGCAGCATTGGGCTGTTGTTTACTTCAGAGAGCACTAACATTCAGAAAGATGTTAAATAAATGGGGAAGCTTTTATTTAAAAGCTAACTGAAGTAAAGGAAAAGACTCTAATAAAGTATCCTGCAACATTTAACCACCCACAAAGCCCCACTCGCATCCTGCTAGCTTCAATGCAGCCCTCGGGCTCATACAGAGATCATACTTTGCGGCCCCTCGGAAAATGTTTGTGAGTATCTACGTTCTACATCAATATTTTTTATGAAGAGATTAAAAAACACTAAAAACAATATTTTTACCTTTAATATTCCTGTTGACTATATTTTTCATGTCACGATATTCTTGACATAATATCTTTGTATTACTATGTGTTTTTCTCAATTTTCTGTCCAAATACCTCCAGTTGTAGTGGCAAACTACTGTGGCTGTTGACCTGCATCGTTGAGAATCCGACAGAGTTGCTCCTCAACCCCATCCACTTTTCTACTTTGTCAAGACTACCAAAATAGAGAGATGTAGAAATGATCTCGCAGCAGAGGAGCCAATCACATCTCCATTGAAGAGCAGGCCTGATGGACCTTGGTCGATGACACTGACAAATCGATGCTGATCAGAAGTAAAGTAATGTTTTGAGACTCATCAGCTTGCTGGCCTTTGGTGCATTTGGAGAGCACACGTTCACCTCTATGGAGTCTCTTGGTGCTGTTGACAAAAAAATTGGTGTTCATTACCCAACTCAGTGATACTCCTTTTACATGATTATTAATCAGCTGAATAGGCAGCGACTTAATCAATGACTTAAGCAAGTTATTTTTTCAATCAGATTATAATATTTTACAGAAACCTCTGATCGTGTATTTGGAAGACACTCAATATGCGCATCAATATAGATATGGACCCACCGATCCTGATATGTTGGAATGGGAACAGATGAGACTACTTCTGGTTCAGGGTAGACCAAGAATGAGTAGTAGCACAAAACATTCAAATATTCAGCCAGTATGTCATGACTTTCCTAAAAAGTTGAAGAGTGGACTTCGAATCAGATGATAAAACTGCATACTAGACAGGACCACCTCGTATTCCAAACTGAAGGAATCACTGTTTTGATAGGTCTAGTGGGATGTGGAGGTACATATTTTGAACATGCAGTGAGATTCTCGAAGAGGCATTCCTACATCAAGGAATGTGTGTGGCTCGGTAAGCTCAAATATTCAGCTCCTGTTTAGTCCTTAAAATTAACTTGAAAATCTAATCATTCTTTTTCCCCCCATTAAGTTCCCACTTGTAAGGGAATGATACTGATCATAATTTCTTAATTGGATTTTCCCTATGGGCAGTGACTACATAATTAAGTTAACCAGTTGAGTAGACAGACGCTAGCTGCATGGCTCATACAAATTATAATTTTATCATAAGGGTGCAGTGTTTTACAGAAAAGAATATAAAAATATAAATAAATAAAAATAAGTGTGCGTGCATTGTGAAATAAAGAAATTATCCTTTGAATTGATCTCTTTTCCTTGTGCTGTTTACAATTTCAACTGCGGAAGAACCAAAGGAAATTCTATCTGCAGCGTTTCCTTCTTGTATTCACCTGTCCCAGTTATCTTTTCCGGAGTTTGCCATCTTATTTAATTAGTGTACAAACAATGTTGTCAGACGTATCATAACTTTTTGTAGTTTATCACGACACAAAGTAAATCGCTGTAAATTTTTTTTATTTTTTTATTAAACATAGCTCTTTATTGGTATTTCTTTACTATACACGTAATCTTCTCTCCGTATGCATCTTATGAATTGCAGTCTTCTTAAAGTTGGCAGGGTACTGCCTGTCCTTGAGTTGTGGTGATTTCAAGCCATAGTTGGCGATAACAGTTTCATATAAACAATCCAAACCATAAACGTAAACTTTCAAATCTCGCAAATACTGTTGTGCAACCGGCTTTAGAATATAGGGGACTCCCACAACAGTTTGGTGTATTCCCATAGAATCACATCTATTGACATAACAGGTTATTCTGCATTTTATGGCATCCATTCAGAATATGTGACCCTCATAGTACTATGTTCGTCCTATCCTGGTGGTTTGCACGCAGCTATCTAGTAGCTCTTAAGATCCCTCATGGCTCACAGTCTGCCCTTATACAGGAACCTGTTCTCATTCTGTGTCGTATCTGTGTTTCCTATTGTGACAGGTGGGGGTATCATCTGACGTAGCTTGAAGGGCATCAATAACGTATCCCATGCTGTGGTGGGGGGGTCCCACTCCCCAGTTGTTTGTATATACTGGTCATAACATTGATTTCTGCTGTGCACCATTTTATCAAGTCCTGGAGCCATCTCGAAATAGGGGGGAGGGTGGTAGTCGACTCCCAGTTCATTGCTATTCTCCACTTTCCTAGGAGCAGGGCCAGATCTAGGAATTCGGATATGTTTGGCTTTCACAGAGCTGGCAAATCTCCCCACTATCAACTCAGCTCCGTTATTAAATCTAACAGGGACCTCCAATTAACTTGTATATGTAGACAATACCAGACCATATGAAAAAAGTCTGTCAAGTGACAGCGTGGCCATTTCTTATGGGAGCCGGGATAGAAATCGGCTAATCGGTCTGGGGATGGATATGTACAGTGGATATAGTTAAGTTGTGTAAATTTAAAGCTTGGGTTCCTATTCGTGGACTACAGGGCCAATTACGATGTCGGGTGGACTTAAGTCATGTTGTGTGACTTTTTCATAACTTCAGTTTAATTATGAGTGACATTTCAACAACTGAGTGACACTTTCTCGCGAGAAAAATCAAGCAATAAAGACGAGGGAATCATATAAATATCAGAAATTACACCCATTTCAGCAGCGAGAAACTAAGAAGTTACTGAACTACGGTGCGCCAGCGGCAGGCACCTGAAAATTGAGCAGTGTCAAGCTGCGTGACTGCACAGTTCTCAGACTCAGTACACTAAAGGCAGGGGGGGCAGGCAGCTCAGAATGTTTGAGGCATTAATGTTATTTCTTAACAGCCATGACACAGATGCCTTTGCCCCCACTGGGCCCCCTAGATCCTCCCTCCTGCCTGCAATCAATCAATCAGTCAAGTCAGGACGCAGAGCATTAGTGATTACTCCACGGCCTCTCTGTCCCACGTGGGACCCGGCCTCTCTGTCCCACGTGGGACCCGGCCTACAACAGAAGGATGTGAGGCTCCGACATGAATAACACGAACCTCAGCTGCAATGGTGTCTAAGCTGCAACAGAGGTGAACTCATTTCTGTCACCTGTCCTCGAGTCTTGCCTGTTCAGTGCTGCATGCAGTACGGGAGTCGGACTCACTGTGCAGGCGTCATTCTAGCAGGGTCACCAGAGGGGTGGCGCAGGCAGTCGTGCTCCTACAGTCTGTCAGCTGAGGCCGTGACTTCAAGCCGGTCAGCCGGCCTGTACCTTTTTGAAGAGAACCATGGCACAGTGCTACCAGAAGGACAGCAAGTGAGTTGATAGTGATGAATGGCAAGCGTTTAAAAGCAAATTTGACACTTGGCTGGCGCACTCTGTCTGCACTTACTTGCGAAGAGAGCCACTACATTCTGGTTTACGGGCCGACCGCCCGCCTCCTCAGAGTCTGGCCAAAAGGACACGCTCCTTTGGCCTGTCAAACGTGTGCTGCCCCTGGCATCAGACTCACTCAGGTGCAGCTCATCTCAGAGCTTAACTGCGCAGTGGGTTCCAGCGGCCACCGTGGTGCTCGGGGGTCGTCATTTGATTTTAATTTACTGTCGAGCTGCTATAATTAGCCGCAGCCTAGTCTCCCAAACTTTTAAATGCAGCCAGCAGCAGGAGGATGTGACTTTTCGCGGTGCCTTGCCGGGCAGCGGCATTAATATTGTTTCAGTCTAAGCTTTGATACATTGTAAGCAACCAGTGAGCTAGCAACTGCTAGGTCATCGGCCCCCAATCATGCACGCTGCCACTCCAGCTTTAGTTTAGTCATAGAAGCCCTGTGAAGGCTTGACAGAGGAGGCAGGCACTATGCCGAATATGCGTGACAATGCATTTCAGTGCGGTGATGCGGACTACCACACTGAAATGCGTTAGTCTAACGCCTGATGCGGGGTACTTGGCAGGACTGCATCTCGGTCCTGGGACCGACCGACCTCTGGTCGGCGTCCCGACCGCCTAATTAGGATGCGACCGAACGCAGTTCGGTCGCATTCCTACATTTCCCTATGGGAGCATGCATTACGGCCGTAATACATGCTCCCATAGGGAAATGGGAGGTGCTGTTGATCCCTGCACCCCGTTGCAGGCACCTTGAGGTGTAGAGATCAACAGTGGGGCATCATAGGTGCCCCCACGGTTCCCAACCGGAAGCCACGCACCCAAGGGGGCCCTGCTGGGGGCCCCAAACACACTTTCCGACATGGTTTCCAAGTCGGACAGGCTGGCATGGAAACCCACCCTTTGGGATTACGAACCGGTTCTGACTGGCCGGCGGGCTCTTTGAGCCCGTTGGAATGACCGACCGGTTTAGTTTCCGACTGGCAGCATTGACCGAGTGTTAGATTATGATGTGGCCCGGAAGGCTCCGACCATCGTTCGGAGCCTTTATGGGCCGCATCATAATCGGCCCCTACGTGTATTCCAGTATTTTTCCCCATGCTCTTATGGTTCCCCTATCTTCTGTTCCCATGTAGGTTTTAATAGAGGCATGGAACACTGAGGCCAGTGCTCTGTGCATGCAAGTCACTGCCCTGCGGGGTATCCATGTGTTGGTAGGCTGGACAATGCTTCCACTCTTTCGGGCTCATGCGATCCCTCCTCCCTTGTTTCAGCTATCGCTGTCCTCCATGCTTCATAGGTCCGCAACTGACTTCCATGTAGTCCATAGTTCTCCGAGTGCCTCAAACGTAAGAAGCTCGCCTTCGTTATACAAGTCCCCCATGGTGGTTATCCCGGCTTCATGCCAGACCTATGTGTTATGTTTTTCTGTCACCTTCACCATTTCTGGCGCTGTCCAGCTTCCTGGAGTAAGTGATTGTGTGGCGCACCCTGCTGTAAGGAGCTGTGGCGCTAGTCTTTCGGCATTGGGTTCTCAAACGGTCCCCATTATCCATTGAGTTCACTATATGTTGCATCTCTGTATCCATCTCCACTGCCAGCCATCATGCCAGCCACACCAGTTGATCAGTTGACTGGGGGTGAGTGTTTGATTTGCTCAAGCGCTCCGTCCATCATCCCCTTTGGTATCGCTTTGTTAGCCACACCAGTTGAGCAGCCACATAATAGATCTTGAGTTTCAGTACGTCTATGCCGGCCATCTCTAGAGTAAACTTCGCTGGGCACCCCAAATTATTTTAGATCATATGGACCTCGGGTCGCTGAAGAATTCCCTAAACAAGCTGAGAAGGAGGGCCACGAAAAAAGTGCAGTAATCTGGGGAGAACAATAATCTTGAGTATAGCCGCCTGTCCCAGTGGGGGAGGGAAAGGAGGAGCGCTGTAAAGTGTTGCCCCACATACGTTGGCAATAGGATGCCGCCCTTAAAGTCTCAGTGGTAAACCTGGACATCCAGGTATTTAAAGATACAGGGTACCCAACCCAGGGACCCTATCATGACCAGATGGCGCACCGCCATTTTTGTTGAGCGAAGAGTAATCAATCAGGACTTAACCCAATTTATCCGCAGGCCCCATATCTCACCAAATTCCCCCAACAGTCCCACCAGTTGGGGAAGGGCGTCCTCTGGATCCCTCAAACAGTAAGACGTCATCTGCATACCATGCCGCTGTATGGCATCTCCCTACCTTGATCCCCCATTCTGGACACCTATCATGGATGACGCACGCTAGGGGCTCCAAGGCCAAAACAGGATAGCGAACAAAGGGCATCCATGTCTGGTATTCGTCTATAATTGCCATCTGTCAGAAAAAATCCTGCCAGAGCGTACCTGAGTCAGGGGCTTCGTATATATTTGATATTTATTAACTTATAAAGCGCCCGAATCACCCCAGCAGGGGTATCTCCGCGCTGTGACTGCTACCGTCAACCAGGAAGACACACATCAGAACAGAGAGGTTTTTAGCAGCTTTCTGAATTTCAGGTAGTCAGAGCATTGGCGCATATGATTGGGGAGCTGGTTCCAGTAGAGGGGGGCAAGGTAGAAAAAAGCTCTACCACCCAAGCGAGCTTTTTTAAATCGTGGGGTGTAAAGTAGTGATTTTAAACCTGACCGAAGGGACCTGGAAGGCAGGTACCTTACAAATTTGTCTGATAGGTAGCTGGGACCCATGTCATGCAGAGCTTTGTAGACAATACAGCAGATCTTGAATTTAATCCGCTTCCGCACTGGGAGCCAATGCAGTTGTTGTAAAAGGGGTAGGGAAGCCGTTCTGGGAGGGGCATTGGCAACTAGACGGGCCGCAGTGTTCTGGACAACCTGCAATTTATTTAAGGAGACTTCGTTGGCTGAGATCAGCAGGGCATTGCAGTAGTCCAGGCGGCTCAACACCAATGCTTGGATCAGAGTTTTCCGCGTAGAAGAGGGTAAGAAGGGGAAGACTCTTCAAAGTAGACAGTGTGTGAAAGCATGCCCCCGCAATGGAGTTGACATGTTCTCCTAGTGTTAGTTTCTGATCTATGCGGACACCCAGGTTTTTAACCACCTTTTTCGGAGTGGGAGCGGGGCCCAATTCCTCTGGCCACCAGCTTGGAGTCCACCTCAACACTGCTTCTCCAAATAGCATAATCTCCGATTTTCCTGCGTTCTACTGGAGGAAGTTGTCACTCATCCAGTCAGCGATAACCTTCATACCCTCCGAAAAGGTGGCCTGAGTATTGGGATTGGTTTTATCAAAGGAAAGTAGGAGCTGAGTCATCAGCATAGGAGATTGGAATGAATCCTAGATTCCTCAGTAATCCCGCCAAGGGAGTAACATAAATGTTGAATAAGGTAGGGCTCAAGCAAGAGCCCTGAGGTACTCCCTTGGTCACTCTTGTGGTCTTAGAGCGAAAAGGGCCCAGATTAATCGTCTGGTTTCTGTCAGACAGAAAGTTTGACAAAAATTTCAGAGCATTCCCTTTGAGTCCGATGCCCTGGAGTCTCCTAAGAAGGGTCTGGTGAGAAATGGTGTCGAAGGCCGCAGATAGGTCAAGCAGCACCAAAAGTACTGCTTGACCATTGTCCAAAGACATTCTGATATTGTCAGTTACTGCTACCAGGGCAGACTATGTGCTATGTCTGGCCCGGAAGCCCGATTGAGAGACATCTAGACAGTTCGAGGCTTCAACAAATTCGGATAGGTGTTTGTTAATGTGCTTTTCCAGAAGCTTGCGCTGAAGTGGGAGGAGAGAAATGGGGCGATAGTTGGAAACATCATCCATGGGAGCTTTAAGATTATTCCGAATGGGAATAATCTGCGCTGCTTTCCATTCAAGGGAGAGCTTGCCTTTCTTCATAGAGCTGTTGAGGATGGAGCAAATAGGGGCAGCGAGTTGCTTGGAGAGCAGGGAGGTGGTCCTAGCCGGGATAACATCTAATGGAGACCCAGATTTAACTTTCTTTAGTAGTGATTCTATCTCTTTGGGCGTGAGTGATGGGAAGTTCTCCAATATCAAGACGTTTGATATGGTCGATGGATAATCTATCTTAGGACCTTTCTGTGAACCACTGACCGCAGTGATTTTATTATAGATCATATCAATTTTCTGGGTAAAGTGATTTGCTATGTTATCACATAAGGTTTGGGATGGGGCCCTCTTCGTTGTCACACGCTTTAGGGTTTGTGAACATTTTTAGGATCTGGTACAGGGTTCTGGGGGTATTCCCGGCTTGTTCAAGTTGCTGTGCAATATGAGTTTTGCAAGCAGTTTTTATGGTATTGTCAGCGCATCTTTAAATCTTTCTTTGTCCTGTGGGTCATGTGAGAGGCGCCATTGCCGTTCAAGTTTTTTACAATGACTTTTTTCCGTCCGGTGGTGGGGAGAATACCAAACAGTCTGGGGGCGTCTGGTAGAGTGTGGGCACTGCTTCAGGGGGGCTAGATTATCAACTGTGGTTTTTATGATGGTATTGAAGCAGGCCAGGTGATCTATAATAGGTATATGCATGCCATCATGGTTCCCCAGAGCACAAAACACTGCAAACAGATAGGACTTCAATATAGTATCAAAAGCTTTTTCTATGTCCAGAGAAGCCACAAACTGGGTTCCTGGGCTGCAACCAACCAGGTCTATAATGTAGAATAAGTGGCGGAGGTTAATATGCTTATTCCTTTCCGGGACAATCCCACATTGGTCTAGGTGCATCAAACCTAGTAGGTAGGGGAGCAAACAGTTTGCTATAATCTTCCTGAGTATTTTATATTCAGTCGATAGAAGGGACAGCAGTCTATAAGATCGTACATCTAGTGGATCCAGGCCTTGCTTCGGTAAAATCACAATGGTGGCTTTTCTTGTTGATTCCGTGAGCTCCCCCCGTTGGAGCGCTTCTGTATACGTACTTTAGCGGCCAATCTGGACCTGTAAGTCATGTAAAATTCTAGGGGAAGGGTGCCTATTCCAGGTGTCTTCCCTCTCACTAGCTGGTCAATGGTCAGCTTGATCTTCACCTTCAGGGAGCTTGATTTTGTCGTCCTGAGCGCAGGTAGCTGTGTGGATGTCAAGACGTGATCGAGGTGAGTAGGAGGGGAGGGACGGTGGCTTTCAGCTGCATACTGAGTCTTGTAGTAATTCACAAAAACCCAGTTAATCTCTAACTGCGTAGTAACGACGCTCCCCTTGTGGATCTGTATGGCCCCCTATGATTGTTTTAGTCAAGTCAAGTCTGATATCCGCGTCCCATTCAACATTTGTGTGGGTGGCTGTGCCCTTATTGTCTTTGAAATGGTCATCTATCGATTCCCCAACAGTGACTCAGAAAGGGGGGGTCCAGTAGTGCATCAGGTTGTTGTAGGAAGCTGGCTTTGTGCACACATTACCATACTTTGGTATAGTATATAAAGAGTCCAGTAGATCCCCATGGGTAGGCAGAGGTAAAAGTAGATAACACCTTACTCTCTATTTGTGGTAGTGTGGGAGAGCAGTAAGGCTTTATCAGAGGGTAGTGTTAAACATTTATTGTACAATCTCAGGCAAGAAATGATGTCACACACTCAAAGACGGAACTCAGACCAATTTGTTTGTATAAAAATATTATTTAGTTGTATTTTGTTTCTAGAACCAAGCAAGGCCTGGTACAGGTAGGTGTATTAATACTCTGCAAGAATAATGCAATTAATTACAGTTGAATACAATTGGATTGATTACAGATAAGTCATTTGTTCATAAAACAGTTGGAATTACTTTTCAATTACTTTTCAGGTTACTGTGTACGTTATTTTTCAGATCATTTTTTAAGTAACTTTTTCTACTCAGTGTGATATGCCTAGATATGTCACTGGCACATTTCCTAGATAAAAGGTAAGTAAATCAGTTTTTGTAATAGGCAGTTTCTTAAGGTTTCATACAATCCAACTCCACACATAGGCGGCCGGGTGCAGAGTGCTGAGTCCCAATGTTATCCAATGGGGGATAGGAGTCCTCCGGTTGGTGGCTGCTCGTGAGCAGGCCACAAGGTTGTGGGAGCAAAGCTCCTGGACTTAACCTCAGGGCATAGGGGGATCCGATCTAGCACACAAGGTGCACCCACAGCGGCAGAGGGGCGGCCGGGTGCAGAGTGCTGTTTTGTCATCGGGTTTCCTGTTTTCAATGGGAGTTGCCGGGTTTGGATTTTGGCTGCAGGCTTGGTCCAGGAAGTCTTTCGGGAGGAACCAACAGCTGGGCAGGTAAGTTTGAGGGCACGGGGACGTAGGTGCAACTCTGGTTCTCTTCTCCAGGTTGCAGGGCGGCTAGGTGCAGGGGTGCCTTTTGAGGTCTGATTTCACCTTACCGGGCCACTAGCGGTTGGGGGGTCTCCGTGCAGAGGCTGCAGGCGACGTCGGGGAGTCCAGGAGGAGTTAACCCACAGTGGACTCTCATTCTGGAGCACTGGGGGTCCTTGCTGGGACCGGTGGGCCACTTGAACTCGGGCCATAGGCAAAGGGTGCAGTGGTGGTTCCAGGCGTTTGGTTTCTCTGTCTTCAGCAGGCTCCGAGTCTTGCGTTGGAGGCTCTATTGAACAGAGCTGCTGTTCACAGGAGATCCGGTCTTTGTGGAAGGCAGTCAGTCCTCCCAGGGGTTCTGGAGGCCGCTGGCTGCAGGACAAGGCAATTTTTGGCGCAGGATCTCTGGAAACTGCAGACGGGCCGGTAGGGCATGGGCCAAGTTAGTTGTTCTCTGCAGTCTCCTCTTCTGGGTGTCGTCTTTCGTCCTTCTTTGTAGGTTGCGGGAATCTGCCTTCTTGGTTCAGGGCTGCCCCCTAACTACTGTATTTAGGGGGAGTTTTAGGGGTCTCGAGGTCAGTAGCCAATTGGCTGCTGACCTTATGGTGACTACACCTTGGAGTGCTCACCCCATGTGGGGGAGTCGGCACAATCCCTCACACTGATTGGAGAGTGCCTGCTATCTGCATGATGGCGGGCACTGAAGAGTGGGCTTCACCTCGCCTCCCCCACCTGAGGGGTGGGGTTGGCAGAGGTGGGCACACCTTCTGGGTTGTTCTAGTTTTTCCCACCTGTCTTCCTGCTTAAAAAGAGGGGAGACAGGAAGAGGGCCTACTCCTGATAGAGGCTGGGGGTCGCGTTACAAAGGCGGCAAGGCCTTTGAAGCTCCCCTGCCACAGATGGCTCTTCCTGACCTGGGGGAGGTGTGACCACCTCTGCCCAGGAAAGGCTTTGTTTCTGGGCTCAGGGAGCGAAGGCTCCCACCCCAGGGGTCCAGACACATGTTTGGTGGTGACAGGCTGGTGTGTACCAGTCAGGGAACCCACTAGAGGCTGGTAGTTTTTCAGGGGGCATCTCTAAGATGCCCTCTGTGTGCATGGTATAATAAATCCCACACTGGCATCAGTGTGGGTTTGATATGCTGAGAAGTTTGCTACCAAACGTCCCAGAATTCAGTTAAGCCATTATGGTGCTATGGAGTTCGTAATGACAAACTCCCTAGCCATATACTCTTTATGGCTTTACTGCACTTACTATGTCTAAGAATGGACTTAGACACTGTAGGGGTACAGTGCTCATGCAACTGTACCCTCACCAGTGGTATGGTGCACCCAGCTAGGGGGGTGTCTTACCCATGCCATAGGCAGTGGGTTGCAGGGATGGCACACAGGTATTTGTGCCATGTCGACTCTTCTTTAATCTCTGCACAAAAACACGCAGCCTGCAATGGTAGAGTGTGTGTTAAGGTACAGAACCGCTAAGGGTGGCACAATATGTGCTGCAGCCCTTAGAGGCCTTCTCTGGTCACAGTGCCCTTGGTACCCATGATACCTTTTATAAGGGACTTGCATGTGGCCAGAGAGGTGCCAATTGGGGATACAAAGTTATAGTTTTGGGAAAAAACACACGCCCTGGGAACCTGGTTGGCAAAAAGTGGGGGGGTTACTGCAACAGAAACCCAGCTTCCTACAGTTGTAGACGCCACATTAATGTAGTGGTCAATGCCCTACCCAGGTTCATTGTTAAAAGGATGGGGTTGTGGTCGTAGCCTGTGTGACCAAGTATCTGGTGTTGTGGATAGAAGGTATAAAGTCACGGGACCCCATAACTGTGTCCAGTCTTGTGTGTACCCCTTGTATCCCGGAATGGCAGGAGTACTCTCAGGTTTCTGGGTGGGACTCCATCCAGAAATCCACTAGTTCCCACTGCCCTGCACACTGCTGGAATCCCCGCGCCAGCTGTCCACACGGATCCGATGGGAGGGGCAGCACTTACTGGGCTAGATCAGTCAAGAACCAGATGTTTGTCCCCTCCCCACAGCCTATGCGTATCAATAGACTTAAGGAGGTGTGGGCAAAAGACATCAAGGAACTGCGGCTTCCTCTCAAGTTGATAAGCGATCTCCACTTTCTGGACCTGGAACAGAATTGAGTAATATACCAGTTCCCATTCTCTACTGAGCCACAAGCTCGACTGATTTGTGGTAGGAACGTTTGTGAATAGTTTTGAAAATGAGGATAAAAGTTGGTTTGAACCTGATTTGCCGTTTGCATGTTAGCGACTAAAG
Source organism: Calotriton arnoldi (assembly GCA_963921515.1). Taxonomy (NCBI): domain Eukaryota; kingdom Metazoa; phylum Chordata; class Amphibia; order Caudata; family Salamandridae; genus Calotriton; species Calotriton arnoldi. Next base: position 279,339 of record CAWUFW010007911.1, on the reverse strand, counting down.
CAATGTGTGTTGGAGGTTGCAAAAATGCAGACCGGTTTTAATCCCAACTACATACTTGTTGCCAAGCCCCTTGACTCTTCCATATGGAGTGGTTCACCTGAACAGAGTGTCTGCCTACAAAAAACAATCTAAGAAGAGAATTATTCTGTAACCCCTTTACATTCGAGTGTTGCAATGAAGCTATGATCACAAGGGCTGAAGCCTTAATGGAATCAAAGCAGAGATTAGGAAGAAACTTGACCGGACTCGAGCATGTGCTGCAGAGGCCTCTGCTCTCAATGCCAGTCAAAAGTCTTGCTCTTCTTAATTGCCACTCCATTTTGTCCTTCAGAGCAATAGACGAGAAATCCTCGGAAGTCTCTACACGAATGACTTTTCTAATCAGAATGAGAAGCAACGTTAGGAGACACCAAAGAATATAAAAGGTGAGTGGACGGATTCAACTCTGACAGCTAGCACATTTTAATCGAGACCTTAGCCACCGCAGTCCTGACCCTTTCCACATATTTTCTAGCATTCACATTTGGTTGTCTTTTGAATAGGACGGCATATACAGTACGTGAAGATCTGCTAAATTTCCTCACCAGCTAACGAGGATATTGGCCAACCCTGCAGTGGACACCACCTTCTCTCTAATTTCATTATTTCTATTTGGGAGGATATCGGTTTAATCAGGAGAGGATGAAGAATATTATGCGAATGGTATTGTGTCCTGCAGCCTTACACCAGTGCTTGGATCAGCCTTTTTATTTGCTTGCTAACATGACTGGCTTAAGCTTTGAAGTATCTCAAAGCTACGAAAGACCTAACTAGGAATAAAAATGATGGCCATCTGCTTTTTAGGTCTGACTGGATAGCACAGCTGTTGCTAGACCTTAAGTAAAAGGGGCTGTGGTTCCGCCCAAATGTACGTTCATGTAAGTACATACAGCTTTTGATTTGACCCACAGGAAGAGTGCTTGCCTTCCACCCACCTTTGATCATTTGTTTATCCAGCTGCTTGAGCCAGGCTCTTTATCAAGTAAAGCTATTGTATTTGATCTTTCTGTCACGCACATGCCCCTGTGATGGATGGAGCCTGGCCTTTAACATCAAACTAATGCTACTATAATGCTATTAAACATCTTCGCCTAGATAATTACAGTGTTTGTCCTTATCTTGTTGCTATGGTTGAAAGCTGATGCACAATACAGCATAGCTTTGTTGGTTACAGTGGCACGCCAGTGACCAAGGCAATAAGCTGTATCTGTTTATAAAGAAAGGTTATGATTAAGTCAGTGGGCCTGAATTATTGTGAAAAGGATATGCTAAAGTCAATGGGCATTTAATACTGGATTCTTATTAGTATATTAAAATCTGCAGAGAGGTATTTTATTACATGGAATCTCAGTTTACCCTGGTAGACCAGGGTTTTAGTGTGGGTTACCTACTCTAACAAACTGTGTGGATAAAAGATTTGCAGTATGGTAATCCTCGTTAGGCTCTCCTAGGAAGCCTAGCGTTTTGTCAACTGGAATATTGTTTAAGTTACTAATTTTGTGGCTATGCCTGATGGTTGCCTTGTTGGAAAGCTTTTGCTGAATACAGTAGTTCTGATTTTGTTATGGTGACAAGCCACTGATAAAGAGTACCGGCCTGATTGGTTCTCTAGTAAAGGTTATGTCCGACGCTATAGGTCTGATCTCTTTATTATAAAACATTGTGACAAAGGCAATAGGCTTCGCTTATTTACTGTGAAAGTCATTTGCTAAACTCAATAGACATTTAATAGTTGATTTTTATCACGCTGTTTTACAGACTGTAGAGCAGTATTTTGTTGTTGCATGAAATCTCACTATTTACCATAGCAGGGAATGGTTTTTATGTCCCTCATCCCCTGTTACAGACCGGGGGGGGGGGGTTAGAAGATTTTCATTGTGATAATCCTTTTTAGACCCTTCCAAATGGATGCATATTATTGTTTTCCCAAGTTTATACATATTTGTAATTTTATAAATGTATGCAAGATGGCCTTCTTAGGAATGATTTTATATGGTTTTGACAACTGTAATTTTATCCATATTTGTAAATGTATTACTGTGTACCTGGTGACTGCCTTGTGGAAAGCTTATGCTCAACACAGTAGGTCTGAGTTGGTTATGAGGACTAGCCAATGATTAAAGCTATAGGCGTTATTGGTTTATTCGGAAAAAGAGTGCCAGAGATCATATTTCTAATCTGTTTTTTTATAGAATTTACAACAAACGCAATAAGCCTAATATAGTTGACGTTAATGGTGGCATTTTTCTGGTCACATCCACCTGAAAATGACTGCGCTTCAGTGGCAGTCCTTCAGTTTTCCATTTTTTCCTTTCATTTCTTTCCTTCTTATTTTTTTTGGTATTATTTTTAGAGCATACTAAATCTCCCAGGCAGTGCTAACAGGCTGCTTGTTTGCCGTTCGTGTCATCTGCAGTGTGCCACACCCCTGGAGTCCGCTGCCTCAAGACCAGGCGGTGGGATGGAATGGTATTGTCCATACTTTCACTGTTTTACAATTTCACTATGAATAACCCATTGGTTCTAAACATGGTGGCCATGCTGGAACTTCAAAACAACAAAACACCATGGACAATACCATTGCAAGACGGCTGCTGTGCTTAATTTTATTTCTTATTGAAAACATATGCCTGGCAAGTTTAGGTGGGAGCATGTTTTCTTTTTCTACTTTTATTCTTTTAATTTAACTTGCATCTGTTGTTTGTTTGAGTTTATTGTGGCCGTGTAAGTGAATGAATGCAAGAATTAGGCAGTGGATGAATGAATGGACACAAGTGCTAAGGTGAGTGACCCAGTGCATGTAGGAGATCTTATTGAATGCCTAAATCCATCATTGACTGAGGAGGCACTTTCATTTAAAAGACAGACCTATTGCCATTGCCAGTGCTCGTTTTGTCTGTGCCTGGAATTTTTATGCTTTGCCTCACCACTCGGGCACAGGACAGAAAAGGGTCCCGTGTTCATTGGTCATAATTCTACACTCATTGCTTTCTGTGAGTAACTTTCTGACCATCTCATGTTCTCGAACACCAGTGCACGCAGAGAACCATCATGAGGTTTAATACTCACCTGACCGCTTCCAAGCGAGGTAGCACCACCGCTATTCTGTAAGAAAGAGCCTGCTTCACTGCTGTTGACCTTCACTGTCACATTCGACATCTCCACATAACGCGTGCTACTGACCTGAGTTTCCAACGTCTGCTCCAACATCACTTTTTGCTGCCATCACCAGCGACTGCACGTCACAGGTATGGCACCTGTCACACGAGAGCAACTCGAAAAGAAGGGATCTGGAGTGTGCGGCACCTTTTTTTATGTTATCCTTTAGTGCAGAGGAGGAGGCATGAAAATGTGGACAAAATATATCCTCCCGTACATTAGTACTGGAACAAAGATGATAATAAAATCATTTATAAAGTGTCTGGTTGCACCAACTGGTGTGTCCCTGCGCTAGGAGCAGCTACATACGAGACTAAGAGAGGGTATAAGCCATTCAGCAATAGCCGCTACGGGCAAATGGAACTCGCAACTGGAAAAGCCAGGTTTTCAATCGTTTCCGAAAAGCATTTTCTGAAGAATCCGCGCGAAGAGAAGGAGGTAGTGTGTTCCAGTTTTTGGCTGCCAGATAGCCGAATGAGGGCGCACCCATTCTTGCTCTTTGGATTTTTGGGACTTTGAGCAGGTGGGCTCCTGTTGATCTAAGGTGACGTGTCAGGTTGTAGGGGGTCAAAAGATCATGCAGGTAACTGGGTCCCTTGCCCGGCAGATTCTGGTGACAAGAGCACAAGGCTTTAAAGAGGATTCTTTTGTCAACAGGCAGCCAATTCAGGGAATCAAGGGCTTTCACTGAGGAAGCTCTCTTTGGTAGATTGAGAAGTAGGCGGGCTGCCGCATTCTGAATGTGTTGCAGCCTATGGAGACTTTTTTTGTTGCTCAGGTAGAGGACATTTCCATAGTCCATTTGAGATTTAACGAGTATGGGGACCAGGTTTTTCCTGGCTGAAATGGGGAGGATATCCAAAGTTTTCTTTAACATTTTGAGGATTCCAAAGCATTTCCCTGTAACCTCCCTGGTGTGGGTCTCAAAGGATAATTTGGAATCAAGCCAGACTCCCAAAACTTTAACTTCTTCTTTAGGGATAGGCATGGGACCCAGCATCTGGGGCCACCAAGCTGAGCACCAGATAGAATGGGACTTCCCTACGACCATGACCTCAGTTTTTCTGCCCTTCAGCTTAAGGCAATTGTTTGACATCCAGGAGGCGAGGTCTTTTAAGCAGGAAGAAAACTGGGTCGCTGCATCATCTGAGTTGTGGGATAGAGTGACAGCAAGCTGCGCGTCATCCACATAGGACACAATGGTGACGTGATTTTCCACAATCTCCGCCAGGGGTCCGATGTAAAGGTTAAAAAGAGTTGGACTAAGAATTGAGCCCTGTGGGACCTCTTGTGAGAGTAACGTGCTTTTGGACATATGTGGGCACTGCGCAACCTGAAAGCTACGATCCTGTAGGAAAGAGGTCATCCACTTTAGAGCTGCTCCCTCCAGCCCACCTGACCAGAGTCGCTGCAGGAGCAGTTTGTGGGATACCGTGTCAAAGGCTGCGCTGAGGTCCCGCAAGACCAAAGCTACAGTTCGACCAGCATCCACGCGCTTGCGTAATGTCTCCGTAGCGAGGAGTAAAGCTGACTCCGTAGAGTACGTGGCTCTGAAGCCTGATTGCGTAGGGTGGAATAGATTATGCTGGTTAATATGTGCAACCAGTTGCTTGTTCACCACCACCTCTGCTATTTTAGAGAAGTAAGGTAGTGAAATGGGGCGTAAGTTGTCCAACATACCTGGGTCAACTGAAGGTTTTTTCTTAAGAGGGAGTACAATTGCTTGTTTCCATTTCCTCTGAACCTCCCCATACTGAAAGGATGGCTCCAAAAGTTGCTGTACATAGGGTAATATTGTATCTAGCCCTTCCTTTATTATTTTAGGCGACGCTGTTTCCATTGGCGAACCACATTTAATACTTAGGGCTATGCCCTTCAAGTCTACTAGCGAGGGGGTCAAAAATTCAGAGAGTTGGTTAGTCCTAGGTTCAGGGGTCCTCTCGGACTGCGAGAAGTAGCCATTCTGGGCCTCATCAGGGAAGGAGTTGTATATTTTAGATACCTTAGACACAAAAAAGTCGACAATCTGATTGCACAGCTCTGGGGAACTGATGGCCGTAGCCATAGTTCTCTCTAAAGAGGATAGGTCTTTAAGGATGGCAAATATTTCCTTGGAAGAGTTTTCCGCCTGCTCTATTTTCTCGTTATAATAAGCAGCGCTCATTTTTTTTAATTGGAGAGTGGTCGTTTTTTTTGTGCTAACTTATAAGCATCCTTATTTCCATTTGAAAAATCTTTCCTCCATTGGCGCTCTAAGTGTTTGCAAAGTTTTTTAACTGTCCTAAGCTCTTCATTAAACCACGGTGCTGATTTAGACTCTCTCTGCGGGGTGTTGGTCCATGGAGCAACTACATCCAGTGATTCCGTGATCCACTTGTCTACTGCTGAGTTAGCATCATTAATATCATCTCCCAATTGGGGTTGATTTTGCTGTAGGGCGCAAGTAAAGCCCACATCATTGAATCTGGTCCATTTTCTACGTGGGGAAGTGGAGCTTGTTCGCAGTGTGCAGAGATGTTTGGCTAGTGGGATAGAGAAAGCCACAAGGTGATGATCGGACCAAGGAATTGGGATCGGGGCTTCAGCCACTAGCTCTCGGCAGTTGGAGAAAATGGGCTCTAGTGCATGACCCAATTAATGTGTCGGGTGCGTGGATTTGATCTCAAACTGAAGAGCGGCTAATTCTTGGCATAAGAATTGTTCTTCACTCTTCGTCAAAATGTAAATTTAAATCGCTCAACACCGTTAAATTGTTATAGCGTAACGCCGGTTGCATCACTGTTTCTACAAGACTAGGAATAAAGTTAGTGGCCGGCCCTGGGGGACGATAGATCAAGAGGCCATTAACCGTAAGGTCGTTAGCCACCCTTATGGTATAATAAGCTGCTTCACAGTGTTCTACGTTAGCTTTATCCATAGTGCATTTTAAAGACAGGTGATGGATAATGGCTATGTCTCCTCCGCGCTTAATGGGGCAATCTTGTCTGAGAATGCCATAGTCATGAGGAAGAGCTTGTAATATATCGGGCGCTAAATCTTCATTCAGCCATGTTTCCGTGAGAAACATAGCATCTGGGTGATTGTCCATAATGTAATCATGAATTTCAATCTTGTGTTTGCTAAGTGACCTGCAAAATAGAAGTATGAACTTTAGTGTTTATGCTCTTGCCTGAGCCCTACCATTGGTATTTCTGATTTAAATGAGCAATGAGTGCAGCACAAAGTATCTGCCTCCGCAGTCAGAGTATAATAACATGGTTCAGGAAGTCATGGCTCCAAGTCTTTTAGGTGTTTTGCCGAGTACCTCAGGGGCTGATTGGTCTTGAAACGGGGGGGGGGGGCGGCGGGGGGGGGGTGTGTGGCCCCTGGCCCTGGCTGGCCATGGACAGGCGCAGACGGGCTTGCCTTTGGCGCGCCTGGCCCAGCATGCTGTTAAAATAGTGTCAATTCAACCACTAGCCCGTCACCCTGCTGGAAGTAGGTGCAGCCAGGGGGCAGAGGAGCTACAACCCTCCGCTCAATCGGCATGAATTGCCATGGTGGACCAAGGACGCAGCCCAGTGTAAGAGGAAAAGTACTATGAATAAAAACAATTAGAAATTTAAAAACTATCTGACCTTGTGTAGTGTAATCTGGTGCTTATGTAAAGCGCTCCAATGCCCTTGGGCTGAGTTTGCGCTATACAAAAACTGAAAGGGAAAAAAAAGAAAGCGATGGTGTTAAATTTAGCAGGAAATAAATCGCCACCACCAATTTGATTTTATATATACACCGAACTAGAGAATATTGTATCTGCAAACCGAGGCACTGTGAGAGGTAAACTTGCACACTATTGCGTCAGAGTTGGCACTTCGGGGGCCTTGCTTCATAAACGTCAATCCATCCATCTTGGAGTGTGGACAGGTGTGGCCATACCTTCCAGATGGTAATTTTAAAAAACTTGCAAAATGCAGTGGGTGAAGTGCATTGGGGCGGGATGAGTGAACGTGGGAGTGTGGTCAAAGGCGTGACTAAAAAAACTAAATATTCTGTAACTTCTGTATGTTTGGTACTATAAGGTCCCAGTCTGTGACAGAAAGCACCGTGAGCATGTGAGCTATTATTTTAATTTGCATTACACACAGTATAAGAGAGGCTTCTGCAAAATGTGCAAAAAGTTTTAAGATGAAAAAGTGATTCCAAATTATAGGTTTTAGTAATACCCAGATTATACGTAGCACAAATATTTTTTATAACCTGGTAGATTCTTACAACCGCTCTCAAAAAGAATAAATGTCATTGGGAAGCAATTTTGTTTTAAGAACTGTCTTTTAAAAACATATACTTCACAGCTTAGCTGTTAGCTCCAATACAATACCTCTCAAAAAGAATAAATGTGTGTCATCAGGAAGCTTCAAGTTATTCCATCAATAAAAGCCAATACCGGCTTCCGAGCACCCTTTACATTTGCAAATTGACCAGTTGTGCACATTTACATTTCTTTCAGGTAGCACCCTGGCAAGAAGGCTTGTTTAGCTGTCTGCCCTCCCTCTGTTTCACAGCACAGGAGACTCCTTGCCTTAAGCTTCAGTTGAAGCATTTCATCTCTCAGAATCAACCGTCCATGGATGGTTGTTTTTTTTCATAAAAAGTAGGGGGAACTGTTTTTCTAAATTTTAAAAAAGTAAGGGCACGTCGTGCCCCTCAGAACACTCACTCGCTCACTCACACTCTTACTCTCACACTCGCTCTCACTCACTCTCTCACACTCTCACACTCGCTCTCACTCTCTCACTCTCACTCACTCTCTCTCTCTCACTCACTCTCTCTCTCACTCTCTCTCTCTCTCTCACTCACTCTCTCACTCACTCACTCACTCTCTCACACTCTTACTCTCACACTCTTACTCTCACACTCTTACTCTCACACTCTTACTCTCACACTCTTACTCTCACACTCACTCTCTCACTCTCTCACTCTCTCACTCTCTCACTCTCTCACTCTCTCACTCTCTCACTCTCTCACTCACTCTCTCACACTCTCACACTCTTACTCTTACTCTCACACTCGCTCTCACACTCGCTCTCACACTCGCTCTCACACTCACTCTCACTCACTCTCACTCACTCTCACTCACTCTCACTCACTCACTCACTCTCACTCACTCTCACTCACTCTCACTCACTCTCACTCACTCTCACTCACTCTCACTCACTCTCACTCTCTCTCTCTCTCACTCTCTCACTCACTCACTCACTCACTCTCTCACTCACTCTCTCACTCACTCTCTCACTCACTCTCTCACTCACTCTCTCACTCACTCTCTCACTCACTCTCTCACTCACTCTCTCACTCACTCTCTCACTCACTCTCTCACTCACACTCACTCACTCACTCACTCACTCACTCCCTCTCTCCCTCTCTCCCTCTCTCCCTCTCTCCCTCTCTCCCTCTCTCCCTCTCTCGCTCTCTCGCTCTCCCTCGCTCTCCCTCGCTCTCCCTCGCTCTCCCTCGCTCTCCCTCGCTCTCCCTCGCTCTCCCTCGCTCTCCCTCGCTCTCCCTCGCTCTCCCTCGCTCTCCCTCGCTCTCCCTCGCTCTCCCTCGCTCTCCCTCGCTCTCCCTCGCTCTCCCTCGCTCTCCCTCGCTCTCCCTCACTCTCCCACGCTCCCTCTCTCTCCCTCACTATCCCACGCTCCCACTCTCCCACAACTTATAAGTCCATAGTATCTGGAATGTGCTTTAAGCATTGCCACTGGAATTATGTGGCAGTAGAGGACCAAATAATGAGGCAGGGTTGTTTTTAAATTATACAGCAATACAATGCAAATTACATGGTCTACTGCAGCACGTTTTTTGATAGCGCTAGTTCATTATTTTGACTTTTTTTCTGAAAGATTACTATTCAAGTTTTGCAAAGGGCCTTCCACTGTGAGGGGAACACCTTGTTTGGAAAAGGCTGCGGCTGCAGTATTGCATAATTCCAGTGGTTCAGGCTTTAAGCCACCTAAAGGCCAGCTGTAAAACACCAAGACTGTGGCCCAAAGAAATGGACAAATAAAAGAATTTGAAAAATCAAACGACTATACTTATCTTTCCCTCCAGTGGTCTGCCTTTCCCAGTCAAGAAGTGTGCAAGTTAATTGTCAGAAACCGCTGGCGCTTTCGTTCTTCCTGCATTTGTTCTGACCAGCCCATCGCCCTTATTTTACATTTATAATTTTCTGAATCTCTGTTAATCACAGCAGCTCACTTTTCCTTTTGTAGCAGTTATTATGGGCAATCTTCTGCTATTTCCAACCAATTTCCAGTCACCTGGCCAGCAGTGTTGTCAGCGGCGGCTACCATGAAAAGATGTTGCGAGTAAAGTTAGCCTGGTTTGCTATGGCCTCGTACAAAGGTGTGGGCTACCTCGAGCAGGACTTGGGCCTTCGAACGAACAGAACAAGCATTTACAATGCAATAGGTCTCGCAATGACATTATTTTGAGCTATTGACATTGTAAATGGCAATACCTTTGAAAAAATGAAAAGGCATTGTTATTTACAATACCAAAAGCAACACCTATTGCATTGCATAGCGCGGTGTCCGTGAAGACGGCGCCGCGCTTATTAAAGTAAAAAAAAAAAAAAGTGTGGGGGGGGGGGGGGGTATTGCTATTGGCATTGTAAATGACTGTCTTATTTATGTTTTAAAAAACCCGGATATAAATAAAAGGCATTGTTATTTACAATGCCAATAGCTCAAACTCGTGTAAATGCGAGACCTATTACATTGCAGATGCTGGTTTCAAATTGAATGAAACATGTTAAATTCAACTGTCCTGTGTTAGTGTATGAGAGGATAATGCTGTGGAATGTGAAGTGTGAGAAGGTTGTGTGCTCAACTGGTGTTGGCAATTGGTGAGTGGAGATGGGCGTAAAATAAAGTCGGCATCAGATATGTCTGAAAACTGCAAATTATTTTAGTTTTAAAATGTTTATTTTCGATTTAACAAATAAACATACAATAATGCTTTCAATTTCTAAAACATCAAAGCACTTCATAATATCTAATCAAACCGTATTTTAAAATGTAAATGTCTACGAGGTGCCGTACTCCAGCACACTGCCTTTTCTAGCACGGTACTCCAGATAAACCCTGCAGTACTGGACACAATCCGTTAGTTGGCCCTCTGTATTGTGCACAACACTCCAGGTGAGACCTGTGGGACTGTATGCAAACTTAATGGTGTTACTGCTTCATGCAGAGCACTTCTCTTGGTGAGGGCTACAGAATTAGCACAATGCTCAGGTGTGACTGTCTGTCCTGGGCACTATACCTCACATAAGGCCTTCAGAATGGCACGCAGTACTCCGGTTGAGACCTCTTGTACTGGCCGCCTCCCAGGAAGGGGCGCGATGCTCCAGGTGAGGTTTTCAGTGGTGACACCACTTCCCTACCCACTGCCCAGAGGTCCAGGTACCCTCGCACCTGTATAGTTTTATGTCCACGGATGTCTCCCGTGTGATTAATGATTCCAAGACTGGTTACTCTGGCTGGTGTGCGGTTAAAGTGTTGCAGTGCATGGGTACCATGGTTATCAGGCCTCACCTATTGGCACTGTGCTGACAAACATAAAGGTACACCTTGTTGATGGCACGAGGCGCCAGGTGTGAGGAACCACAGCAGCCTTTTATTAGTATGTCCGGAGGCGGGAACATTTGCTAAGGAGGGCAGTTTGTTTGACTTCCCACAGACCACCTACACAGCCCTGTGATATTTCCTTGCTAGAACGTCTACAGGGCGTGGGCACAAATCACTTCCGTTGCATGGACGCACACCCGGGCATGCCACGTAGTGGTGAAGAGTCGCATGTCCTGAGGCCTTTAAACACACCTCAGCTTTTTGACCAAATTCACTGCACATGCAGAAACGTACAGGGTGGCTTTTAATAGGCGAAAATAAAACTACAAGTCCCAGAATGCAAAGAGCTGAACATGTCTCAAATGTTGCAGAATTACTAGAGACTATGGAATGTGTCTACGGACTTGTTTGTGCACCGAGGTTTTGCGTTACACACACATATTTAACACCCTCTGTTCGGGTTTTACTGTATAATGTCCCATGGATAGATCTGCATGTGACATCATCTGTAGTCAGAAGTGCCTTTTAAACTAGGTCTTGGCGATCTTCCCGGACTGCACACGTGACGCAGCATTCAAAAAATGCTGATTGGTGCTTCTCGCCACGCTTGGCGGAGTAAGTTTATATTTCGCTTCTGGAGCCCCCGTGCCACACCTCCCGATTCGTGGAGAATGGAACAGCGGGCTGGGCCATGGTGTCGGCTCAGGGTAACACCAGGTCGTGGCAGAGCTGGAAATGCGAGGGGTCCAGACGGATCCGGCAGCTGACATTAAGCTTTTCCTATATAATATTGTACCCGATATGGCTATTTTTAGCCTTACTATTTATATTTTTGCTTTTATTTGGGGTTTTTAAAAAAGAAAAAAGAAATTGCAATTTCTGCTTCACATTGGCTTATTTGTACAGCAGCAGTGAAAGTAAAATGCTGAAGTGACAGTTTTTTGCTTTCGATGTGCACGAGATGGACCTCGGACAACACCCTAAAAATTAAAATGCATCGACAGGCAAGAACCACACACCCTCATACTGCCTGATACTTCCCACATATCACAAACCAATTCGTGACGTGAGTCTGAACATATGTTGTTTTCCTACCTGGGCACATGCCCCGTTACTTCTGGCAGTACTTCCGCCACCGGACGCTTGCGGGCTCTTTCAGGGTTTCGGTTTAGAGGTAACTCCTCTGGGGTGGCATTGGTTGGTGGCACTGCGTCCAGTACAGGAGTCACCAGGCCTGGAGATGTGTATTCGCTTGGCACATGAACCATCTGCTTCCGATCACGGTGTGGCATTGCATGCCACCTCTTCGCTGCTCTGGGAGCTGCCTCCTGTTCTGGCTTTGAGCTGCTGTTGTGCCCGGAGAGAGCAGTGGGCCCCGATGCGTCACTTCCGCAGTCCCCTTTGTAGAGCAGAGTCCGCTCACGTGGCAGTATTTTCCAACACGCTTTTAGGAGCGAAGATGCAGTGACGAGGAGTTCTGCGGGAAGTCAGTGACTGAGGGTTTTGTAGGGTCGGTTCAGCATGTGTCTACCTACACAGAGCAGCCAGAAGCCGGGATGCCGCATGTTGAAGCACTCATAGGTTGTTCACTAGGCCACTGGGCAGTTCTAGGTAAACTAAACTACAGTAACACAAACAGAAGCCGATCAATGCTTTTTCCGCCTAGAATATACTTCCAACATAAAGCAAACGCGAAATCTTGCTTCAGGTACTCACTCGGTGACCACAAGATGAAATCGTGGAATCACACTAGTCTGGAAAAGGTACACGAGGTCATGTGTTCACTCCAAATAATAACAAGCTGCTGCGCTGCCTACCGAAAACAAGCATTACACGGACACGAAAAAACAGATGGCCCCTGTGCGCGCAGACTCGAACGGACGCGAAACGAAAACAAGTAACCTGATACTGCTAATTACAAACAGATGGCCCCCCTAAAGATAAGAAATTGCTTTGCGACAGCCGCAAAGCAGATGATCCTGTCCGGATGGGCCGGACGAAAAGGGGAAAGGGCGGCAACAAAAAAACCTCATTTCCAATGGCAGTCCACCGTTTAGCATAAACGGTGACGCCAGCCAATGAAAAAGAGGGGCGGGGCTTCAAGTCCCCTTCTAAAATCTCCTCATTAACAATATGTCTCGCCGAGCGAGCAGCGCATGCGCGCTGCAACGCTAGGCGAGACCTAATAAATCTCTCCTATCATGGTATTACAAAGCGTGGCTTACATACATACCCTGCAAGCATACAAATTCTATACATCACCCAGAAAAACGTCACATTTTTTTCTAAGTGAGGCATATCCTTTTGAAAAAGTTTCTGAAGTATAATTTAGTGCAGATTTTAGACATTTTAAGGGGACCACCGTTGACATGTCATTAAACCCCTATAAGGTGTAGGTATATTTGATTTGGAGATCCTTCTAATCATGAAAGGTTGACCTTTTGGGATTAAAGATTTGCTTGTTGATGGGCGATCGTCAGAGTTTTCTGGGTGGTACCATCTGAGCATCAGGGCACGAGTCGGGGGTACATGCGGGTGGACGCCGTCCACCCACTATTGCCTTCCACCCTGCCAAGAAGTTGAGCCCCACTAAAAAAATATGCTGAATTCGTCCCGGTGTAATTTGTAAACACCAGGACACATTCTGCAGCGCCTGCACGTTTTTGTCTGCTTTCCATCCACAACACCGTGCAAGCGGGGAGGGGGCTTTCTTAGTTCAGACTCCTGCTGGGCCCATAACAAAGGCCCAATCTGAGGGGTCATCAGGCCTCCTTTTGTTCGAGTCTCTTGGCTGGCAGCAGTCAGGAGCCTCACACCTAGAAGCAAATGCAGCAGATGGGAAACAAAGGTCACACCTTCTTAGCACTTCACACATACTTAAGAGAGGCAGCTTTTCACTTTGTTCAGTCCCTGTTTACAAGATATGCATTCACTGTAAGAATGTGTTGGTCTTTCCCTGTATTTACACAAAATAAATGTAATTTATATAGTGCTTACTACCCCTGAGGAGGAGTTGAAATAATTTAAGTACCACTATTTTTTCTTTTAAAGCACTATGGGTAGAGGAAGTTTTTGCTGACAAAAGGCAACACTGTTTTATGTGTAGCTTACAAAAGTGTGAATCTTCTGCCTTAATCAGGATGGTTTCCCTATATACTCGAAATATGCGCCAATGTACTCATGATAGACATGTTAAACGTATATGTGAGGGCTTAAGATCTGATGTCCCTTCTTATGATGTCACTTCCTGTGATGTCACGCGCCGCGATATCACACGCCGTGATGTCACGCGCCGTGCTGCCACTTGCATTCTGATTAACTAGGTTAGTCCCCCCACTTCTGTTTTTTAGGACTTGTGCCATGCTGAGCATCGTTTGTAAATCGAATAAAGAGAATGTTATTCCAAGAACCCTAGGCACCTGGGCCTTTAAGCTAATCAGCCTTTCGGTCTGCTTGTATTCCGAAGGTTTTGGGTGTGTTTAGCACCCACTTAGTAGCTTTGCAGGTCATTGACTCGTGAGTAAGGCCTTTGGTTCTGTGATCATGAACAGCAAATTTGTCTGGGGAATTTAATCTTGAGGCATAAAATTCAGAGCACCCTTGGGAGAATCTCCTTTCCGTTGAACCAAAGTATGACATCTTGTCTTCAAAACTATAAAGCAGTGCTTCTAACTTGCGGGTATTTACTTTCAGTATTCCTTGCTTACCTTACATGCTGCTTGGCGAGCGATGATGCAGCTGTCCCTTGTCTTAAACCAAGCACTGCCCTGTAGTTCTCACTAATGTATTCACAGGTAGTCCTTTCTTTTAGGGGCTGAGTCAAATTCGCATACTTTGCTTTTGCATAGTTACACAGAAATTCAGGCAAATGATGCACAATTACACTTAATTACGCAAACCCCGCATTTGGCGCTGTCTTTTATCAACAAATGCATCCATTTTGAATGTAAAGATGCATTTTGCAGTAAAAAAAAAAATAACGCAAGAAGCCAAGTGCCGCAAACAGAAGCCAGACGTGTTCTGCTCATGCGTGTTGTTCCAGTGCACTTGAGCTAAATGTTTACTACGAACTGCACGTAATTACGCGCTGTGTCTTAAAAGTAGGGTTTCGTGCAACAAGTATAATGCAGAATTACGAGAGATTGCACCAGCATTGCAGAAATGTTTCTCCGCCTGAGATGGAAGCTGCTCAGGCAGAATCCCAGCATCGGAGGAGTCTGAAAACTTCGTATTTCGGATACCTTGGATGCTCTTCCTGTTTCCAGGTCTCACACTCTCCAGCGGTAAACATCCAGCTGTGGTGGGCTGCTGCTCATCATAAAAGTCCCTTTTTTAGGTCTCGCAGACCTGCGTTGCAGCGCGCATGCGCTGCTCGCTCTGCGAGGCTTCTTGTAATCGAGGAGATTTCAGAAGTGGAGTTTAAGCCCTGCCCCTGCTTTCCATTGGCTTGCGTCATCGTTCATGCTAAACGCTGACTTTCAATTGTAAAGGAGGCTTCTTAGTCCCTCCTTGTTACCGCCCTGTCTCCTTATGGCCCCGCCCACCCGGAATGGATCGTTTACTTGCGGCGTTCCACTGTCTCCTTCATAAGTCTGTAAGCACTCTTTTATTTTCATTTTCATCACGGTTCGCTTCGGCTGCGCTTGTTTTGTGTTTGCAACGCTGCTAAGCGCGGCGCCCGCTTCAGGGTCACCGCGCTCGTTTATTTGCGCCAGCTAAATGGCTTGTTTATCATGTAATTTAGTCAGCCAGCATACGAGCAGCTGCCCCCGGGGAGCGAGGAGGCCAGCTGAGGAAGCTGAAAACGCGGCAGCGCTGAGGAGGAGTCTTAGAGGAAGGCGGAGGGGGAAGAAGCAGCATGGCGGGCTGGCTGCAGCAGGGCAGCTCCCGCCACGGCCATGCAGCCACCAACCTCCTGCTGTTTGTTGGGTGCCCTCCAGCTCCTGCACGGACTCCGCCAAACAGGAGCGCAGCAGCAAGGTCAGAGCACGGGGATTGGGGACGGTCAAATTTTCACTCTCTGTATAAAGCAAATATAGAACTGGCTCAACAAAAATCCGTGACCTGCAGAGCACCGTATGTTTCAGGGGCGAGCGCCGAGCTCACTTTAGGCATCATAATAGGGCCATAGCAAACTGGGATCTGTCGCCTCTAGCCCAGTTCCTTGTGGCCTGGAGTGCATCGTTAATTGCCACCAGGGCTCTGGCTCGGGGCTTATACGAGGCGTCGCTTAAGTTTTCTCTGAAAGCAGGAGAGAGCATGGCTGCATTAATACTCGAGGGGGCCATTGCTACACACCACCCGTGACTCGAGCCAGCAGCGCGCGCCGCTGCCAGATCTTACAGCTGTGGCGTTATTTCATTTCACTCAAAGCTGTACAGTTTTATTGCAAGGTTTGTTTTAGTAGTAAATTCGTGTCTTTTTCTAGGGAGTTAAAGGTTTTATTTAGTAGGCCACCTTTTCCTCGCTGAAAATGCAGCACTGACTGGCTTTTCGTCCACACACAATGTTCATGTTTTTGTGATGTGCAGTGCTGCATCAGCTGTTCACACTTCATGGCCAGTGGCGGGTTCATTGGACAGTAGCGGTGGGAGACGAGCTGGAAAGCCCACATTAGGGCCTATTTGGACCGCAAGAAACCAGAAACCTGTAGCCGAGGTTGTTAATCTGGCGCACTTTTGAACCGTACAAAAGAAATGCATCGGATGTTGTTGTTTATGTGTAAATGCTGGCTTTGCGGCTTATTGGCGGTTGCAAGCTGATATGAGGGTAATCCCTATACAATGAAAATTACCATATCCCTTATATGTAACTTATATTGTTTGCCAAATACGGTGCTTTTTAAAATCGTGCTACAAAAATCGATTTGCAAATTAACATTTTATTACACGCTGGTGAGTCAGTATGACCGGTAGGTGGTGGTATGATCCGCGCCCTTCATAGTTCCTGTCATGTCGGGCCCATTGAATGTACTTTTGTGGCTCAATGGGCGGCTACAAAAATCATTTCAAGGTTGACGTATGGATGTAAGCATATCATGCTGGTAGGTGCTCCATGGAGCCACGCTGAGCAGGCATTTATGGTACCATAGCTAGAAACATTCTGTTGCAACTTCGAGAAAGCTTTGAAGTAGATGAGAGGATGTGGCCTAATGGCAGAGCGGTCGACCTGGAAGCTAGGGAACCGGGTTCGAGTCTCGGCAGGGACGCTCAACATCCTGTGATTCTGGGCAATCCCTTAATTTCCCAGTGCCTACCAAAAAAAAGCATTTGCAATGCAATAGGTCTCGCATTTACGCGAGTTTGAGCTATTGACATTACAAATAACAATGCCTTTCATTTTTGATTTGTTTTTAAAACATAAATAAAAGGCATTGTCATTTACAATGCCAATAGCTTAAACTTGTGTAAATGCGAGACCTATTGCATTGCAAATTCTTGTTTTTTTTTATAGAGTTTTATATAGCGCGAACTTGACTCAAAGGTATCTGAGCGCTTTACACGAGCACCAGTTATGTTACATGAGAACACATCTGGTGGTGGTCTTATTATTTTCTGTTATTAAATTGTCTGGACAGTGAAGCATGCAGGAAATAAAGGACAGACATGGAGCCCGCTTCAAAAGACAGCAGCAAGTTATAACAATACAGGTGAACAGTAGCAAAACACCACTTGCAGCATAGAGACATACAAGACTGCCCCTCTGTCCTTGCATTGCAACCAGCATAATGATATATTCCATTCAGTATATCACTGGGCACAGCACAAGTGTGTGGTCTATGGTGTAGTAATGACAATTGCATATTTTGAATAGTGTCTAACTTTTGTTTTTTAAAGAGTAATTTCTGCCACAGGCTTGCAGTTATAGAAGTGCATTAGCACTTGATTTAAGTTAGTGAACTACCAGTAGCTAAATGTTCAGTACTCTGTTAACGTGTTAATTTTACCCAATTAAATGGTACTTCTGTTTTAGACTCGGAAAGGTTGATTGGCTGAGTTGGCGCTCTGACACCTCCCTCCCCCACCAAGTTGTACTTGTCATTCAGGCTGCATAGATTGTACAACTGAGAGTTTGGTCCAGGAGCAGCTTCATGCTTTGTAAACATGTGTTGCTCTCTGATCTGAGATGCATATGTTATGCAAATTTGTAGAGCGCTCTATCACCTGGGAGGGTATCCTGGCTTCTGGTCGCACTTAAGGCCTAGTTGGAGGGATGTAGGAGAAGGCTTAACCACAGGTTTGGTCTTCTGTATGTTTGTAATGGATGCAAGTAGGAGTCCGGATGAGCTGAGGTGTCTGGAAAATTTGTGAAAGCAGATGTAATAGTTGAGGTATGCCAGGCCAGTGTTATGTAATGCCTTGAAAGTGTGGGTGAGGAGTTTGAACTATGCTCATTTGTGACTGGAGAGCCAGTGGAGCTCCTTCAGGTGTGATGTGAGTGAGGCATGGGAGGTTGAGAGTGATTCTGGCTGCCGAGTTCTGGATATTCTGCGCCCTTCTGGTGAGTTTTTGTTGATCCCGGCATAGAGAGTGTTCCTGTAGTTCAGCTTGTTTGTGACCGGGGTGTGCACAATGATTTTCCGGGTACTGATTGGAAGCAATTTGAAAATCTTCCACAGCATCTTCAGGGTACGGAAGCATGAGGTGGTGACGGCATTGACTTGGGCGGTCATGTTGAGTTTGCTGTCGATGATGATCCCGAGGTGCTTAG
This sequence comes from Calotriton arnoldi, assembly GCA_963921515.1. Classification (NCBI taxonomy): domain Eukaryota; kingdom Metazoa; phylum Chordata; class Amphibia; order Caudata; family Salamandridae; genus Calotriton; species Calotriton arnoldi. The sequence continues at coordinate 260,830 of CAWUFW010007911.1, read as the reverse complement.
TATGGTTGGTGGGTTGGGTTGTCGCTCCTAGCTCTGTTGACCACCATGCGGGGGGTGTGACGGTGATGTGCTCTTCTTGAAGGTTACTTTTTCGAACTTGGCAGTGTTCATCTTTAGGCAGGATGCTTCCGTGTACTGTAATCTGTGTGCCTGGAATGAAAAATGTAATTTTCATATTAAGCATGTTAGATTTCCAACCTACATCAATAATCTGTTTGACTGTGGCACACTTGTGAAAAATATTCACACACTTCAAGGACATGTACATCAGGTTAGTGCTGTGCATGAATGTGATGCCAACAAGAGATTAGATTATGGGTGGATTTCGGTCACTGATTCTTGTTGATGATTGGTAGACCTCTCTTATTTCAATGCAGTGAGTGGACTGTTCCAAGTGACTTACAATAGAGGCTTGATATTCTGATGTTGTGGAAGCTGACTGAGACCTAGAACAAGTCATGTTTTTGTCCCACCCACATGGGAGGATTCTTTCTTCTGTCCCTCATACATGTGCTCATTTTGCTGAAAGCTTTCCTCTGGTGCCTCTGTCTCACCAGTTTCTCCCATACATTTTTCTTCTCTTGTCCATGAACTGGATGCTTCTGCTGGGTCTTCATGTCCTCCCTTAGACACAGGCTGCATATACTGGAAGCTTTCTCTTTGGACCTTCTCATCTCTCTGAATCCTGACCCTTTCTGCAGCCCTGTGCACTGGGGGCTCAATGCTTTCCTCTGGGTCTGTCCCTCGGCCATCCCACAATTTAGCCCTGGGTCTTATAAGCTTTCTCATGGGGTCCTTGTTACCCGGACATTGGACTCTTCCCTCTGTGTCCTTCTTCCCTATGTCTGTTTACTGAGCCACTGATGCCTGGTTGACCTGAATCCTTGCCACATTCGTCACGCCTGTGACCTGAAATCTGTTCATAGGCCTTGTGCCCCTCCCAACCCCACTCTCCACACACACCTGGTTGTTGCTGTTCAAATCCAGCGCTAAGGGCCCTGTAACGCCTTAATTTACTGTTTGTCTCTTGCCGTTTGTCCCTCCAGGTCTGCTCCACCTTCTGGACCCCCTGCTGCTGGTGAGGGTGGTGCCCCGCCACCTCCACCCAACCTGACCAGTAACCGGAGACTTCAGCAGACTCAGGCTCAAGTGGATGAGGTGGGTGCTGGTTGTGGGGAGGGGGAAAAGACAAAACTGTAACCACTTAATGAATCTTCATTTGCATACCTCTTCCCAGAGGGACTTCTATGGAGTTCATGGCTGTAGTGTGCATGGATTGGGTGCGATGGTAGTTCTTTAACATGGAAACCAATCTTAAGTAGAAGTAAGAGGACAACTTCCCAGAATAAACTTATATTAGAGCACCTGCTCCATTAGTACCTCAGAAGCCCGAATTGCAAAAAACCCCCAAAAAACTAATGAGCTACCAGGCTCATTGTGGTGGATAAATAACTAACGCTAGAGAGAAAAACACTAATGTACACAATGCATACTGCGTCATAAATAACCGAATTCGCACCTTCCGTGCAAGTTACTCAACAGTACTCCAATGTACAAACAAACAAGCATTTGCAATGCAACAGGTCTCGCATTTACACGAGTTTGAGCTATTGGCATTGTAAATGACAATGCCTTTTATGTTTTGGTTTTTGAAACATAAATAAAACACATTGTCATTTACAATGCCAATAGCTTAAACTCGCGTAAATGTGAGACCTATTGCATTGCAAATGCTTGTTGTTCTAGGGGCGGGCCCCGCCGCCATTTTAAAAGATTAGCTGCTTATAGAGCTGCCAGAAGCTACTTAATATAAAGCAGACAGTGTGTGTCCTTTGATTTTATACCGCCAGCACAACTTTGGATGCCCATTCCGGCTAAAGAATATGGCAAGGTGGATGTGATGCCAACGTAGGCTCAGAGCTGCCTGCTAGCGATGTCACGCACTGTAAAGAGGTATGCCAGGGGTGATATGAGCGAGAAGGCCTTGCTCTGCCCAGGCCCACTGAGCACATACCCATGTTTATAAGTGGCACATAGCTAATAGGAGTTAATGTTTTGTGTAGCGCTTAAACGCAAGCACAGCGATAATTTAACGATATTTATTTAATCAACAACAACAAAATAAAATGCTACGGTGCCCCCTTGAACCAAGTCACACGTGTCTTTGCAGCAGGCACACTAACTCACCATCTCATCAGTAGTGAAAATTAACCACTTCTCGTATTGGCAGTATATATTTACAACTATTCACAAATTCAATAAAATCCTCTTCATAAGTTGAGTTTAATGTGGTGAAAGGGCAGCTGCCTCCGGCACCGCTGCAGAGGCCTTTGTCCCGAGAGATCTCTCTGTATACTTAGAGTAAAGTCACAGCCACAAGAGTGCTTTAAACGTGAGGATGGGTGTGAGCTGTATACAGCATAAAGCACCCTGGATTTGGCTGCCTACGTAGTTCAAGCATCAGCGATCAAACACCAACGCCGCTGAACAAGTCGGGGTGTACACTTCACTCCAAGGAACCGCACAGCCTCTCACTTGAGGTCACAGACGGACAAATCCCTTCAAGCTCCAGGTTAGAACCCCGCCTGACCCGAAGTGTGCATGCAAAATCCACACATCCCAGACTTCCATGCAAAATCCGCACTTCCCAGACTAACGGCAACAAGCAGGGGCCACTTCGCTCTTCATTTCCCAAGACGACCAACTGCCGGCACCCTCTAATCCACGCATCACTCACTTTAGTACCTTTACATTTATAACATGACAACTTTTCACAATGTGGGAGGAGATTCTCTCGGCCAATATTCCCAGGCATCTTTCTTAAAGGGCAACTCTGTTTTGGATTCAATAATGTAATCTGTTAAAGCGATATCATTCCAGCTCACCTACTCAATTATACAGGGAACTTCGGGACAGCACGCACTCTCACCTCCCCGCCAGCGCGAGGGTTTGCAGATGAAAGCCCCCCGCGGCCGGGTCCCTGCAGCGCGAGGGTTTGCAGATGAAACCCCCCTGCGGCCGGGTCCCTGGTGGGGGAGAAGGGGCGCGTGGCAGCCCAGCCCCCAGAGTACCACAGCCATGAAGCAAGTAATCGAGCAGCGAGGGACGGAAACTGGTGGTCGGGAGACAACACAGGACTGACTGGAAAAACATAGTGCGTACGGAGTTATAAAGGACACCGTGTAACGCCGCCAGTACACGATCGAGTCCGGATGGGCCGTTCGACAAGGAGACAGGGCGGTAACCAAAAAGCCTCCTTTTCAATGGGAAGCCAGCGTTTAGCATAAACGCTGACGCAACCCAATCAGAATGATGGGCGGGGCTTAAACTTTACTTCCAAAAAATCCCGATTACAAGAAGCCTCGCAGAGCGAGCAGCGCATGCGCGCTGCAACGCTAGACGAGACCTAAAAACAGTATTCGAGCTGACACACAGGCCTGATGCCCTTCCGGTTTTGAGTCATTCCATCATCCGGGGCAACACCCCTCCCGTGAGGCACTCGGCACACTTCCTACTTCACCTTCTATTCTGGCCCTTGGTAACATGGGAATAAATGTCTGTCAGGTATTCGGCATTATCTACTTTGTATCCTTTTATTGTTCTCCGTGCCACACATTCCCCCCCCTGGGCCTCGACATACTCCAGCTTCTAGTCCTTACTTTCCCGTGTGTGCATTGCACCTGCCCTGAAGCGATCAAAGAGGACAAAAGGCACACAGTGAACCCCTCAATGTTGTAACATGCATGCTCAAAACTGGGCCACAACAACTTTAAACAGACTCTTCCAGGGTAAAAGAGATAGTAAGGCACCTCTCCCAAAATCACTTAAGCAGTGGCATCAAAGCTGACAACAATGCCAACGTGTCAGCACGTCACACAGAGCTGATAACCCCCCCCTCCCCGCCCCCAACTACCGGGTTCCTTAATGGACAGGCCCCAAACCCTAGTGACAGCCTACACCATCTGCTTCGCCGTCACTCCTAGTAACCTACAACTGTCCAGGTTGCAGTTTGCACGAACCCTTCCTTGGAAAGCTGCCTTATTCCTGCCGTCTCCCACACGAACTGCTAGTGAAAGATAAATAAAGTCCCTGTGGTCAGACGGAGGATAACATCTCTGTTCACCTTGACAGTTGCCAGAGTGAAAGTGGGTCTATGTTCCACTTCACCTTCTCCTGTACACAGGCACAATCCATGTGTCGCACTGCAGCTCTTCCACAAAAGCAATGGATCCATTATGCTCTCCTTGTGCGTGAGCATCCCACCATGCGCTTTATCTCCAACACCATCCAGTTTGCTCTGCTCCTGCTGACTGTTGTGTCCCAGCCGGCACTCGGTGTGAAACTCCACGGCCATACCAGAGAGCCATGCACCCAGTGAAACCTTCCCAACTGCTGAGCGTACAGACTCCCAAGGGTGCAACGTCCGCCTTGTACAAAGTGGAGGGGCTAGCAGCCAAGATAAATAGATCCTCCTAAGCCTCCCCTTCTTGCACAAGCCAAATGCAACAGTTGGTGTCCACCCAAAAAATCTGTTGCCTAACCCCACAACTGCACTAACGTACAAAATAAGAGTTTTTTTTCCCACTAGAACAAACTCTGTGCCCAAGTTAAAAACTTGGGCACAATAATCACAGAATACTCCTCACCGGCTCCTTACCGGCTGTCTAGGTTCCTGCTCAGAGGCTTAGATAACTTGAAAAGTAGGCTTCCCACAGTCGGCAGGCCTCCACTAGCCTTCTGCTTTGAATCTTCTGCCGCATCAAAATGTTTATGCCTGCTTAAACCCCTCATTATGACCGAAATTCTGGTTGCAGGTCCTTGTCTGCCACCACCTCCTTGTGGCTGCAGTGACTGCCTGGTGTGTGGCCAACTCCTCTAGGCATCTGGCCTACAGCTCCTTGTCGCTACCAGCAAGATATCACTCCTCAGCGGGTGACTACCCCCCCTGTGACACAGCAGCTGACAGTGTCCATGCTGTCTGGCCACAACTCCGTGGTGGAGTTCGTGGCTAGACATGTAGTAAGAACTTAATACAAATATAACGGTTGTGGACCCATGTAGAAAAAAGGCTGCTTTACTAACATGAGTACTGGTTGCTCAAGTAGTGCTTCATCACAATATCAAGCGACGTTTTAGCCCTGGTTTCTGCAACTAAAGTCAGTGTAATCTTTTAAACGATCTGTAGAGGATGAAGGGTCTATGCTGTCTTGCACCACATTCTACATACTAACAGGACACTGTATAATCGTACATGCAGACAGGACAAGTGACGTGAAAAAGGATGGAACATTAGCATTGACCTATGATCTCTGAATGCGTTTGCACATTGCACCCCGCCCCCTCACTGCCATCCATAGATTGACGGACTGTTTCTTTGAATACATGCTTTGCCTCACATATGCAATGATGGGCATGTGAAGGTGCTACTTGTGCAAAGTTCTCTGATTTCACGAGGTTAATTCCATAGGGTAGAAGTGCATTTTGGAGGTGGTTTAATGGGGATTTTGCCAGCAGTTTAAAACAGGCTGCATACATTACAAGCTTTTACAAAACCTTACAGGGTACATCTCTTAATCTCTTGATGTGTATTAAGACACTGACCAGTGAGACGGGTCACCTTTGTGCTCGGCATCGAAGGGATAGTTTGAGTGGAGCTACTGAGCCCTTTCATAGCTTCACCTACCCTGGTAGATCCAAGGTGGGCTGTGGCAGTGGCCCAGTATTTACTTGTACTATTTCTCCATCCTCGCTGAGTTCCCACGGTGCGCCTTTGGTAGACTGCATTTGTGAGTGCATGCAATTGCATCTGCGCAAACTTTTAAATATGGTCCTGGTAATTGACCTTGGTCTCCTGTTCTCTTGGCACAGGTAGTGGACATTATGAGAGTGAACGTGGACAAGGTTTTGGAGCGGGACCAGAAGCTCTCGGAGCTGGACGATCGTGCGGACGCCCTGCAAGCTGGAGCCTCCCAGTTTGAGACCAGTGCAGCCAAGCTCAAGCGCAAATATTGGTGGAAGAACTTGAAGGTGAACTAATATTTATTCTGCCACATTTGCCTTTCCAGTTCTACCTGTGGCCCCGCCAACTCTGCCAGAATACCACTTTTTCCACATTCCCGCCCTTCTCTCCTGCTCCCCAACCACACTGGTACTCTTTCCATCCGTGCCCACTCTGTCCTTGTACTCCTCCTTCTATAATGCCCGCTCTGCCCTATTATTGCTCCCTCCGTCTTGTCTCTTGGGACCTATTTCCATCCCACGCGTCCTGCTCCAGAGTCCCTCTTTCCTTCCCTGATCAGTGCTCTCCAACTCCACTTCTCTTTTTCATCTTAACTCACCCTGTACTTGAGCTCCACCTTCTTTGACTATTGATCCTGCCCCAGATTACCTATCTCGGTCCCTTTAGGCCTGTTTCAGAGTCCCTCTCTTGATTCCCACCAACCTGGTGCCTGACCACCACTCTCACGCCAAACACATATTGGTCTGGATCTCTCCTTTCCGTGCCCACCCATCCTGTCTCTGGTCACTCCCCGGGCTCATCATCTACCCATCAACTCTGATCTCAACACCTGAATTCCACTCCCTGTATGCATATGACCCTGCCCCACTTAGTTTAAGTCCAGTGTGTGAACCCCACGCCCCGGTTACTTTTCTCTGACACACCACCTAAAACGATATATGGTACCCACTCCTCCCTTTTTCTTTAATCCCGGACTCCTTTTGTGACCCTCATCCTCTTTCCTCTCCTTGCTCCGTCTGAAATAGAGCTATTGTAACCCATATCCCTATGCCTGAATCGCTTTACCTGTGTCTGATTGAAACTTACTCCCACCTATTTTATTGCCCCAGTCAGGACCCTTCCACCCCTGTTCTCTTATTGATTTATTTCTGTAAGTGCAGCTCTCTCTTTGTCTCCCTCAGACCCTTTCCGCCCCACTCCCTTAATTTCAGCACATCGCTTACACTCCCTCACTCTTTTTATTTTCCCACAGATGATGATCATCCTGGGTGTAATCTGCGCCATTATCCTCATCATCATCATCGGTACGTAATCACACATGCTCTAGACTCTCCAGCAGTGCACAAATGCTCCCGGCCAGTGGTTGTCACTGTAAGAAAATAACTACTTGGCTCTCTCCCATAGCTGTTATTTCAGCATCATGGTGGCCCTGCCCTGCAGGTGTCGCAGTAAGAGCAGTATTGGGTACTCAGGCCATTCTCTGAATTAAATTATTCGCGCTCCACAACACTGGCTAGCAGTCAGTATTGCGCTCGCCTTCCCAAGTTCCGCTTTATTATTTCCGTCCTCGGCCAGTGGGTGTCACTGTTAGAGCAGTAAATGGCTCTTCCTATATGACTGTCTTTACTTTGGCTGCTGTTCCAGCTCTAGCCTAGAAGCGCTGCTGCTCCATTTTCTTCAAGGCAAAAACCTATATCTAGCATAGACTCCTCCTTAAATTCATACTTCAGAGAAACATTTTCTGCCATCAAAGAGGTCCTAAACCTACGCTTACAACATTTTACCTTTGTTTTGTTATTTAACTTACCCGTATTTAATTTAATTTACACCAGCACAAAGTTATGCCGCTTGTGCAAAAAATATGGTCCGCTCTAAAATCCTAGCTCTGCCTCAGTAACCACACTCCATAAGTGGTTAGTGGTTTCATTTTTGGGTCGTTTCTACCAGACCAGGGAACCTGTCTGGTTGTGAAAGACATTTTGTGAGCTACCAAGAACATACATGGGCGTGGACCCTGCTCATTGCTTACCAGTGGATGGTTTTCCTGTTACTCTCATTTGGCTACTTCCTATTTGATGGCTGTTTGTCAGTCTTGTGTTTGTCCCTCCCATGGAGCAGTGTTTCTTCACCCATCTCTTTGACCTGCTGGCGTCTGTGTCTCCTCTGCTTGCTTTTAGGGGAACTACTTTTTGTAGAGTGTGTGTTTGTAGATAACATGCTCTGCATACACCTCCCATCTAGTGTTGGGGTCCGACTTTTTTAGCTTGTTTTTCTTCAAAAGTCTTTGGAGTCACAGGTATAGTGACCCCTTCCGTTAGTTGGTAATGCGCATGGGCACTGGCTCCATTGTTAGATTATTTTCTGCACAGCAGGTGAATGTAAAGATGGAGCGTTAGACAAAGGGTGGTGACCATGCAAGAAGCTAAAAACATAGTGTAAGTAAAATAAATTACATCTTCAAAACCCTAAGGCTTCCGTGGAGGTAGATGGGCACAGGTGAATCTACACCACTACATGCTATGAGCAGATGCTTAGAAGGTAAGTAACATATTATGTTTGTAGCATATGTGGCATTTTTCCCCCCACCTCCCTGCCCATGGGCTTCTCTCACCCAGTCAGGACTCGTTGCGCTCTCACCTGTGTCCTTCTGCCATCCCCATTCCCCCACGCTCCACATTGCTCTAATGTGTGTCTTCGCGCCCAGTGTTGCATTTCCTCCACCCGCACCCCAACCCGCTTATCCAATATTTTTGTTTTTAAAAGGCACTTTTGCGCTACTTTTTAAAAATTATTATTACAGGTCCATCTCGGGTCAATAAATATAAATAATTCAAAACGTTTCCTATTGTAGTTGTCCACATGCGTTTTGAATATTCATGCATGTGTCTACAAAATGACACAGCTGTTGCCTCATCGCATCTTTTTCATAGATGGATTCCCAATCCAAAAATGACTCTACCGTTCTGCAGTCAGCACAAAAACAACAGACAGTGAGTACCTCTACCCCTGATCCTAAGCCCAAACCATCGGTTTCTACAGAAAAATCTACGTCCGGCCTGCCACTGCACGCAAGCTATGGCGCTCCGAAAACATGACTCCGAAACCCTGCCTTCAGGCTCGGCTCCGAAAGTTCGGCCTACAGCAGGGGCCTCCACCTCCTCCATATCCGAGGCCATAACACGTCAATCTTCTGTCTCGGCACCGAAACAAAGACTACAAATTTAGGAACCGAACATTTCCTTGTTGAAATCGAAGCACCCACCACCAAAATGCTTCTTTTTTGGTCTGAAACCCCCTCCAGAGCCAATTCTCAAGCAATTTTAACAAAAGCTCGATCTAAAACAAGACATTGCAAATTCAGCCTGAAACTAAGGAAATTACGATACAACCACCAAAACACACTTTTAAGAAGCAGTTGAGTTTTGAAGAGGCATTGGACATTCTTGTTCAACCTGTAAAGAGGAAGGATACTGCAACTAGTCCATTGCACATTCCCAGTCCTACTTCACCGCTACCACAAACACCTCCACCACCTCATTCACCACATTTATCTGAGGCAGGTAACATATCCCCTCAGTCTACAATAGGGTGGGGGGAGGAAATCAGGATATCCCAAATGATACACAACCAGGGGATCCTAGGGAGATATTTGGGATATTGAGCCTCCAGCAGACACTAATCTTGACTCCAAGGCTGACATGATCTGTATGTTTCGTGTGAAATCTGATGCCATTTGTTGTCTGGAGGTGCATGTTGCAGCATCTCTATGTGATTGTCACCATATGTGTGCCTGTCATCACCACCTGGTGATGCCACTGCTTTGTCGTGTAGTTCCTATATTACCTATACAGGATCTGCGCGTTTGGATAACATAAACTGTGGGTTTGGTGGCAAACTGATTCCGTGCTCCCCCACCGGATATGTTAGCCTGTCTGTATCAGCTAGCTCACAGTGCCACTAAAGTCTCCTCTTATCGGGGAGAGAATAGTTCTTGGCAACCTCAGAACATGACAACCCTGATCCCCCAGGATCGTGGAAACAATATACTACCTTTCGCTCAGTCACTCGTGCTCACTTAGTTTGTCTCAGAGAGATGCACAGAATAAACAGGCTGAGCGTTTCAATAAGTATTTATTGAACAGTTGTTATTCTACTGTAGAATAGATGAACTGCAACAACCGTTAGACAGTAGCAGAGATATATGATTAGCAATACTACGAAAGTAAAGGGATGGTATATTTTTACCATCTTGCAGAAATCCTGAATATATACAAGTACATAAAAAACATGATTAAAAAGTGCGTACTCCTACGATGCCTCCCTAACTAGACGTACCTAAATGTACCTAGCATCTGTGTAGGTGTTATGCCAAGAATCCCTCTAGGATCTAGTCCACCCCATTACCTGAGAGTTTAGAGAATGTGGGACCTCGTCCCGGTCTCGAGTTGGACACCCCGCAAGGGATGTTAGATCACTGCTAGCTGGAGCGTCTGCATGCAGGAACCTCAGCGTCTCTGGTCAGTGTGTCAGCCGGGAAGTCACGGTCTCCTCTATCTTCCTAAGCAAGATGTGCTGTATATATACACCCATAGGTCTCCCCAGGGATCCTGCCTTGCTGTGTTTACTGTGTCGGCCTAAAGGATGACGTTGGGCCTGAACTTTATACAGAGATATTATACAGGAGATGCTAATCCTACTATTAGTCCTGCTGTTCTTCCAAGAAGCCTCATGCATAATATATGAGAATCGAACCAGGGAAAAACTCGCGTTCTGAATGTAGTGTCATATCTAGGTAAAAGGTCAGTGCCTAAGAACTGTTATGTATGCAATGTAGGGAAGGATGTAGGTGAAAGGTTGCGATGTTACCTGCGCCTATATAGGGTACCTATATGGAATATAACATCCACTCCTCTTCCGAATGGACGACATATGTAACCTATTACTGTACTACTAACATTACTAAATAGTGGTACGCACTAAGTTTTATAAAACATCTCTTTAGCTAAAATGTTAAAAAAAATTCTAAAAACTTAAAAAAAATGTAAAAGGAAATGTTTCCAGCTCTAAAAGTGGAAATGTTTCCAGCTCTAAAAGTGTCCGTGATTTATAGTTCGGACTACTGCAAGCATTAAAAAAAGCCATGAATGCCCAAAAAATGAAAGTAAAGTCAATTTAGTTTCAAAGTTCAGATTTGAGCTTGTTTAGAAAAAGGGCGAATTATTCCCAGCACACGACGAGCCAAATGAGTTCAAATGTTTGTGTCCTGGCTGGTAGACTCAACATGTTCGTTGCTTGCTTCCGCAGTAGACGGCCCCTGTAGCACCTCGCAGAGCACGTCAATTGAGCACAGATGTTCCACGCTGTCCACAGCCGGTGCTGGGGCAGCTTGTGCGCCGTCCAAAGCCTGGGTGTCAGAGGAGGAGCCGGTGTTCAGACCAATAGGTGCAGTTACTACCCGTGGTGGCTCAAGGAATGCCGCCATCAACATTGGAATACGCTGAAGACACTGCAGAACATGGGCCGTTATCGGGTCCAGTAAAGCATTCACGTCCGGTGGCACACATGATGGTAGTGTCAAACAAAGGTCTAACACGCATTCTTCTCCGCAAAACAGGCATCGGAGGACAGGTAAGTTGCAGTCTATCCAGACCGGTTGAAATGACAAGATTCACTTAGTTCTCTTAGGCGAGGCGTGCCTAGAAGTTGTACCATGCGGTCACAGTATTTACGCTCCGGGAGTGTTCTTTCCATCGTCTTGGTGACTGGGACGTCCGTTGCGTAGCAAATAGAAAACAATCAGGATACCTGCTATTAGAAACAGGATCAGCAGAAGTCCTCCAAAGATGCTTCCGAATACAGAGTGTATGAAGTTTGGTATAACTCAAAGTACCGTCTGAAAGGTGCTCAGAAGTCCAGAACCTATGGTCTTAAATAGGTGGACAATGCCTGACGTATCAGACATGTTAAAGATACGATTTACCATTTCTGTGAAATGGAAAGGGCAGTTTGTATGAATGAGCGCCTGTATCTCTGCCGAAGAACTTGCGATCTGGAGATCAAAAGCCTCTGGAGCGGAGGGTAAGGGCACAGACTTCTGTAGAAGCATGGCTTCCATTCTGCTTAGAGTATCAAACCGTATTAAGGAAACATTCAGTGAAGGCCATAATGGCGCCTCCCTGACTGTATGTGTCGGTGGAAACAATACTTGCATACAACAAATAACCCTGGGGCTCACGGTTACCAGATATGCGATGCCCGTGAGCATGCCACAGCAGCCATGACTGTTCAGCATCAAGTAACTCCCATTTGAAAGTAGCCTGAATGCTGGACTAATCACTGCAGCTGGGGCACCCTTCAAATGACATTACAGGTTTGCTACAGAACCACTGGGCAATAAAAGCAGCAGAGTAAATCTGTTTAGTGTTTGTTAACATATTTTTCTCTGCAGATGTTGGTGCAACCCTATAATAATATGAGGCTGGGTCAGACATATTAAACCCCGAAAAATATGGAAACTTCTGTGTAAATGTTTTTGAACTGCCTTTCGGCGGTGTCGGACAATGTTCCCACTGGTGGTATGTGAACACATTTCTAGGATTAGCAGATTTATGCAAAAAGTGATGACCATAGTGTTGATAACAATACATACTCTCGAAATCTGATGTGCTTTCCAATGTTTCACTATTAGAAAACGCAGCAGATTTTTCCAAATCAGATAACATGTTAACAGTTTCAAAATCCCAATCATCGGAAAATGTACTTGAGGTAATGATAACACTCAATGATATTTTAAATAAATGTGGAATTCTTAAAATTTCAGTCGGACCAAAAATATCGAAATCAACCTTGTCCCATACTATACTATCAGGTATAGGAACTGCTGTAATGTTCACTGATGACAAGTCTCTTTGTTCCCGATGAGATGATTGGTGTGGTTTTAAAAGTAAGTTCACTTTTTGGGCTGCAGAGCTTTGTCGAAGGTATCTCCCATTAATAAGCATACTAAAAACTATTACCAAGCCTACCCAGAAAAGAAAGAAAAGTATCCCGATGATTACCCATAGTTCTACCCAAGGTGACACCAGGTAAGTCTTTTTAAGAAAGTGCATAAAGTTTTTAACTTGCTGTTTGCGTGATTTTTTGGCTGGTGTTGTTTCCGGTTCGCTTGGATCCAAAGAAAACGTATCAAAGTTTATGAAGTAGCCAGAAGCAGTTCGATCAATTGTTGGTATTGCATCAGGATTTGTAGAAATCGTAGTTTGCTCTTGTCGAGGCATGTTGATGTAGACATCTGTATTTGGTCGAATAGAGTTGTTTTTGAATTTGAACTTCAGGTTCAAGAGGAACGAGTTCCTTAGCATTGTTGCCTAGTCCTTCATTCCGTGATGGAGGCTCTTCGAACGTGATGAGTCTTTCCGTTTGAACTACTTGGAATGTAGCGAGAGGAGGGCGTCTGCTACTTTGGAGTCCACGTGGCCTACTGCTTAGTATCGGCCACATAGTGTGGTTTGATTAGGTCAATTGAGACAAATCTTTTCTCCTTTTTTCCGTCAAGAGGCGGCAGAAGTACAGTTCTTGTTCCTTCAATTGCTAGGACCAGTGCAGGCTTTCTGTATGATGGCCCAAATTCTTTTTTGTCCGCTTTTTTCTCTCTGACCAGATCCCCGACTTTTGGGATCCAGACAGGTCTTGCTGTGACTGATTTGACTTCCCCAGTGGCGGTCTGCTTCAGATGTACATTACTTTGTTGTGTCCTGGATTCATTTAGATCCTGTAAAACAGCCAAACGATCATGGATGTCAAAAGGCTTTTCATCCGCCACTGTGCCTTCACAATCCAGATCAGGTACCCACATTCTTGTCCCAAATAGGACCTCATATGGAGTGACCCCCCGTAGAGAACTTCTTGGCATATTGTTAAGAGTACGCTGGACTCCATACAGATGTTTTACCCAATATTCACCCGTGCCTAATACTCTAGCTGTTAAAGATTGCTTTAAGTCTCGGTTTTTTCTCTCCACTACCGAATTTCCCTCGGGATGGTACGGAGATGAGTACCGCAATGCTACACCCAATCCTCGCATGGCCTCCTCGTAAGCCCAAGAGCTAAACGCAGGGCCCTGGTCAGAATGTAATGTGCCAATTGCGTATGTCCCTATAAAGACTCGCAAATCTTTTATAACAGTTTGAGCGTCAGCCGAGCGTTGGGGCCACACCCATAGGAATCTCTAGCAGGAATCCACTGCAACCATGATATACCTGTAAGGCCCGTCTTTGTAAGGGGCCGCAGTGGTCCAAGTAAACACACGCTATTGGTTTGTCAGTTATTAATAATGGTGTCTGTGCTGGACGTGTTACGGTGGAACCTTTCATCTGCTGGCAGATGTCGCATTTCAAGACACAGTCTTTAGTCTGCTTTGTTAACCCAGGCCACCAATAGCGTTGTTTCAGTAAAGAAACAGTCGCCGTAACTCCTGCATGTGCGGAACCTATCCCTTCGTGTGCTGCTAGAATTAAACCTAACCTACGATCCATGTTTGGAATTACTCTATCCCCCACTCCAGGAATCTGAGCAAATGGAATGTTATTGGCATCTAACTTGTAGGAGTACTTGAGTGGAAACCTTTTTGGTACTGCTCCGCTGTTTTTGCGGGTTGCATTAATAGCTACCGTAATCTCACTGTCTATTCTAATTTTAGAACGAGTGATTGCAGCTACGGAAGCCGTGCGTACAGCCCCCTTTGCGGCTTCATCAGCCAATGAATTCCCTTCAACGTGAACGCCATCACGCTGATGACTCGGTGTATGTATCACGTGAGCCCTCGGTAGTTCGGTATTCAACTCCACTACCTGTTCCCATAGCATTTTATGCTTAATTGTGCCACCTTTTGCATCTTTGAACCCGTTTTGAACCCAGTACTGCAAATATTCATTGTATGACTGCACACAGTAAAAGGAATCGCACACAATTAGTGTGGGGAATTCTCGATCCGTATTAACCAGTGCCAGTATCGGCGCTTTTAACTCTGCCAACTGTGCCGTGCAGTCTCCTAGAGATTGCGTTCTTGTGCAACTTGGATGGAACTTTCCATCCCGCATGCGACCTTTAACGATTGCACATGCTGCACTATATTGTTGCTTACTCCCTATGGCCTGTTGAGCAGATCCGTCAGTGTAAATGATATATTCATACTGATTTAGAGGCATTATTTTGTTTGGTAGAGGATATTCTTGTTCGTATTGCAGGAATGCTTGTGTCTTTAAATTTGGGTCGTACCTTTAATTCTACATCTGTTGCAGTAAGAGAATTAGCCCATTGCATCCATCTCGGATGTAAAGCTTTAGCATTAGGAACGCTTGCCTTTGTCGCAGCCTCTAAGGCTGGAACCGGAGTTACTACTATTATTCGTTTCCCCTGAGCCAGTGCTCTTTCTCTCACTACAGCCGTCTGTACTGCTGTCAGAATCTTTTCTGTAGATGCGAAGCGCATTTCAGCATTCGTGTACAAATGTGATTTGTATGCAATTGGTACTGTTTCACCTTCATTATATGTTAGATAGGTGTACCCAAATTGACCCGCAACTATACGGATCACCAGGTTGCGTACGTTTACGCGTGTCTAAGTGTTTGGAAGCTATCATGTCAGCTTGTAAGGAACGAAGTGTGTCTGTATGTTCCTGTGTCCATTGTTTTACTGAAAAATCAGGTTTTATTGAATCGTAGAAAGGTTTTACTCTTTCTGCGTAATCCAAAATGTATGTTCTACCAAAATTTAGGAATCCCAGAATTGACTGCAAAATTTTCAATGATTTTGGAGGTTGGAGCAGCGCGCATTTTTCTAAAAAAATTGGCTGCCCGGCTTTTTCCTTCACTTAAAAGCTCATATCCTAAAAACAGGACACTGAGGTGGGCAATTTTTGATTTTTTAAAGTTTAATTTGTAGCCCTCAGATGCAAATCCCAAAATTATGGTATTCACTCTGTTCAAGTGTTCCTCTAGGTCATCGTCCGTCAGATAAATATCATCCACATAGGACAATGCCTCCTCGTCCAAATTTCGAAGTAACTCAGTTACCCTAGCCGAAAACAACCCCGGGCTGTTTTTATACCCCTGGGGGAGTCGACAAAATTGACGCTGGGTCCCTAGCGCTGAGAAGGCTGTTAGATGCCTGCTTTCAGGCGCTATATTTTGGCAGAAAAATCCATTTGAGATATCAAGTGTTTTATAGTTTTTCCGCACAATCTATTCATTAATGCGGCACTGTGTGCATTTTGGACTGCAAATGTCTTAGTGCAAGTGTTTAAATGTCTGTAATCTAAAACTAGATGATATAAATTGTCAGGTTTCATGACAGGAACAAATGATTGTTCATTTGTGAGGTGCAAGTTTCAATCACCCCTTGGTATTCAAGTTGATCTAAGATCTCCCTGACTTGTTTTTTAGCTTCTTGCTTTATTGGATACTGCCTCTGTGCAGTTGGAGTATTTTTTAAAGGAATTATGTGGTGGGTTGAATCCTCATCCCATCCAACATGGTTTTTTGTATAATGCCGGAGCCTGGGCTACCGCCCACTCCTGCGCATAAGTGTGTTGTAAGTGCCTGGGAATATGGTCTGAGAAGGCCGGAAGAATTACCGTTTCTCCTTTAGGGCAATCCATGACGAATGCTGGCGGCCAATCTTGTTCAGCTAATAAAATATCATAGCCAAACGTCAGGTTCTCCCAAAAGAGACCTCTTACTGTTCTACATTTGTCCCCCTCCAATTGGAGCGTTATTTCATATACATTATGTGGTTAGCTTACCCTAGTATCAGGTGTTTCCACCGTGATCTAATCATTCAAGTCCGCTGTCACCAGAAATTCCTTCAGGTTCTGGCCAGCTATTGTTACTTCTGCCGCACTGTCTAGCATCGTCCGAGCCCATTCCCCGTTCAGTAGTCGAGTCCTCCGAATTCTGGGCATGTCTGATCTTTAGACCTGTAACTTTCTTCTTTTTGAACTGTGGCTTTTGCTTTGGTTTCTCTTCTTTTTTAAAAGTGGAATCTTGAGCGTGCTGCTTGTCTCTGGACTTTGTACGCTCTTCTTGTCTTTCTGACCGTCCTTCCCTCTCGGAGATTTTCAATGAACCCTGAAAGGAACGAGCGGAACGTGTATCGGTATCCTGATACCTGTCCGGTTTCCTAATATTTTCCCTATTCCTAAGGTTGTACCTCTTTTCGGAGTGCTCCTGTGGAGGAGATCTACCTCGGGATTGAGATCTATTTCCTTTAAAGTTTTGTTGATTTTTATTGTCCCACTTCTTAGTGGAAGCAGGTGTCTGCTTGGAAGTGTCCTTTTCAGGACTGCCCATCAGTTGTGGTTTTAAAGCTTTCCCACCCAAACTGTCTCTGCCTAATTCTGCATATGCAGTTTGAATTATTTTTGGTAGTTCGTGTTCCTGTTCTAAAGGATTGAACTCCCTCAGGCGTTGGCGGATGGCCACTGAAGCTGCATCCCCCTTAATGTTAGCTAGTATTATGGCTGATACCTGGGCATAGTTACCTAGTAACTTCATCCCTAAGTTTAGGGCAGGTTTTGCTCCGTACTCGTTTTGTATTTGTCTCAATACATCAGGTACTACTGCTAATGACGGGATACCATGAGTTTTGGTATATATGGCAGCAAAGACTGTACCCCAAGTGGTACAATCCTCTAATTGTGGTGTGATCCCCATGGGCAAGCAGATTGTTAGCATTCTGTGTTTTTCATACGGGGTAGTATTCGGGAAGACTGCCTCTAGCTGCGTTATTTTCTGAGGTACCCAGAATGGTATTCGTTCACGTTTTGTGGGCATTTTACCCATCACTGCGTGTAATGTTTGTGGTGTAATTTTAGTTGCTTTACCCTGAATTTGAGTTCCATTTGTTGCAACTATTGCTGGTTGGACTGTAAGTGTCCTCATGACGAATTGCGTCAAGGTTCTGTATATTTTAATTCTTTGTTGTATGAGTAAGTCTCCTGGTGGCATTGTGTCAATGTCAGGATGTGGTGTCTAGGCCGCTAATATTGGCCATGTTGCCCCTTCTCTTCCGAGCGGGCCGAGTCTTACTCTTCTTATGTGGGGTAAGGCGCCTTTAAACCAGTATGTGTTCCTGGTACGTGAGCGGAACCTCCTATATCCTCGAACGGATAATATTCCGCTGGTGCATCTCCTTCCGTGTAGGAGTGAAATGTTTTTGTTCTTGCATTTGCTGCTGGGAATGTAACCCACGAATAAAATACCTCTGTTTTGTTTGAGTCGTGTGCCTCAATCACGAAAGCTACTATGCCACCCCTAGCTGATAAACCATGCGCAAGTAGTTTCAGGGTGACTGTATTTCTAAAGTTTGGAGCAATTTGTATTGCGTCTGCATCGTCCTCGTCTGTGAGGGGCAGATTTTGTTGCATTGGGTCTAATTCTTCGTTATTTTTGTCCTCAGTCATTTTGTAAAGAAGTTTTTCAAGGGAACTAAGATAAGGGGTTTTGCACAATTTTAGGAACAATGTGTCCTTCAAGCTTGATTAACCAACAGCCAAGAAATAGGATTTTGTAGCCTACTCAACTGTGGCAGAGTTTGTGCCCACCCACTCCAGACGTCTATGGTGTTTTGTGAGTAGGGATCTCTGAGAATAGCACGACTGAACTACTCAGATTCTACTGTTAAATGAGTACCCAACCAACGTTGGCGGCGCCATGTCGTGTAGTTCCTATATTACCTATACAAGATCTGCGCGTTTGGATAACATAAACTGTGGGTTTGGTGGCAGACTGATTCCGTGATCCCCCACCGGATATGTTCGCCTGTCTGTATCAGCTAGCTCACAGTGCCACTAGAGTCTCCTCTTATCGGGGACTCAATTTGGCAGGTCAGCAAGACGGATGCTTGTTCTTTTAACTTCATACCAGACCAGAGATCAAGAGCGTGAGAGCGAGCAGGAGGACGCTGGAAAATCGCCGGAAAACCGCTCCCGAATTGCACCGTTACCGAACCGCCACTGGACAGCCAGGCGGCACTGACGACTGATTGCCGCTGATTCCCCCGCGGCCGACTGCCATACGTGGAACCTGGCATTACCAGGTGACGGCGACAGCGCGGCCGATCAGGGCCGCGGTTACGGGTGCCGTTCATAGGTGCTCGGCCTGAGCCCGTGGGAGATACTGGTCTGGGGACGGCACCGCGAGCTGTGAGCCATGAGCCGCGTGTGAGGAAGCGAGGAAGCGAGGATTCCAGGCGAGGACTCCAGGCACCAGGCATCTGACTCTGGGGAACTCAGACCGTGCGCTTCGCACCACACCCCCACGTCCACCCCCACCTCAGCTCCTTGCTGCCTCTGCCATCTGCATTCCTGCCACCGTCCGACACCGTGAGGACGGCGAGTTCAACGGCGGTAAGTCAGCAGCAACGCCGCTCGCTGGTTGTGACCAGTACTGGAGGTGGTTAACTGGACTGTAGCCTGGTTTCTTGTGGCAAGGGGGCAGGGGAGAGCGCGAGAGAAGTGCCTTTGAATCTGCGCTTGCACCATTGCCTGTGCTCTACCCCCGTGCTCTAGTCCCTGCCAAGCTGCTAAGCCACCAAGCTTAAATAACCATAGCATCTGAAGAACTACTGGGCAAGGACGAATAAGATAAGAACATACCAAGACTCAAGGGCAATAGCCAAGAACAAAAGTAGGGCGTAAACCAGGAAGGGCAGTCCTTACTAATTACAACACTGACATAATGAGATCAGGGAAGGCAAGACAGCAGCCGGCGTCAAACCCTAGTAGGAAAACACGCAGGATAACAAAGAAGTCCTCCAGCATGAAAAGCCCAGAATGCACAGAAGCTCTGACGACAAAAGAAGATGAGACCTCGCTGATCTCTCCACTTCACAGCAGTCCGCAGTCAATAGCGACGGTCAATGCAACTAGCGCAATCGCAAGGGTTACTAAGCCTAAGGGCTATCAACCAAAAATATATACCAAATTCTCCTTCATAAAATATGCCGGATCGGTTCTCTGCCTAGCCAGCAACAAAGAAAGCAATCTCCCAACCCCGCTTGAACCCATCAAAATACATCACATTTTTCGACAACAGCTAGATGGAGATAACCGAGACTTTGGAGATCACGATGGGCTGGTAGGCAGGGAAATATCATATACTACAAAACTTAGCAAAGCAAGCGCCAAAGACGTGATCCCCAACGAGGACAAGGAACAGGGGGCACAGTGGGACAAGGGATATGAAGGGATGAATAAGTTTAGAAATGGCCAATCGGAGCTGACACCAGAAGGAAACACCACCAACAAAAATACTATTGACAAAAGTACAACCAATAAGAACACCGATAAAAAGATCGACAAAATCAACGGTGGGGGGACAGGCGAAATAGCTCAAACCAACAATCTCAGTCCATAAAAGAGGAAGAGAACCAAAAAATCAATAAACACACCTCTTACAATGACAACAGTGATAACACGGACGGAACCCTGCCCAATTGGGCACCAAACAATCTGGCAAAAGTGGAGATTAAAGTACCAGAAAGCCTAGACTTTGGAAGTCCCAACAACAACAACAAAAATGACAGTACTATCAACAAGAAAAATAATGAAAATACGCCACAAAGGGAAGAACCAGGCATCCCCGAATTTTCTCAACAACAAAAAGAAGAGGTAATAGAATCAGAAAACCGAAGAAGAGCTGACAAAAAGGCGAAGGATAATACCCCTTCACCAGAGCCCCTGATGGCAATAGAGGGGAACAGCGATTCTATGCCCACGCCGAAGGGAAAGGCAGCGGAAGAAATTCGAGACAATCGGGACACCATCCAGACATCAGGAGAAAAGCAGTTGCAACCAACTCAGGCACTGCTCCCTGACAACTATGACCAATTACTTGCAGGTATCGCGCAAGTTGAATCAAAAATCAAAACACATTGGCTTCACAATCCAACAGCGCAGGAAACAGAACCAGAAACATCCTACCTCACACCGGAGGAATGGAAGGGACTGGTTGCCTCTTATTCTCTCGCATCCCCAGCCGAACTCAAACGAAAAAATAGCTCGCCATGGACAAACATAAAAAATTCTAAAACGCAGGAAAAAGAAGACATTTGGACCACTTTGCTACATACGATGCAAATGTCGGTAAACGCAATGCAATACCAGTCTGACAAGATGGACATCCAACTGTCAGTCCTCAACTCTCTTTCGATCTTCGTCGCAAACATCGACGACAAATTGGCCGACCTCAATAACCTGATCAGAAGAGCACAAGCGGAGACACAAACATCACAGGCAAGCTGCACATGCGTATCCATAGTAGACAAGCTGGCAACCCTCGCAATGGAAAACCTCTTATTAGACATAAGATCCACGGTTTCTCAGGAATTAACTTCAAAAGAACTAGCCACAATAGGAATGGTCAAGCAACACCAAATACAATTGAATGCTAAGGATGAGACCGAGGACACCGTGGAACAAAAACCAGAGACTAGCACGCCTGAGGATGGTCCAGCACAAATAAAAACGAAAGAGAAAAATCAAACAGGTCAAGTATTACTGACGGCATCGCCAAGGCTCTCAAAGCATAAGGCACCTTCCAACAGCAGCCTTTCAGGAACGAACCAATCACCAACACGCACGCTCACATCCAAGCAGCGAAGGAAGCTGAAGAGAAAGGGGCGAAACCAAAAGCTGACTCAATCAACATCTCCTTGCAGGACCATGGTCCAGGAACAAGGGATAGACCGCAAAGCGGATCTCCCGGAAACTACAGCTCAGGCTGACTAAGAGCCAGCCTGACTGGGACTAAGAGTCAACACGAACTTCCAGAAAACTTGCCCCTGGAAGAGGGGAAAGACGTAGAAGGAAGGGACCCCCCCAAAACAATCACAAGCGGCGGAGACGCCCCGAAGAGTGAACCTTGCGAGGTAAGAGGACGCATATACGAGGGTGCAATTGACGGTGAGGCGACAATCGCATTAAGAGAACCCCCTGAGGCTGCTGACACAACTAAAGCTAATCAGGCACTACCTGTAGACCAAATGGCGCAATTAGATTCCACTATAATCATGTTCCACCCTGAATATAAATCAAAGGGACGGATCGACACATTAAATAGAGGAAACATTCTACGCTTAATAAACTCCATCAATAGCTTGAAGAATATAACATCTAATGCCCTAGAGTCGATAGAATTTGTGGAGAGTTTAGAACATCCGGGCGTGGAAGCAACTAAAGCAGTTTGGGCCACACCTACGATAGCAGATAAAGTCCTAAAGGAAAACGCTAAGTTAAACTCTTGGGGCATCAAGCTATGTCCATTTGCTAGACCTAGATATCCGGAACCCCTGATCACAAACTCGGAAAATCAAAAAGAGCCTGGGGGGTGGGGGGGCAACCGAGGCAATCAAGCACGCACTTATACTCCGTCCTGCGCGGAGCCCGAAGCAAATCCCCAGAGGGCACTGAAGACAGCGAACAGCGGCATCATTGGTCCACGGCAACAAAAAGCATCCCCCCACAAGAGTGGAGCTGGTTATCAAGGACCATAAACACAAAAAATCAAAATCTTTGACGTCCCAGGCTCACTAAACTCAATACTTGCATCAAAACCTCTCTCAAACTTTGTTCGTGGAACATCAGCGGGGTGGGAGATAAGACCCTGGATCAGGAAATGCAACTCTACTTGCAAAGCTTTGACATAATTTCACTCCAGGAAACTTGGAGCAACTCGCCGCCCCCTCTGAATGGATTCAACCTGCTCTTCTACCTGCTACAAAGAGTGCCAAATTTGGCCATAGCAAGGGAGGACTGGCCACATACTGCTCTATAAAGAGCATCTACGCTATGGAGTCAATGAGGTATAGCATAGCAACTCCAAATGAATTACAGGCGCTCAGACTAACCTTACAGGGGGAGGGAAAAAAAGAACAGGTAATTATCATAAACCTTTACCTACACCCCCGCAATAAAACAAAAGGAATCCCGCAGCTGAAAGAGAAGCTAGAGGAAATCCTAACGGGAGAGCAGACCAACAATTTAATCATTACTGGAGATTTCAACGCAAACATGTTCAGAAGAGCCGTCGAAGACACAGATACAGAGGAGGACCCCTTCGTGTGGCCTGCAGCAACACAAGAGAATAACGCGGGCGGCAGCACACGAAAACAGCACAGAGGCTCTTAGCAATATTGGAGCAACTAGGTTTCCGATCTATAAATGGAAGATTTCCAGGAGATCGCCCACAGACCGCAACCTTTCACAACACAACAGCAAGCACCACAATAGACTACACATTCGTGTCTCGCTGTTTGTTCACAAAAGTAATGGATTATCACATTGGAACCTCGGAACTCAGCGATCATTTGCCAAAGGAAATCACAATTGGCTCAATAATCATCCCACAGACTGCCGGTAAACATTCACAACTCGGAATTCGTGTCAAATGAAAAACGAATAAAATGCAAAATGGATGATCCGGAAGGCTTCCTCATTCTTGCAAAACAACTTGTGGAGGATGCACAATCAGCAGACCCCGATTGCCTAAGAAGCTGGGAGCTGTTCACACAAACCCTAGGAAACCAATTCGGAGTAAAAAAGGGAACCAGCGCAAACAGGAACTCAGGACTCGTTCGAATTAAACGCTCCTGCTCTTACATTGGAAACAACGCACAATTGAAAATCTACAAAAAGCGGATTAACTGCACTCTTCGGAGACTAAAGAAAGACAACCTCGATTATACCTTACAAGAACTGAGGGTGCTGAAAGCTAAGCGGGGAAAATTAATTTGGCACCTTAAAGAATCTGAGGAAGCTCTATGGGCCAAACTTCTGCATGATATTAATAACAACAACAGTGCCCAATTCTGGCAAAAAGTCAATAATCTTGCGAGCCCGTTAAATCAAGGTATTAATTCTCATATAACAGAAGAGGCTTGGACAACCCACCTGCAATCCCACTTCAATAAAGATCGCGCAATTGACCCGCATGAGGGAATTTTCTGCCTCGAAGGCGATGTCCAAACATTTCCAAAAAATCTTTTTTATACAACAATGGAACAGTCCCTCATCATCACGAGGGAACAAATCTGTAAAATAATCTCAAAGGGAAGGCGCGAAGGAGCCCCGGGACCAAACGGGATCCCGCCCATGCTATTCAAACAAGATCCGAATTTCTGGGCATCTGTATTAAAACCGACCTTCGAATGAATCTTGCGCTCATCAACGATACCATCTTCATGGAGGGGCTCAATCATCTCCCCTATATACAAAAATGGCAATAGGGACAATACAAAAAAATACCGGATGGTAGCTCTAATTGACAATGAAGCCAAATACTACGCCGGATTACTCCTACAAGAACTAACATCCTGGGCCACGGGTATCTCGGCAATCCCTATAAACCAAACAGGCTTCTGTAAGAACATGGGGACTACCACCAATATTATGGCCCTCTCAATAATGATAGACGTCACACTCATCACAAAACAGCCTTTATATCTGTTTCATCGACTACAGCTCAGCATTTGACCATATAAATAGGAACTTATTATGGCAAAAATTAAAAAAATGGAATATTCCACCACTGCTACTAAAACAACTAGTGCTCTTGCACAGCAACACATGGGTGCAAGTAAAACTGGGCACAGGAGACCGTCTGCCAAAAAAGATTCCAACTACCAACGGTCTAAAACAAGGCTGCGTGCTTGCTCCGCTACTTTTTAATCTTTTTATGGCAGAACTTTCAAACTCCCTCAATGACAACAACTCGCACGCTCCCAAAATAGGGGACCTCCAGCTGTCTAACCTTTTCTACGCTGATGACTTGGTCCTCATAAGCCGGACACCAGTGGGCTTACAGCGATTGCTGGATACTACATCTCGGTACTCGGAGGAGAACAAACTCACCATCAATAGAGAAAAAACTAAAACTCTCTGCGTAAACTGGCGAAAGAAAAAGAGACAGCCTCGCTGGCATCTGGCTTCACATAAGCTGGAAGCGGTACAAAATTATAAGTACCTGGGAATCATTATCGATGATAAAGGAAAGTTTACAGCTCAACTAGAGGCCATAAAAAAAAGGGGGATAACGATCGCGGTGGCACTAAGAAATCTTAAGAACAACATCTCGGGCCCAAATTTACTTCCCTTGATCAAAGTGATCCAGGCAAAACTCATACCATCAATCAGCTATGGAAGCGAAGCCATGAGAGGGAGAGATGCTGAAACTCTGGATCATACAATAACAAGGGCAATTCGAATGATCTTTGGGCTACCAGGATACACATCGCCTGCACAACTAAGGCTGGAACTTGGGATTCAAAAGCAATAGATCGCCCGCAAAGGGGCATTCATCAAAAGCTGGTTCAAAATCAAAACGGGTCCACCTGACTCATTAAACATGTATCTGTGGAAAGAACTGAGCACTAAGAGGGTACACCCAGCCCGACGCTATCTGGACGACTCACTCAATCAGCTGGGCCTGCAGGAACCTTGGGAGGCTCCAGCGACCGTCGCCAGCTTTAAAAAAATCGTAAACAGTGTGATCAAAAAGGAATCACTTATACAGGACAAAGCTACTCTGAGTGAACGCGCTCATGGTTGGTTCACCCAGCAGACCTACAGCAAGGCATCACCACAAGCCTACCTCCTCACCAGCTTCTCTAGAGCAACTAAAGAGAAATTTCTGAAACACCGCTTGGGCATAATACCATCTGCACATCACATGCCACCTTGGCTACGTCCCCCGAAGCCAGCAATTTGCCAACTCTGCGGGGAGGGTGAGGAGGATATAGTGCATCTACTAACTATATGTGTTGCCTTAAAACAGGAACGACAGACTCTGTTAAGACCTTTTTTTAATAAGAAGTCCATTCGAACCTGTAGACAAGCAGTGCTAGCATCCTTTTCTGGTGAGGATATTCAACTAAGTTGTCACCTGGTAAAATACTTTTCTGCTGTAGAATTAATAAAAAAAAAACCAAAAACAGGCAACTCAGTTTGCAGACTGCATTACAACGGAACGGACCACGGGGTCTGCACTGCCACTTTCAGCCGCGCCAAGATTGGCACCCCACACATGCTAAGGATTGTGGAATCGCTTCAAATGGGGACCCTTGTAATGTTAAATATGTATAAAATGCATCTTTAAAAGCTTTGCACTAGATTTTATTCTTTTCAAACCCTTTTTCCTCATTTTAACAAAACTTCTTTTTTCATCCTTTTTTTTCTTTGGTCTTAATTTTCACTTCTCTTTTTGCTCTTTTTCGCACATCATTGAACTTTACTGTGTTTTAACAATGAGATATTTTAAGTCACAAAAAAGAAAATGTAAGAATTTTTTTTATGCATGACTGTAAAAGTGTTAATTAACTGTACAATAAACAATACTTTTTGATACTTATCGGGGAGAGAATAGTTCTTGGCAACCTCAGAACATGACAACCCTGATCCCCCAGGATCGTGGAAACAATATACTACCTTTCGCTCAGTCACTCGTGCTCACTTAGTTTGTCTCAGAGAGATACACAGAATAAACAGGCTGGGCGTTTCAATAAGTATTTATTGAACAGTTGTTCTACTGTAGAATAGATGAACTGCAACAACCGTTGGACAGTAGCAGAGATATATGATTAGCAATACTACGAAAGTAAAGGGATGGTATATTTCTACCATCTTGCAGAAATCATGAATATATACAAGTACATAAAACACATGATAAAAAGTGCGTACTCCTACGATGCCTCCCTAACTAGACGTACCTAAATGTACCTAGCATCTGTGTAGGTGTTATGCCAAGAATCCCTCTAGGATCTAGTCCACCCCATTACCTGAGAGTTTAGAGAATGTGGGACCCTGTCCTGGTCTCGAGTTGGACACCCCGCAAGGGATGTTAGATCACTGCTAGCTGGAGCGTCTGCATGCAGGAACCTCAGCGTCTCTGGTCAGTGTGTCAGCCGGGAAGTCACGGTCTCCTCTATCTTCCTAAGCAAGATGTGCTGTATATATACCCATAGGTCTCCCCAGGGGTCCCTCCTTGCTGTGTTACTGTGTCGGCCTAAAGGATGACGTTGGGCCTGAACTTTATACAGAGATATTATACAGGAGATGGTAATCCTACTGTTAGTCCTGCTGTGCTTCCAAGAAGCCTCATGCATAATGTATGAGAATCGAACCAGGGAAAAACCAGCGTTCTGAATGAAGTGTCATATCTAGGTAAAAGGTCAGTGCCTAAGAACCGTTATGTATGCAATGTAGGGAAGGATGTAGGTGAAAGGTTGCGATGTTACCTGCGCCTATATAGGGTACCTATATGGAATATAACAGCTTATCAGGACTTAATAGCACTTGCAGCAACGTTTCATCAAGTTCCTTTATATAAAGATTCTATAGAGGAGGATTTTCTATTCAAGACTTTGTTTACTGCACAGAGAGGGGGGCACAATACTTGCATTTAATTAAGGGTATGATACGTCATTCTGACAATTTTTAAAGACCCAGTAAAAGCAAGGATAAATACTCCGCGCATTGACAAAGTACAAGGCAGCACCATCAGACCCCATTTTTATTAAAGGCCAATCACCCCAGACTCTTTAGTAGTGTCCAATGCCAGAAAAAGAGCAAACTCACAAACAACTGGAGATGAACCACCTCCAGGCGTATAGCCAAGCTTTATTAGCAAGGTATGACAGGGCCCACTGGGAAGAAATGGAGGGGCTCCTCCAACATCTCCCAGAGGAGCACAAAAAGAGGGGTCAATAAATAGTGAATGAAGGTAAACTTATCATCAACAATTCTATTAAGTGTGCACTAGATGCAGCTGACACTGCTGCTGGGGGTATTAACACCAGTATCCTATTACTTAGGCAAGCATGTCTAAGAGTGCCAGGATTTTAACTGAAGTACAGCAGGCCATATTAAATCTGCCATTTGATAAGGAACACCTTTTTGGGCCACAAGTAGACACAGCCCTTGAAAAGATGAAGAGGGACACCAAGGTAGCAAAATCTATGGGAGGCCTACAAACTAACACCTACTGTGGTTCCTTTCATAGGCCCAATTACAAACAAGGTGCCAAAATTGCCACCTTATTTACCTCTGGGTCACAGTACAAAAATCGGGGACAAACCTCTACACCTAGAACTTTCTACAGAGGTTCCTATACAAGAAACAATTTTAAAGGAAGAGGCAGAGGAAACAACACCCGTTCCTCAAATGCCAATAACAATCAATGACTTCCTTACCATTCCCCCAGACCATTTTAACACCCGTCGGGTTTGTCTTCAACAGTTTCTCAACAACTGGAAATCAGTCACGACAGACCAATGGGTCTTGGACCTTATCCAAAATGGTTATTGTTTGGAGCCCATGTCAACTCCTCCAAAAATTCCCCCTCGCAAACACAAACTATTTGTACAACATCAAACCCATTTTCAAAAGGACATCTCAGCTCTATTACAAAAAGGACCAATAGAAATAGTTCCACCACAATTTCATGGAACAGTTTATTCACTATACTTCCTTATACCCAAAAAAGATGGGTCCCTACGACCCATTCTCGATTTCAGGCCATTAAATCATTACAGCGTATCGGAACACTCCCATATGGTCACTCTACAAGCGAGCATTCCATTATTACAAAAAGGAGATTTTATGACGCTTTAGATCTAAAGGACGCCTATTTCCACATACCAATTCATCCTGTACACAGGAAATACCTCAGATTTCTAATTCAAGGAAAACATTATCAATTCAAAGTTCTTCCATTCGGAATTACTACAGCACCAAGAGTCTTCACAAATTGTCTAGCAGTAGTAGCTGCACATGTACGCAGGCAAAATATTCATGTTTTCTCATATCTAGACGTCTGATTAATCGAGGCAAACAACTACATTATTTGCAACCAAAACACTTAAAAAAAAATCTAGATTTGCTGCATCAACTAGGGTTTACCATTAATCTACAAAAATCTCATCTACAACCAGCCAAAACACAGTCGTACCTAGGCGCTATCCTGAACACACTCCGCACTAGCATACCCAAACACAGAGTACACAACATAGTAACATTACTTCGACAGTTTCAGACAGGAAATAGACTTCCAGCAGAAACATTTCTCAGACTTCTAGGCATGATGGCATCCTGTATTCACATAGTTCCACATGCCCAACTAAATATGAGACCTCTACAACAAGGTCTCTTTCAACAGTGGACTCAATCACTAGGCCACCTTCACGATGTAGTGTTGGTAGACAGCCGCATAAATCACTCTCTGCAATGGTAGAAACGACAGAATGTAACCAAAGGGCAGTTGTTTCAGGACCCAGTTCCCCAAATAATACAACAGATGCTTCCCTAACAGGTTGGGGTGCACATCTCCACAACCTCACTATTCAGGGAATATGGGATTCCAAATGCAGGAATCTCCATGTCAGTCACCTAAAGCTGCAAGCTGTTTATCTAGCAAGGAAAGCCTTCCTACCTCACCTACAACACAAAGTTTTCCCAATTCGAACAGATGACGACAATGTATTATTTACAAAAACAGAGGTGGGACACTCTCTCCAATTTTCTCGAGTAGCACAGAAAATATGGAGATTAGCAATACATCACAACATTAGTCTCCTAGCAGAACATGTCCCAGGGACAAGCAATCAAATTGCGGGCTTTCTAAGCAGAACGCAACAACAAGTCCACGAATGGGAGATTCACCCCAACGTTCTCCAACCATACTTTCACAAGTGGGGGCTTCCAGACATAGACCTGTTTGCAACAAAAGAAAATGCTAAATGCCCACACTTCACAAGCAGATACCAATACCATCAATCCAAAGGCAATGCTCTATGGATCAACTGGTCAGGGATATTTGCATACAATTTTCCACCTCTCCCACTACGTCCATTAGCGGTCAGTAAACTCAGAGACTTCTCTCACCATGATACTAATAGCCCCAACATGGGCTCGACAACCATGGTTTTCAACACTACTGAATCTATCTTTAATTCCACATGAGAAGCTTCACCTGAACCCAAACCTTCTCACACAGAACCACGGAACACTAAGAAAGCCCAAACCCAAAAAAATGAATCTTGCAATTTGGCGCCTGAAGAATTTGGATACTTAAATTTACCTCAAGAATGTATGAACATTATTAAAGAGGCTTGTAAACCAACTACAAGTCAATGTTATCCAGCAAAATGGAAACGCTTTATCTTCTGTCACAAACAAAATGTTAACCCTCTTCAGGCAAGGTACAAACACTTATTTTATACCTGTTGCATTTACAAACTGCAGGATTAGCATGTACTTCTATAAGATTACATCTTGCAGCTATTGCAGCATATCTCCAAAATAGACAACACATATCAGTGTTTAAAATTCCTGTTATAAAAGCTTTTATGGAGGGCCTTAAAAGAATCATTCCTCCTAGACTTCCACCTGCCCCAGCATGGAACTTAAACATTGTTTTAACTAGATTAATGGGTCCTCCTTTCGAACCATTACATTCTTGTCAATTGCAATGTCTTTCATGGAAACTTGCCTTTTTAATCGCTATTACTTCTCTTAGAAGTTCAAGTGAAATTCAGGAATTAACTCTAGAAGAGCCTTTCTTTCAACTACATAGAGATAGTGTAGTGCTTAGAATTAACCCTAAATTCCTACCAAAAGTCGTGTTCAATTTCCATATTAATCAATCCATTGATTTACCTGTTTTTTCCCCCCCCCCACAAGCAGATACAGTTGCAGAAAGGGCATTACACACTTTAGATGTAAAAAGATTATTGATGTATTACATTGACAGGACTAAATTCTTTAGAAAAACTAAACAATTGTTTGTTGCCTTTGCACCTCCTCGTTAAGGAAAAGCAATTTCAAAATCAAGCATTTCAAGATGGATAGTTAAATTCATCCAGACATGCTATGCAAATGCTAAACTACTTTAACCTGTTCCACCAAAAGCACACTCCACTAGAAAAATTGGAGCTTCTATGTCTTTTTTAGGGAACATTCCTATTGCTGATATTTTCAGAGCAGCAACGTGGTCTACTCACCACACCTTTTCAAAACTTTATTGTGTGGATGTATTTGCACGCCAACAAGCCAATGTTAGTCAGGCAGTACTTGAAAAACTCTTTTTCAAACAACTGCAAACCCCACAAGTTAACCACTGCCTATATAAACTCGGCTGGTGTGTAGCTAACTACCTTTACAGCCTAACAGCAGCCATGTGTGGGCTGTTGCATGGAAATACGTTCTTACAACACTGGTTGAAATGTGTCTATCAAAAATGCATTCTGAAGGAAAACAAGGATTGTCAAAGCTAATAGATTTTGCTGCAGTGTGCCAATGCATGTAACTCATGTTGTTTTCATGTGTTGCATGCATAACTGTTTATGATGTAATCTCCTGATGTACAAGTTACCAACTCTGGGAAAAGTCGCAAAACATTGCTTTCTTTCTGGAATGAATATCGGAGATAAATTGAATTTCACAAATAACATGATAAGAGTGTACTTTACAGATGTAAAAATGGTCCCACATGCATTCCCATAGAAGCACTTTGTGAAAGGCAGAATAATAAATTAGACAACCGATTGCTTGAGGTTAGAAAGTAATACAACTCTGGGTACAATCAAAGTCCACCCTACGTATATTTTAAAGAAATGGTAACAATGCATCTTGCAGTCAGCTGTGCTGTTAAGCCAGACCTTAAAAAGAAGAAATAAAAATTGCACATTTTGTTGTTGTACCAGGTATTTGAGATTAGAATTCACGGTCTCCCAAGGCTGACCCAAATTCTCTTAGAACTCGGGAATGAAGTCTCACATCAGGGGTCTGAAGCCAAGAGCTGTTCTTTTCAGCTCACCTGTCTTCTGAGGAAGAACATTTCTCTGAGCGCTGCCTTGGATCCTCATTGAAAAGGTTTCTTTGGTTCTGATGGCAATTTTTCAATTTGTAGTAACCTGTGGGAAAAACTTGAATTTGCAACAGAACATTTGTTGGGCCCACCTTAGTCATGGTACATCTCCATATGCAGAAGCGTTTGCTGCGGCTGCAAAATCCATGCAGTGTTGAGGACTCTGTGTCTAGGTGATCCGCAGATAAAGTAGTTCCCTTCAGTACCAGGGACGACTCTTCCAATGTGTGCTTTTTTGAGACTAAAAAAGAATGTAATGAAGAGCTCATAACGAATAACTAGTGTTACAGGTAATTAACTGTTCAGTCCATACAATGATTAGATGTTTTTCTGCAGTGTTTGAGTCATAACTCTTGGCTATTTGTTTTGTGTGTTTTTTTTTTTTGTGCAAAACTTAATCCTCATTTTCCTTTCTTTTCTCTGCAGTGTACTTCAGCACCTAAGGGATTCGCCAGAGCAGCCGTTTCCCACCATTACGACCAGGGAGGGCTTGAGGGATCCGAATTTCCTATATCTCAGCCATATCTTCCAGTCCCCCCCTCCCCCTTCACCGGGGGCTCCGCCGGAGCCCTCCCAGTGTGTGTGTGCGTGTGCAAGATGTGTGTGTCCTGTAAATACAGCCCAACAATCTCTTTTTGTTATTTATACATATATATATTATATATATTTTGTCTGTACGTAGAATTTTGTTACTAGAGGATTTTTAGACGTGTATTTTAATTTACGTCCCTCTGTACCTTTCGCGAACTTTAAATGTCTTAATTCAGATGTAGGAGGACCAATTCCGCTTGCTGGTAAGCAGCCATGGGTGGGAATGGAGTGCAGGGGATTTAGTGGCGAGGGAGCACGTGTCTAAGCCACGCTCACTCATTGGCGCCTGTTCTTACTTCCCGCCCTCTCCATTCCGCAGCCATTGCATCAGGACTGAGGCTACCCAACACCCCGCCCTGGTTGAGGGGTTCTGGAGATGCGCACTTTGGTCTTGGGGGTGCCAGTGCATGCTGGCTGCGGAAAAGGCCCTGGTGTTGGCAGAGACAGAGGGAGGCAATCGCAGGCCGCTGCCCCACCTCCAGCTCCGTATCCCACTGCTGCCTCCAGCTGCACATGAAATGCTTCTGTAACATTCCTTTATTGTACTCTCTAATCTTTCCAGGGTGTTCTCGGTGGAAGGGGCTTGGAAGAGACTTGAGGAGACAAGTTGATGCCAAATCTTCCTTTGCTGTGACTTCTCAGAGTGTGAGGTGGGTTCTGTCTCACCAGTGGCACAGTGTACGGGCAGCACTGCTTGGTATTTCTGTACACTGTGTGTGTAGCAGAGTATGAAAATATGACACACGTTGTGTCCATGTAGCAGAGCTGGCAGTGCTCTTACCTCTGCTTAGTGGGGGGGGGGGAACCAGCAGCCTCCCTCTTCTTGCTCCTCGACTTAGAGAGAGTGATGTAGCGCCACAGGCAACCTCCATTCTGAGAACTCGCAGCACAAATGGGTCCTGTTGCTTGTCAGAGCACCTTAACTCACCATGGTTATCTTGGCACAAAACGTACATTCCTTACCGAGGAAACTCGGCTGCAAATGACAATTAGAAATGTGGGCACCACTGCAAGCGTCGCCCAGGTGCTGCCAGGTGACATGGGCTGCTAAGGATGAGGCGGCATTTAACAAATATATATCATGGAAGTGAAGGATTCAAACCAAACTCTGCTCTTTCTCCAGTCTCTTCCTCCGCTCCACCCCAAGTTTCACCCCAAATTACTCCAGCGTCTACCTTTGCAATCACTGCCGATGAAAGACCAAGCGGGGAGGGTGAAAAAGGGTGTGAATAGCGCGCATTGCCAGGAGAGTGTGGGCCCTGCTAGGAGACAATGGAGCTTGCTAGTCAGGGCTCCTGGGTGTTGCTGTAGCTCTGCCTCCTAATCCCTTTGTAGGAGGGGCCAGTCATGTAGGGCCCCCCTACCCTAGTCCACTGAGTTTAGCGAGAATGATGAAAAGCCATAGATCGATAAAGGTGTGCCAGTAGCTTGTGCTGTGTACTGGCATTTAACTTAATAATAGCGTAGAGGGCCTTGGTTGTAGGGCAGGGGCATGGGGACAGATAGCCATTTCCATGGCAGGAAGGACTGGGGCATGTAGCGGTGCTCTTGAGTGGAGGGACTGGGAGCCACAGAGCTGTGCCCCAGGAGTGGCCTGCAATGACTGACCTGTCCTCAAGTGCTATTGGTAGCCACTGGGCGAGGTTCCTGCCTGGAGGAGCTGAAGGGATGGGGCTCTGATTCGCAGGAAGGACCTGTTGCCCTGTCGCTGTGCCTGACCAGTGATTAGCCGCGCCACTGCAATGGATCTTGAAAAGGGGAACCAATCCTCACCGCTGTAGACCTCAAGAGGAAGGACTGGTCTCCAAGCGCTTTAGATTCTGTAGCAATGATAGCAGAACTGTACCCCCGAGGAGTAACGGGGAGCCGCAGAGTTGTTTTCAAATGAGTCTGCGGAAGCCTCTTGTGGCGCAGCAGCTGGTACAGGGCTGTTCTCTTGGCTCCAGGGCACCCTTTTGGGTAGCGGATAGCTGTATAAAAGTTTAATCAGTCTGTAGGAGGAGATCGGGAGCTATAGTTCTGGTATCTTAGTAAAGGGATCGTGGCCCTGGCAAACTAGAGCTTGCAAGGGAGGGGGCGGTGCTTTAAGGCAGTGCTCCTTAGTGGAAGAACGTGGGGGCTGGGGAACCATCGAGCTGTGGATCTTGGACGAGGGACACCAAGTATCTAGCTTTGTGGATCTTAGTAATAGTGCTGGGGCCCCAGCATCGTTTACCTAATCTAAAAACCCCAGAGCCTAATACTGTGAATCTTCCAGGCGGAGCCAGCAGTCGTAAGTCTAATTTGCTGTAAGCCATGGTGCAGAGAACAGGGGCCCTACCTTTAGGGTTTATGAGGAAGGGCCAGGGACCCAGCACTGCCATTTGAGTAGAGGGACAACCGGCTCCAGCAGGGCAAAGAACCTGGGTCCCCCAGTATTACTTATCTCAGCGGAGTGCCCAGTGTTTTGGACCCAAGTAAAGAGACCAGGGCCCCTAGCTGTGGATCGTGGGGGAGGGACCACGATCCACATTGTTTTGGACCTTGGTGGAGAAACTGGGGACTCTACTCTACAGATCTAAAGGGACAGACCAAGATGGCAAGCATTGTACATTTTAGTTAAACTAGTGGCCACAGCAGTATGAATCTTGGTGGAGGAACGAGGGACCACAGTTCTATGAACCTTAAAGGGTTGATCAGCGGCCACAAGGCTAGGCCTTATAGTAACTGTTCAAGGATCACTACATCACCCTGGAAGGCGGCCAACAAACAATAAAAGTGATTTACTTCACAATTGATTGTACCGAGTGGGGGTCCGCTGTGAGGAGTTTTCTGTACTTTGCCCCAGACAGTGTCCCTAATGCAGGCCCAATTATATGGGGAAGAGTTGTGAGAAAACAGCAGCTCTGGAAAGGTATATGATGCAAAGCTGTAACAGAGCTAAACAGGAAGTGCAAATCCCCTGTCTGCAGTTGAAGCCAACCACTGTTGCTTCCTGTGGCCACAACAGGGTCAATGCTGCACGCCGACACCGAGATGCCACCCCTGCCATCCCAAGCTGTAGGACCCAGCTCACTTCCTGCCATTGTGGATAGCGGCATTATGAGGTTCATAAAATCTAGTGTGGGCTTTCTATTAAGCTATTGCATTATTGGAATTCTATTTCTGGTCAACTAAAAACCACTTAGACTAACACACCTGAAAACACCTGTTTGAGAAAAAAAAAAACCAGGACTGGAACATGGTGTGCCCCTTGTGACATGAAGTCAACTGGTCACCTTGAACGGTGTCCTTCCATACTCTGGTCCATTCCTGCCCAACCAGTGAAATGGATGGGGGCCAAGAGGATGCTAGGAAAGTGCTCTGCCCCAATAGTGGGCTGTTCCGTCCAGAACTGTAGCCCTAGCACTCCTGAAGACGTATGTAGTTATAACATCTGTGCACTGATTCTGCGTGTCCAGTCAAAGGCAGCGCAGTCTGACAAGCCTGCAACATTCAAGAGGGAAAGTTACAGACCAAATCTGTTCAAAGTTGCGTGGATGTAGTGAACAAGAATGGCCACCTGGTGGCAGCATTGCGTTTCTGGCCACTAGCGATGTGAGCCATCACATACATGGCAATACTCGTGATGTGATTAAAAAAAGGCTGTATTTTGCCTTTGTGACAATATATTTCCTCAATATTTCGAAATTTCACTCTTAACTGTTCCCAAATGATGGCGTCATTTCCACCCAAGTATAGCCGAATACCATGCAATTTTCCTTAGCAGACAAATTCCTAAAAACCTCTGAAAAATAAAAATAGGTCCATATGTGCGCCCTATTACGCCTTTTGTAAAATCCAGTTTTATTGTATTGTGCACAGTAAGAAAAATGGTCCTACTATCAATAGAAATATATGTTCTTGTAATTCTTGTTTTGCATTTATATAGCTCAGAAGCTGCCATTAGTAGGCACCGCAGCTCTTTTGATAGTCGTTCCAAACAGTGTGTTTCTGACATAAAATGAGACATGATTCAACATTCTATTGAAATGCATTGGATGCAGTCAGGACCTGTTCCAGAATAGGAAGGCGGGATGGGTCAGCGAGGGCACTGTTCTAATAATCCTCCATTAAA
Organism: Calotriton arnoldi; assembly: GCA_963921515.1. Taxonomy (NCBI): domain Eukaryota; kingdom Metazoa; phylum Chordata; class Amphibia; order Caudata; family Salamandridae; genus Calotriton; species Calotriton arnoldi. The sequence goes on along the minus strand of CAWUFW010007911.1, from coordinate 224,487 downwards.
AAAGCTTTGGGTGCAGTGAGGCACTGGTTCCAACCCCCTATTTAAATAAAATCACTTGTGAGGTGCAAACATTCCTCAGCAACAAAAGGACTGGCTAACATCCCCCCGCCCTCCCCATTGTTTGTGGGAGGCAAAGCAACCGATCTATGTCTTGCTCAGACATTCCCAGGACCTGAGCAACTTTTCAAGCTTCCCTTCATCGAAAATAGGAGATTCTGGAAGGCAGATACTATAATGGTGGAACTAGGGAGGGTAGGGCTGTGCACTTGGATGAAGAAGAGGCTGGGATTAAAAAAACCTTATCATTTTATGCTAACCTTCCGGGGGGCCCCCCAGTCTTCTGTTTAACGCTGTCTCCTTTCAGTTGCAGGGAGGTGTCATGCAGAATAACTGGGCCTTGGCGTGGGAGCCCTTGATCTTGGAGGCAGAGCTGCAGTTGACAGCGGGTGGGACCGTAGTGTGGGCAAGGCGCGGGCAAGTGTCCTGGTGGTAGAGGACAAACGAGGCTTGGCAAGCTGGTGGAGTTTACTTGACAGTCGTGCCCTGTGTCGTCTATAAGACGGATTAGTTATAGCACAAAAAGTATTTTTTTCCGGTAAATTAGTAACCCCTCGTGACTTCATATCTTCTTCCCACTGAACTTTTATCTAGCCTGTCTCCTTACCTTCCCGAACCTCGCCGTGAAATCTAGGAAAATAACTATTCAGAGAAGAAGATTCAAGATCGAACTTGGATGGCACAATGTCAAAAAACAAGAATTTGTGATTTGTTTGAACTAAGATTTGACTGTAAAGGCTCTTGAAAAGACGCCCAAAACTGGGGGTCCTTGTCATTTTGGAGGGAAGTGACATGTGACTTCGCGGGTGGCTTTGACAGCAGGTAGCAGCAGTTTCACCCCATCCAGCGTGGCAGGTGGTCATGGTATGAATTCCGGTATATCGGGGGCTTCCCCCACACTTGCATTTTGACAGAAAAATGGGGAAGAGAGTGGCCTTTTCACTCTTGAATGGACCTGTAAGACCCATTTGAACGTTCCAGAGCTATCTGCTATAGTGGTAACGGAACAAGCAGATGGGAAAGGAGGTGATAGCTTGCAGGATCTTCTGAGAACTGTCTAATGATTGCATATGTAGATATCTTGATAAGGCTGACTTTCCCACATTTGTACAGCTTTGGAATTTAATTAATTTCCAGAACGCAGAGTCCAGATGTATTGGATGGTAGTGGCCTGGGGGAGCTGAGTAAGAGATAAAAAAATGCTGGTTGTCTGTAGTTGGTCCTGTTTCAGGTAGTTGAGTCCTAGGCGGTGCCCATAGTTCCACGAGATACGTTAATGCAAAGAAGGGCCACCACATGACAGATTTGTACTGGGACGTTCCAGAAAAACACGTTTGTTTGAAATACTTGAATATTTTTATCTAAAGGAGAACAGTATGTGGAGTAACTTCAAGCAGCTGAGGGGTGTTTAGAGGAGGACTGAGGAGAATCTGGAAACGAGGGCATTAACTCTAAAAGTGGCACAAGGGGGTCTTCAGTCTAGAACACTTACCATCCCGCAGTGGGACTAGAGCCCAGCTCTGGACAGGTTTCTAACAACGCAGATTGTTAATTTGTCAGGGAGGAGATAAGGCTGCCTTCATGGGGAAATAATTTGTGCACCAACGCTGCTTGTGGTTTTCATGCTGCTGCTTGGGGTCTAGCCATGGCATGCCTTGGAGGTCATCATATTGCTATCACTGTACCAACTGCCTTGTGTAAGCCAAGAGCTCTTTGCTTCAGTGCAAGGAAATCTGGCAAAGAGCTCTGGTTAAAATAAAACATGTTTTTATTTCTTATGGGGCCTGTCTCAGTGCTTAAGTCTTTAGGTGGGCTGAGGAGCTTTCCGATGATAGGTAGATGATACCACCATGATTTTCATTATTGGTTGAACAGTGCTGGTCCAACATTGTCCATTTGCCATGGTTTTCAGCTCTGCTGGGGCAACTCCTCTTCCCCAAAAGGTGATTGACGCTGATCTTGTATGTCAGAGAGAAACTTAATCTCTAATCAGCCCATGCCTAAACTCCCCCTGTCAGGCGTGTGGTGGACTCTGTCCAACCACATATCATTGACTTTTGACTGTTCTATTTGGAAGAGAGCACGTGCTACCTAAAAGCATTGTGGATCTCTTGAACTTTTACCCCCGGTATATGTGAACACAAAGGAATAGAGCTTACACAGTCTTTCATTATGACCATGAGGGTCTTAAGTGTATAGTTAGTATTCTTAATGTCCTTCGCTGAGTTATTTACATCCCACTAAAAGTAGCATATTGGTATCGCCCTATGACATCACCCTCTTGTCATTCCCCCTCTGAAATGGCTCAATTGAATGCATGCTGACTGAGGAGTACCTAATGACATGTAACACCCACCTTAAAATATTTTGAGTTGGGTTGTATATTTTAACATCTTCCACAAGTCTTTCCTTTAAGATTGCATATTTAGGGGGTAAAGGATATTTTTCAGGATAGTATTTTTAGTAATTGGGCCCAACAGAATGGTGATTTTTGGCCCATTCTGCATCCTGGTAAACCCTGAGGCACCACAACCCTCTGAGTCCCCAATGCTGCCCACCTTCATGATCTAAGCACTGGGTAAGACCCCTCGGGAGTACGCGATCTGAAGAATTGAAACCACGAGTGATTCTGGCTGTGAAAAAAATGTACTATTAAAATGCCCTTGAAGAATTCTACTGACTGTGTCAATTATTTTCTGAACAACATTGGCAGTGCTGATCCAGCGGTATACCAACAACAGATGCTCCTCTACCATATACTCACCTGGGCCCATAAAACACACAATTGAGTAAACCGCTGGAGTGTCAAAGTTTTATATATTTTTTCATAATATTCAAGATTAGTTACTTAATTTTTCCTAACTAACCTTTCACTGATCAAAAAGTTCTTTCCTCTGGTCGATGGACCATTAGTTGAACTAGTTGATGGTGATAATTAACATAACCCTTAACTATTCTTTTATTTGAAGTAAATGATCACAGACTCATGAAGGTTTAAAATCTTTATCTAAATTAAATGCATGTGAACCATTTCAAAATACAGTGCAGTCACCATCATTCTTAGGAGAGAAAAATTCAATTGATTAAACATCAAGCATGTACTTCGGACTCGTACAATAATTAATGCTCAGAAAGGGAGAGGACAGAGAGAAAAGAACATCTGCAAATAACGTGAAATTATAGTTACCAAGAATGGTGTGAAAGACCAACCCCCTGGCCAAAGGGCTGGTAAGGGTCCCCCGGGATAGGTCAGGAGACAAAGACTTCAGGACAGGATAGTTGACCTCTCTAGAATACTGATGATTGCGCCGCACCCCTCTCTGACACACTCTTCCTCCTCGAGATTCTTCCGCAATCTTCTGATCTAACCCAATTAAGTTAGGATAGAAAGTTCTGCTTCAGGTTCTGCATTCGATTCTTCATCAGCATCTCACAGCATCTCTCTCAGCAACAGCATCTCCGACTCACAGCATCTGGACCTTCTTCTTCAGCATCTCGAACTCTGTCTAACTAAAGCTACCTTAATTATACCTTCATTTCTTCATGTTCCACCCACTAAAGTTTCAATAACGTAAAAATACGAAATATGATTGGTCAGGCAAGGGGGAAGCTCCATCACACCATGCTTACATGTCATTTAAATCAGTTCAACTATTGTTCGCAAACCCATCCCCTTAATTTTTTATTCATGTCGAGTTCCCATACACGTTAACATTTTACTTGAAACATTTTTATAACTTTATGAATAAGAGTCCTCATCGTCGAACTTTTCACCCTCCGTTCCCAGGGCACATCATTTGCGACCTTGGCTTTCGTTCAACATCTAAGTCATCATTCCGGGTTAACTTTCAGTGGACATGCGCAGTCTTCGAATTACTCCGCTCAATTCAGTTATGCGTGAGAGGCCCAAATACGCACTAATAAAGTCGGAAAGACAAATATTAATTTCACAAATAAATGGTCACACTGTATACCTCCCCATTCTACTCTATTCCCCTTTTCTTATTAATACTTTTCCCGCATTAGCATTAGTAAAAAAGCTTGTTTTCGTTTCAGCTAAGCAGATGCCATGCACGCGAGTCTTCAAGACTCCATTTTAGTGTCTTCTGCCCATGCGCTAGAATTTCCCTCCAAGCGTTACCTCGTCATACTACGTAGATGTAGTTGATGCATGCGCACAACAGTTTCCCCGTTTAAAGCGGTATTAGTCCGTCTCCATTGTTATCTGCATTAGTACACACAAGCAAGCTTCACTAACACGCGTGTTCATGTGGTGCGTATTAATTATTCACAAACCTAATTAATAACTTATTAATGAGTTAAACGAGTGGATTGCCTCCGAGCAAGTCTCCTTCTTACGAGACCTTGCTCCAAAAATCCCCTCTCTGATGGCATTTTGAGCCATCACAAAATTACCCATCCCTTCCCAGATGCCAACTTTAGCAAATCTCAGTTTTCTCCTTCTCCTCATCACTTTGTCAGTTACTTCTTTTCCTTCTGAATCTTCCTTCTGAATCTTTCATCTTTTTGTATAGCTTTCCTTTCATTTCCTCTAACAATTTCTTCATATTCCCTCTTTCGTTTCCTTCCCTTTCTTTTCCTCTCTGCATGTATCCTTCTTTCCCTTGTTTCTGCAACATTTACATGTGATCATTACTGTCATTCCTATTGTCATTATCACAACTACTGGTAATATTTGACCTAGAAAACTCTTTCCAAAATTAGTAAACCAATTCCTTATTGATGTTGTACTTTGTTAATCTTCCCCATACACTGTCAAACTCCAGTTGGGTCAAGTCATTATGCATTCTTATAATATTTCCAATATACCCTTTAATTTCCTTACTTTTGTCCGGAATACAAGTACAGCAATGTTGAATTTTCAACATGCCACAGTCTCCGCCCTATTTTGCCAATAAAATATCAAGAGCAAGGCGATTTTGTAAAACCATAGACCTTATTGCAACCATCTCTGTATTAATCATTAAGAATCCTCCGGCAGTACCTGTAGAAAGACGATCAACTATGGTTGACAATTTGCAAATTTTACGTGAATTTAGAATGACTCCAACTGATGGTATCAATGCACTAAATATATCACATACTATTTCAGAAAAACTAGCTCTTCTCCGTGTTAGTCCATTAGATATTCCATTGATTCTGTCCACATGGTAGATTTTTGGAAAACCTATTCCAAAATAACAGCTCCCATACCATCTTGCAGGTAACCTATAATAAGCATTATTCCCGCATACATAATAAATTCCTGGAAATACAGGATCGATTCCCCCTTTTAGTCCCCACCCTCCTAAAATTAGGAAGTTGTGTTCACATTCACTGAAACCAATCAAATTGTTATTAAAATCTGTCTTTAACCTATGGAGGCAGAATGTTCCCCTTTTCACAAAGTCTAGGGACATCGAAGCATGAGCTTCGCCCTTTGCATAAATTCCCTCTTTCTCAGCCCATGGAGGTAAATGGGATTTCTGTTCAGCAGCTTTCCTTGTTAAATCCGGTCTCCTTTCTTCTACTAAATTCAAAAACTCTTTTTCTTCTTCACGTAATATACATGTTAAGTTATCCTTGTGTGCTTGTGTTATATCTATTGAACTCATTGTTAAGAAGAATTCACCCATGAACTGTGCATCTTTACTACTAAATACTGGATTCATATTCTTTCTAATAGGCAATTCTGGAAACACTACATCTAAGTTTGAATAAAAATACTGAAGTTTCCCTGTTACGTAAAATAAACTTGACAAAACACTACATGATACACCATATATCTGAAAGAGACACGTTAGTGACAGATTCCTTACCTTAGAATATCCCCAGGCGTCAGGCTGGATCCGGAAAGTTTTTTGCGTAGCAGTACCCTTGCGCGTCGGTAGGCGGCGTCGTGCGGCTCCGCGTCCGTCGTCGGCGTCGTGATCGCCGGGATGACGTCGCGGGCAGTACTTAGACGCCGCCCCTGCGCGCTGAAGTCAGTTCTTCTTTTTCCGCGCCAGTAAGCGCAGATCCGGGACGAGCAGTGCCCTAGTCACTTTTTGACTACCTTTTTTTGTGAATTTTTCACTGTTTTCTTCTACGAGTCTTCACGACTCCTAAGGTGTCGTAGGGATGTCCGGCTTTAAGTCCTGCGAGGTCTGTGCCCGTATGATGTCCATCACGGACCCGCACCTCGAGTGTCTCTTTTGTCTCGGCCGAGACCACGACACGAAGTCGTGCCCTGACTGCCGGAAACTTCATCCGAAGGCTTTGCGAGAGCGGTCTCGAAAGCTGCTCGAGGTCCGGCAGTCGGCTCCGCGCCGCACCAAGCCCCGGTCACGGGAGAGGTCGAGGAGCCGGTCGCGCAGCCCCCATCGTTCGTCGGAATCCAAGTCTTCGCGCTCCTCCGATAAGTCGAAGCACAAGAAGTCTAAGCGGCGTCATCGCTCTAAGACTTCGCCTCGCCGGTCTCGCGACTCGGCTGAGGCCCCTGTCGGCACCGTTCCCGCCCCGCGGCCCCGGACGTGCCTGTCGAGTCACCCCCGCATTACCCGTCCTTCCCGGGTTCGGGGGCGACTCCGGCCCAAGTACAGGAGTTCCTGTCGGCCATGGCCCGCCTCTTCGGGACTCAAGGTCCCTCCGGTGCGCCTTCGGGCCCCGCGGGCCATGATGGGGTTGCTCCGGCGTCGCCGTCGACTCCGGTCCCGGCGTCGCCTGTCCCACCAGCCTTCGTCCCGGCCTCGGCTCCGGCCCCGGCCTCGATCCCGGCTCCGGTGGTGCCGCAACGACGCCGGTTGACCTAACCACGCCTCCGCCGACGCCGATGTCCCCGGTGCCGTTCCTGACGCCGTCCGGGGCTCCGGACGGCGTCGTTCCCCGGCTCTCTCCGGCGCCGGACCGACGTCGCCCGACGCCGGTTCCGGCGCCGCTGAGACCTTGGGTCCCTAATGTCCCTCCTCCTCCATATTATGAACCTGAGGAGGACCAGGAGAGCTGGGAGGGGTCTGAGGACCCTCTCACACAACAGTGCGAGTTTGACCCGGACTGGGTTGAGGAACTTGGGGATGCCAGTGGTCTCGACACCTCCCCTGACTCTGGCATGCTGTCTCCTCCCGTGGCTACGGAGGAGGGGGCTAATTTTGCAACGGTGTTGCGTAGAGCTGCTGGAGCCTTGAATCTCCAGTTGCCTACTGTGGCCGTCAGGACTAACCTCCTGACTGAAGTGCTTCAGCCGGCGGCCTCCTCTTCGGAGACTGTGTTGCCGTTCAATGATGCACTCACTGACGTTCTTTTGGGTGCCTGGTCCAAGCCCACCACAGGGGCTCCTGTGGATAGGAACGTGGCCCGACGCCATCGCCCTGCTCCGGGCGACCCCCTGTTTCTCTCCCAACACCCCACCCCTGAGAGCTTGGTTGTCCAAGCCTCTGCCTCCCAAACCGCCTTCCCTACCGCCCCTCCGGATAGGGAATCCAAGCGCCTGGACCACTTTGGGAAGAAGGCTTTCTCTTCCTCCAGTGCTGGCTTGCGGTCTGTCAACACCGCTTGCCTCTTGGGCCGATATACCCACTCCCTGTGGGATTCGGTGGCGACTGTTTTGCCGCAGTGTTCTGAGGAGGTCCAGACACTGCTTACCCGCGCCATTGCGGAAGGGCGTGATGCGGCTAAATACACCATACGCTGTGGCCTTGATACCGCCGACTCGCTGGGCAGATCGCTTGCAACGACGGTGGCGCTGCGTCGCCACGCCTGGCTGAGAACCACTGGTTTTTCAGGGGATGTCCAGAATACACTCATGGACATGCCCTTTGATGGAGTCGGTCTTTTTGGTTCGAAGGCAGACCATGCGCTGGAGCGTTTCAAGGACTCGCGGGCTACTGCCAAGTCCCTGGGCCTTGCTGTTGTGCGCCCTGCGCTCACATCTGCTTTTCGCCCCTTTCGTGGCCACGGGAGGGGCGCCCAGTCACGTCAACAGCCCGGCCAACGGCCCGCGCAGCAAGCGCCTTCGCGTGGCCGAGGACGTGGATACCGCCGTGGCGGTTCGGGCAACCAGCGTGCGGGTCAGGCCACCACCTCCAACCCGTCCGCGGCCTCCAAGCCCTCTTAGTCCCTCGTTTCAGGTGCACAGCACGCCAGTAGGGGGCAGGGTCCGCCATCACCTTCACCACTGGCGTCCCATCACCTCGGACAGGTGGGTCTTGGACATTGTCCGAAGGGGCTACTCCCTCCCCTTCGAGACCACCCCCCAGCCATGCCACCTCAATTCCACCGCATGTCAGGGGATCACTTGGTGCTTCTACAGAAGGAAGTCACGGCCCTCTTGGCCAAGAGGGCCATCGAGCATGTTCCGACCCCAGAAGTAGGGCGTGGTTGCTACTCCCACTACTTTCTGGTGCCCAAAAGGGACAAGGAGGACATGCGTCCTATCTTGGACCTCCGGAACGTCAATCGCTTCCTCCGGAAGGAGAAGTTAAAGATGCTCACCCTAGCTCAGGTCTTGACTGCCCTCGACCCTGGAGACTGGCTGGTAGCGTTGGACTTGCAGGACGCTTATTTCCACATCCCCGTCCTGCCGGCCCACCGGCGTTACCTACGGTTCACTGTAGGCCTCGAGCACTTTCAGTTCACCGTGCTCCCCTTTGGCCTTACCAGTGCCCCTCGGGTGTTCACGAAAGTGATGGCGGTGGTCGCAGCTCATCTGCGCCGGGCAGGGGTTTCAGTCTTCCCCTACCTCGACGACTGGCTGCTGAAGGCGGGCTCGTCCCAGGCAGTCGTCTCCCACCTCCAGACTACGGCCGAACTCCTGCACTCGCTGGGGTTCTCCATCAATGTGCCGAAGTCGCATCTGGTTCCTTCTCCACAGCTCCTTTTCATCGGAGCAGTTCTGGACACGACGCAGTTTCGGGCCTATCCTCCCGAACGGCGAGTCCGGGATATTCCGGCTATGATTCCGATCTTTCAGCCTTTATCCTGGGTTTCGGTACGGATGACCCTGAGGCTGCTGGGCCTCATGGCCTCCTGCATCCTGCTGGTCGATCATGCCAGATGGCATATGCGGGCTCTGCAGTGGGACCTGAAGTTCCAGTGGGCGCAGCACCAGGGCAACCTGTCCGATCACGTCCAGATCTCGGTGGGGACTGCAAAACAGTTGCAGTGGTGGCTCTCGAACCGGCAATGGGTCATGGGCAGATCCCTCTCCCTTCCCCAGCCAGAGCACACAGTTGTGACGGACGCGTCCCTTCTGGGATGGGGCGGTCACATGGGAGAGGCGGAGATCAGAGGCCTCTGGTCTCCGGCGGAGTCCCGGCTCCATATCAACCTTCTGGAGCTCCGGGCGATCCGACTTGCACTCAAGGCATTCCTTCCCTCTTTCAAAGGGAAGGTAGTGCAGGTGTTCACAGACAACACCACCGCCATGTGGTACTGCAACCAACAGGTCGGGGTGGGATCGTGGACCCTCTGTCAGGAGGCTCTGCGCCTCTGGACTTGGCTGGAACATCAGGACATGTTCCTGATGGTTCAACACCTGGCAGGTTCCCTGAACGCCAGGGCGGACGAACTCAGCCGCAGGTGCATGATGGATCACGAATGGCGTCTTCACTCGGAAGTGGCGCAAGGACTCTTTCAACAATGGGGAGAGCCTTGGTTAGATCTATTCGCCACCGAAGAGAACGCGCAATGTCATCAGTTCTGCGTGTTGGAATTTCCAAGGCGGCACTCGCTCGGCGACGCTTTGCGTCGCGAGTGGAGTTGCGGTCTGTTGTACGCCTTTCCGCCTATACCACTTCTACCCAGAGTGTTGAAGAAGATTCGGCACGACCGGGCCCAAGTCATCCTTGTGGCTCCGGACTGGGCTCGAAGAGTTTGGTATCCCGAGCTACTCAGTATGAGCGTAGATCCCCGATCCGTCTGCCTCTTCGGGAGGATCTTCTGTCGCAGCAGCAGGGGACAGTCCTCCACCCGAACCTGTCCAGTCTACACCTGCTTGCGTGGAGATTGAGCGGCGGCAGTTGATTCCTTTCGACTTGCCTCCCGAAGTTTGTGATGTGATTCTGGCAGCCAGGCGTCCCTCCACTAAGGTGGTATACGCCTGCAGGTGGAACAAATTTGTGGCATGGTGCACAGCAAAGGCTGTGAATCCCCTTTCTGCCCCTCTTTCTGAGGTCCTTCTGTTCCTTCTTTCTCTGGCCCAACAGGGTTCTGCCCTGGTTACCATCAAGGGTTATCTTTGTGCTATCTCGGCCTTCCTCAGGCTCCCTGATCAGCCCTCCCTTTTCAAGTCCCCTGTTGTTAACAGGTTCTTAAAAGGCATTACACACCTCTTCCCTCCTGTTCCGTTTGTGATGCCTCAGTGGGACTTGAACTTGGTTCTTACCTTTTTAATGTGCGCTCCCTTTGAGCCTCTCCATACCTGTCCTCTTCGTCTTCTGACTCTGAAGACAGCCTTTCTGGTGGCCATCACCTCCGCTCGGCGGGTGAGTAGCTCCAGGCTCTATCATGCAAACCTCCCTTTCTGTCTGTCCATCCAGACAAGGTTGTTCTTAGGACGCGTCCGTCCTTCTTGCCAAAGGTGGTTACTGCCTTCCACATTGGGTAGACCATCACTTTGCATACCTTCTTTCCGCCTCCGCATCCTTCCAGAGAGGAAGAGAGGCTCCACCGTCTGGACCCAAAACGTGCGCTCTCCTTCTATATCGACCGCACGAAACACTTCCGGGTGGATGACCAGCTCTTTGTTGGCTACGTGGGCGCCAAAAAAGGTCGGGCGGTGCACAAACGAACCATCTCCCGCTGGGTTACCTTGTGCATCAAGGCCTGCTATTCTTTGGCCAAGAAGGAGCCTCCTGTTGGGCTGCGTGCCCATTCCACCAGGGCAACGGCTGCTACCACGGCTTTAGGCCGCGGTGTTCCGCTGCAGGTTATCTGTCAGGCAGCTACGTGGGCCTCGCACACGTTTACCAAGCATTACTGCCTTGACAGTCCGGTCCGGAGGGACGGCTTCTTTGGCCGTTCTGTCCTCCAGGACTTCCTTGTCTGATCTTTGTTCGCAGACCCACCACCGGGGTTGGTATTGCTGGGGTATCTATTCTAAGGTAAGGAATCTGTCACTAACGTGTCTCTTTCAGATGCACAAGTTACTAACTTGTGTAACGATATATCTGTAAGAGACAGTAGTTAGTGACAGATTCCTTACCGCCCCACCCATCCTCCCCGTTCTGCGAACTGATTTCTAGGGTTAAGGACATCCCTTTCAGGGCCCTAGTATTTTTCAGACACCTATGTCAGCTTCTTGCATGGCTCTGCGTTCCTGGCGCGGAAAGTCGTGTACAGAACTGACGTCAGCGCGTAGGGGCGGCGTCTAAGTACTGCCCGCGACGTCATCCCGGCGATCACGACGCCGACGACGGACGAGGAGCCGCACGACGCCGCCTACCGACGCGCAAGGGTACTGCTACGCAAAAAACTTTCCGGATCCAGCCTGACGCCTGGGGATATTCTAAGGTAAGGAATCTGTCACTAACTACTGTCTCTTACAGATATATCGTTACACAAGTTAGTAACTTGTACGTTAAAGGTATATGGTGATAAGTCACCCCTTCTGACACTGATGAGGGTAGCTTCATACAAACATAACAATTACTAATCTCCATCGTATTAACATACTGAAATAACAATTTAGTAAACACATTTAAAGACGAATCATTGTCTGATTCATTATGATAGTTTATCTCATCTTTTACCCCTATTTCTATTTTAGTTCCCTTTATTCTATCTACTTTCTCATTAGTAATTGTACTATTCTTGTTACTTGTTTCTATTAACAAAGGTACTTCTATTGTTAGAAATAACCATACTAATACTACTAATATAATACTACATAAGCAATATCTTAAACATTTTCTTTTTAAACTTCGTTTCGGTCTTTCATTACCTTCAACTTCTGCCATTTTAATCAGAGATTTCTTTTCTCTTTTACTCTTTATTTATAATTTCTTAAAAATCCAGTCTTTTATTTTAGGGAGGCCTTAATTTGTTTTCATCAATCTGTACAACATGAATTCTTTCTGATTCTTCACGTAAATCTAAGTTTTCAAATTCTTCTAGTACAACATAGGTTCACTCAGGGGGCTTGTATTTTCTGTTCAAAATTCTCAGTCTTGGGCTTCTTCGTGTAAGGTTTGTTTAGATTGCGTCTGACTCGTAACTTCATTTACTTGCTTTGGTTTCTATTCTGATTTTCTTAGATAATATTTTAGTCTCTTCACTCCTTCTGGCCAATTGTCTCCTTTTCTAACTCTTGACCTGGACTGCACTTTCACCTTCTCCGTCTCCTTCTAAAGTTCTTTTATTTTCTCTTAATCTGGGCACAATCTGTTCTTGTTCTTCCCTTTCTAATTATCTTTGTTCTGTATTTTCTGTATTTGGATCTTCTTCTACTTGTACCTGTTCAGGTCTTATTATAGTTTGTTCTTCTTCAGCCTGAACTTGTTCTTCTAGATCTATCTTACCCTGCTCAGGTTTCTGAATAGCTTTGTTTATTTCTACCTGAGTGTGTTCTTCTTTCCCTGACTTTTCCTCTCTACCTTCCTGTCTCTTTAATTCAGTTGTTCTTCTTGTTTCGACAACAGCATCAGGTATTTCAATCACTGGTATCCACTCTTCTTGACTTGTACTTGGCTGTTTGTCATATAGTTGTCTTTCAGAATCTATTACTCTAGATTCTTCAACTTCACAATTTTCAACTTCTGACGTGTCTCAGCTTGTTCAGTCAGTGGCTGCTCTTGTTGTTCAGATGGGCTCGGAACTCTTCTGGTATGACTAGCATGAATCCAATTGGGTAAACCTGCACACTTCACTGCTGTGATAGTGACTAGTATGACTTGATGTGGTTTATCCCACCTGGGTGCTAGACACGACTTCCTTGCGTGTTTCTTCACTAACACCCAATCTCCAGGATTCAAATCATGTGCTTGGTCTGGCTGCCTTTCAACTGCGTCTTCTCCAACCTGATGAGAGACAGAACGCACCATTTCAGCCAATCCTTTGCAATAGTCCAATACCAGATCATCAGTTATATTCATCAATTTATTTCCAGGAATAAATGCTCGTCTCATTGCCCTTCCCATGAGTACCTCATGTGGACTCAATCCTGTTTTTCTGTCAGGAATACTTCTGAGACCCATCAGTACAAGAGGCAATGCATCTGGCCATTTCAGCATTGTGGATGCACACACCTTCCCTAATCTTGATTTGATTGTGCCATTAAGCTGTTCAACTATTCCAGAAGCCTCTGGACGATAAGCACAGTGCAATTTTTGTTCAATGTTAAATGCAGCACAGATTAATTGAATTATCTCATTATTAAAATGAGGTCCTCTATCTGATTCCAAAGTAACTGGAAAACCGAAACGAGGTATCGACTCCCTCAATAGTAGTATAGCAACTGTGAGACTGTCATTTCTTCTAGTGGGGCATGCTTCTACCCATCTCGAGAACAGGCACACTATGACAAGTACATACTTCAATCCATTGCAAGGAGGCAACTCAATGAAGTCTAACTGCAGTCTGGTGAAGGGTCCTTCTGCCTTTTCAATCTTTCCCCCAACTAACTACTGTCTTCCTGCCTGGGTTCTGCTGCTGACAGATTAAGCATCTTTGGCAAAGGCTCTCTGCGACTACCCTAAACTTTGGATTGTTCCAACTCTGTCTGAATAATCTGATCATCAAATCCCTGCCAATATGTGTTGTCCCATGGTATACTCTTGCCATTTGAGAGAGTAGACAATCTGGCATGACTGGTCTGCCATTTAAGTACACCCACACTTCATCTTCTGTCCTTTTTGTACAACTTGATTTTATCCAGATCTCCTTTTCTTTTTCCTCAACTTCTTCCTGTAACTGTCTGACCTCATCCCATGTTTCTGGAACTGAGAAAAACATAAGTTGGCAGCTGGTTTCACCCGTTTCAATTTTTCTGTTAATTGACATTGTATTTCTTGCACAGTATCAAGCAATTTGGTCTGCATATCTATTACCGGCCGTCAGTAATTTCCTGACTGATGTGCAGCGCATTTAACAACTGCTATTTCTTTTGGCAATTGTAATGCTTCCAACAAATCTTTTACATTTTTACTATTTCTGATAGGAGATCCTGAAGAAGTCCGAAATCCCCTCTGCATCCAGAGTTGGCCAAAGTCATGCACAACCCCGAAACCATATTGACTATCCATAAATATGGTTATTCTCCAATTTTTCCCCTTTTTGCATGCCTTTGTTAAGGCCACCAATTCGGCTACTTGTGCAGACTTGGCTCCCGGTAAACAGGATGCTTCAACTACCCCTGTTATCTTGCATACAGCATAAGCAGCACTTAACCCTCCTCCTTCTGTTCTTAGACATGACCCATCCACGAACAATACATGATCAGATTCCTTCAATGGTGTTTCCTTTGTCTGGACGGGGCTTAGTACACAATTCAGTCACATCCAGACAATCATGATCAATCTCATCTTTCACTTCTTCACAACATGGATCTTGCAATAATGTGGCGGGATTCATTATTGTACATCTTATCACTCACATTTTCTGCTCCCAAAATCACTCTTTCATACTTAGTCAGCTGACTAGGAGTGAGATGTGTTCGCGTTCTTGTCAAAAGAATCTCAACTGAGTGTGGAACGTAGACTTTTACAGAATGTCCCATCACTATTGACTCACTTTGCTCCAGACTCATACAGGTAGCAGCTACTGCTTTTAAGCAGCCAGGTAAGGCTGAGGCCACTGGATCCAAGGTGGCAGAGAAATATGCCACTGGACGTCGGCTCAGTCCATGTCTCTGTGTTAAAACTGAAAGTGCACAATTTTCTCTCACAACAAAACAGCGCAAATTCTTTTGAATAATCAGGCATGCCCAAAGCAGGGGCCTCACATAGACAGTTTCGTAGTTTCAAAAGGCTTCCAAACATTCATCATTCCAATCAATTGGATCTTTAGCTCTTTTCCGAGTTAATTGTATCAATGGCTTTGCTAGCATGGAGAAGCTATTTATCCACTGCCTACAATACCCAACCACTCCCAGGAACCTTCTCATCTCCTTCTGTGTCTGAGGTAGCTGCATTTCTTTGATTATTTTTATTCTTTCCGGTGTCACTTTTCTAACTCCTCTTTCTATATTATGCCCAAAATATTTAACTTCTTGTTGACAGAACTGTAATTTTTCTGGAGACACCTTGTGTCCTCCCTCGGCCAAATGGTTCAGTAATGCAATTGTGTCGGTGACAAAATCT
Organism: Calotriton arnoldi; assembly: GCA_963921515.1. NCBI lineage: Eukaryota > Metazoa > Chordata > Amphibia > Caudata > Salamandridae > Calotriton > Calotriton arnoldi. Next base: position 209,158 of record CAWUFW010007911.1, on the reverse strand, counting down.
TCTCCTGTTTTTGATGCCACCAATAGGTCATCAATGTACTGAACCAGAACTGATTTCCCGGGCATAACTAATGACTCCAGACACTTTTTCAGTATCTGATTGAAAATTGAGGGACTCTCTGTGTACCCTTGAGGAACTCTGCACCATGCCAAAATACGATCCTCAAACCGGAAGGCGAAAAGATACTGGGTGTCTGGGTGCAAAGGAATAGAAAAGAATGCTTGGCACAAATCAATTACTGTAAACCAGCCTGCATTCCAGGGTATCTGATAAAGGATCACTGCTGGATTTGGCACTACTGGGCAACAAGGCACTACAATTTTGTTGATCTTTCTCAAATCCTGCACTATCCTGTATTTTCCGCTAGGCTTTTAAGTCCCATTATTGGCGAATTACAAGGACTACCCATTATCTCTTTTAAAATGCCTTGCTTAATCATTCGGTCAATTTCTGGAGCAATTCTTGCTTTCACTTCTGGACTCATTTTGTACTGTCGTATGTTTGGATAAACTGCACCTTCTTTCACTGTCACTTTAACTGGATCTAAATTTGACATCAGCCCAATATCTTTTCCTGTAAAATCCCACACTTCTGGATTCACTGTGGTTCTCAACTCTTCCGGCAATTCACTTTCAGTTATCAATGAAAACATCTCGTCTACTTCTGTACCTTGCTTAGCTAGCATCATTTTGTATATAACATCTTCATCAGAGGTTTGGAAAGCGACACCATCTGGTGTACAGTGGATCGTGCAGTTCATTTTGCACAATAGATCTCTTCCCAACAGATTTACTGGACTGGAATCGCAAACTACAAATTGATGCATATCTTTAAAATTTCGGATATGTACCTCCATTGGTTTTGTGATTGGGGTACTAATCTGTTGATTTGACACTCCTACAACTTGGATAGATTCTCCCGAGAGGGGTAGGTTTGGGATGTCTGCTGTTCTTACAGTAGACCGGGTAGCACCAGTATCCAGTAGAAAAGTGATATCATTACCTTCCACTTTCCCATCAATAAATCTACCTGTCTGATCTACCGGCAAGTATGCGCCAAGCACGCACTCCTCTTCCTCCCCCCTCAGGCACCGTCATTGTACGTAGTCCGATTCATCTTCATCATTCTGCAAAAAATACTGTGTAACCACTCTGTTATTCTTACCACTTTCTCCGTGAAATCCGGTGTGCGCACTGTACTTTTGAGTGTTCACAAAGTTTGGCATAGGAGCTGGTGGCACCTGATACTGTGGAGTAACTACCTACTGCGGCTGATTCATAAGTACTTCATTCTGCATCTGTGGAATTAAATTTTGGTTTGGCCCATTATTATTCTGAACATTCTTACACTCGTTCTTCCAATGTCCAAGCTTTCCGCACGCATGACAAGGAAACTTCTTCTTCGCTTCCTCTCTATTCATTTGTCCTCTTACTTTACCACCATTCGCCGCTTGATCATTCTGACTCTGCTCTTTCACCTGATTATCAGTCTGGGTATTTAATTTATTCTCCTGCTGTTCTGCCAATTTTACTTGTGCCCACATCATTTTCTCTTTTAGCTTTCTACGCCTTGCCTCAATGTCATCTCCACAATACTTGGCATATTTCGTTTGTCGTCTTACTCTGCCAACACAACATGTGCTGCTGAATCATCTGACTAATCTCTGGTTTCATACCATACACAAACCGATACACAAAATGTCCCATATCCTTATCACCAATGTTCTCAAAACCACTATACTGCTTAAACACTTGCAGTAACCGCTCATAATATGCATGTACGGACTCATTTGGCTCTTGAGTTCTATCTATTTTTACCCAATCTGTTTCTTTAGGAGGGATTTTCCCTTTCAGGAAAGTAATTACTTGGTGATATTTCTTCATCACCTCCTCTGAGGGTGCTCCCGTCTTTAAGTCTAGCATACTCCTCACTTGGCCAATCAACTGTAATTTTACACTCTGTCCATGAATCAGCAGGTACTACAATATCAAACAAACCATCCAGATCCTTCAACAAAACCTTTGAAACCTTCACAAATCTTTCCACCCGTTTATACCATTCAACTGGTTTTTCTCTCAATCTGGGGAAATCATTCGTAAATGACAAAATATCTGGTCTACTCCAAGGGACATGAACATATCCACCACCAGGAACTTCTCTCATTGGACACATTTTCTCAACCTTATCTGATTCTCTCACTGGAAATGCAGATGATGCTTCTCTCGCTTGTACTTCTTTCTTTCTTATCCATCTAATTCTCCATTTGTCAGTCTCCCCATTTTCGCAAAATATTCATCAACTCTTTTATCTGTAGTCTCTTACCAGAAGCATTTACACTTTCTAAATCCTTCTCCGTAAACTCTACTCTATATGGTTTCTGCAATAGTTTCGAATTCCCTATATCTATTCCAATCTCTGAGGCAGCTTCTGTTAATTTCTCATGAAATACTCTAGCTCTTCTGGTTATACTCTTACATAAGAATAATAACTCCTCATCATTATAAACGTTCAATCTTTCTATGCTCACATTGCCAGTTATCATTTCTTCCAAATCTACTTTCAGTCTACTGATATCTAAAATCTTTGGTTGTGGGTTTCGATTTTCTATTTCCTGCGCCCATCTCTCTAAATCTTCAGGGGTAACTGCTGTTGAACCTCCAGTTCCTATAGGAACCAAAGATCTCTTTTCTCTCAAATTTGCAGGTATAATTCTCTTCGGAGTTTCAGTTAAATGTTCAAGTAAAACAAATATTCCCTTGGGTTATGAAAAGAACAGGATACAGGGTTCAACTCACAACTATATCGTACTTCACAAGGCACATAATAAAACAACTCATCAAGTAAAATCCCACCTAATATTTGAATCAATTGCTAAATAGCACTGAAGTTTTACAAAAATCTTTTATTAAACTAGTTACAATTTTAAAATTTCAATACACATCCTATCTATCACAGTTTTATGCAAAACAACTGATAAAAACAATGTAAAATCCCCAATCTGAAAGAGACACGTTAGTGACAGATTCCTTACCTTAGAATATCCCCAGGCGTCAGGCTGGATCCGGAAAGTTTTTGCGTAGCAGTACCCTTGCGCGTCGGTAGGCGGCGTCGTGCGGCTCCGCGTCCGTCGTCGGGATCGCCGGGATGACGTCGCGGGCAGTACTTGGACGCCGCCCCTGCAAGCTGACGTCAGTTCATTTTCCGCGCCAGTAAGCGCAGATCCAGGAAGAGCAGTGCCCTAGTCATTTTTTGACTATTTTTGGTGATTTTTCACTTTTTCTCACGAGTCTATCGACTCCGAAGGTGTCGGTAGGGATGCCCGGCTTCAAGCCCTGCGACGTCTGTGGTCGTATGATGTCGATCACAGACCCGCATTTAGAGTGTCTCTACTGACTCGTCCGCGATCACGACACGAAGTCGTGCCCCGACTGCCGGGCCTTGCACCCGAAGGCTTTGCGAGAGCGGTCTCGAAAGCTCCTCGAGGTCCGGCAGTCGGCTCCGCGCCACACCAAGCCCCGGTCACGTGAGAGGTCGAGGGGCCGGTCGCGGAGTCCTCATCTGTCGTCGGGGTCCAAGTCTTCGCACTCCTCCGGTAAGTCGAAGCATAAAAAGTCTAAGAAGCGTCATCGCTCCACGACTTCGCCTCGCCGGTCTCACGACTCGGCTAAGGCTCCTGTCGGCACCGTCCCCGCGGCTCCGGGAGTGCCTGTGGAGCCGCCCCCGCATTACCCGTCCTTCCCGGGTTCGGGGGCGACTCCGGCCGAGATACAGGAATTCCTGTCGGCCATGGCCCGCCTCTTCGGGCCTCAAGGTCCCCCCGGTGCGCCTTCGGGCCCCGCGGGCCTTGATGGGGTTTCGCCGACTCCGGTCCCGGCGCCGCCTGTCACACCAGCCTCGGTCCCGGCCCCGGCCTCGATCCCGGCTCCGGTGCTGCCGCAACCCCCATCGACGCCGGTTGACCTAACTACACCTCCGCCGGCGCCGATGTCTCCGGTGCCGTTTCCAACGCCGCCCGGGGCTCCGGGCGGCGTCGTTCCCCGGTTCTCTCCGGATCCGGACACGGCGCCGGACCAGCGTCGCTCGACGCCGGCTCCGACGCTGTTGAGACCTTGGGTCCCGCGTGTCTCTCCTTCTCCTTATTTTGAACCTGAGGAGGACGAAGAGGACTGGGAGGGGTCGGAGGACCCTCTCACACGGCAGTGTGAGTACGAACAGGACTGGGCTGAGGAATTTGGGGATGCCAGTGGGCTGGACACCTCCCTGACCCTGGCATGCTGTCTCCTCCTTCCGTGGCAACGGAGGAGGGAGCAAATTTTGCAACGGTGTTGCGTAGAGCAGCTGGGGCCTTACACCTCCAATTGCCTACAGTGGCCGTCAGGACTAACCTCCTGACGGAAGTGCTTCAGCCGGCGGCTACCTCCTCGGAGCCACTGCTGCCGTTTAATGACGCACTTTCTGACGTTCTTTGGGCACCTGGTCCAAGCCCGCCACAGGGGCTCCTGTGGATAGGAACGTGGCCCGACGCCATCGCCCCGCTCCGGGTGACCCCTGTTCCTCTCCCAACACCCCACTCCTGAGAGCCTGGTTGTCCAAGCCTCTGCTTCCCAAACCGCCTTCCCTACCGCTCCTCCGGATAGGGAATCCAAACGCCTGGATCAATTTGGGAAGAAGGTCTTTTCTTCCTCCAGTGCTGGCTTGCGGTCTGTCAACACCGCTTGCCTTTTGGGCCGATATTCCCACTCTCTGGGGGACTCGGTGGCGCAAGCTTTGCCCCAGTGTCCTGAGGAGGTCCAGACACTGCTTTCCCGCGCCATTGCGGAAGGAAGAGATGCGGCTAAATTTACCATTAGATGTGGCCTTGATACCGCCGACTCGCTGGGTAGATCAATTGCAATGACAGTGGCGCTGCGCCGTCACGCCTGGCTGAGAACCACTGGTTTCTCGGGTGATGTCCAGAACACTCTTATGGACATGCCCTTTGATGGGGTCGGTCTTTTTGGGAACAAGGCAGACCATGCGCTGGAGCGTTTTAAGGACTCACGGGCTACGGCCAAGTCCCTGGGCCTTTCTGCTGTACGCCCTCCGCAGCCATCTGCTTTTCGCCCCTTTCGTGGCCACGGAAGGGGCGCCCAGTCACGTCCGCTGCCCCGCCACCGGCCCGCGCAGCAAGCGTCTTCGCGTGGCCGAGGACGTAGCTCCCGCCGTGGCGGGTCAGGCAACCAGCGTGCGGGTCAGGCCACCAACCCCGCCCCGTCCGCGGCCTCCAAGCCCTCCTAGTCCTTCCTTTCAGGTGCACAGCACGCCAGTAGGGGGCAGGGTCCGCCATCACCTTCACCACTGGCGTGCCATCACCTCGGACAGGTGGGTCTTGGACATTGTCCGAATGGGCTACTCCCTCCCCTTCGAGACCACCCCCCCAGCCATGCCACCTCAATTCCACCGCATGTCAGGGGATCGCTTGGTGCTTCTTCAGAAGGAAGTTTCGGCCCTCTTGGCCAAGAGGGCCATCGAGCGCGTTCCGACCCCAGAAGTAGGACATGGTTGCTACTCCCACTACTTTCTGGTGCCCAAAAAGGACAAGGAGGACACGCGTCCTATCTTGGACCTCCGGAACGTCAATCGCTTCCTCCGGAAGGAGAAGTTCAAGATGCTCACCTTAGCTCAGGTCTTGACTGCCCTGGAGACTGGATGGTAGCGTTGGACTTGCAGGACGCTTATTTCCACATCCCCGTCCTGCCGGCCCACCGGCGTTACCTGCGGTTCATGGTGGGCCTCGAGCATTTTCAATTCACCGTGCTCCCCTTTGGCCTCACAAGTGCCCCCGGGTGTTCACGAAAGTGATGGCGGTGGTCGCAGCTCATCTGCGCCGGGCAGGGGTTCCGGTCTTCCCCAACCTCGGCGACTGGCTGCTGATGGCGGGCTCGTCCCAGGCAGTCGTCTCCCACCTCCAGACTACGGCCGAACTCCTGCACTCGCTGGGGTTCTCCATCAATGTGCCGAAGTCGCACCCGATTCCTTCTCCACAGCTCCTTTTCATCGGAGCAGTTCTGGACACGACGCAGTTTCGGGCCTATCCTCCCGAACGGCGAGTTCGGGATATTCAGGCTATGATTCCGATCTTTCAGCCTCTATCCTGGGTTTCGGTACGGATGACCCTGAGGCTGCTGGGCCTCATGGCCTCCTGCATTCTGCTGGTCGATCATGCCAGATGGCATATGCGGGCTCTGCAGTGGGACCTGAAGTTCCAGTGGGCGCAGCACCAGGGCAACCTGTCCGATCACGTCCAGATCTCGGAGGGGACTGCAAAACAGTTGCAGTGGTGGCTCTCGAACCGGCAATGGGTCATGGGCAGATCCCTCTCCCTTTCCCAGCCAGAGCACACAGTCGTGACGGACGCGTCCCTTCTGGGATGGGGCGGTCACATGGGAGAGGCGGAGATCAGAGGCCTCTGGTCTCCGGCGGAGTCCCGGCTCCATATCAACCTTCTGGAGCTCCGGGCGATGCGACTTGCACTCAAGGCATTCCTTCCCTCTGTCAAAGGGAAGGTAGTGCAGGTGTTCACAGACAACACCACCGCCATGTGGTACTGCAACAAACAAGGCGGGGTGGGGTCGTGGACCCTATGTCAGGAGGCTCTGCGCCTCTGGACATGGCTGGAACATCAGGGCATATTCCTGATGGTTCAACACCTGGCAGGTTCCCTGAACGCCAGGGCGGACGAACTCAGCCGCAGGTGCATGATGGATCACGAATGGCGTCTTCACTCGGAAGTGGCGCAAGGACTCTTTCTACAGTGGGGAGAGGCTTGGTTAGATCTATTCGCCACCGAAGAGAACGCGCAATGTCATCAGTTCTGCGCGTTGGAATTTCCAAGGCGGCACTCGCTCGGCGACGCTTTTCGTCGCGAGTGGAGTTTCGGTCTGTTGTACGCTTTTCTGCCTATACCACTTCTACCCAGAGTGTTGAAGAAGATTCGGCGCGACCGGGCCCAAGTCATCCTTGTGGCTCCGGACTGGGCTCGAAGAGTTTGGTATCCCGAGCTACTCAGTATGAGCGTCGATCCCCGATCCGTCTGCCTCTTCGGGAGGATCTTCTGTCGCAGCAGCAGGGGACGGTCCTCCACCCGAACCTGTCCAGTCTCCACCTGCTTGCGTGGAGATTGAGCGGCGGCAGTTGATTCCTTTCGACTTGCCTCCCGAAGTTTGTGATGTGATTCTGGCAGCCAGGCGTCCCTCCACTAAGGTGGTATACGCCTGCAGGTGGAACAAGTTTGTGGCATGGTGCACAGCAAAGGCTGTGAATCCCCTCTCTGCCCCTCTTTCTGAGGTTCTTCTGTTCCTTCTTTCTCTGGCCCAACAGGGTTCTGCCCTGGGTACCATCAAGGGCTATCTTTGTGCAATCTCGGCCTTCCTCAGGCTCCCTGATCAGCCCTCCCTTTTCAAGTCCCCTGTTGTTAACAGGTTCTTAAAAGGCATTACACACCTCTTCCCTCCTGTTCCGTTTGTGATGCCTCAGTGGGACTTGAACTTGGTTCTTACCTTTTTAATGTGCGCTCCCTTTGAGCCTCTACATAACTGTCCTCTTCGTCTTCTTACTTTGAAGACAGCCTTTCTGGTGGCCATCACCTCCGCTCGGCGGGTGAGTGAGCTCCAGGCTCTATCATGCAAACCTCCCTTTCTGTCTGTCCATCCAGACAAGGTTGTTCTTAGGACGCGTCCGTCCTTTTTGCCAAAGGTGGTTATTGCCTTCCACATTGGGCAGACCATCACTTTGCCCACCTTCTTTCCGCCTCTGCATCCTTCCAGAGAGGAAGAGAGGCTCCACCGTCTAGACCCAAAACGTGCGCTTTCCTTTTATATCAACCGCACACAACACTTCCGGGTGGATGACCAGCTCTTTGTTGGCTACGTGGGCGCCAAAAAAGGTCGGGCGGTGCACAAGAGAACCATCTCCCGCTGGGTCACCTTGTGTATCAAAGCCTGCTATTCTTTGGCTAAGAAGGAGCCTCCTGTTGGGCTGCGGGCCCATTCCACCAGGGCAACGGCTGCTACCACGGCTTTAGGTTGCGGCGTTCCGCTGCAAGATATGTCAGGCAGCTACGTGGGCCTCGCTTCACACGTTTACCAAGCATTACTGCCTTGACAGCCAGGTCCAGAGGGACGGCTTCTTTGGCCGTTCTGTCCTCCGGGACTTCCTTGTCTGATCTTTGTTCGCAGACCCACCACCGGGGTTGGTATTGCTGGGGTATCTATTCTAAGGTAAGGAATCTGTCACTAACGTGTCTCTTTCAGATGCACAAGTTACTAACTTGTGTAACGATATATCTGTAAGAGACAGTAGTTAGTGACAGATTCCTTACCGCCCCACCCATCCTCCCCGTTCTGCGAACTGATTTCTAGGGTTAAGGACATCCCTTTCAGGGCCCTAGTATTTTTCAGACACCTATGTCCGCTTCTTGCATGGCTGCGTTCCTGGCGCGGAAAGTCGTGTACAGAACTGACGTCAGCGCGCAGGGGCGGCGTCTAAGTACTGCCCGCGACGTCATCCCGGCGATCCCGACGCCGGACGCGGAGCCGCACGACGCCGCCTACCGACGCGCAAGGGTACTGCTACGCAAAAACTTTCCGGATCCAGCCTGACGCCTGGGGATATTCTAAGGTAAGGAATCTGTCACTAACTACTGTCTCTTACAGATATATCGTTATACAAGTTAGTAACTTGTGCATTACAATCAATTTACACAATATACCATAACATAAAAAGAGAATGGTTAGACAGTGTATTTTGTCTTTCAAAGAAACATATCCTATAGGACAGTTTAAAAACCTGGCCTGGATACACTCATTTTCGTATCTGCAGGTCCAAATGTTCCCTTGGATTATGTACAATGATTTAAATGCCTTAATTGCGTATTCACTGTCTTGTACACTTTCCTGTGTCCGTTCACGAGGGTGGAGGTTTTTTTATTCTACACCTCCTCTAACTTGTTACATCTTTAACTGCAGAGAATCACCGAGCGATTGCTCCTCTTCATGGGCGGGTAAAGGCTTTACCCGCCCATGAAGAGGAGCATCGCTCGGTGATTCTCTGCAGTTAAAGAGTGTAACAAGTTAGAGGAGGTGTAGAATAAAAACCTCCACCTCGTGAACGAACGGACACGAGAGAGTGTACAAGACAGTGAATACGCAATTAAGGCATTTAAATATAGTAGCCAATCGGCAGGAAATTGAAGCGACACCTCGGGTTGGCCACAAGGAAGTTAGAACGTATGAGTACATCGATTGAAATAAGCAGGGCATGTAAACCAAGCTATACAATAAGGAATAGAGAGAGAAACGAGCTAACAATTCTCTTGATAAAGATGGAATAATAATCAAACCCATCTAAACGCGTGGACGCATCATTGTACATAATCCAAGGGAAAAGTTGGACCTGCAGATACGAAAATGAGTGTATCCAGGCCAGGTTTTTAAACTGTCCCATAGGATATATTTCTTTGAAAGACAAAATACACTGTCTAACCATTGTTCTCTTTTTATGTTATGGTATATTGTGTAAATTGATAGTTATTGGGGATTTTACATTAATTGTTTTTATGAATTGTTTTGCATAAAACTGATAGGATGTGTATTGAAATTTTAAAATTGTAACTAGTTTTTTAATAAAAGATTTTTGTAAAACTTCAGTGCTATTTAGCGATTGATTCAAATATTAGGTGGGATTTTCCTTGATGAGTTGTATTATTATGTGCCTTGTGAAGTACGATCTAGTTGTGAGTTGAACCCTGTATCCTGTTCTTTTCATAACCCAAGGGAATATTTGTTTTACTTGTCAAGAGTACCCTACTCCCTTGGCTATAACAAGGGGTCTCTCTCTCCTTTTTACATATCAGTTAAATGTTCTACATTCGGGAGATCCATTAATGAAATAACTGATTCACTTTCACTGGCCTGATCATCCGTAATTATTACTTCTCTTCTGGGACTGTTTAACGGAATTGTCACAGTTTGAGGTTTCTGGGAAGTCTTTTTATCTCCATATAATGGGATTACAGGACCAATAGTCCCTGGTACTGTCAAAGCTTCGGCATTTAAATTCAATTGGCTTACTTTCTGAACTAATTCTTCTCTGGTTTTATTTAAAGCTTCTTTCATTATCCTGCAACACCCTATTAAGTGACACATCATGTAAAATTTGTGGGGTTAAAGGCATTCCTATCACTGGTGCACTTGGGGTGACCTTACTAGGTGCTTCTTGGTACGGTGGAGGATTTTTAATTAAAATATCCTCTAATAGTTCATCTGATTCGCCATATCCTGTCGTATTCATGCGTTTCGTTTTTTCTTTACACTTTCCTCCTAACTGTTCTTCAGCCATTAATACTGGATATAAACCCCTTGGTCAGCACAGCTCTTCTCCAACGCTTCATTTGATCTTCACTTGACTCATACGGATATCTAGGTAAAAATCCTCTAAATCTCTGACCACTTCTGAATTTTTCATGATCAAATGCCTCAATTTCCCATTCTTCCAAAGCTTCATACTGTCATTCTAGGATTTGGTTCTAACATATTAATTCTATCTCTCAAATTCTGAAGTATCTTTAAATTAAAAGTACCATGCTCCCGAAAAGCCAAAACACCATCACCTTTAGTATACTCCACCCAATTCTCCAACCATACACACGTGTGATATCCTTTCTCCATCATCATAAAGGAAGCAGGTGTTTTGGGTGGCGGAATAGGAATTCCCTCTCTAGTCATTACAGGCTTGTCTTTCTTAAAGAAATTTTTAATTTTCTTCATTAACGTCATTTTCTTTGGTCTGCCGAACATTTCAGACGGTCGATATAGGAAAGAATCTTCCGTATATCTTCTAGCTCTATTACCTACGTCGCGTCCTATATCAGCACGACTCACCCCCCCAGTCAAATCAGGATTCAACATACAATTCCTTTTCAACCAATCCTAGTGCGTCTTCTATCTATCAACCAATTGCTCGTGGTCTGAGCAATCCCAGCGCGGCTCTGTGACGTCAGTATAACTCTGGCGACTGACCCTCCTCCCTTCACAAGGTAATACAAAAACGTATTTCTTAATACTTTTCATTAAATTCTTCGTTAATAACATAAAAACATTTGCTACTCTGTCTGTTCCACTAAACAAAAGGATAGATTTCAACTTATTCTTGAGTTTCAGAATTACTCTTCTTCTACTGCGAGTAAAACCCCTGTTTACTCTTCATTCAAGCTCGGGAGAACCTGTTACTACTTCAGTGTCACCCGTATTGGGAAATGAGACCAAAGTTTCACCAGCGAACACCTTTTGCTATCATTCGCACTCTACTTTTATACAAAATAGTCCCTAGTTTAACACTGCCAGCCCTACGTAGCTTCTCAGTATTATTCCAACAGACGAGTAACCTCACTGCAGTATGGCTTCTGTCACCACCCGCTATTCATTTTCCCGGGATTCTAGACAACATAAAACAAGACGTTAACTCCTTTGTTAAACCTAAATCAGTCATCAATATTTATCACCAAACTAGTCAATAATAACCATACCTCTGCTACCAGAAAACTGATCCAGCGGTATACCAACAACAGATACTCCACTACCATATACTCACCTGGGCCCCTAAAACACACAATTGAGTAAACCGCTGGAGTGTCAAAGTTTTATATATTTTTTTCATAATATTCAAGATTAGTTATTTAATTTTTTCTAACTAACCTTTCACTGATCAAAATGTTCTTTCCTCTGGTCGATGGACCATTTGTTGAACTAGTTGATGGTGATAATTAACATAACCCTTAACTATTTTATTTGAAGTAAATGATCACAGACTCAGGAAGGTTTAAAATCTTTATCTAAATTAAATGCATGTGAACCATTTCAAAATACAGTGCAGTCACCATCATTCTTAGGAGAGAAAAATTCAATTGATTAAACATCAAGCATGTACTTCGGACTCATACAATAATTAATGCTCAGAAAGGGAGAGGACAGAGAGAAAAGAACATTTGCAAATAACGTGAAATTATAGTTACCAAGAATGGTGTGAAAGACCAACCCCCTGGCCAAAGGGCTGGTAAGGGTCCCCGGGATAGGTCAGGAGACAAAGACTTCAGGACAGGATAGTTGACCTCTCTAGAATACTGATGATTGCGCCGCACCCCTCTCTGACACACTCTTCCTCCTCGAGATTCTTCCGCAATCTTCTGATCTAACCCAATTAAGTTAGGATAGAAAGTTCTGCTTCAGGTTCTGCATTCGATTCTTCATCAGCATCTCACAGCATCTCTCTCAGCAACAGCATCTCCGACTCACAGCATCTGGACCTTCTTCTTCAGCATCTCGAACTCTGTCTAACTAAAGCTACCTTAATTATACCTTCATTTCTTCATGTTCCACCCACTAAAGTTTCAATAACGTAAAAATACGAAATATGATTGGTCAGGCAAGGGGGGAAGCTCCATCACACCATGCTTACATGTCATTTAAATCAGTTCAACTATTGTTCGCAAACCCATCCCCTTAATTTTTTATTCATGTCGAGTTCCCATACACGTTAACATTTTACTTGAAACATTTTTATAACTTTATGAATAAGAGTCCTCATCGTCGAACTTTTCACCCTCCGTTCCCAGGGCACATCATTTGCGACCTTGGCTCCCGTTCAACATCTAAGTCATCATTCCGGGTTAACTTTCAGTGGACATGCACAGTCTTCGAATTACTCAGCTCAATTCAGTTATGCGTGAGAGGCCCAAATACGCACTAATAATAAAGTCAGAAAGACAAATATTAATTTCACAAATAAATGGTCACACTGTATACCTCCCACTTCTACTCTATTCCCCTTTTCTTATTAATACTTTTCCCGCATTAGCAAAATAGCTTATTTTCGTTTCAGCCAAGCAGATGCCATGCACGCGAGTCTTCAAGACTCCATTTTAGTGTCTTCTGCCCATGCGCTAGAATTTCCCTCCAAGCGTTACCTCGTCATACTACGTAGATGTAGTTGACGCATGCGCACAACAGTTTCCCCGTTTAAAGCGGTATTAGTCCGTCTTCATTGTTATCTGCATTAGTACACACACATAAGCAAGCTTCACTAACCCGCGTGTTCATGTGGTGTGTATTAATTATTCACAAACATAATTAATAACTTGTTAATGAGTTAAACGAGTGGATTGCCTCCGAGCAAGTCTTTCTTACGAGACCTTGCTCCATCAGTGCCATGGGACTCCGCCTAGAAGAGCGCACAGTTCTGGAACTGGCAAGAGAATTATAGAATGCTTCATCCATTCAGTGCTTAGTTTCTCTGGTTACTAACTATTAAGGCGTAAACACCAAGTTCATCTTTGTGTCAATTTAATCTCCCACCACTCCGGGTTATGTAGGATGGGCTATTCAACCAGCCCTCTAAGTCAATAAATGGTGATTGTCCCAGCCAAGTTTCAAACAAATGTACCACAAAGCAAACACTCTTTTACGTTGTACACTTGCATTCAATCGTTTCTTAATTCACAAGAAACAGAGGGGGTTTGAACGGGCGAACTATGATATAATATAAAATGAAAAGTTGAGAACATCTTAATCACACTTCAAGACATTTATCAGGGTAGAACACATTCCATAAAAATACCACATTGACGGACAATGCAGCAAGAGCAACGGAACAGTTGGGAACAGTAGACCATCTTTACAAATGGTTTAAAACAAATCAGTTCTTGATATACTAATAAAGGCCCTAGATGAAAATTATGGATTTCAAATCATAAGCCTACACTGTTCCAAATAAACAGGTGTAATGCATTTGCCTTTGCCATCAACCATCTAGTTATTGTGATACCGGTGTAGATGGTCTTGATCCATTTTTGAGAAACCGAGCGGGGGCATCTGTAACTGGGAAGCTGTCGTCAATATTTACATACGCAGGTTACTTCCAATTGTTTTCCAGGCTGCAAGCCAAGAGTTCAGTACTTTTAAAAAACATTACATGTTTTATTTGCGTGCACTATGAAATATCAGTGGAAGCAAATTACATCACACACAACTGCAAAGCCATATGAGTATTGAATACTAATCAATACTTAAAACTAGTCTGCAGGTAATGTACACATTAGTCTATCACTGGGTTCAGTCCCTGACACCGAAGATGCTATTTTACACTGTATACAATACATGTGGAAGAACTTCATAATAATTTAATCATGATTTCATAAAACAGTTTAGTTTTGTCTCTTGATTTATAAACAGCTACTATATTCTTTTTAGAACACATGCTTCACTTTAGCTAGTGTAAACATTTACAATCGCTTATTGTGGCATTCTTCGCCTTGCTTGATTTCACTAGTTATAATACAAAGACCGGAAACAAATAAGAAGTCCATGTGTACATTGAAACAAACGAAATTCAGAACAAAATTTCATTACCTTTCTTCATTCCATTATCACCATAGTACCGAACAGCACATGGCAGATAATCCTGACCCTTGAGAAATTGGTTGTAGTCTACGAAAAACCTAGATGAACTGCTCTCAAAACATGACGAGATGGAATATGTATTGATTGGTTTGGTGTATTTGTGTTGACGACACAAGTCAAAAGACTGTTGTATGTGATTTCAGAGAAAAACGATTTCATGGAATACCATTACTGAGAAACCATTTCATCTAAACTGTTTAATGGACATTTTCAGAATGAATGGCATTTACTATTTCATAGAAACCAATTCATAGAAGTCTTTTTGTTTATAATTGGCTTTTGCTTGCTTATATTTTTTTCAAGATGTATATAGAATGGTTGCAGGTCTTAATTTGAGAAAGTTTGTCGGAGGTATTTTTTTCAGTGCTTTACTTCAGAGGACGTTATTTTAGATTTATATATTTTACACTCTTAAACAATTACTTCGGATCTTTTAATTCACTGACCCCTTGGCATCCCTAAACACCATCCATCCCTGACCCTTACATCCATGAACCCTAAAACCCCTTTCTACACCTAAACTTCACCTACCCCAGAAACCTAAAAACCCCTCCCTACACCACACTTATCCCTGACCCCTAAATTAAACCCATCCCTAAACCCAAAAAGCCATTCCAATCCCTGCACTCCAACCATCCCTAACCCCCTCGCAATCCCTAAGCACCGCCCATTTCTGAACCCTGAAAACTTCTTTCTATGCTTAAACCCCGTACAGCCCTAACCCCTTAAAACACCTCACCACACCTTAACTCCACCCATCTCTGAACCCTAAAAAACCCTCACCACCGCTAAGCACCACCCATCAATTATCCCTAAAAACCCCATACCGCCCCTAAACTCTACCCATCTATGAACCTTAAATACCCCTTTCTACATCAACAATTCACACTTCTCTGAATCCGTAATGCCCCCTCACCAGCCCTAAACACTACTCTTCCTTGAACCTTAAAAACGCATCACACCCCTTAACTCGCTTATCTGTGAACCCTAAAAACCTCTCACCACTGCTAAACTCCACTCACTCATGATACCTAAAAAAAAAACATCACCACCCTCTAAACTCTACCCATCGCGGAACCCTGAAAACCCCTTCTATGCCTGAACTCCACCCCTTCCTGATCCGCAAATCTCTTCATCACTCATAAACATTATTCAGCCCTGAACCCAAAAAACTCCTCACTAGACCGAAACTCCCCCCAAGTTGTATGTAATTTTGGAATTTCCCTTAAAATTATCTTTCCTTGAAAATGTTTCCTTTAAGTCTCAATTTAGTTGTATTTCCTTAAAACTGTCTTTCCTTAAAATTGGTTTTCCATTATTTGGTTTCCTCCAATGTGGTTTCTCAGTTTTCCATTCACATACATCACAAGTGACTGTAAACTGTATTTTAAGAGGGGTGGGGGGGAGCCACCCCCACTACTGCGATATATACTTAGTACTTACGGATGATGCGTACAGTGTGTGCCCCGGTGCCGCACACTGTCAAGGACTGCATACTGACCTCTAAGCCATCTTTACAGAAGTTCCTCTCATTCTATAAGTGAAAGGATCCATTACTCTATATCACGCAGGCAGTAGTCCCTCTGGCAGGCAGAGAGCTGCAACTTCACACGATCTGCTCCAGGGAACTGAAGCAACCATAGCCTTCGGAAAAATGTATAGGTGCTACTTTTTAGAACAAGAATGTGGTTTTAATTTTCAGCATGATGCATTGAAAACTGGGTGCCAGTGGTACCACACACACGACATGTGAAGAGCATGTAAGCGTCGGGCTGAGAAACGCCATCCACACACCCCTCAATCACAGGAGGTTCCTGGAGCAAACCCTGCTAGCATACCATCTAGGGAGGAGCACTTATCCAGCATGAGACAGCCTGTCCGTGCCAGAGCCCTTACTATGGTATATCTCTTAACCCATGACTGGTAATTTGGGCACCTGCCCTTGAGACAGTGGTCCTAGCCAGTTTAGACTGAAATGCTTGCTATCTACTTAAAATGGCTCCAGCATTTGTAGAGGCAATGTGCAGTCTAGGCCCTAAACATCCGCAATGGCATAGTTGTGCATTCGTGGCAAACGATCATGGCCTGCACAGCATATGGGGTATTTCGCCCCTTGTTTATCCGCGTTGGGTTCGTTTCTGTTCCCTGTTTAGAAGCATTTGTCTGGTTATTGTACAGAGGAGTTTGGATGATCCTGCGCAGCACGTTGCCGTCTGTCTGTGAAGGGCGGTTTGGCCATATGGTCTGCAATAGGTTGGTCAAAGAAGCAGCAATATCACTGTTGTCCTTCATAAGCATCTAGTGGTTGAAGCAAACTTCAGTAATTACTCTTGGGTGTGTGACAGGTCAGAAGTTTTCTGCAAGAAGGCAGTGACTGCCAATGACTAGCACTAGGTCCTCTTGTAACCAGTGGTTTGTGTTCTTTAACTGTCAATGCTGCATCCTGGTCCTCTCTCCAGCCTCTCAGGAAGAGGTGTGATGTTCACTTTAGTAGCAGTAGTGAGCTGTGAAACTGGCGGGGCGTAAATGGCTCCACAGAACTGCGCCTGCAGAAGCGGTGATGGGGAGGGGTTGGCGGTGGGAATTCCGCCTCAAATTAAGAAAAACAAAGTGTCCAAGTGTTGCATTTTATAGTGTAATTATTCACACAATAGGCTGGGGTCTACTCCAAGCCAATTGGGAGCTGCAGTATTGTGGAATGCGAGGGGGCGTGGCACGTAATGTGTGGAAGCAGCTACGATCGGCCGCGGAGGGCCGTCACGCCATGGGACGACAAGGTACCTGTGGGGCTCGCAGGACTCATCTGCTTACCGCCCGCTCGACCTGCCGCAGCAACCAAAAAATCGGCGGCCGAGCCAACACTCGTGTCTCCACAGCAAGGCAGAGGCGGTCACTCCTGGACTCGAGGTGGAGGTGAGCGACTGGGAGCCCCGAGAGTGGCCCGCCTGTTTGCACTGCACTTCCTGCTCTGCACTGCACCGCTCTGGCGCCAGAGCCAGCAAACAGGCCTCACCTCACCTGTTGGTCTTGTGCCTCGATTTGCCAACATTCAGCCCACAGCTCACCTCAGAGGTTGAGTCACTCTCTCCCCCTCTCTGATACGGTCTACCAGCTACAGCGCCTACAAAAGTAGCAGAGGCAGGCGGGGGAGGCTAGAGCTGGGAGGGGGCAATCCTGTTGGGGTGGAGGCGGCCGGTGATAGGCCGGTGCCGCATGTCCCACTGGGGGCCCACTCACCCTGACTTGCAGGTCCAACAAGCCACCACTGACTCCAGCTAACAGATGCACATTGATTCGCCAGCCTGTTGAGCATATCCTGCCCCTTGCACGGAGTCAGGAAACGAGACAGCCTATGACGGCAAGCGGTCCACTGCAATACCCCCTGTAAACACCTCACCCGACTGACTGCCTGGCTAGTTCTTAGGGGGGAAAATCGACTCAAGCTTACAGGTGCAATATGAGGTCCGGGAGGAAAAGGCGAACGGCTACATCAATGACCAACAAAAGGAAAAGGAAGTGTAAAGGACTCGGTGTATCTTCCACTGAAAATTCTGTGATGGAAGAGCACGTCTCACCGCACCACTCAGCCTTATTGGCGGTAGACTGTCTCAACTACCAAAACAACAAGAACAAGATTTACACAATTTCAATTTGTGAAGGATGCAGGGGAAGTACTATGCTCAAGCAACAAAGACCTCAATGGTCTCTCCTCCCCACTGCACCCAGAGGTTTTAGAACAAACAAAAGCTTCAGCCGACAAGCCAATGCTGGTAATCAATGGGAATTTAAGCATGGACGAAGAAGCCTGTGACAGGCGGCTATCAAGGAACCTTAGTACAAAAAAAGGGAAAGCACAATTCGGCAACGGATAACGCAAACCTACTGCTCTTCACTAAACACACAACAGAGACACCTGCGGCAATCATGTCTACATCAAGCACTGACCGCGACAGTACTACATTTCCAAGTGCGCTGGTGGCTTCTGGGGCACCAGAGGTGCTGTTTGAACCAAGAATTATAATTCTGCCATTTACAAACCCAAAGTCAAATATGACCCAGCAATTAAGCCTCATATGTTTACAACAACATCTACAACAATAACTGCAATGAGAACAAAAGATCCACCAAGAAGCTGCCTGCCAGCTAATTGGGAAGAACTGTTTTCTAACTAGCAACATCAAGCCAACCCAACAGCATGACCGGACAGGTGCAGAAAATGCTCCTAGTGCAACGGCCCCGGACACTGCTAGGGCCCCTGCAAAAAACCAACTTGATCAAATTAACAGTGGCTCAGAGAAGGCAAACACTGAAGCTGCGAAAACTGCAAAAGGCGAAACAAGCAATACATCATACCTTACAACGGAAGAATGGGAAAGTATGGTGTCCTCATACTCCCCTGACTCCCCTCAGGAGAATGACAATAAAATCACCAAGTTACGTTTACAGAGGAGAAACCAAAAGGCACCGAAAATGTATGGTCATCTCTATTAAACACTATGCAATTTTCAATTACAGCAATGCAGTACCACTCAGATAAAATGGACATTCAATTATCTCTTCTCAGCTTCCTGGCAATACATGTCTCGAACATCGACACTAAACTAACTGACATGAATAACTTGATTAAGAGGGCTCAAGCAGAAACACAAACAATCCAGCTACGCTGCACCTGTTTCACCATTGTCGACAAACTCTCAACTCTACCTTCCGTGATGGGGTAACTCTTATCTGATATAAAAAAGGCAACAAACTCCACAAGAATAGCATCCCAGGCCAGCCAAGGAAAGGGCACCACAGGATCAACCTCTAACACCACACGGGTTACAACTCAATTGTCAATCAGAAAAAAGGGGGAGGAGGAGGATTGGGCTAGGTTCACCCTCCTGTGTGATCAGAATACATCAAAAAGAATCCGTAGGTGACGGATCAAAAGAACCTAGCCAAGAAACAAGGGCGGGTTCACCAATTGGGGTGAAGGCCACCTCTACTGGTAGAAAAGAAAATTTTCTTTCTTGTGTCCCCTCACTCACCCAGGGTTGCCCCTAGGTGACATGCTTCATCATTGGGGCCATCCCAAACATCTACTGATTGGGGGCGTGCTGCGACTTGCAGTTTACGTAGGAGCACTTACCTTGTGAGGCTATGTGTCGTGCAGTGTAGGGGAGTGGTGTAAGTGATGTTTTAAAAAATTACCTAACTAGTGAGCTATTGTTTTATTCCTGCTCCTAGTTGGTAGGGATAAAAGGGGTTTAATAAAGGGAAATGTAACTGTTATGTAATTATAATCCCTTGTATTATGTCAACATGTTTCAAGGTATCCCTAAACCTTTTCTTCAGGACAACAAAGGGACCAGCCCTTTGTGTACCACTCCGTGCCGGACCTATAATAAAGTGAAGTGAAAAATTATTAATGCACACCTATTGTGTGAGCATTGGGAAAAATATATACATACGGTTGCTTCTGAACACGTAGTAATTATTTTTTGGCAAAAGTGCGCCTCATGGTCTGTCTGGGTGGAGGGGCCTGTAGAAACCTGTGCTCAGCAACCCTCCGTCAATACGACCTATTCAGTCCCAAGGCAGACCGCATCTCCATTGCGGTCTGTGCAAGGCATCCTTAAAGGGTCCCCTAAAACTAAAGGGGCATTGGACCTGGCAGGCCCCGGGACGACACCAGCAGCAAGTCATTGGACGACACCAGTGAAAAGTCCTATGGGGTAGTAGCGGGCACAGGAATTGAACAAAGCTTTAAAGACCATCCTGAGGCAAGTTTAGATATCAGAGACTTAGAGCCCACTGGTGCCTCGCAGCAACTGGTGAATGAACAAGCAGCTAGAACATACCCCAGCCCACCAGGGCAGCCTTATGGAGAAGAAAAAGGGGGTAAGAACTTGCATGAAACAAAGCATCGCCAGAAACAGAGGAGGAAGGGCAGGAACAGGAAGACCAACATAATGGCATATTTTCAAACCGACACCAACGCCCCAACAAGCGAATGCCCATTACAGAGGTTAACCCTAGTACCGACAACTTCATCGGCCACAGAAATTCTCTCTAACCAGTGGACCGAGTGACCACGGAGTGCGTAGAGCCCGTAGGAAAAAGGAGCAAAGACTGCCCGGCCAACCACACTCCCGAACCAATGGAGGGGGATCAAAATGGGGACACCTCTTATAGCGCAATCACTTTGAGGACCGATGTGCCATCATTGCCTACAGAAACAAGTTCTCCCAATCAGGATGAACTAGTAGTTCCAGTGAGCACCCCAAGTAACCATAAAAAGGAGGAGCCTAAGACATGTACCATCTTGCTCATACCGGAGTACAATTCCAAAGGCCGGGGTGACATCCTGAATAGAGGGAATATCCTGCGACTACTAACATCAATCAGCAACCTGGCTGACTTAAGATTGCACGATTTGGAATCTATTGAGTTCAAGGAACTCAAACATCTATCAGACCAAGAGGTAACAAAGGCAACCTGGGCCACACACAAAATAGCCAAGAGGATGTTGAATGAGGAACGTCAACTAAAGCCCTATCAAAAAACAGGCTACCCGGAGCCCCTGTTATCAAATAAACAAGAGCAGGAAATCTCCTGACCCACATACACCAAGAGGAAGACCCAATCTGTGCTCAATGGGGCACGCAGTACCTCTGCATCGCAGAAGGAGACAAAAGACAGGAGGCCTTGGCAACCAAGGACAAGCACCAGATCAGACGACTGGTCATGGATAGCCAGAACAAAAAACCTACAGAGCAAGAATACCTGCCTGGGAGCAAAACAATCCCCAACAGTTGCGATTATGTTCTTGGAACATAAATGGCCTTGGACATAAAACTATGGACACGCAGTTCCTGTTATACTTTCAAAACTTTGACCTCCTCCACCTACAAGAGACCTGGCTAGACAAATCGCACCATCTACAAGGCTTCAAAACATACCACCTCCCGGCTGTAAAAAGCACCAAATCCGGGGACCAAAAAGAGGTCTCACAATCTACACCTCAATCAAGAGTATAAATGCAATTAAGGAACTGGATGTCAAAGCTACACCAACCAATGCCATAAAATCAATCAAAATGGACTTCGGAGGCGATAACAATCAACAACTAATATTGTTAAATATATACCTCCATCCATGCGACAAAATCAATGGAGTGAAACTCTTGGGATCTGAAATAACAAGGACACTATCAGAAGAGTCCACGCCAAATCTTATGGTAACAGGCGACTTTAATATGCACCTAACAGGGTCCCCAGACAGGGACCAACTATTGGAAGAATAATTTTCTGCATGGAGCATCCCTCATCAGGAAGACTGTAAATGGGGCAAGCAAACCAGGTTAGCAAAAGAATTTCTAAAGGATTTGGAACATTTGAGCTTGGTTGCACTAAACGGACGTTTTGCGGGCGACAGCCCTCCGGCGGTGACCTTCCATAATGCATTAACTAGCACAACAATAGATCACACCTTTGTAACCCTAACCTTGATCAGTAAAATCGTAAATTTTTGGATAGGAATATCAGACCACAGTGACCACCTGCCACAAGAAATCATAATGAACATACAAGGCACACCAAAAACCTAACCAGTAGAGGATCCAAGCTCCATACATAAAGTCAATTGCAGAAGAATCAAATGCAAAACGAGCCACTCTGAAAACTTCCTGGCCCTGGCAAAGACTCTCTGAGAAGAAAACAAAGTGACTAATACAAGCATGTTAACTTGCTGGGAAATCTTCACTAAAAACACTGCAAAGCCCACACAACAAGGGAAGAGCCTCGTTCAACAACAGGAGAAACTCTTCAATGGAGGATCCCTCTCGTACCACAAAGCACACGATGCAGTCATCTCTCAATCGCGCAAAAGACGCGTCTAAGGCATCTCATGAAAGCAATAAACAGATCGGTACGGAGGCTCTGCCGTTCAGGCCCAGATGATGGCATCCAAAATGAACAAAGGCAGTTAAAAATTAGCAAGAAGAGGCTAATTTGGCAATTGAAAAGGGAATCAGAAGACAAGTTGTGGCCAAGCTCTTGCATGACACAAAAACAAATAACGCAAGATTCTGGCGCACAATTAACAGTTACAGAACCCAACTGCGCATGGAATCAACTCACACTTGACGGAAGAAGCCTGGGCCAACTATCTCTGGCATCACTTCAACACAGAACCTGCCGACACTATGTATGAAGAGCAGAAATCTGGATATACGCCTGGGACCAAACTATCTGACCCAGATAAATCATTGGCAATTGCCCCTTTTGCATTCACGGGCATACAGATTACTAACAGGATAGCGAAAGGCAGGACAGAGGGGGCACCGGGTCCCAACGGCATCCCCCCGATCATGTACAAGCAAGACCTGGATTATTTGGCTGCAGCATTACTACTGCTTTTTAATCAGATCCTTGAAGTAGAAAGACTACCAGATTCTTGGAAGGGTTGAATCATTTCCTCAATACATAAGAAAGGCAATAAGAATGAGGCAAAAAATTTGAGTCTGGTTGCCTTAATAGATAATGATGCCAAATACTACGCTGGCCTTCTCTTGTAAGAACAATCATTCCCCTTAACCAAGCGGGATTTCGTAAGCTCAGAGGAACAACAACAAATATACTTACCCTCTCCCTTCTGGTAGATGCTGTAAGAGACGCCAACTTGCCGCTCTACATTTGCTTCATGGATTATTCATCCGTCTTTGACTACATTGACAGGAAGTAACTGTGGGATAAACTGTCCAAAAGAAAAATTCCATCTGCTCTCCTGAATCAGCTGATCCTCCTACATACCGACACCTGGGTCCAAATAAAACTGGGAGCTGGCGACCTATCCAACGACTAAGGTGCTGAAACAAGGCTGCGTACTGGCCCCGACTTTGTTCAATCTTTTTATGTCCGACCTTTTGACAGAGGTGGACAAATGCAACTCCCACACCCCACAGATGGGAGGACTTACTCTCTCAAACTTACTCTACGCTGACGATCTTGTACTGATAAGTCGCACTCTGATTGACCTCCAACACTTATTAGACACCAGGCAAAACTTCTCTGTTGACAACGGATTACGCATAGATCTAGACAAATCCAAATGTGATGCGGTTAAACCAAAAAAAGAATGCTCACAGACATCACTGGCATTTGGGGGTCTCCCGCTAGAAGCGGTCAAAGAATATAAATATCTGGGCGTCATAATGGATAGCAAATGTACATTTGTGGCACAAAAAGAGGCCATAACAAGAAGAGGTAACGTAACGGCGGTTGCATTAAAAAACATCACTCAAAACTACCGGCCCAAGCCACACGCCTCTGCTCCAGGGGATTCAAGCAAAGCTCATTCCAACTATCACCTATGGGAGCAAGTGTCTACAGGGCTGGGACGCAAGAGCCCTGAGAATAATATTCAATCTACCTAAATACACCTCGACGGCGCAAATAAGATTAGAATTTGGCCTGCAGAAGCAACACAAAGGTGCCTTCTTCAAATGCTGGTACAAAATCAAGGGAGCCGAACCCGGGACTCTGAATGCACATATATGGAAAGAACTCAAGTCAAAAAAAGACAGTGCGTCCATGATCTACTTGCAAGCTTCAATAGAACGACAGCCTACGGGAACTTTTGGAGGCTGCTGGGACCCATAAAAGCTTCAAACAAATAGTCAATAAAACCGTTCAAATTGTGCCCTTAGTGGAGGATAACGCGGTTCTAAAAGAAAGGGCACACGGATGGTTCGTCCTGCAGAGTTACTCTAAAGCCTCCCCTTAGTCTTACTTAGGAGCAGGTTTCACGAAAGCGACAAAGGAAAAATAACTTCATCTTCGATTGGGTATGCTTCCATCACTGCTCCACTTGCCTCCATGGAAACAACCACAGACAACAACTAACTGTCGCCTATGCGGGGAAGCAAAAGAGGATGTGCTACATTTATTTTGCATTTGCTGGGGACTAAAAATCAAACTGCGACTTCTGTTAAAACCCACCCTAAAGATCAAGGGATAAGAACATGCAGGCAGTGAAAGCATGTTTCGAAGGCGGAGATGTTCAGTTGGCCTTCCGCCTCGTACAATTGATGGGCAAAGTGGGAAAAATATTAAACACCAGTATTTAATTGCCCAACCTCGCCCCCACCTTCGACAACCAGTCATTAGCCGCCATCGCTCTTGTTTCTCAGAGAACTACTTCACCAGTTGCTGACTTTGCACTTTACTCGCTCTTGCTGCTTGGAGAACTATTCTGTACACTGTTGACTCTGCACATCGCAGCTGGACAATGACTATTCGCTTCCATCGATTTGGACAACTAGAGCACTATTTTTTGCACACAGCTGACTTTGCACATTCCCCGCACGTGCTGTTCAGGGAGTTATTTTGCACACTGCGGTTTCTGCACATTGCCGTTGACCACAGACCTCAGATCCCCGTAGCCTTGGACCTCTCGATCTCAATTAACCCTTTTAACAATGTTAAACCATTTTTAAATGCTTTTTCTTATACATGGTCCAAATGAGGTAACTAGAGTCCTAGTGTAAAAGCAAACTGTAAACTTTGGTACACAACCATGGTTTTAACTTTGGAGAACTCGAATACTGCGGTTTTATCGTTACAATGGTTTTAAGTAATCACACAAATAAAGATATTATTATTACAATTAAAAAAATCAATTTTTCTTTTTTTTAAAGCTGCATTTTCAAAAGGCACTTGTGGTGATTGTTTTTAGGGTCGAGCCTGCAAGAGCATGCACTAGCTCATGCGCCTCACTTGCAAGAGAGACTGTTGTTAATAAAAAAGGCTTGGAACCCGCCCGTTGCTTACAATTTGTTGGCTTGCGTGGCACTCTTCTTTACAGCCTAGTAATTCGTCAAGGCAGGCCTAATATCAGTTCCGTTCCTCTCTGTGGAGTAGGGACCAAGCACCGATTGATTCAACTTAATGAGTGCCCGTCCACTGCTCCCGACGTGATTGAGGTACTATTTTGTTCTTTTAGGGCCCTGCAAACAGAAAGCGTGACTGGCAAAAACGTGCCCAGCAGGATAAACAAAATTGCTAAGATTTATTTTCTATAGTTAACTTTCTTTTATATTGCCAAGTCTTCTTTTCTCACTTTGCACTCATATTTTCTTTTGTTTTTGCTCATGGGCGCTGTTCTCAAAACATGAGGATTATTTTATTGCAAAGTGATCTTGTTTCTTTCTTAAGTGTAATTTCTGAAATTATGCTTTAACACATAATTGTGCAGTACACTCCAATCCACCCCACCCCTCTCCAGTCCACCCCACCCCAATCCGCCCAACTCCGTCTAGTCCACCACACACCAATCTAGTCCACCCACTTCAAACCAAACCACTCACCCCATTCCACCACACTCCAATCTGCCCTACTCCAGTTCATCCCAATCCAAAACAACCTGCCCCACTCCAATACAAAACAGTCTGCCCCACTCCAATCTTCGACACTCCAATCTGCCCCACTCCAATCTAAAACAATCTGCCCCACTCCAATCCAAAACAGTCTGCTCCACTCCAGAACAATCTGCCTCACTCCAGTCTGCCCCACTCCAAACCGCCCCACTCCAAACCAATCTGCCCCACTCAATCCTAAACAAGTTGCCCCAAGCCAATCCGCCACACTCCAACCCAAAACAATCTAATCCCACTTCTGTCCATCCTACTCCAATCCAAAACAGTCTGCCCCACTCCAATCTGCCCAACTCTAATCCAGTCCACCCACTCCATCCCAATTCACCCCACTCCAATCCACCTACCCCAATCCACCCCACCCCCTATCCAATCCACCCCACTCTAGTCCATTCCAAACCAATCCGCCCCACTCCATCCAAAACAATTCACCCAAATCCAATGTGCCCCACTCCAATCCAAAACAATCTGCCGCACTCCAGTGCAAAACAATCGGCCCCACTCAATCCTAAACAATCTCCCCTACTCAATCCTAAACAATCTGCCACACTCCAACCCAAAACTATCCAATCCCACTTCAGTCCATCCCACTTCAATCCAAAATAGTCTGCCCCACTCTAATCCAGGCCACTCACTCCATCCCAATTCACCCCACTCCAATCCAATCTACCCCAATCCAACCCACTCCCTATCCAATCCACCTCACTTCACTCCAATCCACCCCAATCTGCCCCACTCCAGTCTAATACAATCTGCCCCGCTCACATCCAAAACAATCTGCCTGCTCCAGTCAGCCTCACGCCAGTACAAAACAGTATGCCCCACTGCAATCCACCCCACACCACCCTGCTCCAATTCAATCTACCTCACCCCACTCAATCCATTCTGCCCCACTCAATCCATTCTGCCCCACTCAATCCATTCTGCCCCACTCAATCCATTCTGCCCCACTCAATCCATTCTGCCCCACTCAATCCATTCTGCCCCACTCAATCCATTCTGCTCCACTCAATCCAATTCGCCCCACTACAATTGAATCTACTCTACTCCAATCCAATCTAATCCAGCCCACCCCACTGCAGTCCAATCCACCCAACTCTACTCCAGTCCACCCCACTCTACCGCAATCCACCCCAGTTAAGTCCAGCCCACGCAATCCAGTCCATCCAGCCCACCCCAATCCACCCCATCTCACTCTGGTCCAATCCACCCCACTCAAATTCACCCCACCCCAGTCCACCCGCCTCCACTCTAATTCACCCCATTCCAAACCACCCTACTCTAATCCAGTCCACCAAGCTCAATCAACCCCAATCTAATCCACCCCATTTCAATCCAATCCACCCAACTCAATCCAGCCCACTCTACCCCAATTCACCCCAATCTACTCCAATCCAGTCTAATCAAATCCACCCACTGCTTCAATCCACTCCACCCTATTCTACGCTACTCCACGACACACTCTGCTACTGAACCACTGAACTTTACTCCCCTCTAGGACACTCTACTCCTCTTACTCCACTTTGCGACACTACTCCAACAAATCCAGTCTGACACTCTACTCCCCCTCTCCACTCTAGGGCACTCCATGACACTAACTTTTAGCCATGCTGAACAGCAGCCACACTGGTGTACAACATGGCAAAAACACATTGCCAAAGCCAATAGCTCTTGTATAGGCGAGAACTATTGGCTTTGCCAATGTTTGTTTGCAGTTTGATATGTTTCAATACTTTCATGGTGCGCGACCCACGTCCAAGCCTGAAGAGGTTTTGGTAAAAGGGAGTTCACTTACAAAACAAAGTTTCAAAGACATGGTGCCAAAACTCTGCTGTGTTCTGCAATTTCTGTAAAAATTAGTTTTGGGGGGCGAATTTTAAGATGAGATTTAAAAAAAAAAAATCCTTTTACTTCCTAGTAGATTTCGAGCTATGCATTGGTAGTAATAATCTTGTAAGAGACAGGGTGAAAAAATTAAAAGGTGTTCTTACTTCTCAATCTTATTGTTGACTTATGAGACGCTGATAAGTCCCTGGCGCATTGACGATGACAGGAAGCTCAGAAGTGATCTCTCGGCGCCGTGTCTCGCAGGGTGTCCGTCTCTCCCCTGCAAATAGTGTCCTCGGCACCCATGATAACCGTGTGTCAGGGCCAACACGGCGCTGTATCCTGTACATTGAAGCTCGACAGCTCGCAGCGTGCGGTGCTCGAGTTGTCCCGTCAAATAAATGAGCAGCTCTGAAGTTACGCAGCAGTTCACCACCACCACCACCACCGCGGCGTGAGAGTGAGCTGTGACTCGGTCTGGGTAATTTAGTTAAATCGCCAAAGGTTGATGTTAACCTTTTTGGGAACCAGATTGCTGGGGCTGGTCCAGGGAAAAATGACACCAGCTGCAGAATCTTCCTGGAACCACCAGCACCACAGCAGTTCGTCGCGAGGGAGGGTGTTGTAGCCACATTACCTGGATGCATCTCATGGAAGATGTTCTGTGCAACTCGGGACTGTGGAAGAACAGGCACCGGGGACCTGCTGGCTCCTCTAACAGCTGGATGTCTTCCAACCTGCAGGTCTCTGGGCTGACGAAGGCAGGCAGGGGACCCTCTCAGTCCACTTTTGTAATCGAAGCTCCAACCATCCCAAACAAGAGATTCCAAATGCCCAAGAATTAACCATGTTCACCAGGCCCGGTTCTAGCGGGTGGGCCAGGCCCACCCAAACATGAGCCTGGCCCACCCAAACATGAGCCTAGGCCCTCGCAGTGAATCTGCCACCGATGTACAACAATAAAAAAATGCTCAGATAACTGCTCTCCAGAGGATCATAAATCACCAATCATTTGTCTGTTGGTAGTTTTTAAATGCAGATAAACTGAATTTTATGTGGATAGCTCAGTGGGTTACTGCCTTTGTCACAGAGATCCTTGTGTTACTTGCAGTTCAGAAGTTACTATCCTAACATAGGACAGTGACCTATGAACTGTCATTAAAGAGCTGCATACAAACTTCGCTTTCTTGTGTTGTGATATAGTTAGAACTTCTCCAGTCTTTCATTATTCTAATGTTGCTAAAAGAGTTTGTTTGGGCAGTTATACATTTTTATCAGTAAAGCCAACTCCCAACCACTGGAGTACTCTTTAAATCCTGAGTTTGTGCTTCTCCAGACCAAACCCTCGTAAAATATATTGCGAACCAGTATGGATGACGTGATTTCTACACATTGCAATCCTCATTGGCTTATGTGACATTCCCCGTAGACTGATTTATTGTCTTTGTGTAATGTGTGCGTGATGTAAAGTACTGTAACACCCTACACTGATATGAGTAGCGCTATACAACAAATGAAATGCATATGAGAGTAGGGCTACGGAGAGATGAAGGGCACTGGTGGAGGGTGGCAGTGAGGGAATCCGAGGAGGAGGTCATTGGGGGGAGGGGCTACGGAGAGATGAAGGGCACTGGTGGAGGGTGGAAGTGAGGGAATCCGAGGAGGAGGTCATTGGGGGAGGGGCTACGGAGAGATGATGGCCGCTGGTGGAGGGTGGCAGAGAGGGTATCCGAGGAGGTCATTGGGGAAGGAGCTACGGAGCGATGATGGACACTGGTGGAGGGTGGCAGTGAGGGAATCTGAGAAAGAGGTCATTGGGGGAGGGGCTACGGAGAGATGATGGCCGCTGGTGGAGGGTGGCAGAGAGGGTATCGGAGGAGGAGGTCATTGGGGGAAGGGCTACGGAGCGATGAGGGGCACTGGTGGAGGGTGGTAGTGAGGGAATCCGAGGAGGAGGTCTTGGGGGAGGGGCTATGGAGCGATGGGGGGCACTTGTGGAGGGTGGCAATGAGGGAATCCGAGGAGTTGGTCATGGGGTGGAATGGGGGAGCTACGGAGAGATGAGGGGACTGGAATAGGGTGGCAATGAGGAATCAGAGGAGGAGGTCATGAGGGGAGGGGCTACGGAGAGATGAGGGGCACTGTTTGAGGGTGGCAGTGAGGGAATCCGAGAAGGTCATGGGGTGGGGGAACTACGGAGAGATGAGGGGCACTAGTGGAGGGTGGCAATGAGGGAAGCCGAGGAGGAGGTCATGGGGTGGGGAGGGGGACTATAAAGAGATGAGGGCACTGGTGGAGGGTGGCAGTGAGGGAATCTGAGGAGGTGGTCATGGGGTGGGGGGAACTCGGAGAGATGAGGGGCACTAGTGGAGGGTGGCAGTGAGGGAATCCGAGGTGGAGGTCATGGGGTGGGGGAGCTACGGAGAGATGAGGGACACTGGTGGAGGGTGGTACTGAGGGAGTCTGAGGAGGAGGTCATGAGGGGGAGGGGCTACGGAGAGATGAAGGGCACTGTTGGAGGGTGGTAGTAAAGACATCTATGGATAAAGAGGTCATTGGTAG
Source organism: Calotriton arnoldi (assembly GCA_963921515.1). Lineage (NCBI taxonomy): Eukaryota > Metazoa > Chordata > Amphibia > Caudata > Salamandridae > Calotriton > Calotriton arnoldi. The sequence continues at coordinate 178,861 of CAWUFW010007911.1, read as the reverse complement.
GGCGCCAAAAAAGACTTTGGCACCAGCACTAAAGCCGGCCCTGTCATGGCCTTTCTATTTTCGTTTATTTAATTAACAGTTGGGTGATTAGGAAAACTGTGGAGCATACTTTAAAGTGCATGCTAATTACATTAACTGCTATATTCAATGTTTCAAGTTTGAAGGTGATTTTACTAATGTTTTTTATCGGGAATAATGAAAGTGGAACCGCTTGGTGGCTGATATGGGGCTGGGGCCCAAGGTCAGCTGTGAGATAAGGTGCACTGGAGATGGGTGGTAGAGGAGTGAACAATGAAGCCTGTAAGGGAGTGTGCTGCAGAGTCCGGGGTCAGGTGGAGGTAGTAATGAAGAGGGATTCTCCCTGAAGGCTTGCACAGAGGGAGCCCGAGTAGTGTCACTTGCCTGATACTCCCAACTTAGAAACCTCCTCTTCCCATCCAAGAGACATTACATGGAAAAAAAACACCTTTTGAGAGTGATAACATTTAGAAAGAGATTTGGAAAGGAGTGCGTTTTACTGGGCCTTGTAAGACTAAGAAGAGACAAAGGAGGGCCCAGAAGCAGACCTGGCTGGACATATTTGCGACAAATCGGGCCCGCAGTGGCCCACCCGAATGCACCCTTGGCCCACCCAAATAAAAGTTCCTGGAGCCGGGCCTGATGTTCACCTAGAACCGCTGGCATCCAATAAGTCTTGTGAAGCACCTGACTAGGATGCACCAGCGCCTTCTCCATCCGCTCGCCCCCAAAGAGCCTGACCCTTCAAGCACATGTAGGCACCCGCAGATGTACCCCCAGTCTCACTTTATTGAGACTACGCACAGCTGGCTCTGCAACACCCCAGGGCTGCCAGTGCCAAGCAGCCCACCTAGTATGTTTACAATACCAGAGCTACGCCCCATAATGTCCTGACCCCCAGCAAATCGATAGTAGTGTCAAGATGCATCTCTTCCTAAAGTCACTCACTTTCAGCAGAATCCTTACTTGCCCAACACACACGAGCTGGGAGGAGAGGAGGCCGGTGCTTTCTGTCCCCAAAGGCCGGTGAGGGAGCACGTTTCCACCCCCTTTATTCCTCGCTCCCAAACATCCTCCACATGGTCTTCTGCAATGCATGCAACCCTGCAGCGGATCCATGGATCCCGGGGCGGAAGCTGGCATGGGGTGACAGCACAGGAGGAGTCGGAGGAATCGGGTTTCTTGGTAAGAGATTTCGTGAAAGTGGATAGTGCCATTACCGGCAACTTCTCCCAACCCCTGTCTGAGCATGCAAGAATAAATAAATACACGAGACAACTTTGTAGTGGGAAAATATTGCTGCAGGTTTATTCCATACAGGAGTATGCAATATGTGGGTTATCTTACGGGCGATCCAAGGGCGGGCAGCTGTACCAACCTATGCTGCCCCCGCCCGCCTGGTGAGCCAGCACTGTGGGACACCCAGTCAGTGCTACCTTTGATGATCCTCTTCCGGATCACGTGACACGTTGGTCTGTTCTACTCACGCCCTTTTCAGGGCGGAGCGTAGCAGGGCAAACCCCCGGTTGGTCAGGCCCCCAACCGCCCGAAGGACTAACGGGGCGCCGTCGCGGTTTTCCCGGAACCTGCCCTGAGGCTCCTGGTCTTTGGCTCTGGCACCCCTACTGTGCCGCGCAGAGGTACCCTTACTGTACCGGTCTGCCGCAGAGGTACCCTTACTGTACCGGTCTGCTTCCAGATCGCCCTGTAACTCCGCCTGCAACACAAAAGAATACATTAAAACATTCTGAGTAGCTTGTCCACCAGCCTGTCCGCCGGGTAAGAGGTGGGGTGGGAGACGGCGTGGCTGGTGCAACAGAGGACGCCAGGAGGGGCTGGGGAGGCATATATGCCCTCCCCCACCTCGGCGCACCGGAAGGACGTCACTGCGGTGACCAAGCTAGAGGGCTCCAAGAACCCCTCCAGAGACTAGAGCGGCTGGGCGGTGCCGAAATGGCACTAAAGGGCCGGCCTGCTGAGGTGGCCCCCTGCGGGGGCCGCGGACAGCCGCATAGTGCCATTACCGGCAACTTCTCCCAACCCCCGTCTGAGCATGCAAGAATAAATAAATACACGAGACAACTTTGTAGTGGGAAAATATTGCTGCAGGTTTATTCCATACAGGAGTATGCAATATGTGGGTTATCTTGCGGGCGATCCAAGGGCGGGCAGCTGTACCAACCTATGCTGCCCCCGCCCGCCTGGTGAGCCAGCACTGTGGGACACCCAGTCAGTGCTACCTTTGATGATCCTCTTCCGGATCACGTGACACGTTGGTCTGTTCTACTCACGCCCTTTTCAGGGCGGAGCGTAGCAGGGCAAACCCCCGGTTGGTCAGGCCCCCAACCGCCCGAAGGACTAACGGGCGCCGTCGCGGTTTTCCCGGAACCTGCCCTGAGGCTCCTGGTCTTTGGCTCTGGCACCCCTACTGTGCCGCGCAGAGGTACCCTTACTGTACCGGTCTGCCGCAGAGGTACCCTTACTGTACCGGTCTGCTTCCAGATCGCCCCTGTAACTCCGCCACAGCCCTGGAGGCGGCCACCGTCGCAGCCAGGGCCCCCACCAAAACAGCTAATTTCTCACCTGTAACCTGCTTTCTAGGGCCTCCTGTATGTCGAGTGAAACGTGTCCATGCTGTGACAGATGCACCCCATGTTTGTCAACTTAACCTTAGGCGTACGCCTAGATGGCCAGTGCCCTCAAGGCAGCTGTCTTCTCACTAGCCACCTCTCATTTCCAGGGCCCCCTGCAAGGTCAAGGGAAGAAATCCATACCCAATGGTGACCATAAACATGTTTCAAAGTAGCCCTTGACCTTAGCCTCAATCAGCTCGTGTCTGATGAAGCCCAGACCCCTCTGGTCTGCGAACTTACGCATAGAACTATTCACTCTCTTTCGGGAATGTTCAACGGCCTCCTCTGAATTAGCCCCGTGGCACACTCTGCGGGGGATAATATCAGACCACCAGATCTCACATTGACCCATGGACTTACTGATTTCCCCTAAATCAGCGTTCCTGGCTTGTCAAAGTGGCCTCCTCCCCATGGCAGTGAGGTTGTTGCCCCTAGATGTGTCACTAAGACGTTGGGGAGTACTCCCCTTGGGCCAATCTCTGTTCCAATCTGTTCATGAGGCCCATTAGGCCAGAGAACTTGTACATTGACTGTCCACCCCTGCAGGCATGTTCCTCGGCCATACATGGCTTAGCCCCGTGCCTATCTGCGCGGGATGCTTTCAGACAACCATAGCTCACATTGCCCCATGTATGTGTTGATATCACCTGGTTGCCGTCCTTCTAACACTGTATGTACCTGAACACCTGTGTCCCCATCCCGAGCCCCACTCTGCGGGGAATAATCTCAGGCCACTTGAGCTCACATTGACCCATGTATTTACAGATCTCCCCTAAGTCAGCTTTCATGGCTTGTAAGAGTGACCTCCTCCTCATGGCAATGATGTCGTTGCCCCTAGGTGTATCCTAAGAAAATGGGGGGACCCCCTTTGGTCAATCTCTGTTCCAATCAACCCGCCTGCCCACCTTGGCTATTAGGGCGGGAAGGGTTGTCCTTAACATTTGAAGGGCCCCTTAGCTTTTGAAATCCTGACGCACCGGAATGTCCACAACTAGAAGTATGTGACAATAAGCAAGGGTGCCATCCCGCCCTTGCCATGCATCCCCTATACCTTATGGGAGTTTCACCCGCTCAGCTCCCTCAGTGGTGGAACCCCTAGGCATACCAGCTTAGAGAATCTGTCTGATTTAGTACAGTGCGCACTGTCTGCAATGGTGCCTGACACTAACGATTGCTAAGTCCTACTTTACCCCCATCCTAGCAACTCCCAGATAGATGGTGGGGGGGTTCACACCGCCCCCCCTAAGCTGCCCCTGTGGTGGAAAATTACCTGCTCCGTTAAATTTAAATTTTTGTTGAACACTGGACGTGCCAAATGTTCATACCGCATAGTAGCCTTTTGTGCTCGGCACCCTGTTCTTCCCATTTATTGAAACAGCAGCACGCTATGTTGGTGACAGCGTCCACACCCAGCGTGGCTAATAAAGTTGACCGTGCGGGGCTTTTGACCTTAACTGCAGCAACAGGTACCTACCCTTGGTTCTGGGATGCATATACTTCGCCTTGTTGACCAGACAATTGCACAGACCCTTCCGATTGCTAAACCCCGGTCAACACCTTATTGGTGTCAAATCTGGTCTGAACCATATATGTATTCCCACTATTGGTGATACCTCACCCTTCCGTGTAGTGACAACTTGAGCAGCACACCCCGCTTGCTTAACTGCCGTCGGATCACAGATGCCAGTATCTGCAACCCATCCCTGACCCTGGCTGCTTAAACTCGCAAAAGTGTCGGACTCCCAGATTCCCCGTTCTCTGCAGTACACCTTCAGTGGATCCGCAGGGAGATACCACAAACCGCATTGGTCATGCGAACCCTAAGAAGCACCCAATTCTCACCTGTGTGTACCTCTAACGGAGATTGGCTCCACCCCGCTGTAAGGGCAGAGACACACGTTAAACTTATTTACTGGTTTCTGCCACTTGGCACCTTTCTGGTTGCAGCTCTGTGTTTTGTGAAGCGTGCGTGCCCCGGGGCATGCTGTCGCTGAATAACCGGTGTATGTTTACCCACTCCCTGATACTGTGCAACGCTAACTGCCCTTGTTTGGGTTGAAGGCATGCTGGATGATTCCTAAGGACTGTGAACTTAATACTCCACCCAGTTAGACCCCCAAATATTTGGGACAACCCAAGGAGTATTCACGCCCTGCATGGTACATCTACCCCAGCGTTGACTATCAACTTATTTGGCCACCGTTAGCAGAAGATGCCCCTTCCAGTCTCAGGTGCTAGCCCCTAAGGATAACCCATGGGGCAGACAAGTCTGTGGGAACCAGAGGGAAACACTGTGCAAATACCTGCACTTTCTTGAATATTGGGACTGCCAAATGGTCTATAGTACCCTGTCGCCATTCGGCTCTAACGCAGTGTTTGCCAAACTGTTTTTCGCCGCAGCACACTTGTTAGATGACAACTACCACCACCCGCCTGCTGCCCTGGCTAAAGCGCGGGTGAATAGGTCTTAACTGAAGCGACCGGAAACCTGCCCTTGGTTGCCCCTGGCTGCCCTGGCTATAGGGCGGGTGATTTCTGCCTCTCTTGAGCAACTTGTAACATGCCCTTGTATACAGAGTGCACCTACTCTGCTGCATCGGCCAGACATTTGCGCAGGCAGTTTTGTTGATGAACTGTGGAGAACAAATGAATGGTGTCCCCTGGTTTGTGTGACTGTATGTCTATCGTGCATCTTCCACTGGGTGCCCTGATACGATTTGGTTGTGAAGCCACAACCGCTGGGAGACTACTATGCCCCCTATCCATGATACTTGTATCAGATCAATAAGTGTAATAAAATTATATGTACGACCTTCGACAGATGAGGGCTTCAAGGAATGCCTGCTCTCTTGAGGGGGAATGATGCACAGTAGAACTGGTGGCAATTAACGTTACTCATGCCTGCGTATACTATGCTCAGGACAGGCAACCCTTGCCTTATAATCCCCTGTATTCTTGTCTGTCATTCTTTTATGCCCAGATATACAAAGCGATAATGCTTTACTTGGTCATCATGACCCAAAAGACACCTCAATCCCGCAGAGACAGGGTGGGGTAGCTAACCTGCCCCCAACTCTGCGTAAACCACAAATTATACGCCGAAGAATAATTGTCAGGGGGGCAACCATGACTTAAGCAGATCATCCCTTCCAAGTGAAACAAGTATGATTCGGGCCAGCCAACTTGTCCCTTGTCCAAATCATCCCCATTTGACTGCCACGAGGTGGCCCTATGTATATTCAGGAGCACCATATAAAAGTAGTTTGTCATGCCACCCGGTGGCCTGATGATTATGGCCCGCATGGTTCTGTCCCCTGCGGGCGGGCAAGCCCCATGAATCCCTCAGATCATTTTAAAAGGCCTCAAGGTTCAACCAACGAACAACAAAACGCGATCTGTAGCCTCCCAGCTCAGTGGGCCTCAGGGGGATGTTATGAGTAAGAAACAGAGCAAATGAGCTAATGAAAGCACCCCGACCCAATTGTTGAAAATGATGGCACAGAAAATTATCTGATCGATGCAGTGAATAAACAGAAGCAATCGTCCATATTCAGCCAAGCAAGCAACCATGCCCCCATCACCCTACGATCCCCTCGCAATGCATATTCCGTTGAAAGTGAGCAATATTCAGCCCCCTGTAAAAAGATTGCCTTGCCCCACGTCAGGACACCACCAAAATAAGATGTAACATGGGAACAGCCTCGCAAGCAAGCCAGGACTGTTGACTTTGACAATGGATATGAAAACGATTACCATCATCAGTCTACTACTTTTCCCCTAAGCATCCCAAACTTGACCTAGTGGAGCAAGGGCGAATAGATAGACGTCCGAACCAAGGATGGTGTCAACCTATTCTGTTCACCTCCATAATGATGGTAAAACTGTGGAGCACCCGGCAAAGGATAATAACAGGTCCCCAGGATTTCACATTCCTACGAAGCTCAATAATGGCAAAGCATTGCCACCCGGTGGTCTACATGGCCTATGGAGCTAACCGTGCTTGACCCATGTAAACAGAGAAGGAACTTGTGAGTGTTGTTGTTCTTACTCGCCCATGTTGATAAGTACTGGAGGACAACATGGTGAAACTGAGGGGAGATTCCCATCAGCCTGTGGCCTAGCAAGAGACCGGTGCTACCAAAATGTTGGGTCCCCTCCACGCAGAGAAACCAGACTCCAAGCGGACACCTGCGGGTAACTTTCACGCCTATCAAAGTGCATTGACTAAATCAATGAGTGAATACACTGAACGGGTTGCTCTTTGTCCCTCCCAGCACCGGACAATCGTGCGATCTGCAAAGCCACAATGCTCTGCTCCAAGGGAAAACATGCCAGCCAGCCCGTGAGGGGCACCCCGGATGCACGAGTTCTGGTCCTAAAAGTGCCCCGCACCATGCTAAACCGGTAACCGACAACGCGACAGCGTGTCCCATGAAGGCAGCAGCTCCGGCCCAGCCTGCAGCACTTCTCATGTCTTACCGCGGATCCTGGGCCGCCGCGCCCAGTAAGCACCCCATGCATTGTGAGGCCTGCTCCCTCGAAGGGACAATGCCGCATGCAAGCCCAAGCACCGCAGGTAATGCAGCCCCCTCTGGGTACACCGGCACGGCCACCAGGCAAATGGTGGGTCTGCCACTGTACGAACATACACCTCGCCATGGCCCCAGGGAGGGAATCGTCTCTCAGGGTCTCCCCGGCGAATAAAAGGAGGAAAACCCAACTCTGCCTCAGTCCTGCACCCGCTGCAACCCGAAAGAAACTCGCCTTATGCCCTATACAGCACAACCCTGGCGCGAGTCCCCCCGCACACGAACATGCCCATGATCACAATTCGCCGAGCCGACGGGAAGCTCAGATCAAGAACCAACACGCGCAAGTGGTGTACCTGACAACGGCAGTGGTAGTGACTATAAATAAACCTATCACGGCGATCCCGCTTCACTGCAACCCCGACGCAGCCACTGCACCACTCGCAGCAAGCCGGACACAATGACTGTGCCGTATCCCAACTCTAGCACAACATTGCAGGTTCTTGTAAGCTGTATAACATGCGAAAAATAGAATACGCAAACCGGCGCGAGAACAGAGCCAGCCGAAAAACACTCGTTCAGGGTCACAACTCAGGCCGCAGTTGCCCAGCTACCCGGGCGCTGGCAGTGCGCCTGCGCATAAAGATTCTACCTGGCCCGTTTATGCGGGGAACCTGCGACTAAACATCCGTGCCCCGCCCCCTGCGGAAGTGTGGCCCTCGGGTCCATGCCAACGTCCACCGCATGCTCGAATAACTATACACAACAGGTACTCCTCACCGCAGGTGTCCCTATCGGGCGAAAACAGTGTTAGCGATGAGGAGAATGCGCGGGATAATCCTCTGCCAGATGGACAAGATCCCCGCTTGACTTTCAAACCCACACTTTAAACGCGTGCACTGCAGAAATAATTCCCACAAAGCGAGTCCGCGTGCAGTGCGCAAGATACGTGCAACTGGCACACAAAGCACACATTGAGAGCTCTCCGCTTTAATTTCATAACTATTATTCGTTAGCTGCATATAATCGGTTTAAAACGTGTCAAGGCCACGATGGCACATCTGGGGTGAAAGCGTAATCATTATCCCTGCTCCAGCAGAAGTGTCCCCAGGTGCCCCGCAGTGCTGTGCAAACGAGCACACTGTGGGCGCATTGTGACACAGCCCCTCTACCAGCAGGCTGTGATCGGCAAGAAGCGCTCCGAGAAAGGCCTCAATATGGCGCTCTACCCTGTTCGACCTTTGTTCTAGCAAACACAATCGAGGTGGACAATGGATGGTGCTTGTGCAGCTGATTTATGCAGTGCCATTTATTTTCCTGGCGAGGCACCTATTTAGCAGCACAGACTGAAGGCGCCCGGCGTGTCACTGCTCAAAATGCATGGAAAGGCCTCGACAGGCTCTCATCTGCACACAACTCGCCCTGTTGTCCCCCACATAAAGCATACAACCACCAACTCCGAACAAGTGACAAATTGCAAGCGTTCGTTTAGCGCACATAAAACAACCTTTACAAACGGGGCATTGTTGACGTGTTTTCACTTACAAAAGTCCGTCCTCACACTGAGGCACAGCCAGCAGAAGGCCGACATCGCTGCGGCGGCCGTGAATCCACGGCAGCGCAACCAGACCGCCACCCGCAACCGCACACAACACTCTAGAGGACATGCCCGTTACGTGCCATGGGTGGGTCCCCCCTCCGAGATGGTTAGAGGCCTGCATCAGACACCACCCGCAATTACCAAGCGTGAGGCCCCCACCCTGCCGCTCCCCAGATCCTGGTCATGAACCACACTATCCAGCCAGACCGACGGCTGAGCAACTGCCCCAAACGGGTTTGGGGGGAACAACAGGCACCAACGGCCCATCTCACCACGGCCAAACAATGAACGCGATCTCGAAAGAAAGCCCGGGACGAGGCTCCAAGCATAAGGCCCACAGCCCGTCACCTGGTGTGCCAGGCCGCAAAAGCCCACTGGTCGGACTATCAGGGCCCACGCCCCCAAGTCAGCCCAGGCCGTCGCTGGGACTACCCGAGTTGTGCAAGTGGGGGGGAGTTTTGGGCCAACACAGGACAACTCACCGCCAACCTCCAAAGCAACCCAGTAGCTCCGGCCAGGGGATCGACGCAAGAACGACGCGAGACGACCGACGAGACGGCGTGGCTGGTGCAACAGAGGACGCCAGGAGGGGCTGGGGAGGCATATATGCCCTCCCCCACCTCGGCGCACCGGAAGGACGTCACTGCGGTGACCAAGCTAGAGGGCTCCAAGAACCCCTCCAGAGACTAGAGCGGCTGGGCGGTGCCGAAATGGCACTAAAGGGCTGCCCTGCTGAGGTGGCCCCCTGCGGGGGCCGCGGACAGCCGCATTCTGCGCCTCTTTGACATCTGACACGCTCTGCCCTATGGACGCGCAGCTTGCCACCGATACGGAGGTTCGGAAAAAGTCTCTTCGAGCCCACAAAACCCAAGAGGGGCCGCTCGTGGCTCCTGGAGACTTTCCTCAACATCTGCTGGTCCGCTGGCATTCCAGGCGTAATCCGGAGTACTTGGAGGTCTTTATGAATAACATGTTTAATTTTCAGCAAAACTTTGGCTAAATATATTGCTATTTCAGGTGCCCTATCCGAGGGATCTTAAAGGGGCCGTTCATTGAACGATGTTACAATAGGTCTAAAAAATCAAGCAAACCTCCCAAAAAGCCTATTGTTGGTGAATGTTAATGATGCAGAGCTGCGGAAAGGGAAGTGTTTTTTCAACTGGATGGTCCCTTTAATGGTTGTTGTTTTAGGACCATTATTACCCAAGAAAAACGCTGCAATTCCTGAGCCTAACCATTAGATGGTAGGCTTATGCACATCATGTGAACCCATTACAGATATCAAGGTCCCGGTGAGTGTCGTACTCCTGCATTCTGTCTCTCTCCTTACTCCAGCCTGTGTGTGGTTTACCAACAAGTGCCAGATGGGAGACTGCTTCTCAGACGAGAGAAAAATGCTGATAAAGCCCAGGACCTCCAGTCTGGTGTCCCCATGCATTCTGTGTGGTCAGGTCAGTGGGTTCTAACAAGTTTCTGTGGGAGGCTCTTATGTTCACCACTAGTGTCCTCCGGTTGGGTTCACCTGCTGCCTTTGTACTCCAGACTCTCCAACAGGCGCTTCTGTGAACTGTTGAGGCTTCCTCTGTGAAGTAGTTCTTGTAATGTTTCGAGTGGGATGGAAGATTGGGGGTCTCTAGAAATAGCATGGGAGCGTAACCAGGGACATTGTGTAAGCGACATGGGCCTAGGTAAGTGAAGGTGGGGCCTGGGCCTAGGTAAGTGAAGGTGGGGCCTGGGCCTAGGTAAGTGAAGGTGGGGCCTGGGCCTAGGTAAGTGAAGGTGGGGCCTGGGCCTAGCTAAGTGAAGGTGGGGCTTGGGCCTAGCTAAGTGAAGGTGGGGCTTGGGCCTAGCTAAGTGAAGGTGGGGCCTGGGCCTGGCTAAGTGAAGGTGGGGCCTGGGCCTGGCTAAGTGAAGGTGGGGCCTGGGCCTAGCTAAGTGAAGGTGTGGCCTGGGCCTAGGTAAGTGAAGGTGTGGCCTGGGCCTAGGTAAGTGAAGGTGGGGCCTGGGCAAGTGAAGGTGGGGCCTGGGCAAGTGAAGGTGGGGCCTGGGCAAGTGAAGGTGGGGCCTGGGCCTAGGTAAGTGAAGGTGTGGCCTGGGCCTAGGTAAGTGAAGGTGGGGCCTGGGCCTAGCTAAGTGAAGGTGGGGCCTGGGCCTAGCTAAGTGAAGGTGGGGCCTGGGCCTAGCTAAGTGAAGGTGGGGCCTGGGCCTAGCTAAGTAAAGGTGTGGCCTGGGCCTAGCTAAGTGAAGGTGTGGCCTGGGCCTAGCTAAGTGAAGGTGTGGCCTGGGCCTAGCTAAGTGAAGGTGGGGCCTCATACATGTGGACTAGAATCCTGTCTTTGATGTTTCACAACTGGAGCTGCTCCTTACAGACAAATACCTGAAATAAGGAAACGGCAATATATAAAAAAGTTTATATCGGCCCCTTTTGTTTTTATCCTTGAACATTGACAGAAATAAATTTGACAAAGGACGTGTAAAGGATACCAGCCTCAAATCGCCATCTCACAATACGAGAGAGCTACAAGAAGTAGGACTCTCCTCTCCAGGTAACTTGGCAAAGGCCGGGTCTTTGCTTTATCTAGTTGGTTTCTTTCCCGGGGTCTAGTTCCTGGTCGTGTGCTGGTGGAGGGTCTCCAACTACAAGGAAGACTGAAGAAGACGAGGCGTGTTCCAACGTTGTCAAAAGCAACTGCTGCCCCCCTGTTGCATGTTGGGGCAGTGGTAGCCGGCTGGGGGTGCTAGTACTAGGCTGGGGGCGCTAGTAGCAGGCTGGGGGTTCTAGTAGGCTGCGGGCAGTGTTAGCAGACTGGGGGCAGTGGTAGCAGGCCGGGGGCAGTGGTAGCAGGCTGAGGGTGCTAGTATTAGGCTGGGGGTGCTAGTATTAGGCTGGTGGTGCTGGTAGCAGGCTGGGGGTGCTGGTAGCAGGCTGGGGGTGCTAGTAGCAGGCTGGGGGTTCTAGTATGCTGTGGGCAGTGGTAGCAGGCGGGGGCTGCTAGTAGCAGGCTGGGAGTTCTAGTAGGCTGCGGGCAGTGGTAGCAGGCTGGGGCAGTGGTAGCAGGCCGGGGGCAGTTGTAGCAGGCTGAGGGTGCTAGTATTAGGCTGGGGGTGCTATTATTAGGCTGGGGGTGCAGGTAGCAGGCTGGGGGTGCTAGTAGCAGGCTGGGGGTTCTAGTAGGCTGCGGGCAGTGGTAGCAGGCGGGGGCTGCTAGTAGCAGGCTGGGGGTTCTAGTAGTAGGCTGGGGGTAGTGGTAGCAGGCCCGGGTGCGGTGGTAGCAGGCTGGAGGTGCTAGTAGCAGGCTGGGGGTGCTGGTAGCAGGCTGGGGGTGGCGGTAGCAGGCTGGGGGCGGCGGTAGCAGGCTGCGGGCGGTGGTAGCAGGTTGGGGGTGGTGGTAGCAGGCTGGGAGTTCTAGTAGGCTGCGGGCAGTGGTAGCAGGCTGGGGGCAGTGGTAGCAGGCTGAGGGTGCTAGTATTAGGCTGGGGGTGCTATTATTAGGCTGGGGGTGCAGGTAGCAGGCTGGGGGTGCTAGTAGCAGGCTGGGGGTGCTAGTAGCAGGCTGGGGGTTCTAGTAGGCTGCGGGCAGTGTTAGCAGACTGGGGGCAGTGGTAGCAGGCCGGGGGCAGTGGTAGCAGGCTGAGGGTGCTAGTATTAGGCTGGGGGTGCTAGTATTAGGCTGGGGGTGCTGGTAGCAGGCTGGGGGTGCTAGTAGCAGGCTGGGGGCAGTGGTAGCAGGCGGGGGCTGCTAGTAGCAGGCTGGGAGTTCTAGTAGGCTGCGGGCAGTGGTAGCAGGCCGGGGGCAGTGGTAGCAGGCTGAGGGTGCTAGTATTAGGCTGGGGGTGCTATTATTAGGCTGGGGGTGCAGGTAGCAGGCTGGGGGTGCTAGTAGCAGGCTGGGGGTTCTAGTAGGCTGCGGGCAGTGGTAGCAGGCTGGGGGCTGCTAGTAGCAGGCTGGGGGTTCTAGTAGTAGGCTGGGGGTAGTGGTAGCAGGCCCAGGTGCGGTGGTAGCAGGCTGGAGGTGCTAGTAGCAGGCTGGGGGTGCTGGTAGCAGGCTGGGGGTGGCGGTAGCAGGCTGGGGGTGGCGGTAGCAGGCTGGGGGCGGCGGTAGCAGGCGGCGGTAGCAGGTTGGGGGCGGTGGTAGCAGGCTGGGGGCGGTGGTAGCAGGCTGGGGGCGGTGGTAGCAGGCTGGGGGTGCCAGTATTAGGCTGGGGGTGCCAGTATTAGGCTGGGGGTGCCAGTAGCAGGCTGGATGCAGTAGTAGCAGGCTGGGGGCAGTGGTAGCAGGCGGGGGCGGTAGTAGCAGGTTGGGGGTGGTAATAAGAATGGTGGCGGTAGTAGCAGGCTGGGGAAGGTAGAAGCAGGCTGGGGCGGTGGTAGCAGGCTGGGGGTTCTAGTAGCAGGCTGGGGGTTCTAGTAGCAGGCTGGGGGTTCTAGTAGCAGGCTGGGGGCGTTAGTAGCAGGCTGGGGGCGTTAGTAGCAGACAGGGGGCGGTAGTAGCAGACAGGGGGCGGTAGTAGCAGGCTGGGGGTTGTAGTAGCAGACGGAATAGAGGCAGTCTGGTACCGTCTCCCAGCCAGCTACCCACTTGTATAGCTGTAAAGCCTCGCACATCTTTGTGCGCAGAACCGAAATCGAGGACCCAGGAGGAACATGTACCAACACCCGGTTGAATCTGTTCTAGAGACCAATGTAGCCGTCTCACTAGCCTCACGTAATAAAACAATTGTGAATAAATAATACACACATATATTTGTAGAGGGGCTATGGGCCAGCCTTCATTCATTGGTTTGTGCATGGCAATCACATTTTGCTTCCTCCCACCTCGGCTTGTGGCAATACATCAGCGCGCCTCAGATAACGGTTGGCTTTAGTCTGGTGCCATGTTCTTGTACACAACTCGTCTGCCTAAAGGTTAGTCTACGTCAGAGCAAGGGTTGTCGGGCTAATCTCTGTTTTCATTTTTGTATCTATTTCATTTAAAAAATATATATATATTTCTGCAATGGGTCATTTTTTCTTGCTTTTGCAAACACATTCAAGCCTCTTTTAGGCAGCAGCATGTTTACTTTTTATTAGTTACAAAATTCCTTGCCTATTGCTTATGTTTGCAAAAATAAAAACAATCGCGGGCTTGTCAAGGGCAGACCTGTGGTCTTTTCCAAGGCTTCTTTGCCTTGCCCATTAGTCAATGTCAGTCGATCCCTGCTCACTTGAATACACTTTATTGTTCAGCTATTATCAGAGCAGGTATGATGCTTTAACACCACTTAAGCTTTGTGAGGAGAAGCATGTACACGTCAATTAATTATCAATATTTTTATTTTTTATTTTTAAAGAGGACTCTCGATTGCAATTTCTAACGATCTATTTATCATTCAAATGGCAACTGGTATGCGTTTACAATACGTCCTCCTTTAACACACCTGTGTGCTACCTATTTAACCCCCCAGTTTCCTACGTTTTCTGGCACTTTTAAAAAAAAATTCTTAAGGAAATCATTCAACGCATCTGCTGCCATGTTTTCAGTAATACATGTTTAGAATTTGTAAAACACAGGTTTTCGTTTCATTAATTTATTATTGCAATAGAAACGCACGTTCTATCAATCCATTTTGTTTCCTGCCACTAGATGGCAGTAAGATATTCGGTTTTGATTTCCTGTCTAGGATCAGTGATTTCACTACATAGAATGTAATTTTCGGTATTACATTGTTTGTAGTAAAGGACAGAAATGCATTGTCCATTGAGGATGCACCTCTGCTCGCTGTTGTGTAGCACTGACGGAGCTCAGCACTGGCATGTTCCGGCCTGATAGATAGCTGTGAGTTTGGGAATCCAGGTGATTTTAACCCCAACTTTCAACCAATGAATACCAATTCACTTGGATGCACCCAGGACACCAACCTCACCCTCAAGGAATGCACTGCGAAGAAAGCCTGGTACCAGCTATCTGTACTAAAGAAAGTTAAATAGTTTCTCCCAGAAAACAACTTCAGAACTGTTATTCCAGCCCTTGTAATCTGGTATATGGATGACGTCAACTCCTTGCTCCACAGCCTCCACACTGGCCTCCTTTTATTTAATACATATATATATATATATATATATATATATATATATATATATATATCCAGTTATAGTTAAGTCACCATTTCCATAGGAAATGCCTTTTTTGTTTTGCTAATAACGTTGGCACTGTTCGATGAACCTGCACAAAACTGTCAAAGAAATGTTGGTTTTTGTTGTCTAGTTTTTGCATGCAAAGTTTCAGGGTCAAGCGACAGCAGAGAATTAAGGGGTAGTCCCAAAACGCAAAATCCCGATGCATTTTCCGTAGATTTCTTTAAGAAGCACAACACAGTGTCATCTTTAAGATTTTAGGGGCCCCGGTCAAATCCTGTTTTAGGGGCCCTTGTACGAAAGAACTTTGTTTTTTATTATTCATATCCTGATAATTCAGGCCTGCATAATGCCAAATAATACGAAATTATATGTTAAAATTTAACAGGGTCACATAAAAACAGTTGAAATATGTTTTGCCTGTGACTCCAAAATGTTCAAGATGACACCGCACAGAGAGGCAGAGTCCGAGGTAGGGAGAGAGGGTAAGATAGAAAAATAGACTAGACAAAGGTTAAAAAGAGAAGGATCATTTATACAGGGGCCCCTTGGAAGGTGGTCACCTTGGGCAATTGCCCACTTTGCCCATGCCATAAAAAGTCTCTGGCACTACCCCAAAAACTGCTGAACAGAATTACTCCAAATTTGTCAGGAAGCAAGATCCTAGTCCAGTAATTGTGCTTTTTGTGATTTGGTGTAAATCCGTTCAGTAGTTTTTGAGAAATTAAGATTTAAAAATAACTGTATATCTGGACGCTTGGGTCCTCAAGAGGCTCACAATAGTCTCACGGGAGCGCCAATTTAAAAATAGTGTTCTGATTGGCCCAGGGAGCTTTTTTTCTTCTCTTTGGCCATCTTGCTTCTACTGGAGTCAGATTCCTGCGAGAGCGAGCACTCTGATTGGCTGCCATCAACATGCGAAAAATGTTGCTGCCAGCTATTATAGGACTCTGGAACTTAGTCCCCTGTCATGAATAAAAAAAAAATGATACAAGGGGGTAGGGTAGAGATACCCTGCCCCTCTGGGCCTAAATGGGGGACACAGAGGGGACTATCCCCGAGGTGTATACAGCCCCAGGGACCCCCATTCCCCAGGGCCCAAAGTATTTTTTAAAGGGGGCAGGGGGGGGGGCTTTAAAAGGCCCTGCGAACCCCATCCTCCAGGGCTGTGACTTAAGAAAAAAAAAAGAGAGGCGCAGCCAGAACTTTTCCCCAACCCTGAGATTTTAATGCTCCCTGGGGATGGCTCACTTGCTGGGTCTCGGAGAGCCCACCTCCGGGACACAGTGGTTTCCCTGCCCGCACAAGTGTGGGCAGGGAAACGTGTTTGCTTCCGTCTGGCGTGAGTATTTTCACATCTCCTGCCAAACTGGAGTAAACACAAAGTCTGAACTCAGCAGGCAGGAGCTTTAAAAATGCTGGCGTCAGCTGCGAGCAGACTTTTATTCTGTTTCCCTGCCCGCACTGATGCAGACAGGGAAACAGAACAACAGATTGCTCCTGTCCGGAGGGAGCAACAGAAATAGCTGCTCCCTCTGGGCGGGAGCAATGCCAGCTCCAGCATCAAGCGGGGAGCTGGCTGGGGTTGTGGGGGCCCTGGGGCTCCCCTGCGGCCCCCAATGTGTGCTTGGTGGGTGCCCTGGTGAGCACGAGGGCCCCTACCTTCAAATTGTGCGGGACCCAGGGGCCAAAATAGGGTCGGGAGGGGGGCGCATAGCCCCTCCTCCTTTTTTTTTTTTTTTCCCCCCCCCCCCTTCCCTTACATTTTTTAAAAAGCGTGGCCCTTAGGGATGGGGTCCCCAGGCTCTGAAGAGGCTCTGGGAGAAGGGCTGCATGGTTCCCCTCCCGTTTAAAAACAAAAATATATATATATATATATATCTCTGGGTGATTGGAGTCCCCAGGGCCCTAGAAGGCCAGGGGAGGAGGACCCCCCTCATTTTTACAATAAGGTACGGCCTTGGGGGATGGGGTCCTGGGGCCTATAAAGGCTCGGGAGGGGGGCCACGCACCCCCCCTCCTTTTAGTTCTTGGCCCTGCGGAATGGGGTCCCCAGAACATAATAGGGCTTGGGGAGGGGGGTCCACGTGGCCCCCATCCTCTTTTAACAAATGGACAGCTCCAGGAGACAGGTTCCCCAGGGCCAACAGATGCTCAGGGAGGTGAGCCGTACAGCCCTATCCCCCTTTTGAAAAAATGAATGGCCCTGGGGGATGGGGTCCCCGGGGCCTAATAAGGCTCTAGAGGGGTCTGTGTGGCTCACTCTCCCCCTATTTATTATATTTAGTGCCAGGGATGTGGTCACCGGGACCTATTAGTGTTCGGAGAGGGAAGCCAAGTGAACCCCTCCCCTTTTTTTATTTTATTTGTCCTGGGCTGGATGGGGTCCTCAGGGCATATTAAGGATCGGGAAGTGGGCTGAATGCCCTCCTCCCATGTTTTATTATATTTGGCCCCAGGGGATAGGGTCCCCTGGGCCTTTTAAGACTTGGGGAGGGAGGGAATATGGACCCCCTCCCCTTTTTATTGGAACTTACCCTGGGGATGGGGTTCCCTGGGCCAATTAAGGGTCTGGGCTGCACGCCCCTCCCATTATTATATATGTTTTGGCCCCGGGAATGGGGCCCCCGGGGCCTGAAGGTCAACCCTACGCTGCTCACCCCAAAGGCTGTGCATGGTGTGGGGTTGGTAGCCTGCTGGGGGTTTGGTCACAGGGCCTAGAGGCAGACCAAGCCCTGTGGCCAACACCCTGCTGCGCATGGCCAATGCCATGCCTGGCAGCAAGACAGGCCCTGCAGCTAACTCCAAGCCACGCACGACCAAAGGCTGCGCTTGGCATGGGGTTTGCTATGTCCGGGTGGCTGCCTGTAGGAATTTGGATGCAGGGACTGGCTGCAAGCCAAGCCCTGCGGCCAACCCCACGGCATGCACAGCATGGGGTTGGCTGCATGTGGGGGGGGTTTGCCGCAGGCCGGCGGTTGGCTTTATGTATGGTAATAAAATATTACTTTACGCTAAAAAACAAATCCTAGAAATTCATTGCCAAAAAACAAATTAAGGTTATAGTAGGTATGATACAAAGATCTGTTTTTGTTTTAAAAAAACATTAGAAATTCACTGAAAAAAATAAAGGTTAAATACTATAGTTACATGAATATGTCATTGACAACGCTAACATTTTAAACTAAAAATGAAATTTACCAGTTATAGTTAGCAGAGCTAACTATAACTTGTGCCCCTGCCATGCACTGCTTCTGACCACACATTATATTTCTCATGACACGTTCTATGACATCAGTGACATCATCCAATCTTCTTTTGTGCACATTACTCTATAAACTAGTATGGCATTAAGGGCCTGAAAGTAAGTACAAAATAGCTCAGAATAATATCAAGTATCATTAATACCATCAGAGATGCAACTCATATAGGTTTAGCAAGCATATGTTATATGCAAAATTAACCCTATAACATGCACTTCATGGGTAGCCGAGTTCACATTAGCAATCAATCACAGATAGATGGATAACACCTACTGCACACGGTATTCAATCTGTATACAACTGTTCAGAGAAAACCAAGTTCCTCAAGATACTCAACGTCTGTTCCAAATTTACTGCCCTACTACGGACACATTTTATCTGTATCGAACCCCTCACAGTCACCAAGCCAACATTGAGAAATGAAGTTGATACGAGTAGAAAAGTGGGTGTTTGTAAACAGTATGTAATCTATGGAGAGAGTTTACTCTGTCCCAAATTGTTTGCAGACAGTGAAACTCTCATGAGAAATACACCACAGAGTATTAAAAAGTATCTAGTAAGATCAGTGCACACTTGTCAAAAAAGACACTATACGCTTAAAATAACCAAGGTCTGAAGGTGCTAAAGATCATACTACCGGCAGGCTTCATACTGTGATGAAAACGTTACAGATAGCCCATCTTCTGAAGCAGGTGTACATAAGTTAGTACCTGGTGCACATAGTATTCTATGTTATGTAGAAATTGTTATGCTGAGACGATTCTGTCTGATAACTCAAGGCTGCTTACAATACTTAGTATCCACTACGTAGAATCTTTGCCCTGTTAGAACCTTTTTCTGCAGAATCAACAAACTTGTGTGAAACATACTGGTCACAAGTCATCTGCACACAAAGTTACTCTTCAATTCAAAGATTTATAAAATGTTCAATACCTCTGTACAGTTATGATGCATTAGAAGCACATGCGTTTTGTGAACACTTGCATCCATTAGCTGGACACGGGCTGTACAAAATAAGGTTCTTGACAGAGGTGGCGTGTCGTATAATTCGGTCCAGGCTTACAGAACCCAATGGGGTGTGGATAATAAGCTACAATATTTATCTATGGCCTTCTGTTATTTCCCTATGATACTATTGGAGCAATACGAGTGTCTGAAGAATTTCGGGGAGAACGGATACACCTTCCACTTTAACTTCGATGTGATACTGCTGCAAAGAAATAGGGAACCCCTGATGAAGTCCTTTCAGAGGATGAAACGTATTGGCCGGGCTGTTTCATTGATGTATTGAAGATAAATAAAGAGAACTGTTTTTGAGGCTTCACACAACGGCTACCACGTTATTTCGGTATTGGAGAAGAGTATATTGAGAATGACACAATTGAACTGTGTGTTTAACATGAAAGGAGGAAAGTAAGAAAGAGCAAGCTCTATAATACAACTGTTGGACTCTTGAGGCACTCCCTTCTGTGTTTTCTTTCTGTTTAAATGTATCTATGGTTTTAGAGTAGGTGGACCATTAGAGGGTGAGTGCCTACTAATATAACCATACAAGACTAGCACTTTTGTGGCCAGCCGTAGCCATAACTATTCTTGTTCGGGGATTATTTGCCCACAGCAAGCTACTTTGTTTTCTGCTGTTGGTCAGTGGCTCCTGCAAGAGTGAAAACGTGACTCCATTTTACTCTCTCCCTCAACAGGTATGTGATGACGATAACCCCGAGTCTAGCTCCTCCATCAGAAGTCCACCTCCCTAGAAGTTAGCTGGTCACTCTGAACCTGAGACGCATAACAATCCCAGCAGGTAGCTTCACCAACATGTCTTCATGCCTTCCGGTGCTGGATTTCCATTTTTAGTGCCAGGCTAAGAGACCAGATACCCTCTGCTGTCCTTTTGGTATTATAGAGCTAGGTACAGATCCTGACATCTGTCACTCCAGCCAGTCCCTTGAACACCAGATGATGCCTCAACCAATCCTGCATAGACACACTCTCCACATAAGAAATGTAGACTGGCCCTTCATGACCAAGATTCCAATAGTGATGCCTGTACCAGCGACACAAGGACTTTTACCCGGTAGGCAAGCACTTTGTAGTCACTAGCAAAGGTTTTTCTGGTTCTGTCTGTCGAGACCCTGACACCCTTATTGGACAATGAGGGAATATGTACTCTGTTGGCAACTTCTTCCCTTCCATCAAACGCTGCACTCTGCATCTAGCTCCACGTTCTTAAGCAGGCAGCAGAAATTTAAAGGAAAGTCAACTTTGAGCCTACCATCTTAGTCTCTGAACAGCAAGTGCAGGTTTCCCAAGTGCGACTCGGTCTTTGTTATTGGGGTTCTCCAGCTCTGTCATTGCTGACGGTGGCCAACTTGAAGTAGAAGGCCATGCCCAAAGAGGCTAAAACCATGCACCACGTTCCAGTGGAAAAAAAATAAGAGCCAGCTATGGACAAGTGGCAGGAGCTTGACCAATAATTCTCTCCATGCCTACACAAACCCAGGGAGTATACCCATTCAATCTGAACCTGCTAAAGATGCAACTGAGTTAAATGTGCTGATGTTCGGCAGAGACCTCACTGACACCATGTGTGGCCCAATAAAACCATCTTTACCATAAGGTGCCAATCTTAGCTGATATCAAAGTAGAATGGTCTGGACTAGGTCACCAATATTTGACTGACAAAACCCCTGCAAACCCTTAATTGATGGGGTTCTCTGACCCCATGAGTGAGGCTGCCTCACTGCTAAATCCTGAGATTCATGGAGCTACCCTACAATAAAAGAGCCATGGCGGACAGCACTCTTTGAAGTGCAGGTTGGCAAACTGAGTGTCACCCAACCTTGTAGGGTCCCTTCACTGACCAGCAACTGATCTTTTGCAGGAGGTGAGCTAACGTTACAGCAGAACCACTGAGTTCGGACCCAGGAACCCATGTGGGTGCCAATGCCACTGCCACCATCCTGTTGATAACTCTTTCCACGCCAACTGGAGTATGAGGTACGCCGGTCCACAACATCCATTCTGGGCATGCGAGTTTCCCTCCTTGCCCCTTCGTATTGCGTTGCTGCATCTCTCGCAAACTCCCTCCTTGCCTAGCAGTTGCCATTATACAGATGTCCCGCTTCATTGTCTAGAAACACCTGAATCCTGGCTCACAAGTCAGGCTGCCTCAATGTGACTCCCCTGTACCTGGAACGCCCCCTCCAATGTCTGTGATCTCACGCGGTACTGACAGCACTATTGCGGCCGTCTCAATATCCCCTGCAGCTGACCCCAATGTGAAGGTAGAAGAGGCTCAGTGACCACCTAAACCCCAACCGTGGCTGCCCAGACCTGAGATATTCTCTTTGCCTCCTCTACAATCCCTACTCCTAACTGCACGCTGACTACGGCTCAGGGGAACAAGGGGAGCAAGAAACTCCTGATTATGTTCACCAGGAAGTGAACTACACCACTGGTTTGACCCCTATGGCTCACTAAACACAAGCTACCCAGAGTTAGGGAGGAGGAATGTTCACTTCAAAAAGAAGGATGTAGTGTCAAGCATGCACACTAGTCCGATAAACACCTCGTGGTGTTCAGTTGTTGGTGTTTGCAATGATACAAAATACATTGAATAAACGCATGTGCTGCATAAGCCTGGCACTTGGTGCATAGAGACAAAGCAAAAAACACACAGTCCTTTATGCGCTGTGACACATGCATGTTCTGGAACACAACTGACGTAACTTCAGTTTAACTCTTTCCTGCTTGTCTTCACCACGTTAGGCTCCTCATGAGCTGTCCATCATAGCTATAATTTAATGAAAAACATTAGTTTATAAACTAACACTGGACACATTCACATTTGGCAGCACGGTAGATCCCGCCTTTGTTTAAAAAGTATTTGGTGGAAAATGTACTAATGCTTTGTGCCAGGTTTGCAAAACAAAAGCGATGCAAGCCCAATGCAGAGTGTTGCATTGTGATTTACTTTCCAACACCGGTCCTGATTTGCATCGGAAGTAGCCTAAAGTGACTGCGTCAAGGCGGCATTCCATGTGTATACATGTGGGTTCCCAAGCAACCACCCAGGATCTACTGACATTGGTAGGCAGGTATTTACACCAAATGTTACACCTCCTCCAGGCAGGGGTTAGTTTGAGAAACGTTTTCTCAAACCTTTTCCAAATTTGGATGCGTCCTGTTGCACTACAAAACCTATGCTTGACATCACGTACATAACATTGTACTATTCTGAAAGGCTGTGTGCATTGGTGCAAGGCAACCTGAAGTGCACCAACGCAGGGAGAGAGAGAGAAACTGCACCCTCTCTAGCAACGCAGAGCAACTTTGGTTGCTCTGCTGCATTGCGTGAAAACTTAGTAAATGTGGCCCTTATTTGGGAAACTTTTGCACTGAATGCTTTTCATTTTTTCTTCTAGGTGTTCAATTGTCCTTGTAATACAATTCTGAGTGTTTCATAAAGAATTTCTTCAAATCAATACTTCTGAATAAACATTGACTACTATAATATTGTGTCCTCATCCTCCTGTATAGCTAGGCCATGACTGCTTCACCACAGCTATTACTTGAAAGTCACTGTGCACTCTCTCTGCACTGCAGGCCTAGAACATAACACACATCCCAAAAGCAGAACGTACATGGATTGGGGACATGCTTTCCACCCCAAAAGGACAATATGTTGTATTCCCTTTTAAAACTGCTAATGCATTGGATATGGCGAAAATGCCTCGCAATTACCTTGCTGTAAGTTCAGGTATCCGTTCATCATGACTATAGATCGTGCTCAATGCAGTTTTATGGACAAAGAGGATGAACCATAGACAATGTCTTTGGTTCAACTTGAGAATTGCCATTTTCGATAAAAACGTTGTCCTTTGGTCTGAATGCAAGCCTGTTCCCGTCCACTGATATCCATGAGACGGTGGGCCAAGGATTGAAACATGTTAGCGGGATGTCCCGCCTGCCAAGATCAGAGGTCTTGTTCACAACGGATTCCTCTGAGTCTCGTCTCAATAGGGTAAGCCTCACCCAGGGACCTTTCCATAAACACCTTGCATAGACCTCCACATAAATTTGTTGGTGCTGAAGGCAGTATACGTGAACCTAAAGGCCTACTTTGCCGTGGTGATCATACTCAGTGATAATCCCACATCCCTCGTTTAGACTAGAATACAGGATGCAACACAATCCCCCACTCCCTCTGACGGGTAGTGGGTCTGTGGTAACGGGTCATGTACCCGAACACCTTTCTCATGGTAAGCCACCTTCCAAGGATGTCTAACCTGGCTGTCTGAGCAGTAACATACCCATAACTCATGAGTTGTTTCTTGACTAGGAAGGCATTGACTCCATTTCATTCAGACCTTGGATTACCGGCCTCAACTCCAGAGTCCGTGGGTTTGTCTCCTGGATGGACAGGAGGAGGGCAGAAAAGGGGGGGTCCTTCCCTGATTGATTACTCAGGAAATACCTTTGACCTGAGGGACTTTCAAAGGAAAGCTAGGTGCTTGATCACAGTAATGACTCCTGCTTGGACTGTACGCATTAAGCCATTTCCTCCAACAACTGGATGTAGTTATGGTTCTGGCAGAAGTCCACAACCAGAATCCTGTCGAGCAACAAGGGGCCAAGGTACTAGCCATTGCAAATTGCCTAAGGAACTCTATGGGCAATGCCAGGTCTTTCTACCATAACTTGATCAAATGAGGAAAAACGTATAAAACCTATTTCCACCTTCAGCGAGGCCATCAAACACCATCTCATTAACTTGCTGCACCTACTTCCTCAAGTCAGAAGGTGTGTGGCCATAAGATTTGAAAACCATCTTCTCCCTTCTTGTTCATACGCCATTTTTACCATTAACCTTATTTGACCTGAAGCAGCTTTTTTGAAGATAGTTCTCTTGGTCAGTAATGCTTCTGTAAGGCTCGCTAGCAAGCAGCAGGCCCCATAAGCAACAGATCCATGCTCAGGTTTTTTTTCAAGACATGGTGTTTCTTTGAACTTCTCCATCATTTGCTCCTAAAGTTTTATCCAAATTCCACTTGTGTAAAGAGATGCTTCCCCGTGTCTTTGCTGAAAACTCAAGCTTTCTCTGCTGAGGCACTTCATCATAATATCGATAACGATCAGAGCCTTCATAAGTTTTTATCTGGGCAGGACCAGGGAACTGTACTTTTCCAACCACATCATTGCCACTTCGAGAAAGAAGCTTTCACGTCCACTGCTGTCACTTGCATGATCTTTTGTTCCCAACATTGAGGAGTATCTCTTTCAGTGATTTGTCTCTTCATATCCAACAGGAGCAAGGCAGCTTCTGTGCATTCTCCAGGCATGTGCTTGTTAGAGATATCTGTAAGGTAGATACATGGGCTCTCTCGTCTTATTCTACAAGACCTACAAGTGTTATCTTTCTTCATCAGACCATTAAATTTTTTACCAAAGATGTCAGTCTATTTGCTTAAATCACTGGCTGTCTTTCGTTCCCTCCTTTCTTCTTGCCATGGAACTGACTCACTGATTTGGAATTGAAGAGATCCGGTGGAAAGGAGCAGGATGAAGTTACCTCCATTTGAGTCCATTACTCCGAATCCATAGGCTATCCCGATCTCTATCAGCACTGCCATCAGTCCAGATCATCACAGTGATGCCAACGAAGATCTGGTGGAGCTGTGCACCCGCTTGCCATGAAGGGGATCTGGCTGCATATTGCGTGAATGCACTGGGCAGGCAAGCCGCCACTTAGGCATGTAGAAAAATCTACTTCCGGTCCATTTACTAAGTGGCAGGAGGCCCACAATTGGAAATGGAACCATTCATTTGTATCCTCCTTAAACACAGAAAATGCATTCCAGCAACATTTACTTTTATTAAAGTACTAAAATTGAGATGCATTGAAAGTGGTCACAAATAACATGCAAAATACCAAAATGTGAGCAGAAAAGGCATTAAAAATTGTATTATACATTGTGCATGGAGTATGTGGGCACGAAGTCACGAGTGGACGGTGCAGAGGGCTACATATAATGTAAAATGTACGTGGCTGCTGGTAGTGCTTTTTTTGATGGGTTGGGCTTGGTGAGAAGAGGGGGCAGGCTCGGTGGAAGTGTCCATGGACATCTCTTGGTAAATGTATGTATATTTTTTAACTGACTGAAAATACTTTTTCATAACTTCATCCAGTGGTCTGTTCGAGTGTCATTCACATTTTGCTCCCCCTCCCTGCAGCATACAGCATGGGACAGTGGGTCAGCCAGCTTTATCCATTGGCTGTCTTGCACTGTGAATCGTGGCACTTTGCATAATCACAGGTGCACAGCTTCGTGATGAGTGTTCTGCAAGGCAAGGGCTGCTGTACCTGGGATGCTGGGCTACTCCTTTACTTTGCTATATTTGGCAATTTTTTTGTATATGTTGCATACGTTTACAAAAAAAATTGCATTCTTGGAAAAGCCACTGGGTTTGCCAATGCTTGCTTTCAATTCATTTTGCAATGCAGAAGACATTGGTCTTGCTTTTATCAGTGCTTGAATGCAAATGCCAAACATATGGGCTTCGCCGTTGCTTGTTTTTAACCATATGTTCTAAGCTCACTTTCAACCCAATTATGCTGATCACACCTTTCGTTTTCCTTCTGGTCTTTCCAACGCTCGTCATTCCACACCTCATCCACAGGGACGCTTTTTCGTCCTTCGCATACACCCAGAGCAGTCTGGTTTCCTACTCCTGGGTAATTTGGAGAACCCTTGAAAACCTTATAAATGCCATGATGCTGACGCAGTGCCTCTTGTATGTCTGCAGTCCTGTGCTCCTCCTATCAGTGTCACTAATGTGCCTCTGCCCTCCATGCCCCGCTGAAAGAGTCATCTTTGCTGGCGAGGGAGCGCAGTATGAAACGAAAATAAGATGATTATCTGGAGAAAGGCTTGAAAGCATCGTATTTTTTATCACGCTAACGCGGTGCATCAGGGACGAGCACAAACCGCACCAAGCCTGCGTCCACTTGCCTGATTAATTAACACCAGGGCCAATGGAATTATACGATTGTGCGGCCGTTGTGTTTTTTTGCAGCAAACTGTTCAAATGTTAGTAAAACGCAGCAACACGTAGTGCAGCGCAATGAAAGGCACTTTGCAAAGCTTAACTGGTTGCCTTTCTGTTGCTTATTGCTGTATTTGCGTGTTAGACTGGTACTAATGAGATAGACCAATGCCCAGACAGTGTCAACAAGTGTAAAAATTTCAAAATGATGAAATAATACTATCACAAAATGTGCCACATAATTTAATTTTCTTGTCGCATAATTTACTCAACCCTGCTGCATAATTTGGCCCTCCACTGCTGCATAATTCAAGTGGCCCTGATTAAAATGTGGACATTGTTTGTTTTTTTGCAAAATATGCACATTTTTTTGAAAAATTATGCAGATCTACATGAAGTGCAGAAAATGTAGCTGGCCGGTATCTTGTGTGAAATCTGATCTTGGGGCATAGCTTGCATTCAAAAGGCATGTGAGAAACCAGCAGGAGGAGGAGAAAATTAGGAGAACATTTTCTTAAGGGGAAAATGTCTCCCAGCTGCAGTTTTACTGTTCCCTCAAGTGAGTTTCTGCTCGAACCAGTCTCCCGCAGGTGAAAATCATGCGAAATTTCTCACTTGTGAAATCACAAGAAATGTTGTGAAATTTGAACATTTCACAAGATTCTGCCTGCTTAAAAATTCCCTGCGTGTAGGCACAATACGATGCGAGAAACATTATCAGATAGCCGTGAAGTACGTCTAGAGATCCACTAGGCCCCCCCCAGGCAAGCTGGGTAGTAAAGATTAGGATAATAATTCTGCACCATATATATATATATATATATATATATATATATATAATAATAATAGGTTTATTAGTCTAAACCATAAACACAGCCCAAACATACAAGAACAAAGAATAAAAATAACTCATCATATAACTACTTCAACCATTGAATATCATAATAATAGATCTTTACGTTTCATGTCAGAACTTCCTATCTGAGAAGATAAAAATGCCCATAGCAAAAATTAGATATCACGGGATGGCTGATCAAACCCCGACAAGAACACTAAATGGAGTAGAGTGAAAGATAACAAAGCTGCCAATTATCGAGCTCCTAAATATACCGCTGTAGGTGGTAAAAGGGCTTATGTGCAGGATCGGGGAGCGGGTGTAAGTACTGTGCTAAGTGGACAAAGGGTATCAGCAAAGTCAGGTACCTATATACGAAACTGGGCTTTATTCAAATGCCAATGTGCAAGGCTAGAGGCCAGGTGGAACAAATTAACCTTGGAATGATGGGATGGGGAACAACTGATATGCAGTTCCGTTCTTGCCGCTTACCTGCTCATGCAAATTTAACCTAAAAGCGACGGGGTGTTGCAGCTTAAAATCAAGTTCCAAGCCCTTGCCCCCCCCCCGTTCAATCAGTACTCAATATTAATCACTTTTCTTTTAAAAGATTTTTAAAACTGTCCAAAAACTGCACAAGTCTAATGTTCAATTTTATATTAACTGGGTCCATTGACTCCACAAGGGCCGACATGCAGGATCTAAAATCCCGGTCAAGAAATTCTCGCCTTAATAGGCTTCTACGTTGGACAGTCAACATAGGGCAAATACATGTTACGTGGAGCAGAGTCTTGATCTACTGATGATACAGGTCCGGGCTTCAGGTAGGCTGCCCATCCTCCATTTTAGCGGGTAAAAGTGCATACAAGGGATATATTTAGATCAAAAGATTTTTGAATAAATTCATATAATTGGCAAGCTATCTCGATTTGCTTGTAAATGAATATTTTTCAAGATAATTCGAGTTATTCACATATGAATCAATCTCTTATAGGAAGAAATCTTAGAAACATATTAGATACATGGTGTATATGTTCAAAAAAGAGCTTTATAGTAGTACAAAAAGTTTTATAAGGGTACAAAATCATTAAATAACACAATGAAACCAGAGGTTTTCGTTCTAAACACATAAATGTACTTCCTAGTAACAATTGTGAACACCTTTCCTTTAGTTGTTTACAGAGCAATCAAGAAAAAGGTGCAATTGTCGACGTTTCGGTCTATTGTGGTATTTGTCCATTAGACCATCTTCAGGACTATAGTGAATAATGGTTGACCCCTAAAAGATACGGAAGAAATGACAATTACAGTATATTCTTGAACACAACATTTGTTTTTATTTTTATTTGTTTTTGGGAATTACACACGTGCAGAAAAGAAGTGTTTGTTTAAAAAAAGAAGTTTAAAAGCAAGTGGGATGCAGAAGTCAGAATAAAGCTATTGCAACCTCAGATCACGCCCAGTAAAAAACAGATTAGAAAGTGAGTGAGACAAAACTGATTGTCACTTACTTCAACATGAGAAGAACTATGATGTCTTGATAAATTTAGACTTTAAAAAAAAAAAAAATTCAACCAAAAGTGTTGAACAATATGCTGAAAATAAAAAGAATAAATCAAATACGAGGTTTTATTTCTATAAATCATGTCATTCATTAGAGGCTTCTCAAAATCAAGATTCTGAATCTTCAATTAATATTTTTTTTAAAAAGGGGAACAATGAATCTTATTGTTTTTACTGGTGGAAAAAATAATCTAAGGAAAAAAAGGGTTCTGATATTACTGTACCTATCTGGTCTTACTTTCAGTAGTATCGATTTTTAGGGCGCGAGATATAATAATTACGCCTTAATACATAATATAGTCACGGAATTTAAGATGGCTACCGTTTATCCTAGGCAAAGATCGCACACATATTATACTGTGTTTAACTATTTATTGAAGGACATCAAAACAACTTACAGTTTTTAATGCCAGTCTGGTTATCCTTTAGACGGATTTGAAGATGCTTGCACACAGGAGTGTATAGGCGTCTATGAATGAATAAAGAAGATTAAAACATATGGTCTCATCATGGAGTAATTTTATATTTAAATTCGGATTGCTAAATATAGATATGACTCCCACGGGATTGTCCCATTTGAAACTGAGGGAGTGGCTGAAATAAGATATAGCACCACATCATTATCTTAATGAATATATAGCCGGAATTGCGACTACATCAGAAAAAGCAAAAATCTGTTTATTCTATAAATTTCGGGATTCTGCTTGTCAAAGGCTAATAGTGTTAACCTGATGCTAGAGGTTTCTAATATCCACCTACAGTTATTTAACTGCATTAAAAGCGAGTATAGTAATATATGTTACACCAGCCGTAGTCAAATCAGACTTAACCATACAGAAACAGGCATATGTCTGTATAAAATACCTACCTGAAGCTATTTTACAGCAGTAAAGGCAGATATAATAATTTATGCTACACCAGCCATGGTCTATTCAGAACTAACCGTGCAGGGACAGGCATATGTCTATATATAATAAAAGACAGCAAGAAATTGCTTAAAGATTGTCTGAGTCGTACTCAATTTTATTTTATAACCAAAAGCAAAGTAGAAATGATCCGAAAGTCTTAATCAAATTTCGATACAATGCAGTAACAACTTACATCGCGCCCGAATCAGCGCTGACTCCACACAATGATGTCTTAATGGAGACCTCGTATTTGATTTATTCTTTTTATTTTCAGCATATTGTTCGACACTTTAGGTTGAATTTTTTTTTTTTTTTAAAGGCTAAATTTATCAAGACATCATAGTTCTTCTCATGTTGAAGTAAGTGACAATCAGTTTTGTCTCACTCACTTTCTAATCTGTTTTTTACTGGGCATGATCTGAGGTTGCAATAGCTTTATTCTGACTTCTGCATCCCACTTGCTTTTAAACTTCTTCTTTTTTAAACAAACACACTTCTTTTCTGCACGGGTGTAATTCCCCAAAAAATAAATAAAAACAAATGTTGTGTTCAAGAATATACTGTAATTGTCATTTCTTCCGTATCTTTTAGGGGTCAACCATTATTCACTATAGTCCTGATGATGGTCTAATGGACAAATGCCACAATAGACCGAAACGTCGACAATTGCACCTTTTTCTTGATTGCTCTGTAAACAACTAAAGGAAAGGTGTTCACAATTGTTACTAGGAAGTACATTTATGTGTTTAGAACGAAAACTTCTGGTTTCATCGTGTTATTTAATGATTTTGTACCCTTATAAAACTTTTTGTACTACTATAAAGCTCTTTTTTGAACATATACACCTGTGTATCTAATATGTTTCTAAGATTTCTTCCTATAAGAGATTGATTCATATGTGAATAACTCAAATTATCTTGAAAAATATTCATTTACAAGCAAATCGAGCTAGCTTGCCAATTATATGAATTTATTCAAAAATCTTTTGATCTAAATATATCCCTTGTAGGCACTTTTACCCGCTAATATTATTTGCCCAAGCCGTCAAGGGTACATTGGGTTCCCCATTGTTGTTGACATCCTCCATTTTGGCATGAGGTCTAACGTGGGAATCTCTGCAAATCTGAGAGCCAGAAATGACTGTTTCACCTTTCGGTCGTAAGGCGCTGCAAGCAGGAGCGATTCTCTTGGGATTGAATAAGATTTCAACACCAGCCACCCATGGCGACATTTGGACAGCATTACCTTATCTGTGGTCCAACTTTGCAGCCTGGACGACTTATTTACCAATTTCTTAAAAGATGGTCCAGTTATATTAGATTTCCAAAGGTTGCCCAACTCCAGTAACCTAATACTATTATCAAGATGTTTCTTGTGGAACCCGTTTCCCCGTTGTAAATTAATCTCGGACCAGACTAGGCTTGCCAAGGTGTTATCGGCTGCTGCACGCAATTTATGGCAAAGCTTTACAAATGCCACCGGCCTGGCAAGAGACTGTCTTGTAAGACAGAATTCTAAGCGGAGTTGAGCGGGCGAGGCCGACCTAGGTAGCCTGAAGGTTTGCTCATAAGCTCTTATTAACAATTTGTCAAGCAGAGGAACCTCCTCGCCTAACATTATCGCTGATCCATATGCGAGGGTTGGCAACAATTTGGCTTTCATAACTGCTCCCATAGATTTCAGCCCATGACCTTTAATGGATCTAGCCTTGTTAAAAATCCATAATTAATGGCCTGGGCTTTTGCCCTGAGATACGAAGGTGCCGTTTGCATAATTTTTTACCCCTAAGTATACACAGGAGGGAGCTTCATCTAAAATATTGTCATTGAAATGCCATTTGCGACTTTTCTTGGGACCACGATTGCAAGCCAACACACTCGTTTTTTAAAGTTCACTTCCAGGCCGTTCTTTTCTGTATAAGTACCAAGGCAATTAAGCAACCTTTGGAGCCCTATTCGAGTACTACTAAACAACAGTAGATCGTCAGCATATAAAATGTGAGACATTGGTCATCCTCCAATGCTCAGTGCATGAGCAATCTGCCCGTCTATCTCTGCTGAGAGATCCGCCAAATACAATTTAAATATAAGGGGGGCTAACACGCAGCCCTGTTTTACGCCAGTTGTTGTTTGCACTTTCCTTGATGCATGTGGGCCATCACCAATTTTTATCTTGACCCAAGTGTCCGAATAAACAAGCATAATTGCACAGAGGATGCTGGATGGAATGGTCCATCGCTGAAGTTTAGCCCAAAGTTTGTTCCATGGCACACATGTTCCTGTAGCCTTTGACCTATTTGTAATAAGGCTCAGGGTCATAAGGTTTGTAATAGTACCTTGACCCCTTAAAAAAACAGTTTGATTTAAGGGTAGTATTCCATTTTCATATGACCAAGATTCCAAGTCATATATTAGTAGCGTGAAGAAGTATTTCAGTCCAACGTCCATCAGTGCAATTAGCCGGAATTTGCTGGGCGAACTTGTCTGACCCTTTTTAATAATGTGATGAAGTATTGACCCCTCCAACTGTCAGGGACTACTCGTTTTCCAAGATGTAATTGAACATTGACGCCAGGAAGCCAGCCCAGTGTGATATAATGTGCTTAAACAGTGCTTGGGGCAGCCCATTTGGGCGGGGGCGCAATCAGCACGAGATTTTTTAATGATGCCCTCAACCTCATCCGGTGTCATTATCAATGAGGCAACTTTGTCTTTTTCAGAACTAAGAGGACTAGTTGTAACCGTCGAGTCTTCCTTAAAATGTAATTTCAGGTACTGAATCCATTTCATCTCGCTAATATTTGCGTTATTTGCCGCTGCAGCGCCTTTTTCGCTCCTATTAATTATTCGCCAAAATCTTTTCGAGCCATATGATTTGGCAGCGTGGAGCAGCTGGGCACCATGCTATGTCTGCAGAATGTACACACAGAGCGCAACTGACATCTTTTCGCAGCCTACACTTAGCAAGTGGTTGCCACCTGCCCTCGACGGGTGCTACCCGTTCCCTTCTTTGAGAACCCCAAAACAGTTGCAAAGCATTTGTGTTGAAAATCCAAAAGAAGGAGAAGAAACTGAGAAGGTAAGTAGAACGCTTTATTCTGGTCATCCACTCTCCACAGTAAAGAGTTGCCGAACATTCCAATGTAGACTCTAAAGGAGCATACCATTGTAGGCAGGAAAGGAGGGGTGCAGGGGTGGACTGTACCAATGGGAAAACAGAAGGATGGAGTGATAAAAGGGCGGGTAGGAAATATAAGAACAGATTACAACACATCTCCCTACATAAGGTAGGGTGAAACTAAACCGCATTAACAAGTCTGTCCCCACTCCATGTCTGTCCATTCTCTAGACGTATCACATTCCTACTTACTTTTACTAATCGTTGGGAAGGGTAGAATTTTCTCTGGCCAACCTGAACATTGGTAGGTTTCCTCACTAATACAGAGTTGTTGATTCTGAGGTCATGCTCTTTAACACCATGTCTTTGGTCATACCAATTTTTTTATAATTAACTTGGTGTTGTTGGATTTTCTTTTGAGCTTCCCCACCGTTGTTTTCAACCTTCTTACCTCCCTCCAGCCACAGAGGGTTCATCTTGGTGCCTGGCTCTCTCCCTCTTAGTGCTACGAAAGGGGAAATCCCTGTGATGAGATTAGGCGCGGTGTGGTAGGCCCAAATACATTCTCTGAGGGAATCATCTATCTTGTGGCCATTGGTGATGGCGAGTTGGATATGCTCTTTTATCATGCGGTTTGTTCTTTCCACTAAGCCATTAGCTTTAGGGCAGTAGAGTGCAGTTTTTTCATGTTTGATATTGAGTTCCTCTAGGAATTTCCTCATCTCTTCGGAAGTGAATTGCACCCCATTGTCTGTTACCAGAACTGCTAGTATACCCTCATTCCAAAAGACAGTTTTCAAGAACATGGTGAGGTTGTTCGTTGTTGTAGTGGGAGTGAATTTGACATTGATCCAGTGAGAGGTGTAGTCTATCAGAACGAACATGAATTTCTTTTGGGGCCCTAATGCTTCCATTGGGCCAATTATGTCCATAGCAAGTTTGGTCCATGGCACAACGGGTACATCCACTGGGGACAAAGGGACTTTATGTAGGATCTTAGTTTTGTCACTCCTTGCACAACTAATGCATTCTTTGACTTTCATCTCCACCAGTGAGTCCATCTTAGGAGACCAGAAATTGTTTCTCACTTTGTTTTTTGTGATACTTCTACCTAAGTGTCCCTCATGAGCCAAGTCTATTATTTTGTTTCTGAGATCGGAAGGTGGTACAATCTTCTTATTGCGATACACTTTATCGTCTATAATGGTCAGTTTGTGTCTTACTTCCCAGAATTCTTTCATAGCTTCGTCAACGTCATTGCATTTTTCTGGCCAACCGTTGACTATTAGCCCTTTAAATGTGTTCATTTTGGCATCTTTCCTCATGCCCTCTTCCCATTCATCTTTGGTCAGGGACGGTAGCTGGATGGCTAAAATAGGAACATCCAATTGTTCATCTAGGGTATTGGTGTTTAAGTTTAGGGGAGACCTTAATAAGTAGTCCGCCACCACATTTTCCAGCCCTGGCAAGTATTCAACTCTAAAGCAAAAGTTCTCCAAACCCAGGACCCACTTGGCTATTCGTGGAGAATCACATCGCACTTGTTTGGGTGAAAACATGAATGTTAAAGGTTTGTGGTCTGTGCGGACGGTGAATTTGGTACCCCAAAGAATTTTTTTTAAATGATTAACGGCCCAAAAACACACCAAGGCTTCCCTCTCAATAACTGAGTAGTTACGTTCAGTTTGACTCAAAGACCGAGATGCAAAAGCTATAATTGTCTCACCACTCTCCCCTTTTTGGGATAAGTTCGCCCCCAAACCTTTGTTTGAAGCATCTGTGCTCAGTATGGTTTTTTTCTAGGGTCAAAGGACCCCAGGGCAGGTGACTCAATGATTTCCTTCTTCAATTTGTCTGCCATCTCGCAGTGTTTTTCTTCCCATTTGAATTCTTGTTTTTTTTAAACAGTTCTTGCAACCCATCGCATTTCTCAGAAAAACTTTTTATAAACTTGGCCATATACTCAATAAGACCTAAAAAGGATTTGAGTTCATCCTTGTTTGTGGGGTATGGAGCATTGCTCACGGCTTGAATTAAAATGTGTTTGGGCCTGAAACCTTCTTGGGAGATGGTGTGTCCCAGGTAGTCCACTGATCCTACCTTTATCTTGCATTTGTCACGTTTTACTGTCAGACCTGCATCTGATAGTCTCTTGCACAGTTTTGAAGATGGTATCATGTTCTTCGGCAGATGACCCGTAAACCAATATGTCATCTTGGAAGCACATGGTGTTAGTGATGCCTGTGAGTACTTGGGCATCATTTTCTGAAAAACTGCCGCAGCAGAGGCAAGTCCAAAGGGCATCCTAACAAACATATATGCTCCAAAGGGGGAGGTGAACGCTGTTAAGGGTCTAGACTCGGGGTGTAGTTCCACTTGGTGATACGCCATTGACAGGTCAATGACAGAGAAAAGCTTGGCTTTCCCCATGGTGCTCAACATCTCGTTTATATTAGGGAGGGGAAATCTCTCTACCCAAATGTTGTCATTTAGGCTGCGCAGGTCAACGCAGAGGCGGATGCCTTCCCCGTTGGCCTTAGAAGCTATGACTATGGGTGCCAACCACTCCGATGATTCGATGGGTTGGATGACACCCATCCGACACAATCTGT
This sequence comes from Calotriton arnoldi, assembly GCA_963921515.1. Taxonomy (NCBI): domain Eukaryota; kingdom Metazoa; phylum Chordata; class Amphibia; order Caudata; family Salamandridae; genus Calotriton; species Calotriton arnoldi. The sequence goes on along the minus strand of CAWUFW010007911.1, from coordinate 143,619 downwards.
CCAGTTCATTTTTAAGAGGCTGTCTCATGAGAAGGGGAACAGGGCGGGTTCTATGAACCACAGGCTTGGCTCCTTGTTTTACTTTTATTTTGTGCTGGAAGCCCCTCAAAAGCCCCAGTTCATCCGCAAACAGTTCCGGGAAGTCATCACATAGTGTTTTACTCTTGTTGGAATCTTCCACTAGAATAACCTCTCTGTTGTTGGGGTCAAGTATAATGCCCAACTCCTTCTGGTGTTGCCAGCCTAGGAGGTTAGACCCTTCCCTTACCAGATACACCTTGCCTACAGTGGATCTCCCTTTAAAGTGTATGTGTACTTCCATCATACCTACAAGAGGAATGGGGTCTTTGGTATAGCCCTCAGGAGTAATGTCAGGTTTGCTTATCTCTGCGCTTAGATCCCCCAAAAATCTTTTGTAATCATCAATATTTAATAGAGTAAAGGGGGAACAAGAGTCTGCAAACATTTCTATAGGCTTGTTGTTGAGTAAAACCATACATCTAGGATAGTCAGGTTTGGTATTACCACCCTCACTTTTCACTTGAAATACGAATTTCTGGTGTTGTTCACTTTCTACATTTACCTCTTTAACTTGGCTGTTGTCCCCATCCCTACAAACTCTGGCCAAATTACCTCTCCTGTTACACTTCTTGCATGTGACACTGTGGGCAGAACAATGTGGGCTGTTGGCCAAGTGATTATTACTTCCGCATCTATAGCATCTTAAGCCAAGGTTCTCCCTCATAGGCTTGTTGTAGGGCTCCCCTTGTTTTTTACTTTGAGAATGTTGCTGTGTGACTCTTCCACTTGTACAGAAGCAACCACTTCCTCAGTAACTTTTATTTCCTTCATGCATTTGGCTGTGTGTTCAATAGCTTGAGCTAAGGAGATTGCCTCTTCGAGTGTGGGATTTTTTGCTAGTAATTTCTCTTGTATCCTACTGTTACTTGTGCACCTGACTAACTGATCTCTTATAAGAGAGTCATTGAGTTCACCAAAATCACATAGTTGGGTGAGACCCCTTAAAACCCCTATGTAGCTCTTGATAGATTCATTCTTGCCTTGCACATGGTTAAAAAACTTGTGGCGCTCAAGAACTACGTTTATTATGTCCCCAAAATGCTTTTCCAATTTTATAAGTGTAATGTCGTAGACATCTAGGTCATCATCCTCTTCAACCTCTGGTTCTGGTAATGTCTCGTACACCTTGCGACCATACACCCCCAAGTTATGCAGAAGAATATGTTGCTTGCGTACTGCCGAAAACCTTTCCCCCCCCCATGACAATCAGATAGGACTCAAATAACGTGGTCCATTCTTTCCAGTGAATTTCTGGTTCTCCACTTTCACTTAAAAAGGATGGTGGTTGGCTAATGCCTGGAGTACCCATGGTGATGTGACAGGGGTACAGGAGGAAGGTTAAAGGTGGAGGGAAAAGCACTGCCTAATGGAGAACCAAAGATGTGTAAATGTGAGGGATAGGCTGGTACTGTAGCAGGGGATAAGGAGGATTAGAAGGTGAGTACAGGAATACCAGGCTGACTAGAAAAGTTGAGGATCTACTATTATGGTTAATGTACACTTATGACTCCCCCGTAGAGTACGAAATATCGGTGTGCGTATCACGGTGAGGATGAACTGCACGGAGCCCACATTGAAGTAAGAAGTACGGGTGTGCGTATCACCGTGACTGGTACGCGCACATGAAAGGTTGAGGAAATTAAAGTGCGTATCCAAAGAATGAGGGACTGTATAGGTGTGCGTGTCACCGTGAAGAGAAACGCACAAATGGCACAGTAAGGTGTGCGTATCACCGTGGCGGCAAACGCGGAGGAGCGTTGCCCGAAAATGGTGTGCAAGTCACTGAGGGTAACACGCACTGAAGGTGAGCGTGTCACTGTGTTAAGCTCTGGAGAAACAGGAGACTGGGGCGCTGGCAGGCATTACCAATAGGAGCGCTCTCCTCACGAAGGACGGCTGGAAGGAGGCTGGCGTGCCGGAGAAGGAAATAATTGCGGATCCCAGCTGACAGGAATTCACCTCCCGACCACTGACGCCAGATCTGAGGAACAGCTGAGGAGGCGAGAGGGAGACTAGTCAATCACCTGACTGGAATTTTATGCGAAATAAATTCCACAGCGTGCAGCAATGTGAAGATGAGGGAACACAGTTGTCACGCTGTTAGATAAACTGGAGATGCGGCAGGATCAGATGAATGGCCGCACTACTGCAGGGCGAAGGGTAGCCAGATGTGGTCCCAAATGTGAGGAATACGTGGAGAGAGAACTCACGTAGGCTGTGAGTAGGTAATCCAAAATCAACTCAGAAGGGGAATCCACAGCCAAAACGACGGACAGGGTTCCACGCTGGTACTGAAAAGTACTTGAAGGTCTTGGAGAGAGTACAGAAAGGGGAGATGACCAGCTGCCCCCTGCGCAGGATCTTCGCCAGTGTTGAAAATCCAAAAGAAGGAGAAGAAACTGAGAAGGTAAGTTGAACGCTTTATTCTGGTCATCCACTCTCCACAGTAAAGAGTTGCCCAACATTCCAATGTAGACTCTAAAGGAGCATACCATTGTAGGCAGGAAAGGAGGGGTGCAGGGGAGGACTGTACCAATGGGAAAACAGAAGGATGGAGTGATAAAAGGGCGGGTAGGAAATATAAGAACAGATTACAACAATTTGTTTATGACATTGCGAATCTAAGTGGGAGAAATGGTCCTAGCATGCCCCTTTTCTTTGCAGACCACAATGAATCGCAATGTTTGCAGGTTGAGTCGTAAAAATCCGGTGATGCGTTGGGGTTTGTGACTGCGTACGTTACGTCTGTGGAACTGGATTTGTGAATGCAGTATTTCGTGCATGACGGCACGGGTCGTTCGCGCATTGTTTACTTTCGGTAGTTGCTGTTTCATGTCCTGGCCCCTCAGCAAGAAATAAAAGGCTACTGAGCGACGAAGGTGGGGCAAGGAGTCATTAAAGTTATGTCACAATGGGGGCAGGGGTCAAAGGTAGCATGATGACACTTCTGCTACCACTAGCATAATGGTGAGTAGAAGAGGGTGTGTCTTAACGGCTAGGGCGGCCGCCTTTGAAGCTGGGGAACCAGGGTTGAGTCTTGCGTGAGGCTCACACATCCTGTGATTCGGGGCAAATCACATAACCTCCCCTGCCTACAAATGAATGAGTCCCTGTTTAATGTAACTGGTGCTCATGTAAAGCGCTCCGATACCTTTGGGTCGAGTTCGCGCTATATAAAATGCTAAAAAAAAAAAAACTTACAGAGGCCTTCTTGCATTGCTATAGCAATTCATATTGTGAGACTGGCATGTCGAAAACTTTGTAGAAACAGGTATGACTCTGTCTGCAATGAGTTCATTGTTCAATTACTTTGTGTAAATGAGCCACCCAGTGTATGAAAATGACAGTTCTTTTTACCTAGCGCTGAATTACTAACAATCAGGAACAAATGGCGCTCCAGGAGGTTTGTTGGATCGATGACGTCAGCAGGAGGGGTTGGTCTTTTATCTCATCTTTCACTGCATTGCATGGGCCCCTGAAGCGTGGAGAAGCTTGGAACTACCTTTTTCTGGTCAGCCTTGTTATGTCCGCGGACACTCCTCTTTCTAAGGCGTCTCTCGACCCGGAAGCGGGTTTGATCCTGAACTGTTTTCCTCGCTTTCTGCACAGCCCCAGGACCCCCTCCTCTGGCCCCCTCACCCCCCTCCTCTGGCACCCTTTCCGTTCCCACTCGGCGCCCTTTGTGGGAAGCTTGTGACATCACCAGCGCCACAGACTACGTGCAGTGTGCTTTTGTACTGATAATTAACATTCCCACTCTGATCCTCTACGTCTTGTGTCCTGCCACGTACGCCTCTGTGCACGCGATTAACAACGCAAGGGTCGGAACAGTGTACGAACATTACACCGTGGCCGCGTAGTAAAAGACAGCTAGAATTGGGGCGCAGCTCTGCCAGGGCACCTCAAGCATCATTTGCAGGACCCACAACTCTTCTATTACTGCACCTCAAATAAGCGGCAACATGCACCTTAATCCGCACTTAAAGCGCCAGCTGCTGTTCCAGTACTGAGGAGCAGCTCTGCTTATGCACCTGAATAAAGACCCGAAATACCTCTCTCTTTCCAGTAGTCCGGCCTACCCGGTTGTCCCAAAGCATCTTAGTTTTAAAGTGCAATCCCCTGCCCCGCACTTCTCTATCTACTGGAGGAAGTCAGAGGAGTGAACAGGAAGTGTCCTTTCTATCTCTGTAGTTGGGTCCACACACACACGTCGGCCAATACACCCTGATTCTTCCGTGAAACTGCGAGATATTCCGGCATTAAAACTCACACACACGTCCGCCTGGGCACCTCAAACGTGACCTGAAGGGCCCTTTTCACTGACCCCCGTAATAATGGGCAAGTCCCATGCAGCTCTGCTAAGTAACCCGAAGCGGACCTGCCACACCCTGCCATTCCAGACACACAGCTCTGCCAGTGCAACCCAGCCCTGCTACTCGACACACACAGCTCTGCCAGTGCACTTGACCCAAGCCCTGCTACTACAGACACACAGCTCTGCCAGTGCAACCCAGCCCTGCTACTCCACACACACAGCTCTGCCAGTGCACCTCAGCCCTGCCACTCCAGACACACAGCTCTGCCAGTGCAACCCAGCCTTGCTACTCCACACACACAGCTCTGCCAGTGCACCCAAGCCCTGCTACTCCAGACACACAGCTCTGCCAGTGCACCCAAGCCCTGCCACTCCAGACACACAGCTCTGCCAGTGCAACCCAGCCCTGCTACTCCACACACACAGCTCTGCCAGTGCACCCAAGCCCTGCTACTCCACACACAGCTCTGCCAGTGCAACCCAGCCCTGCTACTCCAGACACACAGCTCTGCCAGTGCACCTCAGCCCTGCCACTCCAGACACCCAGCTCTGCCAGTGCAACCCAGCCCTGCTACTCCACACACACAGCTCTGCCAGTGCACCCAAGCCCTGCTACTCCAGACACACAGCTCTGCCAGTGCAACTCAGCCCCGCTACTCCACACACACAGCTCTGCCCTTGCAACCCAGCCCTGCTACTTCACACACACAGCTCTGCCAGTGCACCCAAGCCCTGCTACTCCACACACACAGCTCTGCCAGTGCAACCCAGGCCTGCTCCAGATTCCTAGCCTCTAGGCCCTATATTTCAGTACTGAGCATATACACAGCTCTGTCAAAGTACCTCACAGTCCTAACCTACAGGTCCTGTGCTATATCAGTACTGAGCCAACGCCCAGCGCTGCAAGGCGCCTCAGTCCGACCTGTAAGTCCCATGCTATCTCGGTACTAGCCCAGGCGCGGCCCGTGGTAGGAGTGCCGGTCGGGCGGTGACGTGGGGCGGGGGAGGGGCAGGGTGGGGGGTAGTAAACTACGGATTAAGGCCGAATACAGGTAAGGGAACATTTAAATAAAACGAATTTTGTTGCGCGCACTGCATCGCATTTGGCGATGCAGCGCTCACAACGAAATTCGTTTTATTTATTTAAATGTTTACTTACCTGTAATCGGCCTTAACCGCTGCGGTTTAGCGGAGTGGGCGGGGCCGCGTCGGCCAACGGACGTTCGCAGCACTACAGAGGTAGTGCTCGCGACGGCCGTTGGCCGACAGACGCACGCAATGGGTTAATCCGTAGTTTACTACCCCCCACCCTGCCCCTCCCCCGCCCCACCCCAGCCCCACCCCAGCCCCACGTCACCGCCCGACCGGCACTCCTACCACGGGCCGTGCCTGTACTAGCCTGCCCATTGCTCTATCAGTGCACCTCCATTCCCAACCTGAATGCCCCATACTGAGCCTGCACACAGCTCTGTTTATCTCACTCCTGACACAGGTCGGTCTGTAACGTGATCTCCATCGCCTCGCCTCTGCTGACACTTCGCTGGGGCTGGAGGTGTGAAGGCCGCCCTGCACCCTCCGTTCGGCCGCGCCGATGACGCCAGCGCCGCTCGCGCGGCTCGGAAGACCTGTAGAGATAACCTCACCTGGCGAGGTGGCGGGGAGCGGGGCTGCGGTCGGAAGCGCGTGCTCGGCCGCGAGCGCGCGATGACGCAGGCGAGGCCCAGAATGGCCCTCAGGAAGCGGCCGGCCTAGTTTGTGACAATAACGTCACGGCAGCCGCGCGGCCAGACAATGGCGCCGCCAGAGCCTGGCGCATCACATCCCTAAATACACAGTGACGGCAGGACGGCGGTCTAATAGGGACGTATGGACCGGAATAGGCCTCACTGCGAAGAGTAGGGGGGACTCTAGCAACAGAGCGGGAGCCGGCGTGACGTGCTGCCTTGAAACGTCGTCCCGTTGTAGACAATACAGTAAAGGGAGAATTATTGGCTTTTTTTGGCATAGCACTGTGAGCCTTAGCTATTCCGCTTTGTACAACCAGTGACGCGTTAGATAAAACTGCATGAAGCCTTATTTGATTGTAGCGGAAAATACGTTTCGAGCCTCATTTCCAGCCATGCTGCGCTGCTTGCGTTACTCAAGGTATTGACAACACTTTTTTTGGGGCTTTGCATTCATGCTTCCTTATTGGATGGATACCCTGGAGTGGACATGCTTATTTTAAAGTTTGAGTATTTCTGTATTAACCCGCTACTGCAGAGTAGTCAGGCAATATTTTCCGAACTATATCTGAGTTACTAAAATACCTGCAGCACAGCACAAAGTGTAAACAGTAGCACTTCACCATATTTAGTAGGAGCCATGCGCCTATGTTGTAATTGTCTGCAATTTGTATGCAAGGTACACCGCGTCTAGCGTCGGACAGGGACAGAAAATGCGACCGGGCAGCAAAATATAAGTGCCCCAACAGCGCATTAGAAAACCAAAAAAATGTGGCCCATGTTTGCAATTTGGTGCAGTTTTGAGCTTGTAAAGACACGCTGTAAAAGTGTTTTGCGAGGCATGGGAACTACATGAATTTGAGCTTGCTGTAGGCAATGCTTGTTTTAATATTAGGGAAATCAACAGTAAGAAAAAAGCCCTGCAGATGATAAAACAAACCCACAAAGCCAAAAAACGGCCCACATGTTTACCTCTGAGACCAGCCCGCCAGGCACTGCTTGATTGCTTTATAGGCCAGTCCGAACCCGACACAATCTAGTACAAATTTCAACATAGGGCCCACCATCCAAAAGGAAAACAGTAACATTTTTAATTTTGCATAAATTGCATTTGTTTGCACCTACTTCCATTTGGAGTAAAGATTTTAAGCTCTGTATGAAAACTGATGTCTATTTGTGCTGTTCCTGCCCCGTTCAATCTTCTTCTCACAATTAATCGGGTGTTGAAGGCGATTTAGGACCTGAACTTGCATCATCTGTTGGCAAGTGTTTCCGTGCACCAGTGGTGGATGGTGGCTTTTCAAGGTGGTGGGGCGTAAAAAATGCATAGGTGCGTCATACATGTACGATGCAGCAGGAGCGTGAGTGCAGAGCTAGTCACCACTGCCGGCCATTGTGTGCACCTGCTGGGTTGTGAAGCTACCATACTCTCGATATCATTTGGCAAATTCTAAAAACACTCAGTGGGCAATTTGACAATCGAGTCGACAATCTGCAAATTATTACAGGAGGCGCCACGAACGGTGCTCAGGTTAAGGTCACACAAAGTACGTTTCCTCCCTGCACCGTAAGGCAGCTCTGCAGTGTGTTTAACTGGTGGGCACTTCTAATATGTTGACCAGTTATTGATTATGTTTATAAAACACTGTCAGGGCCGGATTGGAAACCCAAAGCAGCCTAGGCAAATATGTCACACCAGCCCCCCCCCCTTCTCCCCGGGGGTAAGGGGTCAGTTTGCAGGTGGGAAGCACTGCTGCTATTGTTACTGGGGGCCGATATTGCAGCACTGCTGCAAAACCGTCCCCTAGTAACAAAACCGGCCCCCACCACTACAAAACCTTGCCCCCACCCTTCCAGCCTCCTGGGGAAACGCCAATACCCGCTATGGCCAGTCCGGCCCTGAACACTGTCATCCGGTGACAGTGTTATCGCAGAAGAAAAAGGCTTGCTCTTTGAAGGCACATGTGGTAATTAAGTCCCTATTGGAAATGAAACCATTGTTTTCCCAGAGTGCGTGCCAAATAAGCATCATCCACTGGCAAGCCACCATTTTCAAACATTCAAATGAACTTTTTCATGCACTCTTACAATAGCATGCCTCTATGAATTTTTGTTTTCATTTTTCCATGCGCTCAAAACAAGACCAGCGCAACATAATCATTTAAAAAAAAAAAAAAAGCCACCTGCAACAAAATGTGATGGCTCAATCAAGTGCGTGCTGCTCACCGCAGAGACGTGTAGGTCTCAGTGACCCACTGGGTCGGGTTGAATACTGTTGTTAATAGCGCACAATCTGCCATTAGTGTCGCATTGCAGTCTCACTCAGTAGCTCGGGCTGTGATTTGCCAGGTGCTTCCATCACAGACAAGAGGCCTATTTAAACTCAAGCTTCTCATAAATTCGAAACACCACTTTGTGCAGCAAGCACTGCCTTTTGTAGACACTGCATACTGCTCACACGCACTAAATAACTTTTACAATTTAGCCCATTAGAGTGACAGTGTGGCAAGCAGGGGAGGTCTTTGACCAAGGCCTTTGTGTGTGCGGGGGCCTGCTCTGAGATGTCCCCTGCACTGGCTCATCCCTAGGAAAAACAATAAAATATGAGGTTAAGCAGGGCGTTAAGTGGGCCGGGTCCTGCTGGTGCTCAGCACCAGCAGTTCTAAAAAGCAGGTGCTGAGACGGGTCCCTATCGGGCTCTCCATTTTTGACCTCACTATCAGGGTGAAAAAAATCTTAACTCTGCAGCTTAACTTCAGAGACTCGTTATAGTTCTTTCACAGTCTCATCATGTCAGAACTGAAGCATTTTCAATATTATATACAACAAATCCATAGTTGTTGCTTATTTAGCTTATGCAACTAACAACTGATTACGCCAACCTTTACTCCGTACTTTCCCTTCCAGATTTAATGCTGATGATCTTTTATTTACCTGCTAAAAGTGGTAGAGGAGAGAAAACAATTCAAGATCATACTGTCAATTTAAGCATTCTTTAAAGACCACAGACTCCGAATTTAAGTTTTGTGGATTTATTATAAAGCCAAAATTAATTGAATATAAACATACCTCAATATTAGAGTATAGAGGTACAGGAAAATCAATACAGAGCCGATTTTACGAATATAAGTCATTCGGCAAAGAAGGCATAATATGATGAACTCCAAAATCAAAATACAGCAAAGAATGGAAGCGGAGTCCAATTCTCTTTTCATTTAAAAGGGGAGCAAAATCTTTCCCTACTCTACTCTCAATGAGAATCCTACCTATCTCCCTTGTATCATATCCCAACAGGAGTCAGCACGTGTTGACTTCCTAAGAAGTACTCACGTCAAAATGGGTCTGATAGCTTAAAGCTATGGAGCTCGCTCTAAGATGCTCCTTCTCCGACGAAAGCTGGTAGAAGTCTCCTAAGTCTGTCCCTGCGCATCATACAAAAAGACGATAATCAGCCCACAATACGTCATGTGTTAAACTTTTCCACTTGCAACATTTTTTCCAGTAAGTTTCCACAGAAGCTTTTAATTAGTTGACTTTTCTTCCAGTGGCCTTGGTTCCCAGGCTATGCACGAAGGTGTCCTCCCTTCTCGCTTTTCAGTCTTCTTCAAAGACATGCCGGGTATCTCCTTAAATCTAAGAATAACGAGGTCGAATTCCTGCACCTGCAGTAGGATGAGAACATACTGTCTTCGAGCACACCAGAATTTATTTAATTAATTCTTGAGCCACCAAGGAGAAACGAAACTCAAAACAACCTGCAAATTGGGGCCTACAAATCGGGTAACTTAAACTCAACATGGTTACATTTATATCAATACAATATCGTCCTGCACATTACACATACAGGAATTATATGTCTAATACACACATGATCCTACTTAAATGTGCTCACTTCACTTTAATACTAATATGACGTGAATAAATGCATCTTAATAATCATAAAACACTGCACACGACAAAAATATATATGAGTGCGTTTGTATCAGGAGTATAGTGCACCCCTACAAATTAGAGTGCTGCAAGCGCTCTATCACAACCATTGACAAAGCCAATAGTCCTGGCTCCTTGTAGGTGTAATATTACTTGTTGTATTATATATCTGGATGCAGTGACAGAAGCAGCAAAATACCAGTCAGGTGGTACGCTATACTAAGCACAGATTTTTAACTTACTGTTTTTAAGCCATGCCCTTAATTACAACGGCCACGCCCCTTTGAGAGACCCTTCAGTTTTTTCGTCCCACTTAAAGCCCTGAGGTTAAGCAAACGCCAGCCAGGTCGACCCAGCAGACTAAGGGGAGTTTATGCATTTCATTTTTAGTTAAAGTGCCTGCCCATGGGCTTCTGCAAGAATGGGCAAGGGGGGGCGCTTGCCCCTCCTGGATTTTTCACTTCCCCCTTAAAAAAATGTCAAGATTGCGCTGCCGGTATAAAACCTGCAGCGCAATCTTGACCTTTTTTTAATTATGCCCCCCACTGAAAAAACTTCTGCGGACGCCCATGTGCCTGCCCTGAAATAATAAATATACATTAAAAAATGTTCTTACCCAGCTTCTTCGTCCTCTGCTCTGTGTTTCTTCTGGAATGCACGAGTCCTCCTGGAGCCTCAACCAATTACCATCAATGAATCCGGACGCTGCCGTCATGCTGCTGATAATGTTAAGCAGCATGAGAGGAGTGCCAAGATTGGCTGGAGCAGGCTGCCTCGACACTCCAGCAGGCACTCATATTAAACCTTAAATAAACGTGTATCCATTGCTTGAATTAAATAATGTAATAAGCTGTAACTGGACAGTGAAATGCTGAGCAAATATTAAAAATTGGGATGTTTTGCTCTTAGTGGCCACACCTCTGACTCCGGCCACTGACCCAATCCTCCGATTATTCCCACCCTCTAATTCTCCACCCACAGTTCCCTTACTTTTTTCCCCCACTTTGACCACTGGTCTTAACCGCACCATCCCCCTATGCTATCCCCATAGCATCCGAAAGCTGCTCTCATGCTGCTGATAATGTTAAGCAGCATGACAGCAGTGCCAGGATTGGCTGGAGCAGGCTGCCTCGATGCTCCAGCAGGGTCATGTGCTTGCTCTCCACCCAGCTATCTAAGACAGCTGAGTGGAGAGGTTTAAAACGCGCATGCCGGGCAGGCATTGCAAGACAGCCGGCAAAAGTGATGTGCGCAGTTTAAACGAGCAGCAACACTGCTCCCTGCTGTCAATCAGCAGCTATGGCCCTGCCCAACGCTGTCACTCGGGTCAGCTGAAATGAAAAGTAAAATGGTAATGAAATCTCTTCATTACCATTTTATTTTTCATGCCTGCACTGTCAGCAGGGGGGCGATGCTCATCCGCTCCAATAGGGAAACTGCCACTGCCGTGCACATGATTTGATTGGCGCTGATGTTTTCACTCTTTTGCATTACAGAGTGCACCATAGCATCCTACAAACATCCATTCAAAAGGTTGGTAAATTTAGGACTATATTTTGAGCCAGCGAAAATGAGCATGCTCCAGCAGTCGAGGCTCACCCACCAATTTCAAATGAAACCCAGCACTGAAAATGAGGGGGAGTGTCCATCCGTATCCAGCAGCTATTACTGTGCGGATCCGGGCTGGCCTCAATGAAAGGCAGTGAAGTTTGCTGACACCAGGACTCATTCTGCCTTGCGTGCACTTTACCTGCTTTGTGTTCAGAAAAGAAGCCGTCAGGAAGTAAGAGGGGTTCTAATGCTCAGTTACAGCTAAGCACAAAACAAATGCCACACTTAAAGAGCAGCTTGCACTACATTTCTTCTAATCTCATCCTTGCTGGGGGTTAGCTGGTACTTCAACTACTTGATGCTGATGCCATAAGCATAGAGGAAACAAAGGTACCCAGTTTGTCGCTTCACGTGTACTTGTGCAAAACTTTGATGTGAGGCATTTTTTGAGTTTTCTAATTTTTCCAAGCCCTGTATGTAATGGACATCCGTGTACTGTAAGAAGGCCAGATATGTTTTATATATGTCTAATTATACTAATGATCCTTTATACCACACTTACTAATAAGGCTTTATTAGTCTAAAAAGAAACTTTGATCAACCTGAAAATTATGAAAGATTAAGAATAAAATAGTAAGGTTTACACTTAGTCCTTTCAGTGAGCTTGCAGCTGATTGATGCCAGTTCATAACTCGCTGAGCTATACAGGAGCTGCCGTGCAGGTAAGAGCGGTGGGGCGGGGTGGGGATACTCGACAGACGACGAGGGAAAATTAAATAAATAATTTCCCCTCATTGTCGTCTGTCGGTCCACCCCCCCCCCCCCCACGGCCCCACCACCCTACTGCTCTTACCTGCACGGGCCGCTCCTAGAACGTTCAAGGATTATAATTTATGACCCGCAGTTAACACAGGGATCTCTGCAGCAGTGCTCTGTAAAAGCCAGCATTTACTTTGTCTGCGAGTTCCTTTAGGGAAAATTTAATTGCCCTGTGGAGGCACATCATTGGCAATTTTCACACTGTCCAGAGCAGAGAGGGTGGGGAATCGAGGGAGTAATTTATAATTCAAAGGGTCCCTGCATTGATACTGGCTTCCACAGGTTGCCACCTTTCCAAAAGAGAAATACTGGGCATTTGTCAATGTGTTAATAATCTGCAAAGACCCGAGCATTATACTTAAAGATAACTTCATGTAAAGTCTTTTGTATTAATTTGTAACATGACTTTTCTGTTTAAGTATGTACTGGCACATGGGAGGATACCGTCAGCTTCATCCCTTTGCTTACGCCCTGGAATGCTTTAGATGAGCACCAGAGTGTGCGTTTGTGCTTCTTTGTTAGCACAAAGGGTAGGGTAGAAGCACACACCACTATCTCAAAGGAGCTACTTTTGCGTATTTGTCTGAATGTCAGATTCCATAGGTAGCTCATTCGCTCACACCATTCTAACGTTCTTATTTAAAAAGGATTGTAGGTGTGTGTGTGTATTTCAGCCCCCAAGGAGAGTGCACATAGACACATGTCTAGATTGTAGTAGTTACGTTTGTCTGTGACACCTAATTTCAGTGCACATACACATCTCCGCTTGCAAACAGCTACTTCCTCAATCGCCTGATCATCTTCGCTCAGTAGCAGACATCCATACATCTACATATGTGCGCACCACAGTAAAAGCACCTTAAAGCTGCTACTTTTGTGACCATTTGGATGTTACCGTAGGTATTACACATGCAGGGGCGGCATGTATGTGTGTGTGTGTGTGTGTGTGTGAGTGAATTTAGGCACCCTTGGAAGAACACATGTACAAATATGTACACCGCTTAAGCGACATTTGTGTGTGTTTACAATTCAGAGACCATTATCTTTTACATCACTTTTTGGGACTTATGATGCTTAAATCGTGTTCTCCTGGCAATCCCTGCCCGGCGAGATTGTTCAGGACTCTGGCCGCACAGCTGAATCCTGTACTTAATCAAATTTGGAACTGGTCATTTAAGACAGGAATTTTCCCGGCTGCATGGAAACAAGCATATCTGTTACCACTGTTAAAAAAGCCCAATGCGAACCCGGAAGATTTGAGCAATTTTAGACCCATCTCCCTCCTGGCTGCACCGGCCAAAATACTGGAGAAACTGCCCAGCAACAACTAGCTGATTTTATAGAAGCTAACGGACTTCAACATGACTCCCACTCCGTTTTTCAGTACGGAGACAGCACTGGTTGAAGTTGCTGATTCAGTAAGACTGTCCGTGGGTAATGGATCGGCTGCCATGCTGGTGCTATTGGATATTTCGGCGGCCTTCGACACGGTGTCCCACTCAATCCTCCTGGAAAGATTGGCACACGTGGGGATTCGGGGAATGGCACTCAACTGGATCAGGTCTTAGCTCGAAAACCGTGGTCAACGTGTCGTTCTACAGCCTTTTTCTTCTCCAGTCAAACATCTCACTTGCTCAGCTCTAACCCACTGCTATTCTATATTTATCTTGCCCCGCTGGCGGACCTCATCTCCTCAAGAGGGGTGAAAACAATATCCTTTGCGGATGATACCCAGCTGGTGTTCTCCTTTAGAGAACACTCCGCAGCAGCCTTTGACAGTTTTAAGGAATGACTGAGGGACATTGCAGGTTGGATGGACAAAAGTTGCCTCAAGCTAAATGCAGACAAACCTGAGGTCCTATTCTTTAACTCTGGATCCCCTCCACCACCGTGCCTCTGGTGGCCGGAGGAGCTGGGATCCCCCCCCCCCCCCAGCCCTAAGTATTTGGTGGAGTAAGATGGGAGAAGGAGCTCTCCCTGACGGCACAAGTCAGACACATTTCAACAGCATGCTTCGGAAAAATGAGAACTACAAGAAATTCCTACATTTCCTCCCTGAAGAAAGCCGAAGGATTATGATCCATGCCTTGGTTACATCCCAACTAGATTACGCCAACTGTCTTTATCTGGGGCTGCCAGCTCATCTGACCCACAGATTACAGATGGTTCAGAACGCTGCTGCAAGGGAAATATGTAGGGTCCCTTTTCGACAACACATTTTGCTGCACTTGAGACAGCTACACTGGCTCCCTGTGTCCAGGAGGGTTGAGTTCAAGGCACTAACCCTGGCTTTCCGAGCCTATCATGGTAAAGGACCGGGCTATCTCAGGGCAAAGCTCATACCCTATCACAAGACGCGGACTTTGCGATCAAATCAACAGCACCTGCTCACTGTCCCGCGTTTCGCTAAAAAATTAGACAAGGAGGCAGATCTTTCACAGTCAGGACATCCAAACTGTGGAACTCCTTGCCCAGCCACCTGCGTGGGCTGGAGACGGAGCAGGATTCTAGAAAGGCTAAAAAAACCTGGCTCTTTAGGCAGGGGCAGTAACAACTGGTTTCCAAGTCTGGCTTGTCTGCCAGCGCCGCCACACCTCTCCCGAGGTAGCTGAGCACTTTATAAGCTGTCATTCATTCATTTAGATGGAAATACCAATTTTTTTTTTACATTCATTGTGCAGGTGGTTAGTTCATTCTAAGGGTCGAGCCTGCGAGAGCATGCGCTAGCACATACGTCTCGCTTGCGAGGCACTATTGTTTATAAAAAGGACTTGGAGCCCCCCCATTGCTTACCATTTGTCTGCTTCCGCGTCATTCATCTTTGCAGCCGTCTTTAATTGGCCAGTGCATCTGAAACTTTGCTTCCGATGCTTGCTGTTGAGCAGGGACCAAGCACAGATTGATTCAATTTAATCAGTGCCCGTCTGCTGCTCCCAACGGTTTCAGGTACTATTTCTCCTCCCTCCCACTCCCATTGCCTGCTGCTCCCTCCATAGCCCTTTTTAGGTCGAGCCTAGACAGCGCAGCTGTCAGGTGATCTGTTGTATGGACTTTGTGGGGTCTGATCCATCCCACGGGCTTGGATTGGCTTATGTCTGTGTCATTCCAAAATCACAGCCTGCAAATCGCTAGTGATTGGTGCATGCCCCTCCTTTTCTTGAAAGTTAACTCCCATGGAGTATTGCCTCGGGGACGAGTTGGCAAGAGATCACAGGAGAGCTCGAACATCGAAACTTAGGTTTGTAAAAGTTACAACTTCAATATTTTATGAAACTGTGTTAAAGTGAATGTTATTTTTATTTTATATTAAAACCAGTTAGTTCTTTCGTAAGATGGCATAACGGTATCGTTGTTTTATAGTTGTTGGAATTGTTTCCTAAATGTATGCAGATATTTCCCCCTCTTACTGTAATTGATCGGGGGCCAGAACAGCTGTTCGCTATTTACTCTTCGTGAAAGGTGTGCAGTAATTGCCTGCATGGGCATCAAATCCTTGCACATTTGGTAAGGCGAAGGACTTGACCACATGCCAAGCCTCTTTACTGCTGTGATACGCTTTTTTAAATGCCTTGCCTGGATGAAGGTAAGAGATTATTTCAAAAGATGAATAACAAGCATTGGCATAGCCAATAGGTCTCCCTTATAAGGGGACCTCATAAGTGTTTGGCTATGTAGCAAATACATGCAGAGCTTGCCCTGGCTGCTGTTCAGTTTCAAAAATGCACGTTATCATTAGTAAGAGAGCTCCAAATTTTTGTGTACCTTTGATTTAATAGATTGTTATGCCAGCATAACACACACTGTCTTTAAAACGCACTGAATACCACTGCCTTGGCTAATGACATTTGTTATTTACATTTATATTTAAAACAATAGCAAAAAGCAGCATAGCAGAACTTGTTACATAAGTTACAAATGCATAAGCACTATTAGTTTCATTACTTTACATTTTGTTGACAACATAAAGTCGCAGTTTACTTGCTGTAAAGCTGTCTTTGAAGCAGGTAGCGTGCATTTAAACAGGTCCCTAAACTGTTTCCTTGTCACGAGATTGGCGCCCTACTGTATCCAATAGATGCTAACAATGTCTCCCTTCCGTCTGAGATCAAGACAAGCGCCCACTCTGCCGAGCAGCACAAGTCACCCTAACATCTAACTCCTTGTGGAGTGTGGGGACTCCCCACACCAGTTCTGCACCCCAAATGAGGGTGCTCACTTTCTTAGCACGGCCACTTTTCAGCATTCCCTGTTCTCAACAGCAGAACAAACTGCTGCTGCCACGCGCCAAGCAGGATGGCCACCCCACTGCATGCCAGAAGACCTGTATCCAGCCTTGGAGTGTCCTTTTCCACATCACTGTTAGCAGTTGCAGTAGGCCACGTCACCGAAACCATGACTACAACTCCCAGAATGCATTAGTCTCCAATCAAAGCCTACGGCTGAAACATGGTGTACTTAAGTAAGAGTGAGGAGGCAACCTTAGTGTGAATATTCAGCAGGACCAGAGTTTCACGTGTGCAGGGCCCTCTCTGTGACCTTTCTAACAATACAACCTCTACGAATAAATGCGAACTTGTAATTTTTCATATAGAGCTTATTACCAGCAGGGCTGTGCAAATTTTGTGCTGAGCCAGCGTAATGCCGATCTATTGCGTCTCGCGTAATTTGTGTTTATTACACACCGTGTTATTTTCGCTTAGAGAACTATGAAGCCAAATGTGTGCCACGCCCGCTGACGCTAAACAAGAACCCTTCACCTTGTGACTTTAGAAACTGCGTGCACACTACATTCCGATGGTATTTCTTGCGCCTCGTGTTTGCAATGGCTACTTTAGTACAATTTTCAAAGCTAACAGCCTCACAAGAGAAATTTGTAGAATACCAATAACTCCCCCAAGAATAATACACGGAAAAACTCACTTTTGTGAACCCCTTGTTAACAGGCTAACAGTTTCGCTGAACTGTAACTAGAAGGCACTTCATAACCCATGTGCTAAACTGCTGAAGAATGACCGGAAGCTACCTTTTGCACAAAATTTGAACCCAGGGCCCCCAGTTTGTGCACAGATTAGCACAGCAGGAACATTACCCCCACGTGTTTGCTCATTGTGTATTCACCAATGAGACAATTTAGTAGGATATAGTGCTTGCTGCAGAGCCGCATTTATCCGGTATAGGAAAACAATGGTCCTAGACTTATATTAAAGCTTAGTTGTCTGAAGCATTCATAAGCAGCATACGGTACATGTATAGTTTAAATCAATAATGTACCATTAATTCATTTAAAGGGCATTCAAATATATATATCCTCAGAATCCAAAAAAGGCACACACTATTGCTTTATATGTGACTCTTATTTTATTCGGTCACTTTTCATAACATATTATCATATTCAATGTTCAAGATAAAAAGGTGGTTGCTCCAAGGGAGAATGTGAAGAAAGAAAGTGCTCGTGAAGTAAGATAGAATATACAAGAGGGGGATCCAATCAAGCAAAACAATGGTTCATCATTTTATATACATTACAATCTCATTAGCAAAACTGGTCGTGATTCATGATGACACCAGTTCTACATTGGGGCCTGTCCATTAGTTAATTCATGGTTGTTCTTTCTGTTCTTTTTCAAAAGTTAACAAACAATATTTGTCTGTAAGCGGGTAGGACTGGGATAATATCAAGTACAGGCCCCGAGCGGGGGCTAGTGTCGACGTTTCGACCCTAGTGCAATGAGGGCAGTTTGTATCCTCTGCAAGCGGGTCTTCCTCAGGACAGAAAGGAGGGATGGGGGGAGCAACCTGAGAAGGTAAGTGAATTAACTAATTAGAAGAAAATAACTCAAGACAGGAGTTTACAATAAAATGTTAATGGTGCGCCTACTCACTACCACATTTATCCGGCAGGTCTGCACAGTTGGCTACGTCATCTGCTTTGATGCGCTCAACAGTAAAGTTAAAAAAAACCAAACAGAGCGCGGTGTCCCTAAAGAGGGCGCTGCACTCAGCATGCCACGTTTATATAAAAAAAATAAAGGTAGAAGAATGACACTGGTATAATATAACCTTATCCACCATGGTTGGGGCCCACCCCTGTTTTCTGCGTGGCCCCCCGAGTGGCAGGTAGGCTTAAACATGCACCTCTAATTTCAACAGGTACCTGGCCAGCTACCACATATCGTAATGGGTATGTATTGTTTGCATTGGCCAAACATGCTGAGTGTCCTAGTTGGTGTAACGTTCCTGTTGCCTCCATAGCGTGGCAAATAAGCAGGGCCGCTGGAGCACCAAATTATGTGGCAGGGTTGACTAAATATGTGGCAAGTAAGGGCAAGCTATGCAAATTATGTGGCAGGGTTGAATAAATGATGTGGCAAGAAAGGGCAAGTTATGCTGCATAATGTGGCAATTTATTTTGATAGTATTACATCATTATTTTGCAACTTTTACACAGTAATACTGTTTGGGCAAAGATTTACCTCATTAGAGCCAGTTTAACAACCAAATACAGAAATAAGCAACTGAAAGATGAGCAGTTGATCTTTGTAAAGGGCCTTTCACTGCACACAAAATACGTCACCACCTTTTTAGTTCCTTTTGATACATTTGAGCTAGAAACACTTTTTTTTGTTAAAACTGCAGATTATGCAGCAGGCGATGGATTATGGGGCAAATCCATAATTATGAAGGAATAAAGCAGCGGCAGCAGAGTCGCATAATTCTAGTGGCTATGTGTGCTTGTATATGTGCATGTGTGTGTGAGTGTGTGAATGTATCTCCTCTTGGTAATGCTGTATATGTATGTGCATGTTTGCTTTCGTGCATGTCTATCTGCTCGTGTGTGTCTGTCTGTAGGTGCTCGTGCCTGCATACGTATGTATGTGTGCGTGTGTGTGTATGTATGTATGTATGCTTGTGTGGTTGCATCTGTGTATACAGCTACAGGTGCCTGTGTTTCCAAATGTGTGCATGTCTGTGTGTGCGTTTGTGTCTGTGTATGCGTGTTTCTTTGTATCTGTGCTTGCACGTTTGTATGTGTCTATCTGGGCATCTATGTTTATGTTTAAGTTTTTCTTTATTGCACATAAAAGGCCCAGGGGGTATTTACAGTACGGGCGCCGCGCTTTATGTTGCAGTACGGAGCCCACTTTTATATTTACAAAGACAATAGCTAGAGATCTCGCAAACGCGAGACCTTTTGCATTACACATGCTCAGGGCTTTAAGTGGGCCGGGTCTCACCGGTGCTGAGCACTGGCAGTTTTTTAAAGACGGCCTCGAAATGGGTCTCTATCGGGCTCTGTTCTGTGCCCTGGCACAGGCGGTCAGTTCTTTCCCGGACTGCAGTGACAGCAGGCAGATCGATGAGCGCTGCTCACACTGCTCACTTCTCACTAGTGAAGAGGTTAGGGCAAGACATCATGCCAGGTGAGCGTTGTAGGGGAAGGGAAATCCTTTAAAGAGAGTAATTTTCTCTTTGGATTTCCCTTCTCTTTTTGAAACTCAGGAGCAGCAACATTGTTGTGGTGTAAGAGGGCTTTAAGTGGAAGCTTTTTCAATATTATATACAAGCCAAAGTTGTTGCCTATTTATCTTATGCAACTATTGACAAAGCCAATAGTCCTGGCTTGTTGTAGGTATGATGTTACTTGTTGTATCATATATCTGGATGCAATGACAGAAACAGCAAAATACCAGTTGGGCGACACACTATGCTAAGCACAGATTTTTAGCTTATGTGTTTTTAAGCCTCGCCCATAACTACATTGGCCACGCCCCTTTGAGAGACCCCCCCAGTTTTTTCATCCCACTTAAAGCCCTGCACATGCTTCTTATTCTTGTTTTAATTTGGTGTTTGCAGTCTGCCTCCTACCCTCTGTTGCATCCTACTTTCACCCCCCCCGTCATTGATTGCCCATACCCCTCCTGCCCATCCTTGTTGTTTGCACCCCATCCTCCCTCCTGTTGTTGTCACTTGTCTTCCCTCCCTCTCATCAATGTTGGTTGTTTACACAACACATCCTGTCTCACTGGCACCCTGCGTTCTCGTTTAACTCTTAGCCTCTCGCTTCCTCGCAGGAAAGAAACACACGATGTATTTGTTACTTCCCCGTGGAAGAGACAGCAGGCACTGTGCTCTCTCGCAAAGCTCTGCACCGTCGGTGCAGCGCTTCGAAGTGCCTGTGAGTTTACCCGCGAAATGGGTGTATTGAAAAACAATTCCATTCTTCAGCATTAAAACTCCATATCTATATCTACTTAAATCAGCGCATTTGTTTTAATGATCAGTTTTGGAGGAGTAACTCCCGGAGACCTGAACTCTGGCACTATGTACCAGTGAACCTGACCTTTGGTACTGCAGTTTTATAAATCACTTTTATTAAAGTTTATTAGCGAACAAACATGAATGTTATGTGCTGCCTTCGCATCCCTCTGTGCTGTTTAGTGCACACTCCTAATCACGCCATGCAGTTTAGAGTACGTCCCGGTGTGCCCTCTGCATCCCTCTGTGCTGTTTAGTGCACGACCTCCATGCCCTCCCCGTCCCTCGTGCTGTTTACTGCACCCTCCCCATCCTTCTGTGCTGTTTACTGTACCCTCCCCGTCCCTCCGGGGTGTTTACTGCACCCTCTCCATCCCTCCGTGCTGTTTAGTGCACGTCCCTGTGTGCCTTCCTCATCACTCCGTGCTGCTTAGTGCACGTCCTTCCGTGCCCTCCATCCTTCGTGCTGTTTACTGCACCCTCCCCATCACTCCATGCTGTTTACTGCACCCTCCCCATCACTCCATGCTGTTTACTGCACCCTCCCCATCACTCCATGCTGTTTACTGCACCCTCTCCATCCCTCCGTGCTGTTTAGTGCACGTCCCTGTGTGCCTTCCCCATCACTCCGTGCTGCTTAGTGCACATCCTTCTGTGCCCTCCCCGTCCTTCGTGCTGTTTACTGCACCGCCCCCATCACTCCATGCTGTTTACTGCACCCTCCCCATCACTCCATGCTGTTTACTGCACCCTCCCCATCCCTCCGTGCTGTTGAGTGCACGTCCCTGTGTGCCTTCCCCATCACTCCGTGCTGCTTAGTGCACGTCCTTCCGTGCCCTCCACATCCTTCATGCTATTTACTGCACCATCCCCATCACTCCATGCTGTTTACTGCACCCTCCCCATCACTCCATGCTGTTTACTGCACCCTCTCCATCCCTACGTGCTGTTTAGTGCACGTCCCTGTGTGCCTTCCCCATCACTCCGTGCTGCTTAGTGCACATCCTTCTGTGCCCTCCCCGTCCTTCGTGCTGTTTACTGCACCGTCCCCATCACTCCATGCTGTTTACTGCACCCTCCCCATCACTCCATGCTGTTTACTGGACCCTCCCCATCACTCCATGCTGTTTACTGCACCCTCCCCATCACTCCATGCTGTTTACTGCACCCTCTCCATCCCTCCATGCTGTTTAGTGCACGTCCCTGTGTGCCTTCCCCAACACTCCGTGCTGCTTAGTGCACATCCTTCCGTGCCCTCCCCGTCTTTCGTGCTGTTTACTGCACCATCCCCATCACTCCATGCTGTTTACTGCACCCTCCCCATCACTCCATGCTGTTTACTGCACCCTCCCCATCACTCCATGCTGTTTACTGCACCCTCCCCATCCCTCCGTGCTGTTTAGTGCACGTCCCTGTGTGCCTTCCCCATCACTCCGTGCTGCTTAGTGCACGTCCTTCCGTGCCCTCCACATCCTTCATGCTATTTACTGCACCATCCCCATCACTCCATGCTGTTTACTGCACCCTCCCCATCACTCCATGCTGTTTACTGCACCCTCTCCATCCCTACGTGCTGTTTAGTGCACGTCCCTGTGTGCCTACCCCATCACTCCATGCTGCTTAGTGCACATTCTTCTGTGCCCTCCCCGTCCTTCGTGCTGTTTACTGCACCGTCCCCATCACTCCATGCTGTTTACTGCACCCTCCCCATCACTCCATGCTGTTTACTGGACCCTCCCCATCACTCCATGCTGTTTACTGCACCCTCCCCATCACTCCATGCTGTTTACTGCACCCTCTCCATCCCTCCGTGCTGTTTAGTGCACGTCCCTGTGTGCCTTCCCCAACACTCCGTGCTGCTTAGTGCACATCCTTCCGTGCCCTCCCCGTCTTTCGTGCTGTTTACTGCACCATCCCCATCACTCCATGCTGTTTACTGCACCCTCCCTATCACTCCATGCTGTTTACTGCACCCTCCCCATCACCCCATGCTGTTTACTGCACCCTCTCCATCCCTCCGTGCTGTTTAGTGCATGTCCCTGTGTGCCTTCCCCATCACTCCGTGCTGCTTAGTGCACGTCCTTCCGTGCCCTCCCCGTCCTTCGTGCTGTTTACTGCACCCTCCCCATCACTCCATGCTGTTTACTGCACCCTCTCCATCCCTCCGTGCTGTTTAGTGCACATCCCTGTGTGCCTTCCCCATCACTCCGTGCTGCTTAGTGCACGTCCTTCCGTGCCCTCCCCGTCCTTCGTGCTGTTTACTGCACCATCCCCATCACTCCATGTTTACTGCACCCTACCCATCACGCCATGCTGTTTACTGCACCCTCCCCATCACTCCATGCTGTTTAGTGCAATGTCTGTGTTGCTGCGTGCTCCTTCCCACCCTCCCCATCCGTCCATGTTATTGCAGGTATTATTCATTAAGCACTCCATGAGAGAGCATATATTTCCTTGATCTCTCTTATGTGCTGCTTCCACGCCGCCCTCAAGCACCTCCCTTCCCCATTGCTTCCCCTTCATTTGCTCCTCCGTTGCTCCCCTAAGCTTCCAGTTCCCTAAAGAAAATGCTTTAATTTTTGTGGGGGGCCAGTCAGCGGCCATTTGCTTTCAGGCTGCACCGCCCGCCTTTGTTGCTCCCTTGCCCCACCCCTCTCTGTTGCATCATTCCCACCCTCCACTGCTTCCGCACACTCGCAGTCCTTTAAATTTAATATTGGGCCGATCCGCATTGCAAAAAGCGCTCTCGTACCAATAAAGTTTTTTCTTTCATCTACCATCTGCCACCTTTGATAGGGTTAAACAGATTTTATTGAGATTTATACATTAACAATCAACTGTCACATTATATGTCAGCAGTGCTTAATTTGTAAAATATTAAGTGCCAGGGCTCTGACCAGGAGGCCACTGCAGCTTGCACCACCCATCGCCCTTGAAATCGCTGCCAAATCAACTACTAACCATCTCTCTCGCATGTAAATGCAACAGTTGAGATTATTCCAGGTCCCCAAACCTAAAGGAATGGCTGGGGAGGCAGGTTTTTAGCAATTTTAATGTATATTGTAGTCCAAAACTACTGCTGTTCTGCTCACCTCTAAATTAGATGAGCAGTGCCACCATGTGGTGGACTGTTCTAAGTATGGTGTTGACAATTAGGTGCCGGTGCCGAGCACCGGAAACCAATTAAGTGCCGGTGCTGAGCACCGGAAAGCACCGGCTCAAATTAAGCACTGTACGTCAGTTTGAAAGATACATCCGGATCATACTCAGGAGTCTACAGACAGTGAACTATCATATTCCCCAATTTACCCGCCCTCCCTTTCCATAGGCCGCTTCCGAAATTATTTCCATCGTCTGTGGAACAAATCAAGACAGTAATATGTCCTATACCCGTATCAACATGGAGGTATGGTTAACGTGTTTTCTTCTTAATGGATGTTGCGGGATATTTGGTCTTTTAATTGCATCTAGGGAGGTCTGTTAACGCAGTTAAGGAGGAGGGGCAGCAGCGGGCGGACCCTGTGGTGTTCTCAGCAAGCATTGTTGAGGAGGGTCACGTAAGCAGTCCACCATAGCCTCCCAAGCATGTGCTGTGTCCAGGGACCCAAGACCCCGTCTAGCCTCTCGCAACTGTACTTCTCCCTCATATCCTGCCCATCTCTCAAGTTCTTTGGCCACTTGTTGATCCGGGGAGCTCCAGGCGCTTTCCAGTTCCTAGTTATTTCTGTCTTCACCTAACAGGTAAGCAAGATCTTGGAACCTGCTTGTCGGTTCAGTTTTGGATGTATATGGGAACCAATGCAAAGGCAGTGCCCAGGGGAGCAGGGAACTTCCTTTGATATGACATCTGCAACGAGAAGGTCGTTACCTCCTCCCGATAAGTTCCCAGTGACCGGCAAGTCCACAACATATGCATTAGCTCGGCTCCACCCTCCCCGCACCTTAGTCAGGACGCTCCAGTTATGTGAAAATATCTATTAATGCACACAGGGGTCAAATAGGCTCTGTGCAGTATGTAGAAATTGTCTGCCACCTTTAAAAGGTAAATGGAGAAAAAGAAAATGGTGCCTCCATCATTTCTTAGTTGCTCGCATACGTGGTGATGCATGTCCACGCGTGCCACCAGCAGCGGTGGCATCATTGTGCCTTTCTTTTTTTTTCCCAAAAAGAACAATTGATGGACAGAATGCAGAACAATTTAATACATTCACCCCAGTACAGATATCTGAGCATAAATCCATCGTTTTTTTGCTCCCCATGCCATTCCAGTTTGAACCCAGCCATATGCAAATCAGTCTTGACCCTGCTCCACATGGGAACAGTCCAGCCCAAACTGCCAGGCCAGGTTCTCCCTGGACTGGAAACAAGCACCTGTAGCCAAATGTAAATGTTTTGAGGGACATTGGTCCAAGAAACAAAATGGGTCTCAGGTTTAGAAATTGGCGTGATTCCCTCACACAATTTCTTTTAAAAATGTCACAAAGAGATCAGATTTTAAAGTATGCCACACATGTTGATGTATTTTATTTTAATAAGAATTAGTATAAACTTACACGGCACAAATTGCTAACAATCATTGATAATATTTAAAAGGGATTTAAAGGCAGCTAAAAGCACATTAGCACATAGATATGAGTACACAGACCTGGTGCACACAAGACACACTGTCACTGACAGCACTGCACTGACTGTAGCAGGATCCTGCGGGAGAAACCTCGATGGACAAGTCGACTGTACAGGTAGACAAGGTATATGAAGGGTACTGCAGAGGCACAGCTCAGGAAGTGAATGTGGCGATGGACCATTTCCACTAGTCACAGGAGTTAGAACTAAGCAGGAGACCACCCAGCCATCATTCCAGATTATTGGATGCACTGTAGTTTGTGCAGGAATTTGCAGATGGTAGCTATTGACATTAATTTTAGGGACGTGGACTTCTTTTTCATCATTAGAATTTGATCCAGGCCAAACGAGGAAAAGGGAGAAAGCGGTATAAAGATAACAAAACCGTGACAAAGGGGAAGTATGGATGAAAAAACCCACAAGAGTGTGAAAAAGTGGCAGGTATGTAGGGTGGTGGAAGAAAGAAGGATGATGTGGAATCAACAAGTAGGCAGCCTTGGTATTCATAAACCATTGCATTCAGTAGTGCCATTCAAGCTGTAGTCTCCTACAAAAGACCTTGGATCCTTGCACCTATTTCCTGACATTTTAAGCACTGCTTGGCCCTCAAGCCACTGATACATTTTGGTTCCAGACTCTCAGTCTCTACTGGTCTTGTTCTCTCTCTCTGTTTGCCTGCACAGTGCTTCAATGTTTACTGGGCAGGTGGCAAGAAGTGCAATTGAAATGCTAAAGAAAAATTCAACCAACAACAGAAAGCAGAGCCCATCTTCTCCCCTCCATGTTGCAGGCCTAGCCCGACCGTAACCCCCGTTTCTGTACTGCGATTGCAAAAAGGGTGTTCGGGGAACCCATACTGAATGAGGCAAGGATTGGGGTTATTTGACCAGGACTGAGGGGTCACTTTGTGTGGAAGTTGTGAGGCTGCATTATTATGCCAAGAATAAGGGTTAGGAAGCATCGCTGGTGAGCAGAATTAGCCAATGTTAAGCCTTCTTGATGCTGAGGGCTGTTCTAGGACATACGCTGCCTTCCTGCCATGTAGTCCAGTGCAATGACATTTCACCATCTGCACTGCAGAGAGTTAAACCAAGAACACAGTAATTGCAGGCAACAATATGTCAGGAGCTGCGTTGACCAAGAACAGTGTTACGAGGGGCTTTCCAGCCATAAAGTAAAATAAAAGGGTATGTAAGAGGGCCACCCCCTGTAAGGAATAACAAGCATTGGCATAGCCAATAGGTCTCGCCTTTGGGACCTTATAAGTGTTTAGCCATGCAACACTTGATGTTGTTGCACCAAGGATATTGTGCTGGATAACTAAACACTTATAAGGTCCCAAAGGCGAGACCTATTGGCTATGCCAATGCTTGTTTTGTAAAGGAGGGGGGTGTAATGTGGAGGGGAGCCATCCTCGAGAACAGATGGACTTTGCTGTTTAAGACAATGTACGCACTGAACTCTGATAATCTTCTGGACACTTTGGCTCTCACTCCCAAGGTTTGGGATAACTTGTGGGACTGTCCGTAGCTGCCATGTTTCCAAGACCAATGCGTGATGGGCTACTCCAGTCAGGGTTTTTTATACATCACGCATGGACCTCAGAAACTCGGCCGGGCTAATATCCTCAAATGTTTAAAAGTTTAATAAAAAAGATAATATAAAAAAGGGTATGTGTCCGAGGTCGGCAAAAGAAACAGGCAAACTGTGGAAAGTGGGGCCAAGGAAATGACGTAAGGGGCAGAGTACGCATAGCGGGGCTAGATTTGTAAAGGCTGGTGTAGGTTTTGCAGGGCCTGGGCTAGATTCACATTGTGGAAGGGCAGGTGTTTTTGGAGGGTTCTGAAATGGGTACAAGTCATATTGTGCAGAGCGCGGGGTGGGCAGACTGTGGTATTTGGGTCTGGACCTTTGTAGGCTGGGCAGGCAGAATAGAGCATGGACTAAGTACATGGTGGGAGGGCTGTGCTGAATTGAGATCAGGGTGGAAAGGTGGTGTTGGGCAATTTTCATGTGTCAGTTTAACTATGGGTGGATAAAGAGCTTGGCATAAAGGAGGATTTATTTTGAATCTGAGTGGAGCCGGTTGAGGGCTGCACTGGGAGAAGGGGTTGGGGCAGGATCTGGGTCAGACTGTTTGCAAAGAAATACGCAGAAATTTTACATTTGGATCAGAGTGAGGCAATCTATGTTATAGTGTGTAAAAGTTACGCTATACAGAGATGTGCATTAGGAGTTTGGTGGGTTAAATGGTGCAAGGAGTGTCGATTGGGATATGTGTGGAGCAGGTTGGGTTGAGTTAGGATTTGGCCGTGGGTTAATCTGAGACCTGAGCGGGGCAGTGGTGCAGGCCAGAACTGGATTAGGAACTGGGAGGTAAATGTCGAGTGCTGGATTAGGAGTTGGGTAGAGCAGGGAGGGGTCTGTTAGGGGCCTGGATTTGGACCAGAGCAGAGAAGGGCAGGTTGATAAATGTTACAATCTGGGTGGACAGACGAAGAGCTGGGCGGTGCATGACAGGGGCAGGATTCGGGACCTTGTGCTGGTTTAGTAATGGATATGGTTGAGGGCTGGATTAGGAACGTGGGCAGGGCAGGGTTGGATTAGAATTCTGGTGGGGCAGATGGTGCAGGACATTAATGTGGCCGAGGGCTGGATTGGGAATGACTAATTAAAGTTCAGATCAGGGTACCGAATTGGGATCTGGGTGGCAAAAATCTGCTTTACCGACTCTTCGTGGGCTGGGCGGAGGCAGTTCCGGATTACCAAATAGGCAAAGCATGCACCGTCCTATTGGCCCCACTGCTTTTAAGGGGCCTGCGACAACGGATCAAAATAATATTGGTTTGATGTTGAAAGAAAATTACAATCAAGCTTTCTTAAATTTTGTTTCCAAAAGATAGAAAAAAATGAATCAACTCAATGAAATGAAAACTTTACAATAAAGACTCTATAGAGAAAACACTGTATTAATGTAATGTACCCATTAACAATTTAAAGTACATTAACCAGAGACATCAGATTCACATAACCGTTTGTCTGTTAAAAGCTCATCTTCTGGCATCTGTCATTTTGGAGGGGAGGGGGGGAGAAATGGGTGCATTGGGTATTAGGAGATAATTTGCGAGGGTGGGCGAAATTTCGACTGCCTAGGGGCCTCCGTAGGGTTTAATCCGGCACGGGGCGGAGGCTGGGACCCAGTGTGTGTGTTCGACTGGGCTGGATGTTTATGCTGGGTTGGGATCTAGGCGGGACTCAGAGGGCTGGGCTGTCACGGCCCCTCACTGTGCACGTGCACAGAGAACCGGAGTAGAGGCAGGTAACGCTCGCAGTGGTAGTCCCGGAGGTGAAAGTGTGGAAGAGGAGGGGGTCGGGCAGCATTGCTACGAGTTTTCTACAGAGGTAAGTTCCCGAGCTATGGAGTCACTTCTCTAACCCTGTCGAGTGAGGGACTATGGGTCCCATCTCCACTTTGAGTGACAGTTGGTCACGCACTATGAGCTCCGTCATTCTGCTGCTCCCACCCACCTTCCCCTCCCTCCGGTTTCGATTCTCAGCGCGCGCCTCGCTCTGTGACGCAGCTGTTTGATACCTCCTGGGGGCGCGAAAGCCCCGTGACTCGTCCCGCTGGCTCGCGACGGATGCTGTCTGTGTTCGAAGTGAAAGCAGCGTGCTGAAGCATGGGGGCGCGAGACCCGGGTTCAAGGGGCGGGGCAGCGCGCGGCCACCTCCGTGTCTCGAGAGCCGCGCTGCCTGCAAATAGAGGCTGGAGCGTCCGTCCGCGAGAGTGAGTGCCCTGGTAAGAACGCGTAATGGGCTACTGTGAAGAGTGAGTGTCCACAGCCCAGGTGCGAGTGCACTGGAAACGGCAGCGTGTCCACTAGCAGGATTGTGTCAAGTGTCAGGTGGGTGCGTGCTAGCATTGGTGACCAGGCGTCCCGAAACTTTTTGTTCACAAAAATACAGCCATGTCACGATTTTTGGAAGAGGGTCGGGTGAGCAAGCGCATTATTCCATGTTGTGCAGTCCCACGTTTACATCTGCCTTTTACCATGCCAGGGCTAGGAAGTTAACTTGTTTTGAGTCGCCTACTTGTGCTGCTTCGCCTCTTCACCAGAAAAGCAGGATGTAACGAGGAATGAATTGCATCTTAGGGGCCCATTACCCAAGGCCTGGACCACCAGCAGCCTGCACATGGAACCCATCACTACAGGGTCGGACTGGAATAAAAATATGCCCGGGCACCAAATTAAAAGTGGGCCACGTTAGCGGAGCATATAGTTAAACGAGAGGAGCGGGGACGAGAGGAGCGGGGGCGAGGGCGAGCGAGCGCGGCAGCCTGCTCAGCTGACCAGACGCTCGTGCGTCATGGCCTTTTGCCGGCATGTGTTTACAATTATCGCGCACGCGTCTGGGCACGATAATTGGAAACACATGTTTTCCGCGCGTACCCATCCCAAAAAGGCCAGCCACGACGCACGAGCGTTTGGACTGCTTCTGAAAGTCACTTACTAAAAGTCTTCGCCTCTAGCAGCGCTTGCGCGCTACTCGAGGCTCGACCTAAAAAGAGCAGGGTCTTGCATGGATCCCTCCACCAAAAAAGGCTTTCTCTGCCCATATAAAACATGCCCTAGCAGAGCCAATACGTCTGGCATTTGCTGCCAGCCTTTTGGCAATTCTTGTTTTGTATTAGCATGTTTTTTGCAAAATGTTATTGCTCGTTAAGCTGCTGGCCCTCATCAATCTAAACAAAAACATTGGCTAAAGGCAAAAATGTATCTGGCACTAAAGAGAACTACTTTGTGTGTTGATGTGTTCCTTGTGAAAGGGCAGCATGCAGTAACTAATAGTGAAATCAGCCAATGGCTGAAGTCGGCTAATACATTGTCCTTTGATGCATGCTAGAGTGGGCGGAAGAAAATGTGAATGACAAAACCACAGACTAATGGACGAAATCTGGCTTTAAACCCCAATAGGTAACTATGCTATACATATAATTTTAGTAAAATCAAAAGGTTTTGGCTAAAACAGACTTAAAAAAGCCAATTGGTCTGACATTGGCTGCTAGCCTGTTTGCTTTGGGGAAGAAAGTGCGAAAGAAGGAAAGAAAGGAAGAAAGAAGGAGGAGCAAAAGAAAGAAAGAACAGAAGGTCGAAAAGAAGAAATAGACAGACAGTTAAGGTTGCAACGATAGAGCACCCTCATGCACTTATATTCAGAGTTTATGTGACCTGCTGGTATGGTGTGAAAAAGCAGCAGTCTGATGCATAAACAAAGGCCACTTCAAAAGGAATTTGCAACAGCAATGGCAGGCGGCAGGAACTGATAGAGCTGGACTCTGCCCTGTGCTCTCATCTGGTAGAAAACTTCCAGCTACCACACCAGGCTATGCCAACAAAGGGAACACTAAAGTAATAATAGGGTAAAAACAAAAAGCACTGGCCTTGAAGGAAACTACCTTGTGTGTGGATGTTCTTCTTGTGAAAGGGCTACATACAGTCATTCAAAGTGAAGTTAGCTGTGGCTGAATAAGGCTGACCCACTGCCCCATGATGTATGCTGTAGTGAGCAGAAGAAAAATGGGAATGACACAAGAACAGACTAATGGATGAAAAGAGGTGAATGACACACCCTTTATGTAAGTATATTACACATATAACTTTAGTAAAATCAAACCGTCTTGGCTAATGCGAGACCTAAAAAGGAGGCACTCTTTCAAAAAACATACAGAAGAGCAGTAAGGAAAATAAATGACAGTGGGGTAATAGGGAACAACGGGAATAACACAAAAAGGACAGTGATCGCACTGCAGCACAAACTCCCACATGTAGAGTGTATTGGTGTATGTCCTTCAGTGAAATGTCTGCAAATCACTATAAAATATTATTTAGTTGGGAGCATAATCTTGCCCTTTCTTATGTCCATTGTGCAGTTATCTGTGGTCTCCTGCTCTGGCTCATGCATTAGACCATGCCTGAATCATCTCGTTCTACTGTCATTTACCTTGTTTGTTTCATTACCTGTGTAGGTGACTCTGTGTCCCTGTATCGTCATGCCTAAGTGTCAGTCTCCCAGTGTCAGTCACTATTTCTGTCTGTCAGTGTCCCCATATCAGAGTCCAAATAGCAAAACCTGTAGCAGCATCGATGTCCACAAGTCTTACTTTGCCATTCAATGCCAGTGCCCACAGATGATGCTTAACTGTGCTAGTATCAGTGTCTCATTGTAACTGTGACTTTGCCTCAGTGCTGGGCCACTGGAATTATGTGATTCTGTGGATGCAGCATTTACTGCTTAATTATGGGTTCGCTGCACTTACTGCATAATCCATCATCTGCTGCATAATCTGCAGATTTAAAAAAAAAATGTTTCTAGCTCAAACAGATCAAATGTTACTAAAAAGGTAGCAATGTGTATTGCTGGGCAGTGGAAATCCCTTTACAAATATTAACTGATCACTTTTAAGTTGCCTATTGCGGTGCTTGGGTGTTAATCTGGAGCTAATGAGGTGAAACCTTTGTCCAGACAGTGTTAACATGTACATATGACACAATAATGAAGTAATACCATAAAAACAAAATGTGTCATATTATGCAGCATAATTTGCATTTTGTTGAAGCATGGTTTAGTCAACCCTGCCTCATAAATTGTTCCTCCCCTGCCGCATAATTCTAGTGGCAGTGATGGACTTCCCAGTGCTAGTGTTCCAGTGTCCCTGTGTCAATGCATCCTTATCAGTCTGTTTGTATTGGTACCCGGTGTCATTATCCCTATATCAGAGTCTCCCACCAGTATGCATGGGCAAGTGTTGGTGCCCAGTGTCTCTTGTGGCACTTTGCCTGTATAAGCATTGGTGCTCTCGTGCCAGTGGCGAACTGTCAGAAGCTCCGTGCTCGTACCCATGTGTTGTGTCACTTCCTAGTGTTAGTAAGAGTGTCAATGTCCCAATGTAGCGCCCTTGTATCAGTGCCTCAGCATTAGTGTTGTACACTTGTGCGTGTTCCCGGATCAGTGTGCACTTGTCAGTTTTCGTGCATATTTGTCAGTATCTCTCCGTTTGTTTCCCACTGTAAGTGTTCCAGTATCAATGTCAGTGTCCCTATTTCCTTACTTACCTTTGCCTCAGTGCCAGGTCCCAGTGTCAATGTCCCCATGTCAGTCCTTCTGTGTCACTTTCCATGCCAGCATCCCAATGTCAATGTTCCCATGTTAGTTTAAGTGCCTCTGCGCCAGAGGGCTCTTGTTTCTGTGTCAATGTCTGTGTGCTCATGCAGGGTCACTGAGGCAGCAACCCTTGGTGGCCCATAGTCATGTCCTAGTGTCAGTATCAATGGCTGTATCCTATGTCAGTGTTCTTGAGCCACTGTTAATGTCCAAATGCCAATAACCACTGGTCCGGACCCAGTGTTGTGTCCCCAGTCAGGGCCCTTGTGCTAGTGTCCTTGTGTTGATTCTAAACGTCAGTGTCTTAGTGTCAGTATCCTAATGTCCATGTGCCTGACTCATGGTGTCATTGCCCCATGCCGTTGTCCCAGCCTCAGTGTTTTTGTCCTCTCTCAGCCTTCCAGTGTCATTGTCCAGTGGCAGAGCCAGTGTCCTAGTATCAGTGACACAGTGTCAGTGTCCTTGTGAATATTGGTGACCCTTGTCAACATTTCCACGTCACTGTCCACATGTCAACATTCCCATGTCAGAGTTGGTGCCCCTGTATCACTGTACTAGTGTCCATATTCCAGTGTCAATGTATCCAAATGTCAGTGCACTAATGTTGTGCACCACCGGTGAGTTTCCCTGTGTCACAGTCCCTATATCATGTACCTGTTCTGCTATGGTGTGTGCCCTAGTTTCCCTGTCTCAGTGTCTGTATCCCGGTTGTCCTAGTATCTGTGTGCCACTGTCCCAGTGAAAATGTGGGCTGCCCGTGGTCCACGAAGGGGACCCTCATAAGAGGGCGGCCGCCTTAGTGCCACATGAGGGCACACAAAACAATCTAGTGTTTCTGGACACCCCCCCTTGCGGGGGTCTGTGCGCAGCGGCCCTTCCTGTAAGTGGGCGGGCGGGGATGAGGTATAAGTGCCTCTCCCCGCCCACGTTGCGGCCTCTTTGCCGCTGCCCGTTACGCTGTTTGGTTGCGCCTGGGTCCCCGCGCTGTCCCTTTGTCTCCCACCGGACATGCTGGCAGGCGCGTCGGGTCGTTTCGCTCTTTTGGTTGTGGTGAGTTTTGTGCTCGCGGGCTGCGTTCCTGCAACTTTGGGGCCAGTTGTCTGGCCTCCCGGCTGGTGTCCGGTGGGAGCAGGGTATTGATGATGATTCGCACCCCGTCGGGGCGATGCGGTCACAGGCTGGTCTCGTGGGCAGGCATTGGCAGGAAGGGGTTGGCGGCATTGAGCAATCAAAGGGCTTTCGCTACGGGGTTGGAATTCCCTTCATTTAAGCACGCGGAGTCGCTTTCCCCTGTGGGGAGATAAATAATTTGGTTAAAATATCGCTTCTCCAAGTTTGGGAAGCTTGTAATGCGCAGCCGATATCGGAGTGTTTAGTTTATCGTCGGTAGTATTTAACCGACATCGACAACCGACATTGATGTGGATCGTCCAGGCATTGCAGAGGTCGCCTGGTGCAATGGTAACGCAGCCGACTTTAAAGCGCAGGCGATGGGTTCGAATCGAGGCACAGTAAATGTTGCAAGCATAAAAGATTTGCCCGAACTTTTGGAGTCGATTTTAGAACGCCGCCTTTAGATTGGTGTAAGCATTGGTGGAGTTATTTGAATTTGAGTAGGTTCCGACTCTTTATGAGTTTAGGTTTTTGCACGACAATGAATATCCCCTTGGGGGGGGAATGTCTGGCGTCGGCAGGGATATTGGGCACACGTTAAACTCTGTCTCACTGGCGTCATGAGCCACTGCGCACACCGGAGGGGTGTTTGTTTTGTTCACAGGGGAAGTGAGCTGGATCTCCGGGCCCGCGGCCTGGTTGTGCTTTGTCGTGGACCCCCTCCCCCAGAAATTAACACGCGGGGGTGGCAACAGACGTTCCGGTTGGCAGGGGCTAGGGGGGCTCTGGTCTGTGCATGCCTTACGGTGCGGGGGGAGGGCAGCGAGGGTCACGATGCCCAACCCGGCTTGCTCGTGCCACCTTGCCGCCCCTTCTGTCCGGTCACTGCTGAGTTGGGTCACTGTCAGGGCCGTAGCAGAGCACGCGGCCCCTCCCTCATCCCCACCCCTAGCTGTTAGTGCTACCTCATCCGTTTCGGCGGTACAGCGGCCCCCTTCTGGCGGGTGTCGGTCACTGCCACCCTTAGGGACATCAGGGCGAGGATTCCGGCCCGGAGAGCGGACCGTAGGGCGGCCAATGGTCACTCTGAGGTTCCCGTACCAGCGCAGGTGTGTGTGTTCGTGCTGGGGCGGCATGGCTTAAGGGGTTGCAGGGCACGCTCATTGTGTGCCCAGGGGTGCCTGTCAGACATCGGGGGTAGAGGCCCAGTGCCAGTGTTTCAAGGGGCAAACAGGGGAACATTGAGCAGTAGGTTAGGCCGCCCCGCAGGGACGATCTCCCCTGTGCTGCGAGCGAAAGGGGACCAGTGTGAGAAGGGTCACAAGTGGATCAGCCTATGCTTGTGTCGGCGGCATTACCCTAGGGGTTCAGACTTTGTGCTCCTGTTGTTCGTGTGGGAGTACTCTTGATGGGACGGCACAGTGTAATGCGCATGACGGTCCCCACCACCAGACACTACTAGACACGTCGCTGTGCCCCCAGTCACTCCAGGCCCTTCTCACTACTAGTTGCACCGCTGTCAGCTGAGCCGCAGACACGGACCACCCCCTCCGCAGCGGCGGATTTGTCATTACAGGTCCAAGGGGTGAGCGGGTACGTATTTCTGGCATCTATCATCTCCCCATGCCTAACATAAGGAGCAGTTCTTCAGGTGCAGGCATCTGGCCTCATTTTAAGGGAAGCCTTTGCGTTTCACCCCCTCATTCGTGAGCCTATTCCCAGAATAGATTCTAGCACAGAAATTAGGGATTATTCATTGGTAATTCATTTCTTTTCCCCGGAACTCTAGCTAAATTGTTTCGCACATACTCTCTCGAGCGCCCGATTAGGCTTGGGCTATATCTTAAGCACACTAAATTCCGCTGCAAATTGCAGTAAGCAGTATTGCTTACTGTTTCAACTGTGGGGGCTGCTCCATCACCCACACGGGGATGGAGTGTGAGGCCGGGCATTCGTGTCTTTCCAGCGCACTTCGCTGGGCACAGTCTGGGTGCGTGTTTTGGAGCATGGCTGGACTTCCACATTTACCTTCTGGGGTTTGAGGGCACCCCATGCGGTCTTGTTGGCTCAGCGAGAGGGGAGTCGGAGAGGCCGAGACGCACGCCGGGTTTGTCTGGTGCTACCGGGCTGTCTGCCTTTTGGAGAATATCGGCAGAATTGGCGCACGTATCGGCGGTGTGCTCATGCCCCTATGCTTGTGGCACGCACCGGCATGTTTCTTCCAGGGCCGGGGCGGACACTGGCTGACGGAAAGGTGCATCAGAGCTGGGCCAGCAGCAGAGGGATTTCTAGGAAGCATGGTGGCCGAGTGGTTAAGGTCCCCGGCTCTTACTCTAAAGGTTATGCGATTATAC
Source organism: Calotriton arnoldi (assembly GCA_963921515.1). NCBI lineage: Eukaryota > Metazoa > Chordata > Amphibia > Caudata > Salamandridae > Calotriton > Calotriton arnoldi. Next base: position 107,689 of record CAWUFW010007911.1, on the reverse strand, counting down.
CCTGGTGTTTCGATTGCGTGGTCTATGAGTTAAAAAAAAAAAAAAAGGCTATGGCACTTTCTTTGGCTGGAAGTACACTGGGGGCCTGCATCTTCGACTCTAGGTAGTGGGTCTTGCGGGAGAGCGTCACTTCATTTTGCCGATTGGACAGCCATGCTTGGGTTTTTCTGCCTATGCATTCTTCCTGCCGCGCAGCTGGTTGCAGATCCGCGGGATCTCACGCAAAGTTTGTAATTGGGGTGGGCTGACTTTGGGACCGGAGTCGGGCTGGCATATGGGCGCAGAGAGCCCCTACGCCGGACGGTTATCTCCAGGTACTCTGCCTACACAGCAGGGCATTGCAGGGCAGGATTCCGCCCACATTGCGCCATGGCGAGGACCAACAAGGGGAAGGCGTATACCTCTTGTCCAGTTGGTCGGTCGGGGGGGAATTGGCGCGGTCGCCATTTGCAATTTTCTTGCCGATTGTAGCAGCGTGTGACCTCCAATCTTGCCACAGGAATTGGCTTTGATTTGCCGGTGCATGCTGACCTATTAGGTAATTTTCCTGTAGTGCTCATGGGACGTGGCCTGTCCGGGCGCCGGCCGGGTCCGGGGTTGCAGGGACGGCCTAGTTGGACTGGTGGGCCATTTGGCCAGGGAGGGGATGATCTGGTGGGTGGCCCAGGTTTGGATAGGGTGCTAGGTAGAGCGGCACGGGTCAGGTTTCACCCTTGGCTACGGAGCCTGTCCTCTTGGGTCCAGTCAGTTGGGGCGGTGGTGCACTGGACGCCCCGGGGCGTGCGCAGTCCCCGTCGGCCCGGAATGGGCGGGGTGGGCACCTACGGCTGTAGGGTTCTTGCTTTATGGCCTATGGAGGTTTTTTCCTCGTACATGTTAATGCACAGTACTGACTAATGAACTAGCAAGAATATCGCTTATTCGTAAATAGGCCATGGTCAGTATAGATTGCATAAAGTGGTAACTCTACCTGAGTAACAAAGGCTCGTAAGCCTTCTGGGTTTTTCGGTAGGGCACAACAGGCAGATTGGGCAAAGGAAGTTGTTGTATCCCCCCCAATGGCATAAAGCGACACGCCACGAGGTGGCACTGTTTGACTCTTTCGCAACGGATCTGAGGGAATATCGCTGCGCCCGTGCAGCCGTATCTGCTATGCCTGTTTTGATGCACCCTCTGCCAGTAGTGAGAGGGGAGCGCATATATAGACCTGGGAGGCGCTGGCAATAGCTGCAGGGGACAGTGCCAGTGAATCGGCTGTTTGCTGGTGTAGGGAGGATTTGACCATCGGTCGGTACTGCCTTTCCAATGGCAGCAGCAGTCTGGCTTTTTAGTGTTTGCAGGGTCAACCCTCGTTGTCACAACTCTTTTCGTCTCTGCGGGTTTTATAGGCTGTCGGGCCAGGATGCGGGGTGACTGGTGCAGGCTAAGACTCATTAGTCTTGCACAGACCCATCACTTCAGCATTGTAGCGGTGCCTTAGTTATATCTGGGCTTAAGAGGAAGGCCAGGCACAAACCCACAGGTTCTGAGGTTCACTCAATCCTGAGCGGAGGATATGCAGGCTAAGTAGCACTAGTAGCAGCCAGCGGACACGTGCTGTACCATGTCAAATAAGCAGATAGGTCTTTAAGTGTGAAGAAGGACCTCACTGGACAGGAAGGAACATTTAGCTATGCTAACTTGCCAGTGCAGACATTTATTATTCCGCACGATTGAGCGCAGATTCAATGCTATGTTAGTCTTAGGCCCTGTAGGTTTGTCCCCTAAACCTGGGGGCATGGTGCTCGACCCTGCTCATATTAAGTAAGTTTTGTAATATGCCATTGTCAGTTAGAATGTCATCTATACCTGGGTAGTATCCAGGCTAAGGGGTGGCTGAGCGACACTCTGGGGTTGGAGGCTTTCCGCCGGCGGGCAGGCCTTCTAGATGTAGGTTTCTAACCCAGGCATGTCCAAGCAAGGGCGTAAAGTGCCAGAAGTCGGCACGGGGATGCAATTTCACAGGCTGTGGGGCGGCCGAACTGAATGGGGGGCTTGTGTTCGTCCTCCTGGTCGTGGGTCAGAGCTTGGTAGGTACACTTAGCATTTCATCCTTCAGAGGTCGATAAAAAAAGTACCATTGAGTCGGGTAACATTAACCATGTTATTAAGCGCCAAGATACCAAGGGGTGAACGTATTCAAAATTGGCAAAAATGCAAATTTTAAACGAATTTTGAGAAATGCTGTGGGCTCACTCAGCAGGGTAGTAGGCGAGAGTATTGCACAATTTCCATAGACCGGATGGGTGGCGCTGGTAACAAGTTTAACCCAGCCGAAGCAAAGCAGGGCTCTCTGTGTATGATGTACATTAGACATACATTCACAATCCAGGGTGACACCATTCAAGTGGCTCCGTAGTTTATCACCAATATTGCCTGCGCTGAGGTCTGGTCGATGCCACTAATGATGGGCATGTTGCTTAAGTTAAGCTATAATAACCTGCCCTTCAGCCTTGGCAGCATGGCGAGTGTGGGGAGTTGTCACCTTACAAGTGCGCTGTGTTTTAGAAGGTTGGGGGAAACACTGGTTTAGAGCACTAGGGGCAACTACGTAGTCAGGAACAGTAGGCATTCCCAGATTCAAGAAAGGGCAGGTAGCTGGACATACTGTTCCCCCCAGTTCCCACTGACTGGTCTGCCCCCCCTGGCACACATTAGCAGACGTTTGGGAGAGCCAGACCTCACCTTGAGGTGCCTGGCTTAAGTTTGAGGGACAAGTCCAAGGTGTCACATTTAATGAACGTGTAAATTTTCTATTGTGATAATGTGGATGGTTTGTTGGGTTGGCATGCTTGTACAGAAGCTTGTGGCAAGCTCGCACATGGGGTTGTTCTGCTGAGTTTGGGGGCAGGTTAGCATGCTTCATCGTGTCTCTGGTCTCCGTCAGAGCCTGCAAACCCCCAGGGTGACAGCGCTCTCACATACACGTCAGGTGGGCACAGACATACATGACTCGTGGGCATGGCCACAGGTTCATGCGTCAAGGAGAGTCAGATCTGAAGGACCAATTTCAGCGGCATGGGTACCATCAATTAGTCAATATTATCATAGATATAACTGATTTCAATAGGGCCTAGTATTGGGGCGCCTAGACAGCTGCAGCAGTGAGTGCCGCTATGCAAGGATCGGAAGGTTGGGACGGGCAGGTCCCTCTTGGGCCTGCCACATGGCCACTGCAGGTCTCAGGGTGCTTTCTAAGGGCGTGGAGGGGTCATGCCTAAGAACCTGGGACGATTCACCTGCGGGGTGTGGGGGCGGTTTCAACAGCAGGGTCAAACCCCTGGGCCCTATCATCCAAAGTATGAAGTTACTGATAGAATAGAATTTTAATACGGTTAAATGAGCAGGGGACTAACTGGCTTGGTGAGGCACAAAAGACAATTCCCCAAGGGGACGGGACCATGACACAACATTGGTATCCGTTCAATCACTTAAGACATTCTTTCACTGAACCCGGATATGACACATTAGGTATTTTGCCTGTCATAGTTGTATTATCAAGTTGTAAGGCAAACAGACTGGTCAAGCCAACAGAGACGGTAGATAGCCAAAAGCGGCTGCATTCTCGCCATCGCGGCACGTGGGGTTTAAGTTTATCAGACTTAAAGTGGGTTGGAGCTACAAAGCTTAGCGATAATACTGGTTTGCAGCACAGAGGCTCATTTTATGGGACAACCGGCATCCCGACAAGACTAGTAAGGGCAGGTGATCTGCACCTATCGTTTTCACCATCCCTGTAGCTTTTCCATCCTCTGGTCCACAACCTGGTACCCACCAGAATAGGTCTGGCAAAGGGCGGGGTCAAAGGTACGGCTGATGGGCCATCCATGCGTGTGGAGAGGGCACGAGGGGCAGAAGCAGGAGATGGAGGCATGGGTTTCCTGACACTGAGATAAGTTGGTTGGGGTTCCTAGGCATGCACTGGAACTGCTTGCTAAGACGCTACAGCACAGACAAAGGGGGATTCTCCCCTCCCCACTTTCTGGTCATACAACAGGAAGGCGCTGAATGGGCAGATGGGGGCTGTGTTATCGGGTAAATTAGGTGCAAGCTTGATTAGTTGTATAGGATGGGTGTAGTGCTCATTAAAGGTGTTGGCAACCTGGTTTTTGATATTTCACCAGGATCAGGGATCTGGGTGTATTGCCTTCCATGCGCCTTGAGTGGCACGAGGGGCAGAATTCAGGAAATGGAGGCATGGGGTTCCTCCACTAAGTTACCTTGGTTGGGGTCCCAGGCATGTGCTGGGACAGCTTGCTGAGGCAGCTGCGGCACAGACTAAGGGGGTTGCCTCCACGTCCACAGGGTGTTTGGTAGAGGTTAGGGACCACCTGGCTGGGTGCGCTAGGACTAGTCTACCTGTCTAGAGTGGGTATGGACTTGTCTTCTGGGGCCTGGGCGAGGCAATAATCAGACTCTCTGGGGGAAGAGGGATTTGTTGCAAGAAAGGAAGTCCTCCTTGTGTAAGATTCAACCATTGGGGGCATGTAAGTTATGGTGGTCAGAGTTAACCCCCCGTTTAGTGTGGCGAGGAGTCCGGTCAGGGGAGGCCGGGGAAACCTCGTGCAGGAGTGTTAGTGCCAGGCGTAAATTCACTAACTGTGGGTTTGGGTTATCAGGCTGGTTTGCTTGCCAAATCCACAGGGTGTTTGGCAGAAGATGGGGGGCACCTGCCTAGAGTGGGCATAGACTTGTTTTGCTGGACAGGGGAGAAGCCCTGGAATAAGCAGGATGTAAGGAAAGATACCTACCTTGGTGGGGGCCCTGGCTGTGACGGTGGCCACACCCAGAGCTGTGGAGGAGTTACAGGGCGATCCAGAGGCTGTAAGGTACAGAAGGGTACCCTCTGCAGGAGCACAACAGGGTGCAAAGGCCAAATATACCCAGGGATGTCCTCGTGTTGTCCCCTGGAAGAGCGACGGCGCCCCGTTAGTCCTACGGGCGGTTGTGGGCCTGAGCAACCGGGGGTTGCCTGGAACGCTCCGCCCCTTCGGGGGCGTGAGTAAGGGCGTGGACTGGCGGTCCACCGTTGGGAAGGGTAGCCCCTCCCAACATTGGTAAGCACCGATTGGCGATGGCCACGGTGTAATTTGGCTCATCAGGCGGGCAGGCGGCGGAGGGGCTTGCCTGCCCTTGGATCGCCCGTAAGATAACCCACCATGTTGGCATATTTGTTATGCAAATAAACCTGCAGCAATTTTCTCCACAAACAAGGTGTCGTGTGGTTTATTTCCATGTAATTGCTGTATGTGGTTTGGGTGTGTTGCCGATATTGGCACTATGTGGGCTGCCCGTGGTCCACGAAGGGGACCCTCATAAGAGGGCAGCCGCCTTAGTGCCACATGAGGGCACACGAAACAATCTAGTTTTTCTGGACCACGCCCCCCCCCCCCTTGCGGGGGTCTGTGCGCAGCGGCCCTTCCTGTAAGTGGGCGGGGATGAGGTATAAGTGCCTCTCCCCACCCACGTTGCAGCCTCTTTGCCGCTGCCCGTTACGCTGTTTCCCTCCCTACCGCTTACCCGGCGTAAGTGCAAGGGTTGGGGGGAGAAGTGTTCTAACTTATTATTTTGTGTTGCAGGAGGAGTTACAGGGCGATCCAGAGGCTGTAAGGTACAGAAGGGTACCCTCTACAGGAGCACAACAAGGGTGCAAAGGCCAAATATACCCAGGGATGTCCTCGCGTTGTCCCCTGGAAGAGCGACGGCGGCCCGTTAGTCCTACGGGCGGTTGTGGGCCTGAGCAACCAGGGGTTGCCTGGAACGCTCCGCCCCTTCGGGGGCGTGAGTAAGGGCGTGGACTGGCGGTCCACCGTTGGGAAGGGTAGCCCCTCCCAACATTGGTAAGCACCGATTGGCGACGGCCACGGTGTAATTTGGCTCATCAGGCGGGCAGGCGGCAGAGGGGCTTGCCTGCCCTTGGATCGCCCGTAAGATAACCCACCATGTTGGCATATTTGTTATGCAAATAAACCTGCAGCAATTTTCTCCACAAACAAAGTGTCGTGTGGTTTATTTCCATGTAATTGCTGTATGTAGTTTGGGAGTGTTGCCGATATTGGCACTATGCCTCCGGCCAATATCTCAGCGTTAGTGTTTGTGCCCCATGCCTGAGTTCCAATGTCACTATTCCCAGATCACTATTTCTGCTCACTTTCAGTGTGCCATGTGCTATTGTCCCAGAGCTAGTGCTGATTTGCACATGCCATTATTCTCGTGAAAGTGTCAATGTGCCAGTGTTCTCCTTTTAGTGTTCTGGTGTCACTGTACCCCTGTCAATGTCCCCATGTCAGCTGTGGTACTCGTGTGGGAGTGTGCTGCCAGTGACATAGTTGGTGCTTCTTAGCTGGTGCACTTATGCTATTTTTAGTGCATGGTGCTAGCCTCCTAGTGGTGTCACACACAATGCTACTTGAACCATCCCAAGTCCACTTCGAAGCACTAAGGGAATAGAAGAGCCCTAATGGCTGAAGTAAAGATGAACACGAGATCTCGACATCCTAAAAATGGATCAGGGATGATGAGTGTTTCAGGAAGGGTACCTTAAAAACGTTGTCCTATAGTATTTTTATTAGAGCAATAACTGCAAGCAAGCATTCTCAAAGTCAATAGGTATTGCTATTTTAAGAACTCCCACAATATGTGTAAACATTATGCCAGTGCAAGCAGTGCATCGTGCATCATGAGAAATATAAATCATTTTCAATTTCCTCAGTCCATGGAACAACTTTGACAAGAACAATAATGATAATGTCATTTTGCTTATTGCTTCTTACTGTACTTCTGCCACTTCCAAGTTGCCCATCTATGCAGGAATGGGAAGCTGTGGCCTGTAGGCTATACATATGTCTTACTAGTGCCTGTTTAAACTCTTATGAAAATGTATGCAGGCTTCAATGCTAAATCTAACAAGTAACGGAACTGAGGAGAATGAAAAAAGTGTAGGAGATGTAAAAACACGCTCCTATCTGTATGACTAGACAGATGGCTCCCCATACCTACACATGGGATATCATGCTGCCAAATACCAGAAAACAGACTCATTACCCTAGAAGTCATAGAAGTCAGGGTGATGCTAGCTTTGTGACATCGGTTCTCATGGTGCATTTTGTGCAGTGTTGTTGTGCATGCTAATACAGGCCCACCTTTTTCTGGGACCTGTGCTCTGCAGCAAACTGTAGCCCTCTTGTACAGATTTTACCATGGACAGTAGAACAACCAGATTAACAATTCGCTGAAAATCTGTACTTTCCAGCATTCCTGTGACTTGCACCCACCTTAAATCATTCCATAAGTTTTACCATTGTAACAATCGAAGTCAAAGTGAAAACCATCAGAAACACGATGCCTCATTTATGGTGCTGAGAATGGAGCTAAGTTCTGAGCTTGTTTGGCCAATTACTGTCAAAGCCAATAGGTGTGACTTTTATATGCCAGCACATACCAACACAGGCATGTAAAAATATACACCAAATATGTGTGCCATGCACAATGTGCAACCTGCAGGACTGCATGCTTAGGAAAGAAACAATAGGACACAACATTGGGGGTTCAGAAAGACACAGGCTGCTCAGAGATGGCATAAAAAGTGCGTTTTATTTTGAGCCTGCTTGTTTGCATGTGTTGGCCCATTAAATCCAGAACAACTGGTTTTGCCAATGCTTGCTTACAATTTTGATAACAAAGTCTTACATTCTGTATTCTGTTTTTCGTGTGAACATGCAGTTTGATGGATCAGAGCTTCATATAAAACCTGAGGTCTTTTCGAAAGACTAGATCCTTCAGCATAGACTCCTAGTCGGGCTAGGTAACTTCGAAAGCATGAGCCTGCCCTGACAATTAGCCGGCAGACTAATGGGCAAACAAGGCACATTTTGAAGTGATCTCTGATTTTTGAGCATTTGCTAGTGCTAAGACTTGCACTACGGCGCACGCTTAAGACTTTACACCCGGTACATGCCATATCACAACAAATGCTCTGTTCTCAGCACAGGTGCAACCCTACATCACCAATAATTCTATGTCGGGTAGGCCAGAGATCTCAAGGCTTTTCAAACCTTTTTGGTTCAATGCAACTTACAATTTTTGGCTCTGCCTCAGCTGTTTCAGACAAATCAACCCAAGGTTACTTTCATCCTGTCATAATTAGCCAGGGACGTCTTGGAATGGCTTAGGAATGGGTAATTCTTTTAATTGATAGTAACAGTCCCTGATTGTCAAATTAGTCCCTTTTCTGGAACACATCTAGAGAATCTTTGGAAAATGCCAAACTAAACAAGATGCCAATATGTGTTGCTTACAATCATAAAAGGGTCAAGAGATCTGAATAACTATATTAGTCACTACAATCAATCCGCCACAGAATCAGGATAAAAGGATGGAGCAGCAAAGCCTGCCTTCTTCCAATGTTTACATGATGGTTTGAAACATGCCATCTCAGTAGTAGCAAACCGATCCACTGATTCTTATGATCTCACAGTCTTACCACTACAAATAGCTTACCAGCAAAAACAACACCGGTGGAAGAGAAAGGGAATAGCTCACGGGGTGGTTCTGGGGCCAGCATGAGAATTAAGTCTACAGAAGGGTTGGAAGTACCTACACAGATTAGGCAATTTCAGAATCTCCTTGCGAGCAAAAGATGAAAGAAAGAGAGAAGGCCTATATATCTATTGTGGAAATCCAGGACATTTCCTTAATAACTGTCCCACTCATGGCTGGGAAACACCATTGTTTGATCTTGAAGGGCGAAGCCAGATTCAGCAGACTTCCAACAAAATAGTTCACCAGTGCTAAACAACATTACTATTTGCCAGTCGAATTGACCACTCACTCGGGGCCTTTGGTGTTGGCTCATCGATTCATGTTCCTCAGGATGTTTCATGGGCCAGACCTTTCCAGAAAGAGTAATGATTACAAAAAACAGAAATGTACAAAAGGAAATTATTAGAGGTATTGATGATAAAGAATTTACTTCTGCTGACGTTGTTTGGGAAAGAGAAAATGTAATCAGGACTAGACTACATGCACATGTAGAGTCTTTAACTTTTGATTTGATTGATGCACCTGCTTACACTATTGCATTAGGAACTGCATGGTTACGCAGGTAAATTTAACAAATTTATTGTCCCACAAGACATCCTTCAATTCAAGCGTTTTTGCTGCATCAATAACTGCCTCCTCTGCGCTAACCTTATGATATAATACAATTCAAGTCAAGGTAAATTTTATTAGCATAGTTACCAAAAACCATTGCATAAGAGAAACAAAGCATTAAAATCCCTACAAGATGATGAAATGTTGTGTGGACATGCAGTAGTCCTTAAAAATATGTAATATGACTATTTCAATACTTAAAAATGTATCTTAGTATAAATTGTGAAATGTTGAAGGGATAGCACTTGATGGTGCCCCCGCCCCCCAGAGCTAAGATTGATTCTACGTTAAAATACGGTTGGACAATGCACAAAAACTGAATGTATATTAAAACATTGCTTAAATTTAAGAAGTTAGTAGCAATTTTCCAAGATAGTAAAACAAGTAGAAAAATGGACAGAGCCTGGACAGGAGGTGGGGCTTAAGCAATGTTGGGGGGTCACATTGATGACATCCCATAGGCGGGATTGGCTTCCTGAAAGGTGTTTGAGTAGCATTTGGTCCAGGTCCGCCTATGTGCATTGCCAGTAAATTTCAAGTTTGAGTCCGGAGACAGGCCTCCCAGGTTTGCCACCTGGGCTGAGTGCAGGTGGGACCAACCTTGCTGATGGAGTCTTGGATTCTGCCGTTGGCCAGCTTTGAGTTGTTTTGGTCCATAGACCCCTAGCTCAGCGTTCTGACATCTTTTTGGCCACCAGTGTCAGGAATTGTAGCAGTCGGCAGTTCAGCTGCGGATCCTCTGGGGAAAAACAGGCCAGCACGGCCTGTCTCTGAGTCCCTCTTTGATTAAGATAAGCTTTTAAGAGCTGCCTCCATTCCATCAAGAGCTCTTTGCAAGTGCAAAGGAGATGTGGCAGATCTTCCGTGGACATGCTGCATAAGTGGCAGGCTGTTTCTGCACGGTCCCTTTTCCAGTGCGGAAGGTGCTGAGCGCATTGTAATAACCCCAATCGATATTTCAGGGATTGTTCTCTAATGGTCTTTGAATAACCTAGGTTGAAGTATTTTTGAGGTGCCAGTGCGCTATAAGTGCCCAATGTCATCCAGCCATGTGCCCTCTTTGCTAATGCAGTTTTGTCTTAAACCAGCGACAGAAATTAAACTGGGGTGGCATGGTGAGCAAAAGAATGATGGATTTAACCCAGATCTCTTGACTGGGGGTGAATGTTTGGATTTGTTCTGCATTCCGTCCATCAATTGTGTGTCTTTTGCTTTCTCGCCCTAAGTGCGCCAGGTATGCCCAGACGTGGGTCCTGGGCTCACTGTGCCACTGGAATCAAGCTATCCTGGCTGAAGAGGGGTGAAACCCCGAAACCGGTCCTAGGATGCTTGTTTCCGGTCCAGGGAAGACCTGGCTTGGCAGTTCGGGCTGGACTGTTCCCATGAGGCACAGGGTCAAGACTGATTTGCATATGGCCAGGTCTAAACTGGGGTGGCATGGTGAGCAAAAGAATGATGGATTTAACCCAGATCTCTTGACTGGGGGTGAATGTTTGGATTTGTTCTGCATTCCGTCCATCAATTGTGTGTCTTTGCTTTCTCGCCCCAAGTGCGCCAGGTATGCCCAGACGTGGGTCCTGGGCTCACTGTGCCACTGGAATCAAGCTATCCTGGCTGAAGAGGGGTGAAACCCGAAACCGGTCCTAGGATGCTTGTTTCCGGTCCAGGGAGGACCTGGCTTGGCAGTTCGGGCTGGACTGTTCCCATGAGGCACAGGGTCAAGACTGATTTGCATATGGCCAGGTCTAAACTGGGGTGGCATGGTGAGCAAAAGAATGATGGATTTAACCCAGATCTCTTGACTGGGGGTGAATGTTTTGATTTGTTCTGCATTCCGTCCATCAATTGTGTGTCTTTTGCTTTCTCGCCCTAAGTGCGCCAGGTATGCCCAGACGTGGGTCCTGGGCTCACTGTGCCACTGAAATCAAGCTATCCTGGCTGAAGAGGGGTGAAACCCCGAAACCGGTCCTAGGATGCTTGTTTCCGGTCCAGGGAGGACCTGGCTTGGCAGTTCGGGCTGGACTGTTCCCATGAGGCACAGGGTCAAGACTGATTTGCATATGGCCAGGTCTAAACTGGGGTGGCATGGTGAGCAAAAGAATGATGGATTTAACCCAGATCTCTTGACTGGGGGTGAATGTTTTGATTTGTTCTGCATTCCGTCCATCAATTGTGTGTCTTTTGCTTTCTCGCCCTAAGTGCGCCAGGTATGCCCAGACGTGGGTCCTGGGCTCACTGTGCCACTGGAATCAAGCTATCCTGGCTGAAGAGGGGTGAAACCCCGAAACCGGTCCTAGGATGCTTGTTTCCGGTCCAGGGAGGACCTGGCTTGGCAGTTCGGGCTGGACTGTTCCCATGAGGCACAGGGTCAAGACTGATTTGCATATGGCCAGGTCTAAACTGGGGTGGCATGGTGAGCAAAAGAATGATGGATTTAACCCAGATCTCTTGACTGGTGGTGAATGTTTTGATTTGTTCTGCATTCCGTCCATCAATTGTGTGTCTTTTGCTTTCTCGCCCTAAGTGCGCCAGGTATGCCCAGACGTGGGTCCTGGGCTCACTGTGCCACTGGAATCAAGCTATCTTGGCTGAAGAGGGTGAAACCCCGAAACCGGTCCTAGGATGCTTGTTTCCGGTCCAGGAGGACCTGGCTTGGCAGTTCGGGCTGGACTGTTCCCATGAGGCACAGGGTCAAGACTGATTTGCATATGGCCAGGTCTAAACTGGGGTGGCATGGTGAGCAAAAGAATGATGGATTTAACCCAGATCTCTTGACTGGGGGTGAATGTTTTGATTTGTTCTGCATTCCGTCCATCAATTGTGTGTCTTTTGCTTTCTCTTTGCTAATGCAGCTTTGTCTTAAACCAGCGACAGAAATTTTACTGATTTCCACACTAGCTTTCTGAATACAGCATTGCTGATGGTTGTTTCCCAGAGCTGAAAGAGCCCTTAATTGTGCAAGCATTCCTTGAGGTAACTCGTGGCTGGAGATGAGTCTCTCTGTTGCAGCTCTAGCCATAGGTAGTAATTGAGTTTCTGGTGGAGCCTTCGAGAGTTTTTCCCAACTGATAATTAAGGCTCCTTGCCTTGCCAAGGACTGCCTTTGTAGTCCAAACTCCAGCCTGATCTGTGCTGGCGAGGTGTAATTTGACAGGCTGAAGATGTTTCTATATGCTCTTATTGCGGTGCTGTCCAAGATTTTAGCGTCCCTGCACCTCTGTAGTTCACTGCTGTAAACTATCATTGGTATACGTTTGGCTTGTATTACTCGAACTAAGGGGAGTAGCGTTGGACCTTCCAACTTTGACTTGAGACTCTTTAATGGGACTGCCAATGCGAGGTCTTTTCTTTTGATTGACTCCCTCTGGGAAACAAAGTGGCCACCATTGTCTATGATTACCCCTAGGTATTTGTAATCTGTTGCGGATTCAATGTGTGTTTTGACCCAGAACCAGACCGGTGGTTTCTTGTAGTTTTTTTCTAATCGTCATTGTCCTTGTTTTCTCATGATTGATGTTTAGACCATTTGCTTCAGAGTATTATTGTGTTGTGGTGAGGAGGTACTGTAGGCCGACCTACGTGTGACTGATGAGGACTATATCATCCGCATAGAGGAACCATGACAGTGCTAGGTCACCAAGCCTAGGGGCATGGGAACTACAGGCATTCAGTCACAGCACCAAGTCCACCAAGAAGAGATTGAATAGGGTCGGGCCAAGATACATCACTGCTTGAGCCCCTTGCTCGTTGATATGCATCTTGATAAAAATGAGCCATTGCCATGCTTTACCTGTACCCATGTATCTGTATGGGGGGTGATTAACAGGTTCAGCAAAGTCCGTGGAATCCCCCAACTTGCCAGTTTGCTCCAGAGTCTGCCACGATTCACATGGTTGAAAGCAGTTTTGTAGTCAATAAAGCTTAGGTGTAATGGTATTTTGATGCTTTTGCCTTGTCAATTAGAAGTGACATAGGCAAGATGTTTGTTGTTGTACCAACGGACTTTGAGAACCCTGTTTGGTTAAGTGGTATAATTGATCTCTTGTTGGCCCACATCAAGAGTTCCTCTAATAATGTTCCTGCAAAGTATTTCGCCTCATTGTCTGTGAGAGCAACTAGACGATAGTTTTTTGGCAGGGACTTATCGCTGTTTTTGACTACCCGAGAGATTATTGAACCCCTCCAGGAAGATTGAGTTGTAACAAACTGCCTTATTTTGGAAAAGAGTGGCCCTAATGCTTCAGCCCAGAATTCTGCATTCTGTTTGAATAATGCTGGGGGGATCCCGTTGGGGCCCAGGGCCCCCTCCCTCCTGCCTTTGCCAATTTGCCTTCTAATTACTGTGATGTTGAGTGCTGGAGATGGTGTGAGCATCGTGCTTACTTCTGTTGGAGACGGCGCCGAGGTATTGCTGTCATCTACTTGGATGGTGAGGTTTCCGATTGGGTGTTTTTTCGGTTCTGGACCAGTAGTTTGCGGGGTGCAGTCCTGATGGAAGTGGTTCCCTAGGTATCTTACCCAGACTTCTTCAGAAATGTGAGAGGTAATGCCCGCATGTGAGGCACGAGTAAGGCTATTAATCATTCCCCAAAATTTAGCTCTGTCGTTGTGTTTGATATCAGTGAAGATTTTTGCCCAGATTTCTTCTTCACTTTGCCTGTTGACAGCCCATTTTAATCTCTGTAGAGGTACTTTTTGCTTCCGTAATAGTATCCGAGAGGCATTGTCAGTTGGGTTGTGGCGAAGAGACCTTAGAGTGTGGTTGATCATTCTTTTGGTGTGCTTGATTTGGATCCATTGCATTTCTGGGATGCATCCCATATAGGGGTGGGCGGAATTTGCGTAGTCGCGCTACGCAAAGCTCCGCGAAATGGTAAAAAATATCCGCGAGTACGCAAAAGTTCCGCGAACACTCGGAATTGCTTGTTCCGCCCGTTCGCGATGCCTTTTTCCTGTTCGCGAACGCTGTTTGCGTGCTCGGGGAGAAATATCTCGCAAACACGCATTTTGAAAGCGCGAACAAGCAAAAAATTCCACGAAGCAGCGGATCGCGGAATTTTTGGTAATTCCGCGTTCTCCGCGGAACGCGAAATTACCCAAATTCCGCGAGCGGAACGGAATTTACCGCCCAGGCCTAGTCCCATACCGTTGGTGTTTTAGTGCACCTTTGGTTTGAGTGAAACTGCAAAAGCCTCTGCTATGTTGTCAGTGAAGAACTCCCATCTCTCTATTATGATATAATACAATTTGATGTACTTTACATCACAGACTCTAGAGGAAACAATGCAAGTTCCTGCTGCTAATCAGGAGAATCCTGATGTATTTAACAAGAAAGGGGCTAGTATATTTCCCCCGCATCAACCCTATTATGGCTCCATTGATTTGATCCCTGATGCCAAGATACCACATGGAAAGATTTATCCTCTATGTCATAAAGAAGATCAGATTCTTAAATAATATCTGGAAGGCAATCTAAAGGAGGGATTGTGTAGACACTCCGGGTCCCCTGCTGGACTCTTAGGGCCAGATGTATGTAGCTAGCATTTTGCTATTCCCCAATTGCAAATCACAAGGATTCGCAATTAAGAAATAGCAAAATGCAATGTATGAAGGTGTATAGTAAACCTTTTGCGATTCCTAAGGGGTCGCAAATGACCTACCTCATGAATATTAATGAGGTAGGTCGCAATTTGCGACCACCTAGGAATCGCACAAATCACGGGGATGGTGGCCTGCTGAGATCAGCAGACCACCATGTCCGTGATTGCTTTTCAATAAAGCAATCTTTTTTTTTTGTAAAGCAGCCCGTTTTCCTTAAAGGAAAACAAGATGCTTTACAAAACGAAAAATGAAAAGTTTTCTTTTCATTTTTTAAGAGCAGGCAGTGGTCTGTGGGACCACTGCCTGCTCTTAAAAATAGTTTTACAAGCATTCACAAAGGGGAAGGGGTCCCTTGGGGACCCTTTCCCATTTGCGAATGGGTTACCACCTACTTGAAGTAGGTGGTAAAATGCGAATGTTTTGCGACCGCAATTGCGGTCACAAAACATTCATACATACTGATGCGTTTCGGCATTAGGAAGGGATGCCCTAAACACGCCCCTTCCTAATACCGAATCGCAAACCCATTTTGCGATTCGGTAACAGGTTACCGAATCGCAAAATTAGGTTTGCTGCATCGAAAAAGCAATTTTTGCATTCGCAAACGGGCAGATTCTGCGAATCTGCCCTTTTGCGAACTCAAAAATGCTTGATACATCTGCCCCTTAATTTCTTTGCTGCAAAACAAGGAGGGGAATTATGCTCTTGTATGGACTACCACAAATGGAACTAAATCACCATTAGAAAGCAATATCTACCAACCCGTATTTCTGTATTGTTAGATGAACTAAAGGATGCCAAGATCTATACAAAGGTGGATCTACACAGTGTATATAATCTAGTGTGCAGCCCGGAAGGTGATGAATGGAAGACAAATCAACTATATGGTATCCTCCTCTCTAGGTGGCAATGAGATTGAACTACACCGTACTCCATGGTGGGAAAAGGAAAAAAAAAATGTACACAACCCTCACCCACTCTAGTAGTGTCATGCTTCATCATCGGGTTCACCCTGACTCCTAAAGGTCAGGGTGGGCTCGACCATATTCCAGGGAGCTCTTTGAAGAAGTGTTTGTTTTTTTGGGGGGTTATATACTATTAGATTAAAATTCCTCATCCACCCCAAGGTATCCCTTTATTTGCGGGGTGAATGGGAAAGATTAAAACTGTAAATATGCGGGGCAAGCAGGATATTGTGGTCCTATGAACCTAATGTAAAAACGCCAACATGTTTCTGCCCTACTCTATTGGCCTAACAGAGGTCCTGGGCATTCCTTAGGGCGACAAAAGAGAAAGTGATTCCCCCAGTGGAGCACTACTGTAATTTTTACAGACAAGTGTATAGCATGCAAAAGGTAAGCTTGTGCATGCAAAATAAACGTGAAGTAATTGCCATGTTTTGGAAGTACCTGTGAAAAAAAAGAAGACATACCACAATTTTGCATGGCTATGTTAAGTGTAATTTATCTCCTCATATCTTCAATACTATAGATTGAAAATATAGGCATATTTTGTTCTCCTAAATTTCTATGTGCCGCATTTATAAAATGTCAATGGTTTATACTGTGCTGGCGTAATTACTGTAAAGATAGCAATACCATACTTTGGTGTATCTAAACATCTGTCCAGATTTCGGATAAATCTCTATTGCAGGTATATGTGGTGCACCTTGAAAGCGGTGAGACTCACAGTCATTTCCTTGTCATAAAACCCAACACATAGAGAAGGCTAAATGGCCGTGACATACAACATACTTCGAGAACATTAGGGTACTCAATGCGCAGTGTTTTGTCACAACAATTTTTCCAAGGACTTACCCCAGCATCAAGTAGGTTATACTTATCAGGGGGTGGTGGGGGTAGGCCCTGTAGTCAAACTCTGGTATGCATATATCAAAAAGAGAGAAACCAAAGGTGAGTCCTAAGCAGTCGCGCGATCGAATGCCTTCGTGGTAACTCAAGGCCCGTAGGCCATTTACTTACACCATCTAGGGTCGCTGCCCTCTGCAAACCTGTTTGGTGCTCTGCTCACCCTGGCTGGTGGATGTTAACTGGTTTATGTGCCCGTTATATCTCTCAGGGCCTCATCAGCTGAAATTGCTTACTTGGTCACATGGTTTGTGAGGCACGCTCCCGCCACAGTGTTTTTAGTCTCCAGCTGTGTCATGCTACAGATTCTCCAGCTCGGAACCGAGGGGAGGTGTTTCCCTAGGATTGGGAGGGGATGCCGGCATGGTTGATCTGCTGCTGTATCCCCGTAATGGCTTAAATGTTATGGGGGAGGCTAGATGTATCCTGTGGGTGTGGATACGAGCATCTCCCTGCGCGTAAAATTAGGAGGACTTACGGTCACATGCAGTCTCATAACCGATTGTCTACAGAGCACTGCAACGCCAAACATTCTGGAACATGCAGTCCCATCCTCTATATTATTATATGGTGAAAGGAGGTTGTTAATTCGCCACACAGTATGCACAGGAGTCTGTGAATAATATTTGGAATCCAACTCCATACATGTACTAAGTATGTAACTGAGTCCTGCTATGATCAGGGGTGTGGTTGTCTGGTGAGTATGTGTTATCAAATTAGTGTCTGTACATACACTGAGTGTGTATGTGTTGTGGTACCAAGGTAAATTTTCCTTGGGATCATGTCTCAAATAGCACCAGGAGTGCATATTGAATTTTTTGAAAATTGTGGTTCTGGATAGTAATCTTATATCCTACACATGGTTTCGCCGTTAAGTTCAAATAGGAAAGTTAGGTGTATATTTCGATCGATTAATGTCTCCGCATATACAGAGTATGAGTCTTCTTGTATCGTAGTCAGTTGTAGTGAGCTGTATGTTTGTGTGGTGAGCCTGAGTGATATAACGGGTATCTCTATATACATAAAGTGTATGTGATGCAAGGGCAAAATTGCCCTGAGGGTTTATAGAACCAGTTGGTATTTTTATTGCGATGTTTATCACTATGCATACATAAGCTCTCGCCCATAGTAGCCACTCTAGAAACATATAGCCCCACCCATGTTTTACTACATGGGGTGGTCTTTGAGGATTAGCATAGGAGTCAAGGGATGACATCCATGGCTCTATCGTAGATTCAGTTGGTGCCATGGTATCTCATCGTTCAGACCTCTTATGCTTGTCTGTAGTCTATAGACCCACCTCTGCTCCTTTTCCAAGAGCTTGTTGGTGATGTCATTACGGGTGGTCACTTTTTCGATGATTGACCATCTCAGGTTTCTATCTGTATGATTCTTCTCTATGAAGTGTGCTGTCAGTTTAGTCAACGGCCTTCTGCAGCGAACAGTACTTCTGTGCTCGCTTATTCGAATTTTGACTTTTCTAGTCGTCATTCCAATATAGCGTAGTTCACATGTGCATTTGATCTATATAGATCATATTGCTGCTATTGCAGTTCATGTGGGTTCTGTGCTCCCATATAGAGACTTAGTTCTAGTGTTCGTGAGTGTTCTGTCAGAGGACATACGGAGCAATTCCCACATGGATGGTGGCCTCTTACTGGGGGAAGGTCCCATAGTGTGGATTTGCATTCTGGTATTTCTTGCTAGGTGTTGCTATGCACTAGTCTGTCTCTAATGCTCCTATTTCATTTGAAGGAGAACATCAGTTTTGAGAAGTTTAATTGACTGGATGTAAGAATGCACCAATTTTTATTAACAATTATTTTGATGTTATCTAACAGGGAATGATAGGTGCTCACAAAAAAATCATCAGGGTGTCAGTCTCCAGTTTCACATTAGTTTCAAGGAGGACTTCCCTTGGGATATTTTGTGCACTTTTTTGGGCCTCTTTGTATGATTTTCTTGGAGTAGGCCTTCTCTCTTAGTTTCTTAGTAAGGGGCTCAGCCTCTCTCTTCAAAATCCTGTAACTCTGTGCAATTCCTCCAGAGTCTTAGGAATTGTCCTATGGGCAGGTTTTCCCTCAGTGCCCTAGGATGTGCACTGTTAAAATGTAAGCGGCTGTTGCGGTCCGTAGGTTTTTTATACAAGGAAGTGGTAAGCTTGCCATCTTTTGCTTTGATGGTGACGTCCAGAAAGGATACAGTATTTCTGTCCGCTGCCAGGGTAAACTTTAGAAATGGATTCCTCCCATTCAGCCATATCATGAAAGGTTCGATGGTTGTGTCTGTACCATCATTTCATCAAAAAGTGGTAGAATGCACACCATATTTCAAGCTTGCTGTATTTTTCTGAAAGCTCAAAGGCTTATGAGTGTTTCAGCTTGAAACTCTGAGGTGCCTGATGAGGCTCCAACCTGACTCTGTGTCTGTACTATGCCAGGTCACAAAGATGTTGCCTATGTTGCGTCGCCAGAGGTGGATGTCAAGGCTGTATGGGTTGTTCATCCAGATGTTTTTTCTTTAAACCAGCTGACATACAGACATGACAAGCTTGGAACAAACGTGCTGCCCATAGATGTCCCATGGCACTTTAGGAACATCTGATCTTCAAAGGCAAAGAAGTTCTCAGGGAGGGCCAATTTGACCAGCCTCATAATTCACTGGACAGGTGCTGCACAGTCCCAATCCTGGGCCAGTAAGAGATCGGTAATCCCCCTAAGGCTCTCTTCTTGTGGGATACTCATGTATAGGACCTGAACATCTAAGCACATCATCACTTCTGTGGTTGGATCGAAATTGACCTCCTGTTGAATGTTGAGTAGATGTTTGGTGTCTTGCATGTAGGACTTGATGTTCTTCACCAGAGGGCGGAGGAACCAATCGGTAAACTGTGAGAGAGGTTCCAGGATGGATCCGAAGCCTGACACTATTGGTCTTCCTGGTGGTGGGTATCAGCCTTTATGTATTTTAGGAAGGGTGTATAACTGTGGTATCCGTGCTTCTTTAGAAGTGAGAAAATCACATTCCTTTCTCGTGATCCACTCATTTTCCGTGGCCTCATCCAGGAGAGCCATAATCGTATTCCTGAAGCGGGGAGTTGGTTCTGTTTTTAAGACAGTGTAATTTCCCCTATCCTGTAGGAGGGTAAGGCACGCATCCCTATAGTCAACCTTATTTTGGATGACTATGGCTCCCCCTTAATTAGCTGGTTTTATTACGAGATGGTCCTTCTTACTGAGGGAGTCCAGTGCTTCTCTCTCCTGTCTGGTAAGGTTTTGGAAGGTACTTCTCCTTGGTTGTAGTTCCTCAACTTGTTTGGTGACTGCTTCTTCGAACGCTAGTACTTCCAGCAGAATTGAGGACGGTGGAGGATGGAATCCTGATTTATTTTCTCAAGGTAGTATGGCCGTCCTCTGAGCTTGTGATTGGAGTTTTTTGGAAGAAGGCTTTCACACGGATTTTCCGGAAGAACTGTGCTAATTCCCATAGCATTTTAAATTTATCCATATGCGTAGTGGAAACAAACCCCAATCCTTAGTTCAGTACTATGAGCTCGGTTGTAGATAGCTCTTCTGTAGTAAGATTTACTACTATGTCTACAGGCCGCTCGGCCTGGTTGTTGATTGTCCCATGTGCGGCTGCGGGTGTTCATGTCTTCTCCCTCACTTGTCTCCCATTGGACTTTTTGTCCTCCTCTTCTGCCACACCTCCCCCCTCCTGCCTCCTCTTCATAAAAAACATTGGTGTGGTTGAAGAATGGCATTATTTGTTAGTGTGAGGGGACTTGATAGGGTTGCGGTCCGTAGGGGCCTGGCCTGAAGAACAACTGGTTTGGTGGGAAGTTCGCGTTATAGAAGCCTCCCCTTGTCTGTTGTCTCCGTCTACCCCTCTTGCTCTGGTTGGAGTTGTCACTAGACCAATCTTCTGAGTCGGAGCTGGAAGAATCAGAGGCACGTCTCCCTGAGGACTCTGCATCAGAGCCAAACCTCTTCTTATGACTGGAAGACAGCCTTCAACACCTGTTATGGCCACAATGACTATCTAGTAATGTCATTCGGCCTGTACAATTCTTCCGCAGCTTTTCAGGACTTCTTTAACGACACCTTCAGGAATCTGCCAGACTTTTTTGTCGCAATATAGCTAGATGATATTCTAATCTTCTCCAGGACCAAGAGGAATATTAACATCCGGTTAAAAAAGTCTTGCAGAGAATGAGAGACCATTCCCTTATGCAAAAACAAAGAAATGGGTAGTTGAGGTTACAGTTGTCACCTCCTAGGTTTCCTTCTCACTGACAATGGAGTACATTTGCATACAAACAAAGTTAAAGCTGTACGAAATTGGCATGTTCCTTGAATTGTCAAGGAGAACAGAGATTTCTCGGTTTTGCTAACTTTTATCAACAGTTTATTCAAGATGTCTCATCCAAAGTCCTTCTAATGACTCAGTTAACCAAGAAACAAATTCCTTTTGTATGTGTCCAGAACAAGAGAAAGCATTCTCCGATTAAAGGAAACTTTCATGACTTCACCAATACTACCCCAAAACTGGTCCTAGGATGCTTGCTTCTGGTCCAGTGAGGACCTGGCTGGAAGTTTGGGCTGGACTGTTCCTATGGGAAGCAGGGTCAAGACTGAGCTGCATATGGCTAGGTCCAAACTGGGGTGGTGTGGTAAGCAAAAAAAAGATAGATTTAGGCCCAGATCTCTGTACTGTGGTGAGTGTTTGACATTGTTCAGTGTTCCGTCCATCAATTGTTCTTTTTGCATTTGTCACCCCAATTGGGAAGGGGATGCCCACATGTGGGTCC
This sequence comes from Calotriton arnoldi, assembly GCA_963921515.1. NCBI lineage: Eukaryota > Metazoa > Chordata > Amphibia > Caudata > Salamandridae > Calotriton > Calotriton arnoldi. Next base: position 86,218 of record CAWUFW010007911.1, on the reverse strand, counting down.
CGTGCTTGCCGTGCCACTGGATTCAAGCTATCCTGGCCAATGAGCAGTGATTCCCCAAATCTGGTCCTAGGATGCTTGTTTTTGGTCCAGGGAGGACCTGGCTTGGCAGTTCAGGCTGGACAGTTCCCATGGGAAGCAGGGTCAAGACTGATTTGCTTATGGCTCTGTCCAAACTGGGATGGTGTGGTGAGCAAAACAACGATGGATTTAGGCCCAGATCTCTGTACTGTGTGTTGACATTGTTCAGCATTCCGTCCATAAATTGTTTTTTTTACATTGCTCCAATACTAAGGCATCCAAATCAGTAACTCCCTTTCATTGTGCAAACTGACGCTTTGGGGCATATTATCAAGAAACGGCGTTAAAATTATCGCCGCTTTAGCGGCAGAAAACTGCCGCTAAAGCGGCGATAATGGGCTTGATAATATGCCCTTGAGAATTCCAATAGAAGCCCATGTTCTGGTGTCAACATGGGCTTCTATTGGAATTCTCAAGGGCATATTATCAAGCCCATTATCACCGCTTTAGCAGCAGTTTTCTGCCGCCAAAGCGGCGATAATTTTAACGCCGTTCTTGATAATATGCCCCTTTGTCTTATGCCATTGGCCTATTTTATCACAACATCTGACTACCGCAGCCTTGCATCCTGGGACCTTCTATTCCCATACTTTAAACCTATCTGAAATTAGTAACATAATATATGATAGAGAGTTGTGGGCCATAAAGAAAGCATTCCAACACTGGCAAGATTATTTGATGGGACAGATCATCCAGTTACAGTCTGGGCGGAAAATAAGAACCTAGGTTACCTCAAATCAATGAATTGCTCCAATCCTCTACATACTTGATGGTCACTGTTCCGATCCAGATTTCTATATGAAATCACAAACAGAGCTAGAAATCGTTATGACAAAGCCGATGCCTTGTCCCGATCCACAGAAGAGGAACCAACATTAGTGGAACCATTTACCATGCCATTTACCATGTTCGCTCTTCAGTCGATGGAAGAAAGGAAATGTCACTCATTCCTGACAGCACTCAAAGATCAACATGTTGCTCTCAAACAATAGGAATGGATTAGAGAGGATCCTTTCAATTGGAAAGAATTAAATGGTTTGTTATGGCATATACATCACCTGTATATACCCGAATAGAACTTTAAACAGCATGTTCTATACAACTGTCAGGGCACTCCAATAGCAGTGCATGGAGGATATAGAAAGACAGGAAAACTTCTTAAACTGTATTTCTGGTAGGAAAAGATGGATCACGATGTGAAAGAATAGATAAACCATTGTGTCACCTGTGCCAGAGCAAAGATGCACACCGTAAACCCTGTGGTGTATTACGTTTGCCCAGACCCAATCAGCCTCCTTTGTGGTCAGTGTCACTGCTCTCCCCCCGCGCAGCTCCACCGTTAAGGGGCTGCTCTTGAGCCTGAGCTCCTTGCCAGGTAGGTGTTCGAGGCCCTCCTCCACCTGCAGGCTTCTGCCTGCCCCTCATCCCTGGTGGTCTAGTGGAAGAGCACCCTGCTCTTCTGCTATTCCGCTCTGTTCTGTGTCCTCTGGTCTCTTTTTGCCTCTTTTCTCTGTGCCTATTTTTCGCTTTCTGCGTCTTTTCTCTTAGCCTCTTTTTCTCTTTCTGCCTCTTTTCTTTTTGCCTCTTTTTCTCTTTCTGCCTCTCTTCTCTTTGCCTCTTTTCTCTTTGCCTCTTCTCCCTTTTGCCCTTCTCGTTCCCTCTTCCTGCGCTGCCCGCCCCTGCTGCCCCACGGCCCCTCCCCCCCAGCGTGTCGCTCCTGCTCCCGCTTCATAGCTGATCGCCCTCCCCGACCCCTACTTAATGGTGGCCGCTGCGCGGCAAGAAGAGCAGGACCTCTGACCTTCCTGGTCAGTTTCACTGCTCTCCCCCCATGCAGCTCCACCGTTAAGGGACTGCCCTTGAGCTCGAGCTCCTTTCCAGGTAGGTGTTCGAGGCCCTCCTCCACCCGCAGGCTCCTGCCTGCGCATCATCCCTGGTGGTCTAGTGGAAGAGCACCCTGCTCTTCTGCTATTCCGCTCTGTTCTGTGTCCTCTGGTCACTTTTATCTTTTTGCCTCGTTTCTCTGTGCCTCTTTTTCTCTTTCTGCCTCTTTTTCTCTTTCTGCCTCTTTTCTCTTTGCCTCTTTTTCTCTTTCTGCCTCTTTTCTCTTTGCCTCTTTTTTCTCTTTTGCCTTTTTCCCTTCCTGCTCCTTTTTCCTGTGCTCCCCGCCGCTGCTGCCCCCACGGCCTCTCCCCCCCAGCATGTCGCTCCCGCCTCCCAGCTGATCGCCCTTCCCCTGACCCCTACTTATTGGCTGCTGTGCAGCAAGAAGAGCAAGACCTCTGACCTTCCGGGTCAGTGTGACTGCTCTCCCCCGCGCAGCTCCACCATTAAGGGACTGCCCTTGAGCCCGAGCTCCTTGCCAGGTAGGTGTTAGAGGCCCTCCTCCACCCGCAGGCTCCTGCCTGCGCCTCATCCCTGGTGGTCTAGTGGAAGAGCACCCTGCTCTTCTGCTATCCGCTCTGTTCTGTGTCCCTTGGTCTCTTTTCTTTTTTTGCCTCTTTTCTCTTTGCCTCTTTTTCTCTTTCTGCCTCTTTTCTCTTTGCCTCTTTTTCTCTTTCTGCCTCTTTTCCTCTTTTTGCCTCTTTTCTCTTTGCCTCTTTCTTCTCTTTCTTCTCTTTTCCCTTTTGACCTTCTCGCTCCCTCTTCCCGCGCTCCCTGCCGCTGCTGCACCCGTGGCCCCTCCCCCTCAGCGTGTCGCTCCCGCCTCCCAGCCGATCGCCCTCCCCCTGACCCTTACTTAATGGCAGCCGCTGCGTGGGAAGAAGAGCAAGACCTCTGACCTTCCTGGTCAGTGTCACTGCTCTCCCCCACGCAGCTCCACCGTTAAGGGACTGCCCTTGAGCCCGAGCTCCTTGCCAGGTAGGTGTTAGAGGCCCTCCTCCACCCGCAGGCTCCTGCCTGCGCCTCATCCCTGGTGGTCTAGTGGAAGAGCACCCAGCTCTTCTGCTATTCCGCCCTGTTCTGTGTCCTATGGTCTCTTTTTGCCTCTTTTTCTCTTTCTGTCTCTTTTTTCTCTCTTTGCTTCTTTTTCTCTTTCTGCCTTTTTTCTCTTTGCCTCTTTCTTCTCTTTTGCCTCTTTTCCCTTTTGCCCTTCTGGCTCCCTCTTCCCGCGCTCCCTGCTGCTGCTACCACTGCGGCCCCTCCGACCCAGCGTGTCTTTCCCGCTCCCTCCTCCCAGCTGATCGCCCTCCCCCCGACCCCTACTTAATGGCGGCCACGCAGTGGGCACCTCGCCGGCGTGTTGAAGGCAAGCCCGTCCGCGACCAGCGCCAGGGACCCTGGTCCCACGAGCCCCCCGCTGCTATCACCCAGCACTCTCCACATTCTCAACCCCAGACACAACAATTGCCAGCTCTCGATGCCAAGCAACACCCAGGGCCCTATCTCCTGCCGACACTGCCGCCGCACCTTCACCCACCTCCGGACCCCAGCAGCAACCCCCAGCACACTGGACGCCAGCACACACACACCACTGAACTGAATCCTCCTTAATGTGCATTCCCTGCACAGACACGCCACAGAAATCTTGGACCTCCTCAACACTCACACGCCCGACGTCGCCTTCCTCACAGAGATCTGGACCAACGCCAGCTCCGGACCCGACATCGCAACCGCCATCCCCGACGGATACAAGATCCTGAGGAAAGACCGCCCCACCTGCCCAAGAGGAGGCCTCGCCATCATCCACAAAAGCTCCCTCCGCAAGACAACCACCGACTCGGATGATGCCTCGCCCCCCATGGAGCACATCCACTTCCAGATCCAGACCAACCCCAGAACGACGCTTGGCGGAACCCTCGTCTACAGAGCACCAGGCCCCTGCGCCCCATTCACCAACACCATCACCAACCTCATCGCACCCCATGCCCTCGCCTCCACAGACTACATACTACTCAGAGAACTAAACTTCCACCTAGACAACCATGACGACCCTAACACCACCGCCCTCCTAGAGAACCTCACCAACCTAGGACTGAAGCAACTTGTCTCCACCCCCACTCACACAGCAGGATAAACACTCGACCCTGTCTTTGCAGGAGGAAACAGCATCTTCTTCAGCTACACCACGGAACAGCTCTGGACTGACCACCACTGCATCCATTTGTCTTCTAAAAAAAACTACTGCTCACAAGCATGCACGCTGCCCCCCACACAGAATCTGGAACAAAGTCTCCGAAGAACACCTCACCTCCGCCCTCACCTGCACTACACCCCCAACTACGACAAACGCCAACACAGCAGCAAACAACCTCCACCGATGGATCGCCAACTGTGCCAACTCACTCGCCCCCTCCAGAAGACCACAAGACAACACAACAAGAAAGCAAACTGGTTCACCGTTTTACTCCAAGAATCCAAGCACTCCTGTCGACGACTGGAAAAGACGTGAAGAAACAGCAAAACTCCGGAAACACGCACCGTCTACAAAACAGCCACCACGGCACACCACCAACTCATCAAATTCACAAAGGAAAATTTCCTCCAAGACAGAATCCTCTCCAATGCCCACAACTCCAAGGAACTCTTCTCCATCATACAGGAATTTGCCAAACCCAACAGCGAAACAACAGACGTCCCTCCCTCCCAAGACCTCTGCAACAGACTCAGCTCCTTCTTTCCCATCAAGATCAAGACGGTCTACGACAACTTCGACGACCAAGACCTCTGCACCACCCCAACCCCGCCCCCAGCGACGCCACCCAACACACCCTACTTACATGGGCCCCACTCACGACAGAATACACCCTAAAGACCATGAAGAGCATCCACTCCGGAGCACCTTCAGACCCCTGCCCACCACACATCTTCCACAGGGCCTTCACAGCCATTGCACCGAGCTACGTCAAACCATCAACTGCTCCCTTGAGACTGCCACATTCCCTGACAACTGGAAGTGCGCCGAAGTCAACCCCCTCCTGAAGAAACCCTCCACGGACCCGACGGATCTCAAGAATTTCAGGCCCATCTTGCTGCTTCCTTTCGCAGCCAAGGTCATTGAAAATGCCATCAACACCCAGCTGGCACACTTCATCGAAGACAACAACATCCTAGACACCTCCCAATCCGGATTCCGCAGCAACCACAGCACAGAGACCACCCTCCTCGCTGCCACAGATGACATTCGCGCCCTCCTCGACAAAGGCCAATCGGCAGCCCTCATCCTCATGGACCTATCAGCAGCCTTCGAAACCGTCTCCCACCGCACACTAGCCACCAGACTGCATGACGCCGGCATCCAAGAAAAGGCCCTAGACTGGATACGCTCATTCCTCACTGGCAGAACACGGAGAATAAGACTCCCGTCCTTCCTTTCAGAACCGACAGAGACCAGATGCGGAGTACCCCAAGGATCCTTCCTCAGTCCCACCCTCTTTAACGTCTACATGTCCCCCCTCGCAATCATCGTCAGAAACCATGGGCTCAACATCGTCTCCTACGCTGATGATACCCAACACATCCTCTCCCTCACCAAGGAAGCAGACATCACCAGGCACAACTTCCAAGAAGGGATGAAAGCTGTCGCAACCTGGATGAAGATCAGCTGCCTGAAACTCAACTCAGAGAAAACAGAAGTCCTCATCCTCGGCTCCACCCCCTCTGCATGGGACAACAGCTGGTGGCCCCCCGCCCTTAGAAACTCCCCACCCACCCTGACAGACCATGCACGTAACCTCGGCATCATACTGGACTCATCGCTCACTATGAATCGCCAGATCAACACCGTCTCCTCCGCATGCTTCAATGCTTCAACACCCTCCGCATACTACGGAAAACATTCAAATGGATATCCTCCGACTCTAGGAAAACGGACACTCACGCCCTCATCACCAGCAGACTGGACTACGGCAACGCCCTCTATGCCGGAATCAACAAAAAACTCCTCTGCAAACTCGAGACCGTCCAGAACGCCACAGCCAGTTTAATCCTCGATATCCCAAGGCACAACCACATCACCCAACACTTCCGCAACCTCCACTGGCTCCCCGTCTAAAGAAGAATAACTTTCAAGCTGCTCACACACGCCTACAAGGCCCTCCACAGCATCGGACCACAATACCTCAACAACCGCCTCTCCTTCCGTGCCCCCAAGAGAAACCTCCGTTCAGCCAACCTCTCCCTAGCCACCGTTCCACGTTTCTACTGGAACAGAGCGGGTGGGAGGTCCTTCTCCTATCTTGCAGCCATGATATGGAACGAGCTCCCCCTTCACCTCCGGCGAAGCCCAACACTGCACCAATTCAGGAAAGACCTCAAGACCTGGATCTTCGAATGACACCAACGGAGCTGCACCTCCCCCAAGCGCTTTGAGACTCTAACGGGTGAGTAGTGCGCTTTACAAACCGCTGATTGATTGATTGAATCAGCCCTGTGCCGTGTATATCAATGGAATCAATCATAGAACCTTCGAGTTCTGAATAATACAATACAAGTCTGATTCTAGTTCACTATCTGACATGACTGTTAATTTAATCCCACTTATTAAGCTGCCAAACATCTTTGAATTAGCCGCGGTCTTCATAAGGTAGATTGTTCTACTTCACTTCACGCACTACCAGAGGTCATTGTTACATAGAAAGGATCCCAGTTTCTTTCTAAATTTTGGAAAGAATCACTTAGTTGGGCATAATGCTTTGCTACTACACCAGTTACCACACTCATATGGACGATCAGATGGAGAGAATTAATCATGCCTTAGAACAATATCTCAGTTGTTTTATAATGGACCACCAAGAACACTGGTCACAATGGCTCCCCCTGAGTTTTTATAATTCAATCCACCGTATTATAGGTTTTCCATTTTTTTGCTTATATAGGTATCATCTTCATATCTTCCCAGGAGATTTTTCCCCATTCCTAGTACTTACTGTACAGAGTATTTTGATTAACATGAGAGGCACTTAACTAAAGGCAGATTGGCACAGACAGGCTGGTCCTCTCAGAAAGCGGGGAAGGAACTTCAGGTGGGGACCAACAATAGATAGCTTCTATCAGGCTAGCCAAACAAGATCATTCAATTTGTACTGAGGATCAGCCTGTCTGTGCCAATCTGCCAATCTCTTTGGCTCTCAGAATTTTTTCTGAGAGCCCAGGCGTGGGTCCCTTGCTCACTTTGCCACTGGATTCAAGCTAGCCTGGCTGATAAGGGGTGTTACCACGAAACTGGTCCCAGGATGCTTGTTTCCGGTCCAGGGAGGACCTGCCTTGGCAGTTCGGGCTGGACTGTTCCCATGAGGAAGAGGGTCAAGACCGATTTGCATATGGCTCGGTCTGAACTGGGGTGGCGAAGTGAGCTGAAGAATGATGATGGATTGAACCCAGATCTGTGGCCACGGCCAGTCATTACACAATGTAACAAGTCTGTGAAATATATTAAGGTGGAGCCTAAGAAGAATAAAGTGCATGTAGTGCTGTGTATCAAATGTTAAGAAAAGTTGCAAACACCTGGAGGGATCAAAGAGCAGATATTGGGTAACAGACAGAAGTACAGACACACTAACTTGTCTTTTTTTCTTCCCAGAACCTATTGCATGTGTCGCCCAGAGTCTTCTTGGGGATAGTGTGCAGGGATCGGAGGGGCTCTTCGAATAAATCACATCTGCGCCGGGCCAATGTCAAGTACCTAACACCACTCAACCAGGGAATCTCCAAAGACCAGGAGAGAGACAGGCAATCCTTAATTATCAGTCTATGTAAGACGAGAGCCTCGTTCACCCAAATCGTACACCACAACAACAGTGGGCGAGTCCTCAAAATATCCTCGAAGTAGGAAAGCCCTAGCTCCCTATGTGACATAAACAAGGAGGTAGACAGTGGCAGACATAGAAGGTGATCCAGCGCTAACAATAAAATTTCTTCTCCTAGATGCTTTTGGACGTCCAGGTACAATTATCCCTCTCAAACACAACTATGTCCATATGACGGTGGGGCCCATAACACCGCATATACATTCACTCTCTCATATATTCCCTGGATCTCATCCGTCCTTACCTAGGAGAAAAACAGTTAAACGATCTGCTGGAAGGAGACGGGATACCTTTTTATAAAAATGACATAATACTTCTCAAGCTCTAAGGTATTCCACTCATTGGTCGATGGACCAACTAGTAGGAATCAGTTGATGGTGATTAAGACCAGCTCAATCACTATAAACCTTTAAACATTTACATTTATCATTGAGCTAAAGAACCACTGACTCATTTGTTTAAAGATAATAAAGTTTATATAAATTTTAGAAGCATGAATAAGTTTCAAATTTATTATTCAGGTTATTACATTTAGCATTATTATAAGAATAAATTGAAATTGCAATGCATACCTATTAGATGGAAAAATAAAGTTCGTCACAGCAAGAACTCCCGAAAGATCTATCTATCTGTCCTGGAAAAACAAGCCTTCTCGTTCCTTTCCCCTTTAAGATCTTAAGAATAAAAGTCTAATAGTTTTAAATGGAAAAATCTATTGAAAACCATAAAGGTTCTCAAAAAGCAGCGTCTTATGCTCAATCAAAAATATAAAATAGCAGCAGTAGCCGCAGCATCAGTTCATAAAAAACGGCAGCGTTGAAAACAAACAGCATCAAAAGCAGCTAACCCCTCCCTCAAAGACTAGGTCTTCTTATACCCTAATACTAGCTTACTAAGTGAAAATGTTACATCTTTATGGCGAGATTCTCTCTAATTGGTCCATTCGGGTCAGTATACATTTCATTATTAATATCAATGTTTCAACCAGTTCTTTGTGGCAAATTTATACTTTTGTCGTTTCTCACGGGTTCATGACATTATCCCTTAGTTCATGGTTTTCAAACTGTATCCTTTTCTGATACTTTTCAGTCGGTCAGTTTATTGTCCATTCATTTATTCACTGCGACTTCTCACGCTTTTCGCTGTCTTGCTTTGGCACACGTTTATGCGATAAGGTCATCACAGCCTTGACCACGCTTCCATCCTAGGCTTTGGAACGATCACATGATCTCTCTTGTTCACGGCCTTTCTCTCTTTCATAACTCCTCTCGCGCCTGCGTACTCTAGCTTATGGGGGCCATCTTAGATCGCTGCTCAACAGGCCTAAGCGCACTATTATAAAGATAAACAAAACATAGTTAAGAATATAAGCCTTTTCGTTTCCCTCCCGTCATTCTACGTACCCCAATTAGGTATTACCTAGCAAAAGCAACATATAAAGCCATCCCTTACTTACCAACTCTTTATTTTGCCACTACACAGTTTATTTCCAAGCACGAATCATGCATTTATTATTCTAATTAGTACGCAAATATTAGACTTATGTTATCCACGTTGACAATTGTAAGTAAATTAGTTTGCACATAAATAGCGTGTTACCTTTAACCCTTTACACGTAACATACATGGTTGGTTTATTTACTTAAGACGAACTTGTGTGTTATTTTACGTAAATATTAGGAGGTTAAAAAATTTTCATTTACCCTGCTCCATCAAAGGCGTTGTGTGAATTTATTTTCGGCAATCTGTAGTGGCTTTAATGCCTCAGATCTCCACACCCCAGCGCCGTAGGTGGCCAGACCTACACATTTGGCTCGATAAATGGCCAACGTATGGGTGAATGATGTGTTGCCTAGTTTAGCTGCAAAGGAGAAAAACTGCATTAATACTCCTTGCAAACTGGTTATTTCTGTTAACTATCTGCCAAGACCAAGACCCCTTGCAATTAAAGGTTACCCCCAAATAATTAAAGTTAGCCACATCTGCGACAGGGGCTGCTTGGAGTTTAAAAACTGGCCTTAGCCCCAACCTATGACCGTAGGACATTACAAAAGACTTGCTGGTATTAATCTTCATGTCTAGTCAGTCCACTAAGTAGGCAAAGGCGTTCAGAAGGCACTGCAGAGCTAACGGAGTATGACCCATGATGACAGCGTCGTCTGCATACAGTAATGCTGGTATAGGTCGGCTGCCCATCTGGGGTATGTTCCTTCATTTTAGGACTAGGTCCCTCTCCAGATGATTTATATATAGGGAAAATAAGAATGGTGCAAGGATGCATCCTTGTCTAACGCCTCTGCTCACTCTGAGAGATTCGAAGCACTCCCCACCCAGCAAAACCGAACAGTCAAACTTAAGTGTCAGTTAAATAATAGCTTTTTAAGTATGTCATTTATATTTGTTGTTTGTTATGCCTTTCATTATGTTCACGTTCTAACCTGTGTTGTTATTTTTGTCAAATATGTTTAAGCTCAAGATTTGAGTGGAGCACTTATAACCAATTAATGCATGCATTTCACTAATGCATACATTAGTGACTCAAGCAGCGTTATGATTATTCTTCACACAAAGCTATTTTTATAGCTGACTGTGATGTAGCAATTTCACAGATCACTTGAAAATCAAAGAAATAATTTGAATTTTGTTTAACAATGCATATTCAAAGCTGAGGTAAGAATTAACTTGAGCTGAGATTTTGTTTTAAAAGCAATCTCAATGCTGCCAAACCTGCCTGCTGCTAGTCGCAGTGGCGATGGAGGCAACTAGATATGTGGGAAGATGGGGGGCCCTGCCAGGCCCCCTCTCTATGGGTAAGGCCTTTCTTATTGTCCTTATAGATCCATCAAGACACATGCACACTTGATATTGCTATTAAATTAAATCTTTTTCACAAGAAGAGATATTTCATTTAGTTTAGTAGTTCATGTGATTTTTTTTCATTTTAACTGGACATTTCATGTAATGGTGTTTTGTCATCTCAAGTGGATACGTCATGTAAATGAACAATTAAATCGCTTACATGTTTATGGATGAAATAGCAGTATTTACTGATACATTTGATTTATTCATACACTTGGTACTTCTCATGTTTCACAGAAAAGTTAAATATGCATAGTAATGGTGGCTAGAGAAAGGTAAGAACTATGCAGTCATATTCTATGGGCACTCCTGAAACTCGTTTAGAATGAATTAAATGATGAGACAACGGCGGACTGAACCTCAATCAAAGTTCGAAACAATTTATGATCCTGTGCACTGCTTATCCAGTACCTGCAGTTGTTTAGTACCACTGTCCAGCAGACGTGAAATAGCAACTAATGGAAAGATGCACCAAGAAAAAATTGTAATCCATAGGAGTCCAATATGTATTTTCCAGTTATAATTTTATTCCTTCTTTACTTTATATCCGTGTAAAGAAAATCCAGCCAACAAGATTCGTTCAAATTACTTATTGAACTTCATCAGGGCTCATATATGTCTTGATCATAGACCTTTTTTCTTATTATAGTAGAATCCTTGTCAGGCCATGTTAGACCTGGCATCATTGGCGCGGGTCTCCCTTCCTCTTTTTGCTTCTGACCTTTTATGTTGGCTGGATTTAGATGCTCTGGGCGCTGTGCCACTGCCAATCAGTGACACAGCGCGAATGCTCCCTGTGTAAAGATACCTGTATGAATTGGGATAACCATAATTGGCTCGTTTGGTTTACCTGTCAGCCCCTAGTATCAGTGTACTGTGTGTGCCCAGGGCTGGTAGACCAAATACTGCTGGTGGGCCTGCAGCGCTGATTTGCGCTACCCACCGAAGCAGCTTTTAAAGTATGTCTGTGTAGCATGTTCTAATAGCAAGTTACCCTCCATTTCACTGTTTAATATTGTGAGGCTATCCGTTCTCATGGGCCAGAATGGGCAGGCTGAATATTACATGCCCTAATCCTACCTGCCCCAAGGAACCTGATAGGAACGTCGAATTTGATATGTTTAAGCTCAGAACATTGAGATACATCTTTTAGTAAGGATTATTAGCGTAGCCCGTGTTCGAAAATGCCTCTACTAGAAACGCGGTATTTTCTGGCCTAAGCTGTCCTGTAGGCTTTGCTAGCGTGTGTATTGGCCGTCTGGTTTTGGAGCAGCAGGGCCAGCTGGGTCAGACCTGGCTGGAGAGAGAGATCGGCATTTAGAGTATGGAGAGGGGTGACTCTTTGATCTGAGCAGGGCCGTGCCTGGCAAGGTGAATGATGGCTCCACCTCCCACTGGGCGTCTGATAGCAGACCCCCAGATTCTCAAAGGGCAGGATGTCGCCTTGTAAACCAAGTGCTCCCCGACCCCACCGAACTGGTTCTGGCTGGATGCAGTGATTTGTGACTGCAGAGAACAAAGACTTTTTAGGTATAAAACGCTGCGCTGAAACCTTTTTCAAGTGTGTTCCTTCTGGATGTCAAGACGAAACTCTGTCCGAGTGAACAGAGGAAAGGACTTTGAAACTTTCACCAAGCTTGCTGAAGAAACTACCCGAGGGCCTGAATTGAGAGCGCCTCCTGCTGAAGTCTCAGGGACATTAGACTTCAACCCGTCAGCCGACTGAATTCCTGTGCTAGGGATTCTACTTGCAGGTGAGGCCTCCGTTGAGTAATCCGGAACCTCTAGTTCTACTGTGAGGAACACGGACTGGTAACCCTTGTGAACTCTGTGTGTGGGCCGCCGCAGCTAAGAGGGAGCTGCCGCCGCTGAGTGCCCGCCTTAATTTGAACCTTCAGAACCTTCACTGAATCTGTGCGGGCCGCCGCAGCTAAGAGAGAGCTGCCGCTGCTGAGTGCCCACCTTAATTTGAACCTTCGCTGAATCTGTGTGGGCCGCCGCAGTTAAGAGAGAGCTGCCGCCGCTGAGCGCCCGCCTTAATTTGAAGCTTCAGAACCTTCGCTGAATCTGTGTGGGCCGCCGCATCTAAGAGAGAGCTGCCACCGCTGAGCACCCGCCTTAATTTGAACCTTCGGAACCTTCGCTGAATCTGTGTGGGCCGCCGCAGCTAAGAGAGAGCTGCCGCCGCTGAGCGCCCGCCTTAATTTGAACCTTCGGAACCTTCGCTGAATCTGTGTGGGCCGCCGCAGCTAAGAGAGAGCTGCCGCCGCTGAGCGCCCGCCTTAATTTGAACCTTCGGAACCTTCGCTGAATCTGTGTGGGCCGCCGCAGCTAAGAGAGAGCTGTAGCCGCTGAGTGCCCGCCATTGTGCCAGCCTGGTCGAGATCATCCTTTGTCCTGTGGGCCGCCGCAGCTAAGAGAGAGCTGCTGCCGCTGAGTGCTCGCACCTTTGCCAACTTTGCACCATTGTGATTTGTCCTGCGGGCCGCCGCAGCTAAGAGAGAGCTGCTGCCACTGAGTGCTCGCACCTTTACAAACTTTGCACCATGGTGATTTGTCCTGTGGGCCGCCGCAGCTAAGAGAGAGCTGCTGCCGCTGAGTGCCCGCATCTTTGCCAACTTTGCATCATCGTGAGTCGTCCCGTGGGCCGCCGCAGCTAGGAGAGAGCTGCTGCTGCTGTGAGCCCACCACGGAGCTGCACGACGAGAGTCATCGCCACCACCAGCCCGGGCCGCCGCAGCCGCGTGCTGCTGCCGCTGGGAGCCCGCCTGTCCCTGAGTGCCCGAATCATTGTGAGTGCACGTTGCGGACCACTGCAGTCGAGAACTGTGGTCGCTGGGAGTCCGCCTGTCACTGTCTCTGCTTCTTCGAGAAGCTACGTGCTGTGTCCCCGTCCAACGGCAGGTATCTGGTGCGCAACGGGTCGCGTAGACCCAGGCCTTGAACTCAGTCAGTGCCACGTTCTGGTGAATACGTTATTGCCTTTTTAAGTCCCTACTGATTTACATGCATTGTGACTGGTTAAAACGCTTTTGAGAGTCTCGTGCTAAACCTTAGATAAAGATACTATTTTTCTATACCTACTTGAGTTGTGTCCTTTTGTGGTGTCGTTACTGCCTTATTGTGCATGGTCATAAATGCTTCACACACTGCCTCTGAGATAGGCCTAACTGCTCGTGCTACGTTACCACAGGGTTGAGCAGGGGTTATCAAAGGGGTAGCCCACTTGCCCTGACTTAGGAAGAAGGGTCCCTATTTGGGCATTGGCGCCAGCCATGGCCAACTAGAGACCCCCATTTCTAACATTGGCGGTCAGCGGTGGGATCAGGACTTGCATTTATGATCCACGTACAATAACTGGTAGACACCACTAGTGAGTACAGACCAAAGCGCAGACACGCGCAGATTTTTTTCCCTCTTCGAATGTTTTTTTTTTTTGGTTGGTTGTTTTAGTATTGAATTGTTGATCGCAGCCATGAGTACTGCTAATATGGGAAGGCCAACATCCAATGCTTCGGAGGATCTCGCCTTTGAGGAGGAAAGATTAGATACCTATACTGCCAAACAGCTGAAGTCATTTTGTAAGCAATTCGCAGTCCCCGTGATAGGTCTCTCTAGGAAGGAGGAGTACCACAAGGCGCTGAAGGCCTGGTGGGAAGCGAGAGAGTCCGCTGGGGATGAGGAAGAGAATGCTGGAGGGCTGCAGGATGATACAGTAGAGGGGGGGGAGATAGAACACCCTCCAATCCAGGTACTAGTGTATCCCAAAGGAGCCTGACCCCAGAAGAGCTGGAGGACAGGGAGAGAGATAGGAGGCATAGTTTGGAGATGGCTAAATTGGAAGGTCAGAAGGACCTTGAGAGTAAGAAGTTAGACATTGAGAAGAATCGATTGTCAATTGAACTTGAGAAAATGAGAATGGAACATGAGAGAATGTTGAGGGAGATAGAGATCAGGGCGAGGAGTGTCCCGGTCTCCCCTCTGGTGGCAGCATACCTTTAGTAACTCCTGAGAGTAGAGTTTATATTCCTAAGGATGTCATTAAGGATTTTCACAAGAGTGAGGATATTGGGCAATGGTTTGCCACATATGAGATAGCAATGGTGTCCCACCGGGTCCCTGAGCAGGATTGGGGAGCGGGATTGTGGAGGCGCTTTGTGAGTGATGGTAGGGATACCCTGTTGGACCTGCCTGAGGAGAGCAGGATGGTGTATGCCCATATGAAAGAAGCTTTGATGACCCGTTATGGTTTGACCCCAGAAATGTACAGGCAGAGGTTTAGGACCTGTAAGAAATTAGAGGGTACCACGTGGGTTGAATATGTGTCTTTTTTCTGTAGAGCAATGGATCGCTGGGTAAAGGGTAGCAAAGTGGAAACTTTCGAGCAATTGTATGATTTGTTTGCGTGGGAGCATTTTTCTAGTAACTGTTTTCCAGAGCTACGCCAGCACCTGATTGATAGCAAGCTGACTAACCCTAGGAAGCTTGCTGAGGAGGCGGACCGCTGGGTGAACACCCGGGTCCGCAAAGGTTTTGTGGGAGACTTCGCCAGAGGTGGGCAGGGTCCCCAGCAGAGAAGTGGGGGGACAAGGGTAAGCAGAGGGAGTTCCAGAGAGGGCCCCAAAGTAATTCCCAAGGGAACCAAGCAGTGGTGTCCCAGCCTCCCCCTGAGAAGAAGCCAGTGTCCCCGGCAGGTAGGCCTGTTCAGAGGGGGCCACTCACTTGTTTCAAGTGTGGTCAAGTGGGCCACCGGTATTATGATCCCCAGTGTCCCCAGAGGGACCCCAATGCATCCTCGTGCACCACCCCATGCACCAGATTGCCAGTGTAGCCCTGGGGGAGGAGGTAGAGGTCCAAGGTGGGTGGGATCCCGTAGAGTTAACCCTTGTCTCGCTAGGAGACTTTGAGAAGGTCCCTAACCCCACACTGCCGAATAACACTCAGAAGTACCGGCAGTGGGTGACCATCAATGGCCATAGGGTAGAGGCTCTCAGGGACACTGGAGCTAGTGTGACTGCTGTCAGCTCCCGGTTGGTGTCCAAAGAGCAGGTTGTCCCCCATGCATTCTGCCCCGTAGTGTCAGCGGACAACTCAGAGAGCCAGTGTGAAGTGGCTCAGGTTCCCTTCGAGTGGGGGGTCTCAGGAACTCTTCAAGTGGCTGTGAGGCCCGCCATGCCTGTAGACTGTCTGTTGGGCAATGATCTAGAGAACTCCCCGTGGGCTACGGTGGAGAGAAAGTCTCATTTGGAAATGTTGGGTCTGCCTGAGTGGGCGTGTGTGACCACTCGGTCCATGACAGCTCAGAAGGATGTTCAGGAGGGTCTGGAGCCTGAAAGTATGGCCCCGGGCCCCTGCCTCAAAGAGAAGGGGTACGGGGCGTGGCAAACTGGCCACCACGGTTCCCATGGTCGCGGAGGGAGCAGACCTTGAGGGGGATGCCCTGGAACCTACAGGGGAACAAGTGGCCGAACTGGGGGACCTACCGGAGCTGACCCATTGGCAGCAGGAAGGGGGGCCCTCCAGGGAGGAATTTTGCGAGCAACAGAGAACCTGCCCTTCTCTTGAGGGGGTGAGGCGGCAGGCCACCGGCCCAGGCAGCAGGTGACCAGACAGGGTCACATTGGATCTATTGGGAGAACAACCTCCTTTACAGCGAGCCTAAGGTTGCTGAGCCTGGGTCAGCCCGTGTGCTGGTGGTACCCCAGCGCTTCAGGACCTTCCTACTGGGGTTGGCCCATGATGTGCCACTGGCCGGACATCTGGGGCAGACCAAGACCTTTGAGAGGCTGGTCACCCACTTCTATTGGCCCCAGATGCGCAGGAGCTCAGATGCTCACTGCAGGACGTGTGAGACTTGCCAGGCAAGTGGGAAGAGTGGGGGAAGATTAAGGCCCCACTACAGCCCTTCCCCGTTGTGAGCACCCCATTCGAGAGAGTGGGCATTGATATTGTGGGGCCTCTGGATCCCAAGACAGCCATGGGCAACAGGTTCATCCTGGTCTTGGTGGACCATGCCACCCGGTACCCTGAGGCCATCCCGCTCAGGACAGTGACGGCCCCCGAGGTGGGACGGGCACTGATGGGGATTTTCTCCCGTGTGGGATTCCCCAGAGAGGTGGTGTCCGATAGGGGAACTAACTTCATCTCCAAGTACATGAAATCTCTGTGGGAGGAGTGTGGGGTAACGTATAAGTTCACCACTCCTTACCACCCCCAGGGTAATGGGCTGGTTGAGAGATTCAACCGGACCCTCAAGGGCATTATTATGGGCCTAGGTGAGCCCATGAGGCGTAAGTGGGATGTCCTCTTGCCATGCCTGTTGTTTGCTTACCATGAGGTGCCACAGAAGTCATTAGGGTTCAGTCCCTTTGAGCTGCTCTATGGTCACCCGGTAAGAGGGCCTCTGAATCTGGTCAAGGAAGGCTGGGAGCAATCTCCCAGGAAACCTCCCCAGGATGTGTTTAGTTACATGCTGGCCTTCAGGAACCAGACTCAGTGTTTCAGGAAACTTGCTGAGGCAAACCTGGAAGCCAGCCAGGAAGAGATGAAACGCTGGCACGATCAGAATGCCACTCTGATCGAGTTTCAGCCTGGACAAAAGGTTTGGGTCATGGCCCCGGTGGAGCCCTGTGCGCTCCAGGATAGGTGGACCGGCCCCTTTGAGGTGGTGGAGCGCAAGAGTCCTGTTACCTACGTGGTGGACTTGCAGTCTCCCAGGAACCCCTTGCGGGTCCTGCATGTTAACCGCCTGAAGCCCCACTTTGAGAGGTCTGAAGTGGGCATGCTTCTGGCCACAGATGCTGGGATGGAGGAGGAGAGCGAGCCCCTTCCTGACCTCCTGTGTGCATGGGAGCGAGATGGGTCAGTGGAGGGTGTGGTCCTCTCCACCACACTGACCCCTGAGCAGCAGGGTGATTGTCACCAACTGTTGGGGCAATTCAGTGATCTGTTCTCCCTGGTACCTAGTGTCACTGATTGGTGTGTCCATGACGTGGACACCGGGGACAGTCCTCCCATTAAGCACAAGGCTTACCGAGTGACTGACCGGGTAAGGGCCTACTTTAAGGATGAGGTTACCAAAATGTTTGCCCTTGGGTTGATTGAGTCCTCTAGCAGCCCTTGGTCCAGCCCAGTGGTCCTGGTACCAAAAGCTGCAGCGCCTGGTACCACCCCAGAACTTCGGTTCTGCGTGGACTATCGGGGCCTCAATTCAGTCACAAAGACTGACGCGCACCCCATCCCCAGAGCTGATCAGCTCATAGTTCGGTTAGGGGCTGCAAAATACCTCAGCACATTTGATTTGACATCTGGGTATTGGCAGAGTGCCTTGACCGAGGGAGCAAAGGAGAGGTCAGCCTTCTCCACACCCGATGGGCACTACCAGTTCCGGGTGATGCCCTTTGGAATGAAGAATGCCCATGCCACCTTTCAGAGGCTGGTCAACAGGGTGTTGGTTGGGCTGGAAGATTTCAGTGCCGCCTACCTGGATGACATTGCGGTGTTTAGCTCCTCTTGGGAGGACCACCTGCGCCACCTCTGGGAGGTATTGATGGCACTGCGGAAGGCAGGCCTCACAATCAAAGCCAGTAAGTGCCAGATTGGGCAGGGTTCTGTAGTGTATTTGGGGCACCAGGTGGGGAGCGGCCAGGTGGCGCCCCTTCAGCCCAAAATTGAAACTATCCTGGCGTGGGAACCCCCCAAGACTCAGACGCAGGTGAGAGCCTTCTTAGGACTCACGGGGTACTACAGGAGGTTTGTCAAGGGATATGGCAACATTGTTGCACCCTTGACTGAGCTGACTTCTAAGAAGCAGCCAAAGAAGATAAACTGGACTGAGACCTGTCAGAACGCTTTTGACGCCCTGAAGACTGCCATGTGCACCGCACCCGTACTTCAGGCGCCCGACTTTTCAAAGGAATTCGTTGTCCAGACAGACGCCTCAGAGCATGGTATAGGGGCTGTTCTGTCACAGATCAATGAGGAGGGACTAGACCAACCGGTAGCCTTCCTAAGCAGGAGGTTACTTCCCCGGGAACAGAGGTGGAGTGCAATTGAGCGTGAGGCATTTGCTGTGGTCTGGGCGCTGAAGAAGCTGAGACCATATCTGTTTGGGACTCACTTCCGGGTTCAGACAGACCACAGGCCCCTTAGATGGTTGATGCATACGAGGGCGAGAATCCCAAGTTGTTGAGGTGGTCCATTTCCCTACAGGGTATGGATTTCACGGTGGAACACCGCCCTGGTACAGAACACGCCAATGCTGACGGTCTGTCCAGGTTTTTCCGCCTTAGTGATGAGAACTCCCAAGGGAATGGTTAGTTCTCCCCACATTTCAGCTGGAGGGGACGCGTGTTAGACCTGGCATCATTGGCGCGGGTCTCCCTTCCTCTTTTCGCTTCTGACCTTTTATGTTGGCTGGATTTAGATGCTCTGGGAGCTGTGCCACTGCCAATCAGTGACACAGCGCGAATGCTCCCTGTGTAAAGATACCTGTATGAATTGGGATAACCATAATTGGCTCGTTTGGTTTACCTGTCAGCCCCTAGTATCAGTGTACTGTGTGTGTCCAGGGCTGGTAGACCAAATACTGCTGGTGGGCCTGCAGCGCTGATTTGCGCTACCCACCGAAGCAGCTTTTAAAGTATGTCTGTGTAGCATGTACTAATAGCGAGTTACCCTCCATTTCACTGTTTACTATTGTGAGGCTATCCGTTCTCATGGGCCAGAATGTGCAGGCTGAGTATTACATGCCCTAATCCTACCTGCCCCCAGGAACCTGATAGGAACATCGAATTTGATATGTTTAAGCTCAGAACATTGAGATGCATCTTTTAGTAAGGATTATTAGCGTAGCCCGTGTTCGAAAATGCCTCTACTAGAAACGCGGTATTTTCTGGCCTAAGCTGGCCTGTAGGCTTTGCTAGCGTGTGTATTGGCCGTCTGGTTTTGGAGCAGCAGGGCCAGCTGGGTCAGACCTGGCTGGAGAGAGAGATCGGCATTTAGAGTATGGAGGGGGGTGACTCTTTGATCTGAGCAGGGCCGTGCCTGGCAAGGTGAATGATGGCTCCACCTCCCACTGGGCGTCTGATAGCAGACCCCCAGATTCTCAAAGGGCAGGATGTCGCCTCACAAACCAAGTGCTCCCCGACCCCACCAAACTGGTTCTGGCTGGATGCAGTGATTTGTGACTGCAGAGAACAAAGACTTTTTAGGTATAAAACGCTGCGCTGAAACCTTTTTCAAGTGTGTTCCTTCTGGATGTCAAGACGAAACTCTGTCCGAGTGAACAGAGGAAAGGACTTTGAAACTTTCACCAAGCTTGCTGAAGAAACTACCCGAGGGCCTGAATTGAGAGCGCCTCCTGCTGAAGTCTCAGGGACATTAGACTTCACCCCGTCAGCCGTCTGAATTCCTGTGCTAGGGATTCTACTTGCAGGTGAGGCCTCCGTCGAGTAATCCGGAACCTCTAGTTCTACTGTGAGGAACGCGGACTGGTAACCCTTGTGAACTCTGTGTGTGGGCGGCCGCAGCTAAGAGAGAGCTGCCGCCGCTGAGTGCCCGCCTTAATTTGAACCTTCAGAACCTTCGCTGAATCTGTGTGGGCCGCCGCAGCTAAGAGAGAGCTGCCTCCGCTGAGCGCCCGCCTTAATTTGAAGCTTCAGAACCTTCGCTGAATCTGTGTGGGCCGCCGCAACTAAGAGAGCGCTGCCGCCGCTGTGCGCCCGCCTTAATTTGGACCTTCAGAACCTTTGCTGAATCTGTGTGGGCCGCCGCAGCTAAGAGAGCTGCCGCTGCTGAGCGCCCGCCTTAATTTGAACCTTCGGAACCTTTGCTGAATCTGTGTGGGCCGCCGCAGCTAAGAGAGAGCTGCCGCTGCTGAGCGCCCGCCTTAATTTGAACCTTCGCTGAATCTGTGTGGGCCGCCGCAGCTAAGAGAGAGCTGTATCCGCTGAGTGCCCGCCGTTGTGCCAGCCTGGTCGAGATCATCCTTTGTCCTGTGGGCCGCCGCAGCTAAGAGAGAGCTGCTGCCGCTGAGTGCTCGCACCTTTGCCAACTTTGCACCATTGTGATTTGTCCTGTGGGCCGCCGCAGCTAAGAGAGAGCTGCCGCCGCTGAGTGCTCGCACCTTTGCCAACTTTGCACCATGGTGATTTGTCCTGTGGGCCGCCGCAGCTAAGAGAGAGCTGCTGCCGCTGAGTGCCCGCATCTTTGCCAACTTTGCATCATCGTGAGTCGTCCCGTGGGCCGCCGCAGCTAGGAGAGAGCTGCTGCCGCTGTGAGCCCACCACGGAGCTGCACAACGAGAGTCATTGCCACCACCAGCCCGGGCCGCTGCAGCCGCGTGCTGCTGCCGCTGGGAGCCCGCCTGTCCCCGAGTGCCCGAATCATTGTGAGTGCACGTTGGGGACCACTGCAGTCGAGAACTGTGGTCGCTGGGAGTCCGCCTGTCACCGTCTCCGCTTCTTCGAGAAGCTACGTGCTGTGTCCCCGTCCAACGGCAGGTATCTGGTGCGCAACGGGTCGCGTAGACCCAGGCCTTGAACTCAGTCAGTGCCACGTTCTGGTGAATACGTTATTGCCTTTTTAAGTCCCTACTGATTTACATGCATTGTGACTGGTTAAAACGCTTTTGAGAGTCTCGTGCTAAACCTTAGATAAAGATACTATTTTTCTATACCTACTTGAGTTGTGTCCTTTTGTGGTGTCGTTACTGCCTTATTGTGCATGGTCATAAATGCTTCACACACTGCCTCTGAGATAGGCCTAACTGCTCGTGCTACGTTACCACAGGGTTGAGCAGGGGTTATCAAAGGGGGTAGCCCACTTGCCCTGACTTAGGAAGAAGGGTCCCTATTTGGGCATTGGCGCCAGCCATGGCCAACTAGAGACCCCCATTTCTAACAGGCCATTCAATAAATGTTTAAAATTTATGAGTCAAATCACTTAATTGCATAGAATATAGCAGCTCCACATAGGTTTTGTGGTAGAATCCAAAATAGAAAGACCGGGAGGAATAACTCCTTAAACAGATACCTTGATACGTATCCCCTCGTCTGTAGTGCATTCAAAAGGTAGGCTACCTATACATTTAAAACGTTTATTGGATGAGCTGACAAGGATTCTACTATAATAAGGAGAGAGGACTATGAACAAGACATATATGAGCCCTGATGAAGTTCAATAAGTATAGGAGTATTTGTTGCTAATGAATTAAATGATGTAATTTCTATTATAAATTCATAAGTGATATAAAATATGGACACAGAATATGGTAAGTAAATGTGTCTTTTGTGTACAGTTATATTAAAAATGCAAAGTAATAATGTGTCTAGCAGTAATGTGATCAATTTTGTACCATAAAATTGTCTCTGGTAAGCAAAAACAAGACTAGTGTAAATGAGAATAAATGGAAAATTAAACCCACACCAGAAATTAGCAATACCTCAGATATCACTACTTCTGGGTTGCTGGAATACGGGCACAGGGGCAAAAGGTTTAGGAAACAAACTGAGCATTGATTATTCTATATTTTACTACTAAACAAGACGTCAAAAGGGCAGTTAGCCTGCAGGCACTAGGGTCATGATTTGAATGGTGCAGCAGGTGCAGTGGCACAGGGTCCAAAAGGTCTAGGACACCAACTGAATACCTATTACTATATTTTACTACTACCCCAACTCTGAACCAGCTATGGCCGATATCTCCCTACTGTCTGCCGTCCCAGTGCTCCTTGTGGTGCAGTGCGAGCGCCGCCTCCTCCACTGCCACACTTCCTGTCCCCTCCTCTCTCCCCTCGCGGGCTTCCTCCCTCGCAGGCTTCCTCTTCTCATCCAGGACACTGGCACACCTTAAAAGTGTAAGGATCACCATTTTTAGGTTTCGAGACCTCTTGTATATACTTTAGTATATACTTATATGTGTATGTACTTTGTGGGCTCTGGAGATCAGCCCTAGGACTGGTCTGCTTCCGCTTAGTGATTTTTTTCTGTTCAACTGCCTCTATTTAACTGTCTTAATAGAAAACGACCAGCAGAGGTCAGTAAAATACCAGAATTGCTTTCTGCTTAGGGACTTTATTTTTTTATTTTTCTGGCAACTGCCTCTATTTAACTTTCTTGATAGAAAACGACCAGCAGAGGTCAGTAAAATACTAGAATCACTTTAGCATTCTCTAGATTCCAGTCCATAGAAATTGTCTTCCATGAGCACCATTAGACAATAATATTTTTTTCAAATCTTGTATTTTCAGTGATATGACCACCGAAGGCCCTGATTTTACATTAAAAACAGAGCTTTGGACTATACCATTTTCCGCTGAAAGGCAATATTTCTCCCCATGTGTTCCCATACCTGGCGTGTCACGCAGTTTGTTGCTTATTTTCCCTCCATGTTAAAGAACAGTAGATGTTTCAGCACCCAGGCTAATGTGCTGCATAGCTAAATACATATAAGGTCCCAAAGGCGAGACCGATTGCATTGCAAATGCTTGATCATAGTATGGGCAGTTTTTAAAAAAAGCACTTATAAGTTCTATAAAGTGTTTCAGAGCTTTAAAAGAGCACGAGTTATATTGCACAAAGACACTTTTTTATGGCACTGAGGAGATTACATGATTTGGCCAGGATCACAGGATGTTGATCTGATGCCGAGACTCGAACTTGGTTCCCCACATTACTTCACATCTTTTATTATAGTCATCTGCAACATGTACCAAAAACATTGACAAAGACAATAGATTTTGCATATGTGAAACCTATTGGCTTTGCAAATGCTTGTTCTTTATTATTACACACAATACGATCTTGAAATACATACTTTCAGGATGTGCTGTACAAAAACTTCTACAACATTTGATTTTACTAAAATGTTGTCCATGTAGAATAGCATCCTAGGTCATCCAAAGTGTGCACATAACTGACTTGCCTCTTACTTCACTATTGGCATTGTCAGGGTGGGTGGAATCATGGACGTTTTAAAATTCATGTTTGAAAACTATTCCTTAAAAAAAATACCTGCACTGATTTAGTCTGATGTATTACTACTACTAAGATTAAACAGTTCTGCATGTCAATAAAATACTTTTTGGGAATTTTTGAAGAGGCTTTTTAATATTTTACACGCTTGTAGCAGAATGTCTTAAAAAATGAAGGTGGCCCAAAAATTAACTGTTCAAGACACCCTACATACTTGCTTTCTTTCACGTTAATTAACTTGTAAATAAATGCTTGCTCGTTTTGAACAGAGGGGGCGCATGCAAAAGTCAGGAGTGTGCTTGCGGCCCCCAGACTATAGCTCTACAGGGACATTAGATTAAACAGCAGCTCTTGTTTCAGTGCAGCATAGGTGCAAGTAAAAAAAAAAAATACGCTATAACACAGTAAACGCTAGCTGTGCCATAAAGTTTTTTATCTTTACTTTCAGCCATTTGCAACATGGCTAAAAACATTGGCAAAGCCAATAGATCTCGCGTAGGCAAGACCTACTGGCTTTGCCAATGCTTATGTTGCAGTGGTTCCTATAAAGCCTGAATGTCTGTGAGCCAGGAGAGGTTTGTGCTGCACATTTCGCTCTTTCGGTCCGTGTTCACAGCCTGTGGTGGTAGAGGCCTGCCAGCAGGTGGTTCGCCTTCAACACAGGGGCCTCAGACTCGCTTCCTCCTGCTTGTGAAGGGTGCTGCACAGCTTACCTTCAACGCTGAGGTAGTCCCTCTGCCTACACAGAGTTATGCAGCATCGAGGAAGCTGGTTGGGTGGGTTCTCAATTCGCAGAACAGTCGTGAGGTCAGCCGCTGCTGGGGTGCTTGGGTGTGCTACAGGATAAACAGAAACTGCACAATACCCAGGAAGCACCGCTGGGTGGAGCGCAGCCAGGAACTGAGCACGGGTGGGTCTGTGCTCTGTCTTCGCCAATGTGCAGTCATAGGCCTAACTGCGGAATCTGCACGCTGCTAAAGAACACACTCACTGAGTTGGTGCGTTTGCGGCCACCACTGGTCCACGTCCTCTTTATTTAACCTCTCAGTCAAGCCCAGGCCAAGGGGTGCGTGCAACATCACAAGGTAGCACATAAAGGCCGGGTGGCTAACAACTAAGCAGACAGGGAAATAATCGGAGAGCTCTTTTGCTTCTGTCTCAGTAGCCCCCCCGCACCCCCCGCCAACCCGTGCTCTCTACTGCCCAGTTACTCACCGGCAGTCTTCATTACTCTGAGTCCTGGTCTTCCCGTTCCATCACTGAGCCCGTCCCTCACTCCCTGTTTTTAGGTCTCGGCCTGCACCAGCGCTTGCGCTGGTCTGGCCGAGAGTTTTAGTAAGCGGGTTTTGGAAGTGCAAACCCACTGGCTTTCGGCTGGCGACCAGCTTGCGTTCACGATGGCGTGCACGCGCACAGCTGCCATCCATTCCTAGCATCGCTGGCGAGGCGCCATCTGCCTTTCCTCCCCTCCCTCACCCCTCCTCCCCCTCCTTCACCAGAGAGCGCGTTTCCATTCCTCGCATCGCTGGCGAGGCGCCATCTGCCTTTCCTCCCCCTCCCTCACCCCTCCTCCCCTCCCTCACCAGAGAGCGCGTTTCTTGGCCGCGCGTCTTGTTATGTTAATGTTCCGATGTTGCTTGTTCTTTTGCACTTAGTGCTGACTAATCCCTTTAAAGAATTAAATCCCTTGACTGCTGTCACATTATTATTATTTTTATGTGTGTTGCGACCCTCGCTCGGTGTCATGAGAGGATTTTTATGTAATGTCCTAGTGTTGCTTGTTCTTTGTGCACTTACTGCTGGTCAATCCCTTTGAAAAATAAAATTCTTTGACGGTGGTCACGTTATGATTGTTTTTATTCGCTTTGTGTAGCTCGCTTGGTGTCTTGTGAAAACCATTGTTCTTGGAGATCCAGTCTAATAGTCACCGCATGATCTGCTATCCACGCAGGGGATTCGTATTTAGATTCCGCCATCCCACTTTGTGATATGTGAAGATCTGTTTACTACAGTGTGACACTTCAGAAACGGATGCTTTTGGATGCGATTCACTTGTTTGTGGAAACACATGCAGATTATTATATTATAGTGCCGCTTAATAAGAAGGGATTGGCTAATTCAAACTCAATACGCACAAAGTGAATTTTCTTCTCTTGTTGAGCCTACCTACATGCACTTTTTATGTTAATGTACTGGTGTTGCTTGTTCTTTGTGCGCTTACTGCAGGCTAATCCCTTTAAAGAATTAAATTCCTTCATGGTTGCTATATTATTATTGTTTTTATTCGCATTGCATACTACGCTCAGTGTCTCTGACACTTTGGAGCGACTGTGAAAACATACTGAAAAGAGAATACTTAGCACATCTGCTCTGTGGGGAACTATATATCTATCTATAAGGCGTGCTGCGAGTAGAAAATCGGAGGTTTACAACATGCGCAGTGAGACTGTAATATAAACCTACCCCTGTGGTGATGACTCCGAAACCATTTAGTGTTGTATCTTGTATTGTGAGCATGCGCAGTAGAACGGGTTGTATTGTTTTTCTCTATCGTTTACCTGGAATAAGGTAACAGACATATTCTAAGTGTGGGGTCCTCTCTGTGATATTCACATTTCTATTTGCTCAGCACGGTACCTGGGACAAGTCTCTGAAGAAGTCATTTAAGTTATTGACAGAGATGTCTAGCCAGGAAATAAAATAAGTCAGTTGTATTCTACATTTGGGCTTAATAATGACCGCTATATTCTGTAATAGATGTGCACACTTTTGTCAGCTGCCTGCCACATCGAAGCACGCCTCACAAATGCTATAGACTACTATGGGAAATGATCTAAAAGACATTCACATTGACATTTCTGTTAGCTCGGGCATTGCCGAGACCTATTGGCTTTGCCAATGCTTGTTGTTTCTGGTGATTGTTTTGTGTGTTCTTTTTCCTTGGGGTTTCTATGGTATTCGCAGGATGTGAGGGTGTCACACTTCCCCCTTTATGCATGTCGGGTAGGCAGTGCCATATAGGGGGAAGTATTTGACCTCTGCTAGGTAATAGGTTTCTGTGAAGCAGACAAGCTGCTCATATGTAAGGAATGGGATGGGAAGACGGACGAGGAGGTAATGAGTAGAAGACTTCAAGTGCAAGCAAGAGGGGGCAACCGTCCACAAGCCACAGGCTCGCCATTTCCAGTTTTTAAGCGGCTCGAAGCTGCCCCCTCATTCACTGACCTATGGGCAGCTGAATCATTCACAGCAGTGAGTCAGCCTCTGAGAACGGTGAGGCCAGGCCCGAGTGTGCACTTCCATCTGGCCGATGGAGAGCCCCAGGAGAGAAACCGCCTACAGAACTGGGGCACGCACGCTCTGCAGCCGACCAGCTGCACTGTAGGTGTACACCATGCTGTGTGCAAGAAACCAACTTTTACATTTTCTTTTATGATGACAATGTATTTCCTCAAGCTATGGGACAAATCGGTCATAGTTTTTATTTTTTTTAAAAATAATTGTAGTGTTTTTTCTTTGTCTTGTTGCAGATAACAGCAAAAATCAAATAAAAATAACTTCAGAGATTTGCAGCGTATGTCAGATATTGAACTATTCATATGTGTTACCGAGTGGCAAATGCAGATATCCAACAAGCTTTGTATGTATGTAAGAAAACCCATAACACACAATATTGCATACTGTTTCCTGTCCCTTATTTGGAATCACAGTAATCTGCACGATGTCTTCAACTACAGTGTGTCCAGTCATAGAACACTTGTTGAACCATAACGTGAACCTCCTTTCAGGGGTCCCACACTCTGTTGATTTTTTTAGGGAATTCCCCTCCCAGTTAGGGTGAACATATTCAGAACCAGAAACCATGCCTGCCATAGACATAGAAAAAGATTAAATGTTGGCACTGATCACGGGCGCTGGAGGGCTACAATACAGCACCCACCAACCTAGTACTAGACGACCACAAACCTCTAATAGGTCTACATATAATGGAAAAATAGAGTAGCACTTGTGTTTCAGGGGTTGTTCACTTTGTTCCAATTCAAAACTCTTTAACTAGCCAAGGAAAGAAGGGAGATCTCAGGTTGTCTTTAATGACACTTGATCAACTCATTCAGTCCAGTTTCTTTTGAATCCTGGGTCCCGCAGTCATAGATTATAGTGGTAAGGCAAGATTACAGGTACCAGAAAGCAGATGAACAAGGACTGAATAAGCATCATTCTGTGCTTCTACAAGAGTCTGGGTGGGGTGCCTAGAGATGCCCAGATCCCCTTGATGAAATTATTTTCAACTGCTGATGAGATTGTAAAAAAAAATAAAAAGGGACCCTATCAAATTTGATATATAGAATTGTGCACACCTCTGTTAGATGAAATTCTTCAGCAAAAAATGAAATCTCCCTCGTCTATGCTATTCGCTCCTGGAGACGGCATAACCTTACCCGATGGGCTCCTGTGACACGGATTCACTGCTCCCTCTGTATGAATTTGCTGTGCTGCATGTGTGAGCTGTGGCAGCACCGCAGGTGACGCTTTCAAAAAGCAATTTCTGTCCCAGGTGTGATGAGAGAGCCGTGAAACCCTGAGCCTGCACAACACTGTAATTAATGTGTACACTCACATGACCCTCTGAAAAACCAAGACATTTATTTCTAGTGTTGGGAAGCTGATGCAGCCCTTCAAAATCAGGACACTCTGTTGACATCCAGGACGTCTGGTCACCCTGCTGACAGTGTACAGTAACCCCACCATGGCTATAAAACAATGCATACTGTGTCACTACTGCCCCCACATTGGCAGCCTTGAGCTTCTCCTTTTTTGTACCAGCTCCCTTCTTACTACCACCATTCCCAGGTTTACAAATAGCCTTTGGTACTTGGTTGGTCGCCTGCACACATAACAGCTTAGCTGATGCATCTGGCCATAATGATACACTCAAAACATCCTCCATTTTCAATATTAGGTTTCTAAAGATGGACACTCTCAGGGTGTCTGAACAAAGGCTCCTCTCTGGCCACATCCCCTCAAGCTGTTGTCACTGCTGACCGGTCCAAGGCACTGAAATTGAACTCTGGTATAGAATAGTCTGTGTTGGATTTGTAGTTGAACCAGGTGGAATCCCATCCCAACCAACACCTCTCGCAGGGGCATCGAAGGATCCTCCCATTTCTCTCTGTCCAAAGCACTCATACTTGTTTCTGATCTAGACTCTACTCTAATCCTTAAATGTATTTCTGTGTAGTTCGATTCAATATTGGGTAGGTCATGGAAACCGCCTCCTGATTATTCACATTTTCAACAATCTTCCCTCCGTTGACTCCTCTTCCTGGATGACAGTCGCCTTGGGAGCACAGGTATACGAGGCAACTTTAAGCTGCAAGCATTGTAATATCTGAGTGTCCTCAAGCATATACGCCCTTGTTAAGTGATCATAGGATTTAACCCACCTTACTTCCAAATTTCGCACACAGATAATGTGCCTATTTCATCCCACCCTTTCAACCAGGTGTCTGACCCCATTCAGGGGGCCACAGTCCCGACAGGGGATACTTAACAGTCATGGAATATTAGCATTGGAAGAAGTCTTAGTTCATGCTGAAGGATTTCAACTGTGTCTCGGTCTCATTCCCACAAGCTCTGCAGCCTCACAGTTACCTTCATTTAGCAACCGGAGTCCTCGTGGGTGCCAACATATGCGTGCAGTGGTCCTTCTCTGGTGCGACTTTGGAGCAATCGGGGAAGCAACATGGCAAGAGATGTGGAAACAGGAGTTCTTCAAGGACTACATGGAGCACTTGTTTCAGTGGCCATGAAGAACTTGGAACTGGAACAAAGTTGGGAGGTTTGACTTCGACTTTTAGACGTGCTTTCTAGCCAAGGAATGTGGATCCATTGTCTGAGGTTTCAGAACCAGTTAAGGTTGTTTCACTGTCACATTTTATTTTCAGGCTGCTCTCCAAACACAGGTTTTGTGCAAAGTGATGCCTTTCACAGAAGGTTGCCATTGGACTGGCTCCAATGAAACAGGGTCACAATGAAGTGTTAGCTTTCTGCACCTAGTTGTCATCAGCCTTCCTGAATCAGCAATCCTAGACAAACAAAATGGCATGCCCTACTTAAAAATGTCCTATTCTTGAACAAGAGAAGCTACAGTCTCAACCCTAACTCCTATCATCTACCAAATTACAGTGCTCAGGAATAAATAATCAGCGGTCCTTTGCTAACAAGGCTCTTGTGGGATTTTTAAAGGGAGCTGGGCTTCCATCCTCTTCACTTTGGTGTCTGGATCTCTACCACCCAACCGCAGGAATGCAGGTAATACACTTCCATCGCCACCTGAAAAGGATTTCACTGGCCCCAGTACTCAGACTCACAAAACATGCAGAGTCCTGCTACCATGCATGTGCTACACTAGCGTTGCACACACACATGCAGGCAACAGGCACATGGGATATCAGCACCATTGTCTGGGTTTCCCATCAAAACGGAACTTTACATGAGTGGGGCCAGTAGACCCTACCCACATTAATAAAGGAAAAAGGTCTGGTCACACTATAGATTCAAAAACACAACATGCTGCAACCACTGCTTAATGTGATACCCCCAGTCAAGGGCAGTACACCACCGCCTACTATGACAGCATGTTGGTGCACCCCTCCTGGTCACAGGACAGATCTTGGACCTCAATTGTCAGGGACAGGCATAAACCTGAGGGCACATGCTAGATTAACTTGACCTCAGCTCAGGTCCAAATATAAAAGTCAGAATACCAGTTTCACTTGCAGTTGGGCACTCAGTGCAGGGATATACACCAGTTTGTCATGTAGGAGACATTTCCATCCCAACACCCCACCAGGGTGGCCAGGCAAGTAAATCTAGAATTTACCCATAGGGATTCTTCAGCCTCTTCTCGACCCTTAAATTGCACTTGTTTTGTAGGTATTATACAGTGTTTCACCACAATGAGTGTAGACTGCAGCAACAGGGAGTTAGTTCTGCCTCTGTATAATACATGAAGATACCCTTTTGCACCTAGCACATGTCTGTGTATTCTCAGTGCTGCTTATTCCTGGGGAATGAAGGCCGTTCATTCACTATCCACAGCTGGGCCACATCGTAGCTTTTGTTAACATTTGGAAAACATTCCCTCTCGTGAAAGTGCTCGGGGATAGCCTAGATGACCCATACATCCACAACCACTTTCTTGTCAATTCCTTCAGTTTTTTAAAATTAATGATCCAGGACATAATATGGTGTAATCTGTAAAGTGTATAAGAAACTTGGGAGTGTGAGCCTCTTGAACAATGTGGTTTGGCCTAATTATGACAAATGGTTGTTCCTGCTGATGTAATATAAAAAGTTTTAGTTTCCGTGTAAGTAAGCTAAGTCATCTGTGCGGAACCATACTGGATTACCTGCGATCCAAACTGCGAGATATTTGCAATTAATCATTTTGATTCTGAATGGGATCATCAACTAAGGCCAGACATCCACTGTGAATGTCAAGAACTTTTCCCAGTTAATGCAGAACCCTGAATACTTTCCATGTAGGTCAAAAATGTATATTATTCTCCACAATAACATATTGGGCTCAGCCAAGTACCATATATAATGAAACTCGGACACTCCAGCCACTGTACCATCTCCATCCAAGGAGAGAGTCTCGAGATATCCAGCCGGCCAATTGCTCCTCTTCTAGTGCGAGGAGAAGTGGGGACAGAGAGAGGTCACAGTTTTTAGGGAGCTGTGAACGAGCTTACAAAAAGCCCAAACATTCTGGGAAATAGATATTAGTTTAGCTGCTAAAATGTTAAAAAAATGAGAAGAGTCTGCTGTAGGGATCAAGATTTATAACAAAAATTAATGTGATCAGTTTGTGAAAAATACCAGATTTTATAAATTAAAAGCGATCAATGAAATCTCCTGAATGTGGTTCTCAAAACTGCCACAAAGGGGATAGGAGCATTTGTTTCTGGCAATAATAACAAGTAATCAATTCAAGGGAACTTGTGGCAACAAATGTGCTTATTTAAAGGAATCTTATGAAAAAATATCCATATCTTTCAGACGGGTTCCTCAGACACCAGACCAAAGTTTCCAGTTGTAGGAGGCTCCACACAACTCCAGTTCAGGTCCCCATCAAAAAGTCTGTTCCAATTGCTTCCTGTCCACAGGGTCTTATTAGCTCCCATGACACTAGAAAGGTTTCACGCAGGAAATTTGGAGAAATATCTCTTCCCAACTGGTCTACTGTTTGACAGGAAGGTACACCCTAAGAATGCGCCTCATCTCAGCCACTTTCTCTCGTTTGGCCAACATCTGGGTTTGTTTATGTTATACTTAGACAGGATTTCCTTTCTGTGAAACACCTCTACATACTTTTTACAGTTTGCTTTATTAATGTCATGATTTTTATATAGAGCATATAAATTATTTCACTACTCCAGTCTATAGGTTTTACTGTATTTCACATGATGTGCTATTCCACAAGACTTGGCGTTCCATATGTTGAAATGCCGTACTATGTGCTTCTCCATATGACAGCATTTCCAATGACTCGATCCTCATATGATGGGAATATTCATATGATGTGGCATTCCTCAAGAGGGGACATTTAACTAGATGTAGGATTTCATATGATGGTATATTTATAGGTGGATGTTTGACTTTACCTACTTATTTCACAATAGTAGTGTTGCAGCTTTTTAGGGACTGTCTAATGCAGAATCTGCTCATTTTGCTATATCAAAAGAGTGGTGCTGTGGCGATGCTTTCAGTGCACCACCTACATTGTGTGCTCGTCTCGCTCGTCCCAATGTTTACTTTCTTGTCTTTCAAATGATATTCAGTTTGTCAAGTTGTTGGGTGGGCGGGCAAAGCAGGAGTTAGCTCCCATCTGCAGTTGGGGACTTTTATAAGAATAAAGTTACCTTTTTACCCTGCTGATCACCTCCGTTCCTTCTTCAGATGGCCCCTTCATCGGGAATGATGTGGGTGCGAAGGAAGCAAACAAAACAAGAGCTTGCTTCGGGCCGTAATGGTGTGTTATTGCTAAAGGGGAAGTGAACGGGGCTGCGCCTTCATTGCCAGTCCTGATGTATCATTTTACTACTCTTTAGTGTATGGAAGAGCTTTGTTTCACCCGGTGTGGACTACAGGGCTGGGACCAGCACACGGGCATTGAGGAAGTTCAGTCTCTGTGCCTGGAAGTATTACTTCTAGGGTGCGGTGGGACTGGGACCGCTACCTCTAGAGTGAGGACTAGCAGTAGTAAACCGGGATACCATTGCTCATCAAACTAAAAGTGACAGGTCCCAAGCCCTAGAAATGAACTAAAAGTGATAGATCCCACGCCCCCATGAATGACGTAGGTGACCACTTGTCCCAAAGGGGCGGATCCCATAGGGAAGGGCTGTTTTGGAGACCGCAGCGAACCAGAACCCTATGATGCTATGTGTCCAACTTGTGATGTAGAGGTGTTCGCCTCTTTTAGGGGTTGCTTAGAATACATATAAGGCGTCCTTAAGAGCCGTGTACAGCAACCAGGAGCCTGAATACAGAAAGAGGAACTTATCAATATGAAGAGATACAAGCCAATCATCAAATGGATCCCACTGACGGGTGGATACACCACATTCAATAAATATAATTGGAGCATAACACCGGAGAGCGTGGACGAGAATGCTCAACAAGAAACTCTTAAAGATAGGGGCTGTGACGTTACGGGTTTTGACGCTGACTTGTGCCGTCGGATGGAAACGCTTAGTCTCAAGGAATGGCCTCGCCTGGTGTCACCGATTAAGGTCGAAAGCAGCGACAGGGAGGGCTCTAGTAACGGTGAAGGGCCTGCTGGAAGCAACTTCTTCGAAATGGAAGATGGTGAAGAAGCTATAGCGGCTCCTAACTCACCCTTCTATGAAGATATGGGTTCTATGGAGGAAGCAGTTCCCGAGATAGTTGTCGTGCTACAGCCGGGTACAGACTCCGAAGACTGTGGGGTATAAATGGACCTCTGTGACTCTCAAGACTTCAGGGGCGCATCTGAGGGCTATGAAAATGCTGAGGTTAGTAAAAAACGTTATAGACAGTTAACGTGCATAATGGTGTATTTTATTTTTAACTAATGGGCTGACTCTCTTTCTTCTTTTGAACTGTAGAAAGCAACCCCAAAAAGAACAGGTGCCGAGGGACAGCCGTCAAAATTTAATGAGGTAAATTTTTACTGTCTGTGGTGTTCAAAGCCGACTGAAAGTTCCACATGCCAAAACAACGATGGCCACAGGAATTGTGTCTGTGCATCTAGGAGCGGCGCCTGTGAAAAGGAAACTCCAGTGGTACCCCAAGATGCCGTATTGTCTGTTAAAAGGTTTGCTGCAGCAGTTGTACTAGCATGTGTCAAACGTGACTATTACAGCCTTTGTTACGGCCATCAAATGAAGGATCCTCAGCAGGCTGCGCACCCGTGCCTATGTGACTCATACAGAGCAAGAACAATCCGTCATATATGTAGTTTGTTAGACCCGTACAAACTGCTAAAGGTTGTGTATGGGTTGTCAGCTGAAAAGAAATATGTCCACCCTGATATGCTGAACACCTTGTTATTATTTAGCGTTTTATACCTGCACGTATTTAGAACAAAACCGTAGAATGTCACTGTGCCATGTCGCTGTGCATTATACCCTGTATACTGATGTAGAGGATGCTATGGAAGGTCCTGCTAGAACCATCGATTGTATGGCTGTAAAAAAGTGCAAAGCCATTATGCTATATACTATGAAAATGTGAAACGTGTTTTGTAAATGTTTTGCTAATATTCTTCATTATTAATAAAATGGACTTACACAAACCAAGCGTCTTTCATTTCAAGGGCTGTAGCGACTGATAACATGTTGGGGGCCAGGTTAAGAAAACGTTATCATGATACAAGAGGGGTTGGTAGCTTTGGAAGCGCCGAAGCTCTGTATAGAAGGGCTGTAGGTGAAAATGAACTGGTAAACGGAGACCTGGTGAAGACCTGGTTTTCAGGGGAGGAGGCGTATTCACTCCACAAACCAGCCAGAAGGCGTTTTAAGAGCCGCCCCACAATTGTTAATGCGCACGTAGATTATCAATGGCAGGCGTACCTAATCAGTCTTCAAGATATAGCAAAACATAATAATGGAGCCCGTTATATATTAACCGTCATAGATGTGTTGTCCAAGTACGCCTTTGCAGAAGCGCTAAGCGATAAAAGTGGGGCCAGCGTCACAGTCGCTTTCAAAGCCATCTTCGAGAAGGGGCGAATCCCTCAAAAACTACAAACAGATGCGGGGAAAGAATTCTTAAACAAGTCCTTTCAGAAATTATTAAAGCAGCATGCTGTTCAACATTTTGTGTCACACACGGAAGTAAAAGCAGCTGTTGTAGATGTGGAGATATTTTATGGCCTACAACACCTACAGATACGTCTATGTTCTATAGGCTTTTATAGATGTTTATAGTTCAAGTTACCACCGAACCATCAAAACATCGCCCGTAGAGGTAACACCGTCTAATTCATTAAAGGTATGGAGAACAGTGTATGGTTGCCATTTCGCTACAATGGTGAAGAAGCCACTTTTTAAAAAAGGTGACCATGTTAGGATTTCAAAATTGAAAGGTGTGTTTACGAAGGGATACCAGCAGACTTTTAGCGACAAGATATTTATAGTGCAAAGTGTGGAGCTTAAAGAGGGGTTGTATATTTACAGGTTAAAGGACTACGATGGGGAAGAGGTGTCTGGCGTCTTTTACAAGGGAGAGTTACAAATGGTACCCGACGATCCGCACCGGGTGTATAGGGTTGAAAAGATTCTGAAAAGGAAAGGTAGCGGGGCTAACAGCCAGGCATTTGTCAAATGGCAGGGATGGGCGGAGAAATTTTACAGTTGGGTGTTGGCCAGCTCCCAGAAGGGTGTGTGAGTTTAGGACGGTCTAAAGCTCAAAATAAGATGGAGACAGGGCCCTTTTATATTACCCTGCCGTCCAACGCCTCTAAGGACATGTTCCCCGACAACCAGGTTTCTAATTACACTGTGAAATTGGCTAAACCTGTGGA
Source organism: Calotriton arnoldi (assembly GCA_963921515.1). Taxonomy (NCBI): domain Eukaryota; kingdom Metazoa; phylum Chordata; class Amphibia; order Caudata; family Salamandridae; genus Calotriton; species Calotriton arnoldi. Next base: position 50,487 of record CAWUFW010007911.1, on the reverse strand, counting down.
CCTGAAAGGGGATTGGGAAGAAGCCCTAACAGAAATCCAATACCCAAGAACATGGAATACATTAGCACCGAGCTGAGCCAAATTTAACATAAAGCGTTAAATGGGCCCTTGCCTGTCGCGGGTACTTGGGCCTCCCACCCGAGTCAGGCACCATTTTTATCGGGAGACCCGGGGGAACGCTGGGTGGTAGGAAATTTGTGTCAGCCCTGTGATGCCACAACTTTACCACACAAAAATGTGTGAAAAAAGTGATTTTTTCAGCCAAATTTCAGGTTTGCAGGGGATTCTGGGTAAGAAAACGTTGGTGGATCCACGCAAGCCATACCTCCCTGGAATCCCCCGGGTGTCTGCTTTTCAGAAATGTGTGGGTTTGGTAGGTTTCCCTGGGTGGCCGCCGAGCCCCGGGCCAAAAAGTCATGGGACCCCCATTGCAAATCCAGGTCGTTTTGTGATAGGCAATTTTGATGTTGCCTCAATACGTTTTGGGCCCTTGCCTGTCGCGCGTACTTGGACCTCCCACCCTAGTGATGCACCATTTTTATCAGGAGACCTGGGGGAACGCTGGGTGGTAGGAAATTTGTGTCAGCCCGGTGATGCCACAACTTTCCCACACAAAAATGTGTGAAAAAAGTGAATTTTTTCAGCAAAATTTCAGGTTTGCAGGGGATTCTGGGTAAGAAAACGTTGGTGGATCCACGCAAGCCATACCTCCCTGGAATCCCCCGGGTGTCTGCTTTTCAGAAATGTGTGGGTTTGGTAGGTTTCCCTGGGTGGCTGCCGAGCCCCGGGCCAAAACGTCATGGGACACCCCTTGCAAAACCAGGTCGTTTTGTGATAGGCCATTTTGAGGTCGCCTCAATACGTTGTGGGCCCTTGCCTGTCGCGGGTACTTGGGCCTCCCACCCGAGTGAGGCACCATTTTTATCGGGAGACCTGGGGAAACGCTGGGTGGTAGGAAATTTGTGTCAGCCCCGTGATGCCACAACTTTACCACACAAAAATGTGTGAAAAAGGGGATTTTTTCAGCCAAAGTTAGGTTTGCAGGGGATTCTGGGTAAGAAAACGTTGGGGGATCCACGCAAGCCATACCTCCCTGGAATCCCCCGGGTGTCTACTTTTCAGAAATATGTGGGTTTGGTAGGTTTCCCTAGGTGGCCGCCGAGCCCCGGGCCAAAACGTCATGGGACCCCCCTTGCAAAACCAGGTCGTTTTGTGATAGGCCATTTTGAGGTTGCCTCAATATGTTGTGGGCACTTGCCTGTCGCGGGTACTTGGGCCTCCCACCCGAGTGAGGCACCATTTTTATCGGGAGACCTGGGGGAACGCTGGGTGGTAGGGAATTTGTGTCAGCCCCGTGATGCCACAACTTTACCACACAAAAATGTGTGAAAAAAGTGATTTTTTTTCAGCCAAATTTCAGGTTTGCAGGGGATTCTGGGTAAGAAACCGTTGGGGGATCCATGCAAGCCATACCTCCCTGGAATCCCCCGGGTGTCTACTTTTCAGAAATGTGTGGGTTTGGTAGGTTTCCCTAGGTGGCCGCCGAGCCCCGTGCCAAAACGTCATGGGACCCCCCTTGCAAAACCAGGTCATTTTGTGATAGGCCATTTTGAGGGGGAAACAACCTTTAGAACGCATGCATTACATCGCATGCCATTAGATTGCGGTTTTTACAATGAAAGTCGTTACAACGACTTGCACTGGAGGGCGCTATAGGACAAGGAGTAGTTTAAATTACTATCCAACACCTTCCCTACTGTACGTAGGCTGGAGTTGGAATAGTAAATTAAACTACTCCTAAGTCCAGCGCTCTCAACGCAAGTCGTTGTAACGACTTGCGTTGTTAAAACCGCTATCTAATGGCATGCGATGTAATGCATGCGTGGTATCGTCATACATGGTCGCCTCAATACGTTGTGGGCCCTTGCCTGTCGCGGGTACTTGGGCCTCCCACCCGAGTGAGGCACCATTTTTATCGGGAGACCTGGGGAACGCTGGGTGGTAGGAAATTTGTGTCAGCCCCGTGATGCCACAACTTTACCACACAAAAATGTGTGAAAAAAGTGATTTTTTCAGCCAAATTTCAGGTTTGCAGGGGATTTTGGGTAAGAAAACGTTGGGGGATCCACGTAAGCCATACCTCCCTGGAATTCCCCGGGTGTCTACTTTTCAGAAATGTGTGGGTTTGGTAGGTTTCCCTAGGTGGCCGCCGAGCCCCGGGCCAAAACGTCATGGGACCCCCTTGCAAAACCAGGTCGTTTTGTGATAGGCCATTTTGAGGTCGCCTCAATACGTTGTGGGCCCTTGCCTGTCGCGGGTACTTGGGCCTCCCACCCGAGTCAGGCACCATTTTTATCGGGAGACCCGGGGAACGCTGGGTGGCAGGAAATTTGTGTCAGCCCCGTGATGCCACAACTTTACCACACAAAAATGTGTGAAAAAGTGATTTTTTCAGCCAAATTTCAGGTTTGCAGGGGATTCTGGGTAAGAAAACGTTGGTGGATCCACGCAAGCCATACCTCCCTGGAATCCCCCGGGTGTCTGCTTTTCAGAAATGTGTGGGTTTGGTAGGTTTCCCTGGGTGGCCGCCGAGCCCCGGGCCAAAAGTCATGGGACCCCATTGCAAATCCAGGTCGTTTTGTGATAGGCAATTTTGATGTTGCCTCAATACGTTTTGGGCCCTTGCCTGTCGCGCGTACTTGGACCTCCCACTCTAGTGATGCACCATTTTTATCAGGAGACCTGGGGGAACGCTGGGTGGTAGGAAATTTGTGTCAGCCCGGTGATGCCACAACTTTCCCACACAAAAATGTGTGAAAAAAGTGAATTTTTTCAGCAAAATTTCAGGTTTGCAGGGGATTCTGGGTAGGAAAACGTTGGGGGACCCACGCAAGCCATACCTCGCTGGACTCCCCCGAGTGTCTAGTTTTCAGAAATGTGTGGGTTTGGTAGGTTTCCTAAGATGGCCGCCGAGCCCAGGGCCAAAAACCTCACTGGTGTGGGTGGTTCAAGTACCTGCAACAGGCAAGGGCCCAAAACGTATTGAGGAGACATCAAAATGATCTATCACAAAACAAGCTGGTTTTGCAAGGGGAGTCACCTGGGTTTTGGCCCCGGGCTCGGCGGCCATCTTGGGAAACCTACCAAACCCACACATTTCTGAAAACTAGACACCCGGGGAGTCCAGCGAGGTATGGCTTGCGTGGATCCCCCAACGTTTTACTACCCAGAATGCCCTGCAAACCTCAAATTTAGCTGAAAAGTATTACTTTTTTCTCAAATTTCTGTGTGGGAAAGTTCTGGAATCTATGTGGATCCACAAATTTCCTACCACACAGTGTTCTCCCATGTCTCCCGATAAAAATGATACCTCACTCGCGTGGGTGGGTCAAGTACCCGCGACAGGAAAGGGCCCAAAACCTATTGAGGCGACATCAAAATTACCCATCACAAAACAACCTGGTTTTGCAAGGGGGTCCCATGAGTTTTTGGCCCTGGGCTCGGTGGCCATCTAGGAAACCTACCAAACCCACACATTTCTGAAAACTAGACACCCGGGGAGTCCAGCGAGGTATGGCTTGCATGGGTCCCCTAACGTTTCCTACCCAGAATCCCCTGCAAACCTCAAATTTAGCTGAAAAAATCACTTTTTCTCAAATTTCTGTGTGGAAAAGTTCTGGAATCTACGTGGATCCACAAATTTCCTCCCGCCCAGCGTTCCCCGGGTCTCCTGATAAAAATGATACCTCACTCGCGTGGGTGGGTCAAGTACCCGCGACAGAAAAGGGCCCAAAACCTATTGAGGTGACGTCAAAATTATCTATCACAAAACAACCTGGTTTTGCAAGAGGGGTCACCTGGGTTTTTGTCCCCGGGCTCGGCGGCCATCTTTGGAAACTACCAAACCCAAACATTTCTGAAAGCTAGACACCCGGGGGAGTCCAGCGAGGTATGGCTTGCGTGGGTCCCACAACGTTTTCCTACCCAGAATCCCCTGCAAACCTCAAATTTAGCTGAAAAAATCACTTTTTCCATACATTTTTGCGTGGGATCACCGTGCCAGCACAAATGTCCTACCACCCAGCGTTCCCCTTGTTCTCCCGCGTAAAATGATACCTCACTTGTGTGGGTGGGCCAAAGGCCTGTGACTGGGAAGAGCCCAAAACATAGGGATTTAGGGTATAGCACCGAGAATTCTAAGCGCTACATTTTTTTAAAAATACGTTTTTAGCCAGTTCTGCTTTGGACACCCACACAAGTGAGGTATCATTTTACTTGGGGGAACAAGGGCAACGCTGGGTGGTAAGACATTTATGCCAGCACGGTGATTCCACGCAAAAATATGTGGACAATATGTTTTTTTCAGCTAAATTTGAGGGTTGCAGGGGATTCTGGGTAGGGAAAAGTTGGGGGATCCACGCAAGCCATACCTCATTGGACTCCCCAGGGTGTCTAGTTTTCAGAAACGTGTGGGATTGGTAGGTTTCCCTAGATGGCGGCGAGCCCGGGGCCAAAAAACCAGGTGCCCCCCCCCAAAACCAGGTAGTTTTGTTATAGGTAATTTTGAAGTCTCCACAATACGATTTGGGCCATTTCCTGTTTCAGCCACTATGCCTACCCACACAAGTGAGGTACCATTTTTATCAGGAGCCCTGGGGGAACGCAGGGTGGTAGGAAATTTGTGGATCCACGCAGATTCCAGAACTTTCCCACACAGAAATTTTAGTAAAAAGTGATTTTTTCAGCTAAATTTGAGGTTTGCAGGGCATTCTGGGTAGGAAAACGTTTGGGGACCCATGCAAGCCATACCTCGCTGGACTCCCCCAGGTGTCTAGTTTTCAGAAATGTGTAGGTTTGGTAGGTTCCCAAGATGGCCGCTGAGCCCGGGGCCAAAATCCCAGGTGACCCCCTTGCAAAACCAGGTTGTTTTGTGATAGGTAATTTTGATGTCTCCTCAATATGTTTTGGGCCCTTGCCTGTCGCGGGTACTTGACCCATCCACACAAGTGAGGTACCATTTTTCACGGAACACTTTGGGGGACGCGGGGTGGGTGGAATTTTGTACATCCATGCAGATTCCAGAACTTTCCACCACAGAAATGTGAGGAAAATGTGTTTTTTTGGACATATTTTTAGGTTTGCAAGGGATTCTGGGTAACAGATTCTGGTGAGAGCCAGTCAAGTCACCCCATCCTGGATTCCCCTGGGTGTCTAGTTTTCAAAAATGTATAGGTTTGCTAGGTTTCCCTAGGTGCTGGCAGTGTTAGGGTTCAAAATCTACAGCTAGGCACTTTGCAAAAAAAGGGTCCGTTTTCACTGTGAAAATGTGGTGTGTCCACATTGCGTTTGGGCCGTTTCCTGTCGCGGGCACTAGGCCTACCCACACATGTGAGGTGCCATTTTTCTCTGAAGACTTTGGGGAACGCGGGATGGGTGGAAATTTGTGGATCCACGCAGATTCCAGAACTTTCCACCACAGAAATGTGAGGAAATGTGTTTTTTGGACAAATGTTTCGGTTTGCAAGGGATTCTGGGTAACAGAACCTGGTGAGAGCCAGTCAAGTCAGCCCATCCTGGATTCCCCTGGGTGTCTAGTTTTAAAAAATGTATAGGTTTGCTAGGTTTCCCTAGGTGCCGGCAGAGCTAGGAACCAAATTCAACAGGTAGGCACATTCCGAAAAAAGTCAGTGCCTAGTGGGCTTTCTGCCGCCCTGGGGAGGGGGTAATCAGGGGCTATTGCCCCGATATGCCCCTGAGGGGGCAGAAAGACTGTGGCTATTCTTTTGGGGGTCGGGGGCATTGGGATGCCCATTCTGGTCAGCCCCCACCCCTGCGTATAAAAAAGCCAGCATAATTGCTGGCACATAGTGGGCTTTCTGCCCCCCGGGGGCAGATCAGGGGCTACTGCCCCCATCTGCCTCCTGGGAGGGGCAGAAAGACAGTGGCATCTTTTTTGGGGTGGGGGCATTGGCATGTCCATTCTTGGCAGCCCCCACCCTGAACTTTGTAAAAAAAAAATCCCTGGTGGCTAGTGGGCTTTCTGCCCCCCCGGGGTGTGCAGATAAGGAGCTATTGCCCCATCTGCCTCCCAGGGGGGGGGGGCAGAAAGACTGTAGCATTTTTTTGGGGGTGGGGGCATTGACATGCCCATTCTGGGCAGCCCCCACCCCTACTTATATAAAAAAAAATCCCTGGCGCTTAGTGGGCCTTTCTGCCCCCTCCCCGGGGGGGGGCAGATCAGGGGCTATTGCCCCCATCTGCCTCCTGGGGGGGCAGAAAGTCTTTTTTTCTTTGGGGGTAGGGTGGGGCATTTGCATGCCCATTCTGGGCAGCCCCCACCCCGGGCCTATAAAAAAAATAATCCCTGGCATCTAGGGTGTTTCTGAACCCCCGGGGGGGCAGAAAGACTGGAATTTATCAAGGGGAAAAAAAACCCTGGTGTCTAGTGGGCTTTCTGCCCCCCAGGAGGGGCAGAAAGACTGTACCTTTGCGTCGGGGGTGGGGGCATTGGCATGCCCATATTGGGCAGCCCCTACCCCAAATTATAATAAAAAAAAAAATCCCTGGTATCTAGTGGGCTTTCTGCCCCCCGGGAGGGGCAGAAAGACTGTACCTTTGCGGCGGGGGGGTGTGGGGGCATTGGCATGCCCATATTGGGCAGCCCCCACCCCTAACTATAATTTTTTTTTAAATCCCTGGTATCTAGTGGGCTTTCTGCCCCCCCGGGGGGGCAGATTGGGGGCTACTGCCCCATCTGCCCCAGAAAGACTAATTTTGTGGCCGGTGGGGGCATTGGCATGCCCGTTTTGGGCAGCCCCCACCCCTAATAAATATCCCATAAAAAATCCCTGGTGTCTAGTGGGCTTTCTACCCCCCCGGGGGGGCAAATTGGGGGCTACTGCCCCCATCTACCCCCCGGGGGGGCAGAAAGACTAATCTTGCCAAAATGTTTATGGGGGGAGCAAAGGCCCTTGTCCAAGGGGCCGCTCCCCCCTCCCTGGTGCCTAGTGGGTGGATCCCTGCTTGGGGATCGCCCTCCTGGGGCGATCCCCAAGCAGGGATCCACTAGGGAGGGGTACCATTGGAAAGGGAGATTCTCCCCTTTCCAACGATACCTCTCCTGAGTTTCTACGTGCTCAGGGGGCTGAGATAGCCCCCTGAGCACGTAGAAACTGAAATGAGCCTCTTGGCTCATTTCAGTTTCAGTTTCACTGAAATGATATCAGCGCGACGTGCGCGCCGATCGTCATTTCAGGGAAACCAGGAGGCCTCGGGAGCTGGGGAAGCTCTTCCCCAGCTCCCGAGGCTTTAGGGAGAAAGGGAATCCCTCTGGTGCCCGCACCAGAGGGATTTCTCATGCTGGGGGTCATGACGAGCTGGACTCGTCATGAGCACACGACCACTGTGTGCCATGACGAGTCCAGCTCGTCATGAGCATCGAAGGGGTTAAAATGGAATACGCCGTACTTCAAAATTGTAAGGTCGTGTAGCGGCTGTATGTTTAATGATTATTGTCTAAAATAAAGGAATTTTAAAACATGAATACGGACTGCGTATTTTTATTCTGACACATACAACATAATTACAGTGCTTTAAAAGATGACCGAGACAGTATGAAAAGTTAAAAGTGTTGATTACAAACATTTTTTGTAGGGAAAGGTATTACAGTGACAAACTCACTAAAGAACTATAAGAAGAAAAAAATCAGACACATTTGTTAGCCGGTGTATAACTATAAACACCTGTACAGGGTACAATTGTTCAAAAAGTCTGGAGAAACATTAGTTTGTCATCCACGTGGGGGGTTTGGCCAGTGGCTTTTTTCGAGGTACAGATGTCGTAACTGGTGTGGTCCAAGAGGGGGATAGCCGTGGAACGTCTGAGGCGGGTGGTGGCCACAGGATGGGTGCCTTCAGACTTTCAAGCAGGCGCCTGTGATCGCCATTACCAACGAGCGTCGTAGGGATATTGAGTTCAGCAGAGGCTTGCAGAAACTGCTCCCAACCTCTAGGAGCATTTTGGTGCGTTAGGGGTCTGGGGTGCGTAAGACCTTTTACTAGGTCGTACATGTGTGATCCAACAATCGGCTGCCCCCTGTAGAGGAATTCGTCCCGATCATTCCACGCTTCTAGGTCTTTGGAAGCTACAAGCTTACTCATCAACATCTGCGCGGCCCCTCAGTACCTTTGACTTATATTTTTTAAGAGGTCGTCAACAGAGATATCTGAGGTTGGTGCGGGGCCTTGAGGTGGCTGTTGTGATTGCTGAGGGGCTGTAGGGTTTGCTGGTTGTTGTTCAGAGTCTGGGGCATATAGAGTTAGCTTATTTTTTTCTGTATTCCACTGTTTGTAATAGCTCATAAAATGCTTGAGGATGCTGGTGTAAAGGTTTGCTTTGTCATACGGATTTAGATCAGTCTGGTTTGAAATTTCTCTAATTTCAGCATCCAGCCTCAGAGTCTCATTTTTCCTTATATCCCATGCATTGTCCGTAGATTGTCCCAAATGTTCCAACTGCTGTCTAGGCACCAAATACATCTTTGAGGCATGCTCCATCCCTGCCCCGAGAGGATACTTGTAATTAGGGGTATAGCTATGCCCAACAGTGAACCTATAAATCCGCCAGACTGTTTTACCAGTTTCTTCTTGGAAATGTGGGAGGCCCTTTTATTACTGAGCTTCTTGATAAGGTGTCGCTTCTTCTTCAACACCTGTAACTGGTGATTTGATATAGGGACATTACCTTTTAGGGTATTTAGGGCTATTTCTGAAATGGCAGCCACTAAATCATCTGAAGCCACGCACAGGATGGCTTTTCTGTGTTGGGGGCTGGCTGTAACCAGCATTTTTAGGAGAGTTAAATTACGCCGCAGGCAGACAGACATAGTCACCACCTTATATTATAAGATCTAGATTGTAAATGTCACTAAAGCGCCTTCAACATGTCTTTTTATAGGGTCTGGGCTTGGTCTTAGGTGTGTAAGCAACGGGGAGATCAGGGGGGAAAATATCAGCCCTGAGTCTGTAGTCTTCTAGAGTATTATTTTTTAAGTCAACCAGCAAGTAACCGTGAGGTTTTTAAGTAGCGTCGTTAAAGGCCTCCATGAAAAACTGTGTGTTTCCAGGGTACATCTGTTTAGCTATGATGGATATTTGTTGTTTGTCATGGGGGGTTTTAAATAAAATCAGATATGAGGCATTGAGAGCTATAGAACGACTGCTCTTACCCTTGTAAAACAGGATCTGCACGATGTAGCATATGCTTAAATTGCGATGGTGTGAATATTGAGTAAAAGCTTTCTCTAGCTCAGGATGACCCCCACCTTCATGCATAAGGTCATCTACAATTACAAGGTTTACAAGGTTCGGCGGCAGCAGCTCATCATCGTTGAGATTATTAAGTATACCTTCTATAATCCTGATATGCGGGGAAACTTTTGGCTGGTTCGGTATAAAGATCTTGCCAGCAAGAATAAAGCCAGACAATGTTGTTGGGTGTTTGGGATAAAGCAGCTGCAGCATTTTCTAAGAGCTTTTTTATAAAGTAGCTTTTACAGCAGTTTGTGGGCCCTGCTAAAACGCAGGAGAACGGATCCTGTAATCGTGTGTCCATTGTGTACGAGTCAGTTGCTCTAATGCCTCTAATAACCGTACAGCAGTGTTTTATTGTCCTCAGGCAGGACCCTTTTATCGAAAACAACGCGTAAGGTTTTATGTAGAGGCTGAGTTGTAATTTCCCACTTCTTTTTGGATCTGACTATGCAGGGTTGATTAACAACTATGGTTTTATCGTTTTCACGGTCGTCCGATGCCAAGTATTCGTGCACCAAATCCTTCAGACTGTCAAAATTTATTTTTAGAGTGTTGTTGACATTTAATGTTATACCTTTGACCTTCATACATACTTTGTTGTTGTATGTTTTGTAAGAATCGGTCTTAGGTCCGGATGAGGTGAATTCAACTATATATTCATCCTTATCAAGTTCACTGGTCAAATTACATAGATAATCACCAAGAGGGGGGTCTTCATCCCCGGGTTTACTCACAAAAATAACTGAGTTGGTATCATGATACAAACAACGGTCCTGGAGTTTATCCATAACCCCATAAGGCTCTAAACGAGCGTGAGCGATCGTGAAGCACGCTATGAAGATGTTTATGTTGTTACATGTTGTGGGGTACTCTTTTGTGTATTTCCAGCACAAAGCCGCGGACGCGTCATCGATAAACTCGCAGCTGGACACCTTGTAACAAGGGGCAAAAAGGTACTTAAACAGCTCGTCAGGATCTGTTATTATGGTCGTATTTGACATGTTTGTACGCTGTGCGAATTTTCCCCATAAGGAATTCAGACAGAGTTTGGCTAACTGTCGTCTGGCTGGGTTGACCTCTATCAGATGGGGTCGTAAGCGTATGCCCTCGTGAGCGTAGTAGTCATCGATGTATTTTTGCTTTGCAACCTGGCTAGTACAGCATTCGGGATATCCTGAGGTCTCCTGTACGTCTCTGAGAAACAAAGTAATATACGGAGAAAAGAGGCGTGTTGTGGTCCTCTTAAAATGCCACACTTCGTGTACTCTGCCGAGACTGTAGCCTTTCTCTAAGGCCGCCTGGACCTCTATGCTACACCATGTCCCGTGAGCATCCTTTGTTCTTCAGTGTGTCTACACACTGCAGCCCCTCAGCAACCACAACAGCTGCCTCAAGGCCCCGCACCAACCTCAGATATCTTTGTTGACGACCTCTTAAAAAATACAAGTCAAAGGTATCGAGGGGTCGCGCAGATGTTGATGAGTAAGCTTGCAGCTTCTAAAGACCTAACAGCGTGGAATGATCGAGGCAAATTCCTCTACAGGGGGCAGCCGATTGTTGGATCACACATGTACGACCTAGTCAAAGGTCTTACGCACGCCAGACCCCTAACGCACCAAAATGCTCCTAGAGGTTGGGACCAGTTTCTGCGAGACTCTGCTTAACTCAATATCCCTTCGACGCTCGTGGGTAATGGTGACCACAGGCGCCTGCTTGAAAGTCTGAAGGCACCCATCCTGTCGCCGCCACCCGCCTCAGACGTTCCACAGCTATCCCCCTCTTGGATCACACCAGTTACGACATCTGTACCTCGAAAAAAGCCACTGGCCAAACCCCCCACGTGGATTACAAACTAATGTTTCTCCAGACTTTTTGAACAATTGTACCCTGTACAGGTGTGTATAGTTATACACCGGCTAACAAATGTGTCTAAATTTTTTCTGAATTGTTTGTAATAAACACTTTTAACTTTTCATACAGTCTTGGTCATCTTTTAAAGCACTGTAATTATGTTGTATGTGTCAGAATAAAAATACGCAGTCCGTATTCATGTTTTAAAATTCCTTTATTTTAGACAATAATCATTAAACATACAGCCGCTACACGACCTTACAATTTTGACATACGGCGTATTCCATTTTAACAGGAAGGACCAAAAACCTGTGTTTTCTTTTACATATTTCACCACTACACAGTCATTAGTAACAAGATCATTCGAATATAGATTTAAGAAATTTCTAAACATCATAAGCTCTGACAGTTTTACTAATAAAATATATACAATGTTCACCACATGTGATGGCTAATGAATCCTGGACCCTCATCTTGTTATACTCCACCCTCGCTGCAGCTTTTTTCACATACTTGAATATGGGTTTTGTATATATGCTGTGTTCGGGGAACTCTGCGGTACTGTCAAACACTGTAATCTTGTCACTATCCATAAACAGGGCCGCCCAATGTGGTCCATCCTTGTAATGCGGATCTGTGTTAAAGACAAGGGCGCGGGGTCTTTCTGCACCTATTTCAGATGGTAGCCCGTCGCTTGGAAAAACACCTAAAAAGTATTTCCTAGAGTGTTTATGCCTACTTAAGAACTCACGTATCTGCACAGAGTCCATTTCACAATGTTTTAAAGATAGTCAAACACAATCTGTCTGGCGTGGTTGACCTGAATGACGCTGTCGAATACAGAGAATACGACCATGTTCACATTCACCAGCAGTGGGTTACTAAAACGTATTTCAGCTTTTAGATTTCCGTTTTTGATCAAGTTATAATGATCACGTCTTCCATGTCAGGAGTCAGATCGAATGCGAACAGCGTGTATCCGTCCCCATATCCTTCTCTTGACACGACTACACCGCAGTCTCGTAGATGCTTCCTGGTTATCGAAACCAGCCCAAGATATTCCCTGATAAAGTTGGAGGTTCCAAAACTGGGTGTGTAGGGTTTGCAGGAATCACAGAGCCCTCATGGACCAGCGTAGTTGATGTCATAGTGCTTAAAATTGAAGGGGTTTGAGGCATAGACGCTGCTAAAAGCGGTATTGTCCACAAAGCCGAGGATAATAAGTTTGGGTAGTTGCCCCAGAAATAAATTCTGCTGCTGGGTTAGTCAGGTACCAGCAGGGATGCTGAATACCTTCAGAGCTACGTTTTCCACTGCGTACTTGGCGTTTGATAGTTACAAAGCGTCGGCGTGTGCTAGTCTGACGCTCGGGGACACTTTCACTCTCTTTACAAACAGGCTCGCTGACAGTATGTCCAGCTTGTACTGTTCCACATCCCCGCTGATGAGACCGAATGAGTCCTTGTTGCGGGTAAGCTTGATCTTAAGATCAATTCCATTGATGAGCAGTTTATCTTGGAAGAAGACGTCTGAATATATACGTCCCAGGAGATCAAAGTGGCAACTGCCGGCGGCAAACCCTGTTCTTTTTACAAAACCCTGATTGTCACCGTCCAGCTCCTTGTCTTCAAAGTGTGCATATGCATCCTTGTAGAAGAGCCCTCCTGAAAGCTGTGTGTCAAGGGCTTCGCTAATGTAATTTAGAATGCTCTCGAGGTAGGTTCTATAGGCGTACATGTTATCACTATGTGTGATGAGACGATCGCCCAGGGTAATGTCCACCTGATTAAACATGGTTGCGAGGGGTAAGCAATCGTCACCACTTTAGGGATTGCTGCTATGTTGGAACCATCTGCTTTTACGATTTTACACACAAGATGCAGCATCATGTTGTTGAGATCCAAATACATATCCGTGGACCCCGACACAAAAAAACTCTATAGGGGCCAGTGGTGTCAAAGCCTCCATAAAAAAGCTGTTTTCGATGCTTGTCTGCATGGGCTTTAGAGTAAACAAGTCTTCCTCGGATTTGGCGCACTCGCCCGCTGCACAATGTACAAAGGCCATGCTTTAGTTTGCGTTGCTTTAAAAAATATTTACTTTAGAGGCGTTTCTCTTCTTCTTCGAAGCTCTCTTCCATCTTGGGGTTCTTCTTTTGTGAGCGCCTTTTGAAGAACTCCTTTTTAGGTCTCGCCTACGCAGCGCGCATGCGCTGCATAGGAAAAAGACCTTTAGCCATCGGCACAGCTTTGCGGGCAAAAACGTGCATGCGTTGCATTGCTTCCAATGGCAAAGCGTGCACGTCTGGCGATTCCCTTGCGGGAGCGAGCTTTTTCGGCCTTGTGTTATCAATTATCTCTCCTGGCGCCGCTCGCTCCCGCAAGGGAAACGCTGCCTGCTCTTGGCCGCACCCCCTCCCCACCCCCTACTTCCGCGAGGCGCGCGCGCTTGTTTAATTTTATTGTACACGGCTGATTTCAAACAGCATTTGACACTGTGCCTTTAAGGCGCCATGAGGACGTTAAAATGCGCACACGCAATCACGGCACTTACTGACTCCCGAGTTTCGCTTTGCGGTAGCCGGCGGGACCTAGGTAAGCTTTTTCACTTGAGCACGCTAACTATTAGATACTTTATATTTGAGCGTGGCGTTCTAGATAGCTAATTGCCACAAAAGTAAACCGCCATGAAGATAACCGCGTTTCCATTGCGGTAGCTTTGATGTGTATCACATAATCCCACAATCACCACCTATTAGAAAATCCACACGAACTCGATATTTACCCACGGTACTCTACTGTCAGTGCATGTGTTACGCTTTAATCTTGCCTGTGAATTCCTTTTACCCGGCATCACAACGTTTTGGGTAGCACCTTCTTGCTTGAACTATACTGACAACCGTCAGTAATCGGCATTTCCTTTCATTTGGTTTTTCAACGTGTAAACGGAATGATATCACGGTCGTTATTCTACTTTTCCAACACAGATTTTGAGCACGCCTTTACTCAGCATTTCCTTTTCTAACGAGCACACGCAACGTCTTAACACTGAATACTTCCAGTTTTATTTTTGGACTTTACAATGAACGGTCTCCTGTTTCCATTTTTTTTCCCTACCATCTCCTGTCTACTTACCCTATCTCATCTTTTTACACCCCAAGCTCCCCTCCTTTCATCCTTCCTGCCAAGGCCGCTCTCCTCACAGCTAGCTCCTGTCCCCCAGTTCCTTGTTCCTTAGTCTGACAAAGCCAATAGTCCTGGCTTGCTGTAGGTGTAATATAAGTTGTTGTATTATATATCTGGGTGCAATGAGAGAAGAGAAGCAGCAAAATACCAGTCGGGTGGAACTCTATGCTAAGCACAATTTTTTAGTTGATGTGTTTTTAAGCCACGCCCTTAATTACATCGACTACGCCCCTTTGAGAGACCCCCCTCCCCTCAGTTTTTTCATCCCACTTAAAGCCCCGGAACAAGATAACTTGTGTGTCTTATTAGAATTTCGCCTCGTCCCATATCCTGAGACTCTTTACAACCCTTCTTTTCACAACTGGAGAGCCCTTCATTCGTAGCCATGGCTACAGACAGTGTTGGCTGTCTAAGAGACCCCACGTCATCAGTTCTTCAAAAAAAGTTCAGAAAAAGGACCGGCTTTGGGGCACAACAATTCAGACATTGGCTTGCATGTGTTTTTCATGGCTTACCATTGCTTGAATAGGCTGTCCCTCAAAACAGTGGCATTTTGTGGGAATTTTCTTCATACCGTTTGTGTTACCATTAAGGAGCGCATTTAGTTTGGTGGCGAGGCACTCCGTTGCAGCAGTGACAGAGCACCCTCTCCCCAAACTCACAGTTCACCTGCCCGATTTAGAGGCGGGCGGACCTGAAGTATGGCGACAACAAAGCCGACTCCAGCTCCATTGCCAGCATGCTCCTTTGACAGCCCAACGGGGTACGGGCCACCGGAGGTTAGTCATCTGACAGCCCCCCAGATTTAGAGTTGGCAGTCAGATGGCTTTTTCTAGCTCTCTGTGACCGCCAGGTAAAACCTGCCAGTGAGGGACAGTACTTTTTTTTTTTTTTTAAACTGACCCCCGCACCATGGGAGAAAAAGCATTGGCATAGCCAATAGGTCTCGCCTTTGGGACCTTATAAGTGTTTAGTTATCCAGCACAATATCCTTGGTGCAACAACATTAAGTGTTGCATGGCTAAACACTTATAAGGTCCCAAAGGCGAGACCTATTGGCTATGCCAATGCTTGTTTTATAGGGGGCCGGTGGCCCCCTACGCCTCGAAGCGCGATGTTTCCTTTTAACACTTGTGTGTGGTCTGTATACCAACCCGCGCCTTCTTGTGGCTGCTTGTTCATGCACTCTGCGACAGCTGATGTGACAGACCCAATCACATCTTGGGCTATGTTCGTAGCCGCAGCTTTAACATGGGGCTTTGCAATTTCATAACCTCTTCTCAAGAATGGCATAGCTCTTCTAAACAAACTACGGAAGAAACCTCCCAAGCTGGCCCGTACATTACGGGGGACACTTGAAAGTACGTTGGGCCTCCATAGCCAGCCTGATTTCTGTAATAGTCCCTGTACATAGACGGATCACCGTATGTTTTCACAACCACCATGATGTGTTCTTAATAGTCCCTGTCACGTTTCGGCCTTAAATGAAGCTTAGCAATAACTTTCCCGTATTTAAAGGCCACCGGCGCCGACTGGTCGTCAAAGATTATAATTGAAATAGTGTCAAAATGGTTTTTAGAAACTGCAACGTAGTCAGCTTTGTTAAATTGAATATTGACCATCGTATTATTTTCGCCGTACACATGGACCCATCTTAACAGCGGCGAATAACTATACCCGATCTTCTGCGCCTCTACAATATCGCTATACATGTAGAGTGTATAGAACCCACCGTTAATATCAGGGCACGTGTGATCGAGTTCAACCTGACTTCTCACATGTTGCACTGTGCCTAAAACCCTTCTTAATTTACTAGAGCAGTTAAACGATGTATTGCGGCCTGGGGCTTTAAGAAACACCTTCCTTCTAACATTATCTAGCATTCGAATAGGTTTCAATGCTGGACATGGATTTGTTGATGGCATGGACAACACTTGTAATGGTTGGGTAGTATCCGTATGGAAAACCAGCATGTATGCTCAAAGGGTCCTGCTCGCGCTTTATGTTAAATTTGGCTTAGTTCGGTGCAAATGTATTCCATGTTCTTGGGTAATGGATTTCTGTTAAGGCTACTTCCCAATCCCCTTTCAGGTCCACAGGTTTAGCCAATTTCACGGTGTAATTAGAAATCTGGTTGTCGGGGAACATGTCCTTAGAGGCGTTGGATGGCAGGGTAATATAAAAGGGCCCTGTCTCCATCTTATCTTGCGCTTTAGACCGTCCTAAACTCACACACCCTTCAGGGAGCTGGCCCACACCCAACTGTTAAATTTCTCCGGCCATCCCTGCCATTTGACAAATGTCTGGCTGTTAGCCCCGCTACCTTTCCTTTTCAGAACCTTTTCAGCCTTATACACCCGGTGAGGATCATCGGGTACCATTTGTAACTCTCCCTTGTAAAAGACGCCAGACACCTCGTCCCCATCGTAGTCCTTTAACCTGTAAATATACAACCCCTCTTTGAGCTCCACACTTTCCACTATAAATATCTCGTCGCTGAAAGCCTGCTGGTATCCCTTCGTAAACACACTTTTCAATTTTGAAATGCTAACATGGCTTCTTCACCATTGTAGCGAAATGGCAACCGTACACTGTTCTCCATACCTTTAATGAATTAGACCGCGCTACCTCTACGTGCAATGTTTTGATGGTTCGGTGATAACTGGAATTATAAACATCTATAAAAGCCTGTAGAACATTGACGTATCTGTAGGTGTTGTAGGCCGTAAAATATCTCCACATCTTAGACTTTAAAGTTTGGTTAAACCGCTCTACAACAGCTGCTTTTACTTCCGTGTGTGACACAAAATGTTGAACAGCATGCTGCTTTAATAATTTCTGAAAGGACTTGTTTAAGAATTCTTTCCCCGCATCTGTTTGTAGTTTTTGAGGGCTTCGCCCCTTTTCGAAGATGGCTTTGAAAGCGACTGTGACCCTGGCCCGACTTTTATCGCTTAGCGCTTCTGCAAAGGCGTACTTGGACAACACATCTATGACGGTTAATATATAACGGGCTCCGTTATTATGTTTTGCTATATCTTGAAAACTGATTATGTTCGCCTGCCATTGATAATCTATTTGCACATTAACAATTGTAGGGCGCCTCTTAAAACGCCTTCTGGCTGGTTTGTGGAGTGAATACGCCTCCTCCCCTGATGACCAGTTCTTCACCAGGTCTCTGTTTACCGGTTCATTTTCACCTACAGCCCTTCTATACAGAGCTTCGGTGCTTCCAAAGCTACCAACCCCTCTTGTATCATAATAAAGTTTTCTTGACCTAGCCCCCGACATGTTATCAGTCGCTACAGCCCTTGAAATGAAAGACGCTTGGTTTGTGTAAGTCCATTTTATTAATAATAAAGAATATTTGCAAAACATTAACAAAACACGGTTCACATTTTCATAGTATATAGCATAATGTGTTTGCACTTTTTTACTGACATACAATCGATGGTTCTAGCAGGACATTCCATAGCATCCTCTACATCAGTTTACAGGGTGTAATGCATAGCCACATGGCAACGTGACATTCTACGGTTTTGTTCTAAATACGTGCAGGTATAAAACGCTAAATAATAACTTATTTTATTTTAAAACAGTCTTCGGGGGCTAAAGAACCTGATCTTATATTTTGTAAATACATATTACACATACGCCTTTCTACAAGTCCTTCTATCATCTTTCTATCAAAGCCCATACACAGCCCCGGCATACCCTGTAGTTTTGAGCTTGGTTCACTGGCGTATCGTATCTCATTGAGTGCCATTGACAAGGTGTTCAGCATATCAAGGTGGACATATTTCTTTTTAGCTGACAACCCATATACAACCCTTAGCAGTTTATACACCTTGTACGGGTCTAACAAACTACATATATGACGGATTGTTCTTGCTCTGTATGAGTCACAGAGGCACTCGTGCGCAGCCTGCTGAGGATCCTTCATTTGATGGCCGTAACAAAGTCTGTAATAGTCACGTTTGACACATGCTAGTACAACTGCTGCAGCAAAACCTTTAACAGACAATACGGCATCTTGAGGTACCACTAGAGTTTACTTTTCACAGGCGCCGCTCCTAGATGCACAGACACAATTCCTGTGGCCATCGTTGTTTTGGCATGTAGAACTTTCAGTCTGCTTTGAACACCACAGACTGTAAAAATTTACGTCATTAACTTTTGATGGCTGTCCCTCGGCACCTGTTCTTTTTAGGGTTGCTTTCTACAGTTCAAAAGAAGAACGAGAGACAGCCCATTAGTTAAAAATAAAATACACCATTATGCACGTTAACTGTCTATAACGTTTTTTACTAACCTTAGCATTTTCATAGCCCTTGGCTGCGCCCCTGAAGTCTTGAGAGTCACAGAGGTCCATCGATACCCCACAGTCTTCGGAGCTTGTACCCGATGTTGCACGACAACTGTCTCGGGAGCTGCTTCCTCCATAGAACTCATATCTTTATAGACGGGTGGGTTAGGAGCTGCTATAGCTTCTTCACCCTCTTCCATTTCGAAGAAGTTTCCTCCAGCAGGCCCTTCACCGTTACTAGAGCCCTCACTGTCGCTGCTTTCGAACTTAATCGGTGACACCAGGTGAGGCCATTCCTTGAGACTAAGCGTTTCCACCCATCGGCACAAGTCAGCGACAAAACCAGTAACGTCGCAGCCCATATCTTTAGGAGTTTCCTGTTGAGCATTCTCGTCCACGCTCTCTGGTGTTATGCTCCGATTATATTTATTGAGCGTGGTGTATACACCCGTCAGTGGGATCCATTTGATGATTTGGTTCGATCTCTTCATATTGATAAGTTCCTCTTTCTGTATTCAGGCTCCTGGTTGCTGTACACGGCTCTTAAGGACGCCTTATATGTATTCTAAGCAACCCCTAAAAGAGGCGTACACCTCTACATCACAACTTGGACACATGGCATCATAGGGTTCTGGTTCGCTGGGGTCTCCAAAACAGCTCTCCCCTATGGGATCCTGCCCCTTTGGGACAAGTGGTCACTTACGTCATTTACGGGGGCGTGGGACCTGTCACTTTTAGTTCATTTATGGGGCGTGGGACCTGTCACTTTTAGTTCATTTCTAGGGCGTGGGACCTGTCACTTTTAGTTTGATGAGCAATGGTATCCCGGTTTACTACTACTAGCTGTTGTCTCCTGCCCATTCAATTATTGGCCTCTTTCTGGGGATACACCATTTAAGTCGTGCTGACTGAGCAGCCTGTAAGGAGCACATTTACTCTTCTTTACAAGTTTGTGGGGAATAACAGTCGGGAATCTTTGTTTCTACATCTGTTTTGCGTGTTTTCTCATGCAGAGAACCCGAGCTGCACTTCTTGTTATACTAATGGTCCAAGTAACTCCTCCTGCCCCTTCCCACCCCCAACGGATTAACAGGCCCATGCGTAACACGGCCTTAGTGATGCGAGTAGAATCAGTCCATTGCCAATACATTTCTTGGAGCTCCCAACAGTGTCCTCGTGTTGCTTGTTTTCTCCAGCTGTCTTGGCCCTGCCCCTCCAACCTTTGCCGAGAACAGTGATGTTAAGAAGCCACTCACTGCCCTACCACCCCCCATCTCAGAGAACGCTCCTCCTCCGACTCTATAACAAAAGCGAGCGCCCCTTTTGTACACTCTATGGCGGTGTAATTCACTGCTGCCATGGAAACAGTAAACTGCTGGCTGAATCATGCGCTACCTAAATGACAAATAACAATAACAGAAGACGCTTTTTTAACTTAGTTTTTTATTGATTTAAACAAGTAGACTGTACAATTGACATATCAACCATATATTCGCAGCTACTGTTTGTAATAGACAGTACATGGCATTTCCTTCACTGGTATTTATGCCAGTTACAACAACAACCCAATAAATAAAACCAACTTGAGAGGCAAACTCTGTGTTTCAGCCCCCTCCTACCTCCCCCTTATGCCTCTTGCTTACCCTGTGTGTCCCAAATCATATCCACACTGGATGTTGTCAACTGGTCTCGCCCTGAACAGACCACTCCATCTCCCCCCTCCCGCACCTTCATCACAGTTCTGTTGAGCTCGGCCAGACAAGACCAGTTCCTTAATTCTTATATATGTAACCCCAGATCTACTTGTATTTTGACTGTGCCCTTCCGACCCCCATTTCCCCGCCGCCCAGCTCGACCAACTTTTTATTCATTACTTTTCTCTGTAATGGAGGTCTACAACCCAGAGGGCATTTTCAACCACATGCGTTCTGTGTGGTCTAGTGTTTCGGAGGTCAGGGAGTGCTCGGATCATAATTGACTACTTCATTGGGTCTTCGATTATTTTTCCATCTTGCCTCACCCTTTTCATGTCAATTTTCTCTGCAGTAGCTGGTGCTTAATTTGTGCCGGTGGTTTCCTTTGCTCAGCACTTAATTGCTAACACTGGCACCTATGACAGTCTGCCACCTGGTGGTGCTGTTTGGGAAGTTTAGAGATGAGCAGAACAACAGTTGTTCATTAATTCAATACACATTCAAAACGACTAATACCTGCCTCCCAAGCCATCCTTATAGCTTTGAGAGCCTGGAATAGTCTGAAATTATCACACTTGTAGGAATTTGATGGTTAGTAGTTGTGTACGTACAGTTGTTGGCAGCGCTGGCAGGTGCAGTCCGCTGAGGCCTCCTGACGAGCACTCTGGCACTTATTTTTTGGGAAAAATTAAGCACTGATCAATCCACCATGTCTCTGACCCAACTGTTAATAGTCGGTGGTCTAGGCTTATTCAATGTATGCTAACTTGTCTCATTTTTTTTTTTTTTGTTCCAGTTTAAAACAGCCATATGCAAATCAGTCTTGACCCTGCTCCCTATGGGAACAGTCCAGCCCGAACTGCCAAGCCAAGTCCTCCCTGGACCGGAAACAAGCATCCAGGGACCGGTTCCGGGGTTTCACCCCTCATCAGCCAGGCTAGCTTGACTCCAGTGGCATGGTTTCTTTAGCTATGCATGCCATTTTAGCATATGGCAAAAAGTGACCTGCTCCAATACCGTAGTTCTGCCGCACCTCCGTAAAGGCCAGGAACCTATCGACTGGGTAGAAGTCTGCCTGTGTCAGACGTACCCTGCATTTCCTTCTGATTATCGTTATAGCCTGGGCAGTTTGTGCGAGAGTATATAATCTAAATATGTATGCAAGGCGGAAACGACAGACAGCGTAAAATCTTTTTGACCGCCTGGTCCCATATTCCACAGATATGATTAATTATGAATGACATTTAGGCTGGGACACCCCTACTGCTCATCAATATATTTTTGAATGGGATGTCCCTGTACATTCCCTCCAGCAGTGTCTTCACAGTTCTCCCCTCAGCAAGCCGGAGAACTGCATGCTGCAGGTGGGCCGCCATATACTACAGTTCCATATCTGGGATCTCCAGTCCGCTTCTGACCCATTCCCGTTTTAGTGAAGAGAGTTTAACTCTACTTCTTTTATTGGCCCAGATCAGATCCACGAGCAACCTTTCCAGCTCAGAGAACACTCTCTGCAGAACTACATACATTACACCTTGTAAAATGTAAAGACCACACAGCAGGGAAACCATATTGGCCAGGGCTCCCTACCTACCACGGATAACTGTAGTGTGTTAGAGAATTTAATAGAAGATCGAAGACAATCCACGAGCCCGTAGACCATCAGCCCACCACCGCCCGGAGCCTTAGCTTTATGCATGGATTGTATTGCAATAACTTTTTCCTCTTTATTGAGCGGAGCTTCATGCATTACCCCTTCATTCCTCTCGCCGTGATGACTCATTCATTGAGGCCTCTGTGCCTCCAATCACAACCCTTTTCCCACAGATAAAAATCCCTCCCCCCCTCCTTACTTCGGGTTCCTTTTTGTGCTCCAAACAACCCATGGGCTGGCGCATGCTCCAGGGATTTGGACTGCCTCTGGACTGCCATGCGGTGCTGTTGTTTTCAGGAACCACCATCTCCTGTTTTTCTTTCCTGGACTGAGGCAGAATTCACCTCAAAAGTAAGAACTGTGAGGAGGACATTAGGAACTAAAGGAGGAGATTTACTGAAATCACCCAGCCCTTATCCTGAGGAGAACCCAAAAAGGAATTGGGGTTCGAAACGCGTAGACCATGAATAATGGGGTATCCCTGTACAACGCACATCAATATGGAGGACTATAATTACGTTTTTGTGAAAAATATTTTCTTCAAGTCCATATTAGATGCGTCTGGACCCCCATACTGTGTACCAAGAGTGTCTGTTGTTAATGTTACGCTCTGGCTCTCCAATTTTAGGACTGGTTGAACACTGAATATCACATGTTTTTCCTTGTCACTTTAATTATGCTTTAATATTTGTTTGTTATCTTTAGATTGAACACAATGTTTTTAAGAATTTGCGCATCTCAGAATTGATAGTTGGTATCACTCTCTTCTTTGAAATGATAATGAAGCTTGAAAAGTGATATAGCCATGTGTAAAAAAGAAACAGAGGTCATGTTTATTGAGTAAAATGATCTTTACGAAAAAGTAAAAACATGTTTAAATCACGCAGCCACCTATTGTTGTTTTGCTTTTATGTTGTTTTCAGGGAGGCATGATTCTGCTTGCATAGATGCCGTGGTGAAGCCGTTTCCAGTTCTCCCCTTTGGGAGGCTACAGGTGAATAGCCTTTCGATCCCTCAGGGCCCGCAAGGTGTTTGGTGTCTGCTCGCAGTGCAGCAGACTCGCCGAGGGCAGAGATTAGGCGGTGCCTGCCCCTGGCCAATGTGGGATTGTCTGGGTTGGCAGGGTTACGGTGCCTCCTCTGCATCTGACTGTGTGGCCTGCGAGGCTCTCTGTGTGTGCCTGAGTGGGTGTGCTGTGTGCGGCTGCTTGTTTGGGGGCTTTGGCAGGTTTTAGAACCACAGA
The DNA here is from genome assembly GCA_963921515.1 of Calotriton arnoldi. Classification (NCBI taxonomy): domain Eukaryota; kingdom Metazoa; phylum Chordata; class Amphibia; order Caudata; family Salamandridae; genus Calotriton; species Calotriton arnoldi. The sequence goes on along the minus strand of CAWUFW010007911.1, from coordinate 27,243 downwards.
CTACCCTGTTGTTTTTGCACCAGAGGCACACGTTGAACAGGCCTTATGTTATGGTCTCCTTCAGCACGTGCACTCTCCAACCTGCTGCATTCATTGTTGTTGCCGGTGTTGCTACGGCATATTCCTACCGCATTGATTACCTTGCACCGCTTGAGGGTCATGGCCACACGGTCGGATATGTTTCGATGTCTGCTTTATGCGGACTGAGGCCCTGGAGGCCTAGGAGCCACAGTTGGTTGCTCTCTTGTTGATTCGCCTACAGGTCAGAAGCCGGTGTGTGGGCTGTGGATTGTTTTTCGATTTTTACCTGACTTTCACTTTATTACTGTTTTCTGGGCTTGACTGGCTCAGCGTCTGCATTGCAGAGCTTGCGGACCGGGGCAGCTTTCGGAGGCCCTGGTGTTGCTGCATTGTGGTGCCTTTCTATTCCTGCTTGCGGTGCGGCGGGATATGGGAGCTGGCTTTTGGTGCCCCCCCGGGTTGCTATGCCCATGTAGAGGATGCCAGGAATGGACATTGGGTCTGATTGGCTAGGCGCGGTTCATATACTTCTTTCTTGGCCCTGCGTTGCCCGGCTTCCCTGTTCTCTGCCTCAGGGCCGGCTTTAGCACTGGTGGCGCCCTGTGCAACAATGTTTGTTGCCCCTCCCCCAATTACCACCTCCGCCATGGATTCCCTCACTACCACCATTTGACAGTGCCCCTCAAGTCTCCATAACCACTGTCTCTTAGATTCACTTAGTTTTATAGCGCCACTCATACCAGTTTAAGATGTCAGAACACTTTACATCACACACGCATTGCACAGAGACAATCAATCATCGGTGTGTAAATCAGTTTATAGGAAATGTTACATAGGACAGAGGCCTACAAGGAGTAGGAGTCACATGTCATCCATACTGGTAGGCAGTATAGTTTAAGAGTCCCTGGACTGGAAAAGCACAAATTCAGAATTTAAAATGTAACACCATTGTTAGGGGTTTTCTTTAATAATAAGAATTGATTTCTACCCAAAGGAACCCCTTTTGCAATATTAAGACAACGAAAAACTGAGCAAAAAATATATAGCTCTAATATTTTCCTTGCAGTTTGCATGCAGCTCTTTGATGGCAGTTAATAGCTCACTGCTGTATATTAGGATTTTAACTTATAAACTGCAAGTAACAAAAAGGTCTCTGAAAAAAGCGGTAGCCCATTGACCTATTTATATTATATGCACTTTGTGATGTGAATGGGACTCGTTCTTTGCAGCAGGCATATTAACCCTCTGGGCTATGTTGAGTCAAAACTTTCACTAGACAAAGCTCCAGTCTCTCTCCAGGAAGAACATTAATCACCGGAGTTGTCATTTTTATTGATGCCTGAAAACTGCTGGGACAATGTACGCAGAATTAGGGGCTTTTAAAACAATGAACATGGTGCCCGCACACCAAGTCTGCGCCCAGTGCGGTGGCACCGATCGCACCGCCCTAGAGCCGGTCCTGCTATGCCTGGTGGGGGCGTTAGAGGGGGAGGCAGGTGGTGAGTGTCTTCGTGGGCAGCTATGCTCCTGCAGGGGCTCTGCAGTATGTGCCAGTGTCAGATGTGTGCTGTTGGAGGCGATATTGTAGAGTTCTTGAGACAGTACAAATGTATATGGGTTTGAGAGGTGCCTACAACCGTGTGCTATTGCTCATTGGTGCTGGCAATCCCTCTGGTTTCAGTGTCTTTTTGGGCTGGGTTCTCTCAGTTTTGAGCTTCACCATATATTCTTCTGAATAAGCAACTATAACTTTTGGATTGTGATCTCTTTGCTAGGCGGGGGCAATACACTACTTCAGTTGTCTGTCTGCTGGTTTGTCTGTTTTGTTGAGCTCACGGCATGATTGGAGGTGAGCCTTTTTTTCTGGTACTAGAGTTCATTGTGGTCTAGTGGTTATGGTCTTAGACTCTCAACGTGGGGTTGAGTGTTTGGCCTTGGTATCTCTGCAACCCTATTGTTGGAAAATGAAGCAGTATCTGTGAGGCCTGCACAAATGACATGTCTATATTTGTCCTTCACTGGGAACCAAACACCCCATTGTAGCGCTTGACTCTCAGAGGGTAGCGTTGCAGAGCAGTCCAAGGCTTAGTCAAGGGAGGTGGTGTGGGCTAGTAATCGCCATTTACAAGTACGCAGAGATAACACTCAATAATTGATTGTCCAGTCTGTACTTTGCTTTATAAAAGGAAGAGTACATTTATTAAACACACGCACTACTCAATACCATGCAACAATTTACAAATATACATAAGCTGTTGGAATTACTTTGTGACATTGCGTAACATTCCCACCCCTCCCGCAAGGGGGGGGGGAGTGGGGTCTAGTACCACCACTCTCATGTATGCACATCATCTTGCCCTCTAATACAGTGGGTTGACCATAACTTGGAGTGAGGGCCCTGCCCACTGGCACCATCCCAGTGGCGACCCACCCCAGTATCTCAACAAGCATTTATAACGGGAACACCTGCCAAAGTGACACATAACCCTGACTGAGCATCTCATACTGACCATACAGTACACACCCCTGAATCACAGTGGCTAACAATCTGGGTTGTTCATCACTTAATGCAGTAGCAAGAATATATGTCTAGCATCCCTTTAGAATGGCAGGTACTTATCATATCTGATAACAGTTATAATGCATTGCAGTTTAAGCCCCTAAAAGGCATCACAGTTATAATCACAGGATTAAGCATGTACAACCAGACACCCTAGCAGAAATGCCTAGCACATAACCCCACTTTGCTTATGATTTCACAATTTACATGTGACTTCCAGTCCCAAAAAGAAACAACATCATGTAAATACACCACTGTGCAATTTCACCTTTCCACCTCTAGGGGGTGTCACTTCAGTGACCACCCAGGATTATCCTTGCACCCTTCAGTGCAGTCCCAAGCTTCAGCTCCCAGCTGCAGAACAAAAGTTCCAGCGTTGAATTAGCTTTAAAAACAATGGCTAACCCTTGAGGGGTTCTTTCTTTTAAGTCCCCCAGAGACTGAGGGTAGGGACTTTCAATTTTCGAGTTGTGGGAGTCTGTGTGCTCCTGCAGCGCCCCCAACACCTCTCCCAGCAATTGGTGGTGACCCCCTCCTCCGGGGGCCACCGGATGCCAAAACAAGTAGCTTTCCCCATGCCTTGCAAGGCATTATGGGGCGCTTCATGCTCAGCCCGTGCATATCAGAGCAGCGGCTCTCCCGCTGCTCCGGGGAGAGCCGCGCTGCCATTCCTGGTGGCCTCACGCCACATCTTCCCTTCGTGGGGGGCCCGGTCCCACCCGGACCCCTTCTTCATCAGATACGTTGATTGCAGCTTGGGGAGCCCACCCCCGGCTGCTCCTGCCGCTTCTCGGGGGCCCGGTCCCACCCGGGCACCCCGCATTTCCGGGACGTTGGAGAGCTGCTCGGGGAGCCCACCCCTGCCGGCTCCTGCCGGCTCCCTGACTGGCCAGCACCCTCACTTGCTGCCGCGGGAGCCGGCACTTCCATTCTGGTCTGCCTGCTCCTGCGGGCAGACACGGAGACTGCCGCCAGTACGGCGGGACCTCGGGGAGTGCGACGGCACTCCCCCCGCCGCGGGGGAGTGCGGCGGCACTCCCCCTTCCTCGCGTCCACACCGGGGCCCGGAGTTGGGGGTCCCTAGCCCCCAGGAGGTCTTCATGGAGAGCGCAATGGCGCTCTTTGGCTTCGGCTTCCCGCGCTGCGGGGGAGTGCGACGGCACTCCCCCCTCCTTCCTGCAGCCACCGGGGCCCGGAGTTGGGGATCCCGGGCCCCAGAATTCTTCACAGGGAGCGCGATGGCGCTCCCTGACTTTCGCTTTTTCCGGGGCCGGGGTAGGCTCCTGGCACCCCCTGGGCTCATTCACGGGGAGCGTGACGGAGCTCCCTGACTTTACTTTCTTCTGGGGCAGCCCCGGGACCTGACCCACCCGAGGGCACATCCAAGACCGGCAGCGGAGCCCCACGCGTTTCGTCGTCGGTCCCATTAGAGGTCAAAGGTCGCCTACCTTCTGGGGGGCATATCTAAGCCCCCTGGGGACCGATTTGCACCATTTTGGCCTCTTCTTGCTCCTGGTGATAACGCCCTAGCCACCTGGAGCTCTTTTCACCACCCTCCTGGCCTCCAGGAAGGGGGGGGGGGCATGGCAAGGAGCTGTCTTCACTGGCTCCCTGCGCCAGCCTTTCACCTGGCTCTCCTTCTGGGCCTCTCTTCTCCTTGCGCAGAGGCCCAGGCTTCTCCTCACTGGCCCTGGAATCCCTCCCATGCGCAGTCCAGGATCCTGGGACAGTCAGGGGGTTCCTCCTTCCAACTGCCCATAGCTCCAGGCTCCAGCACCAGTCTTCCTCAGCAAGACCACACCCCAGAGAGAGCTCCTCTTCCTGTGCAAGACCTTTTAAAATAATTTGCAGGGGGCTGGCAGGAAGGCACTTCTGTCCTATCCTGTAGCGCCACATCACCTCTCTGCCCCTGCTCCCGACTTCCTGCACAGGCCTCTGGGATACTTCAAGATGGCGTCGTCCAAGGGTCTCATGCCACATGGTCTCTGAAAAGCCCCCTTCCCCCCTTGCTGACTTCATGGCCCGGGCCCGGAGCAGGCCTGGTGCCAGGCACCGGGTGACAGCTGCTGATGGATAACCTGCAGCTCCACCCCCATCTCTCCCTCTTGGAGAGAAGACCTTCGCCCTTGGAATGCTTGTAGTGAAGTGCTAGGCCTCTGATGCTACAGCTTGGGGAGGAAGGTAATTAATCCAGCCTGGCAGGGTCACACCCGGCCAGGCTCTGGTTATGAGCTTAGTCAGAGGAATATGACATTTCTGGATGACCCATAAGCAGTACAGATATGGCTCCGGACTCAGCAGAATACTTCTTTTTACACAACTTACAGTGTACTTTGGTGCATGTCTGGAATTTGTAGGCCCTAGGGAAGTGAAACTACCCCATGTGGTCCCCATCTTCATAGGAGAGTAATGGGGTGTTCCTACAGTGAAAACAGTAAAGCACGCTGACTTTCCCTTACATGTGTCTCCCCACATTATAAAGCCTATTCCATGTCACCACCCAACTCTGCATAATTCCTGCCACACCATTCCATCTGTACCTGCTCCTGGGCTGCGCACGACAGGAATCTCCCCCGCGCAGCCCTTACATGGGTGCACACGTGTCTACATGTAACCAGTCCGGTGCCCCTTACCCCGGCTGCAGCGCAGCGGCCTTCTCTCACAAGGGGGACACCGGTGCAATCCACATGCAATCTGTTTCATCATGAGTTCACTGTGGGTGATTCCCAGCTTATGAGGCTCTCCCACAGTAAAAGCTCAAATATTAGGTGTTCAAAAAGCGAAAAATCCGGGCGGCTCAGATGGTCAGAACCACCTTCTAACACCTATGCATTGTCGAGGTGGTTTAGGTTTTGGAGGTGTTGGATGTGTATTCCCTAACTCTGTCTTCGTTTCTTCTGGGTTGCTGCCATGTTGGTGCTGTGGGCACTGGCTCACTTGCTCTTCATCTGCATTGAAGTGTATGTAGGCCGGAGCATATCATCTCTTTTCCTGCTTGCAGTGCAGCAGGAAAGGGTGCCTGGCTTTCGGCATCTATAGGGCTGCTGTGCGCTCATGGTGGTTGCCGTTGAATGAGCTTGTGTCTGGCTTTCACCTGTGTTGCCACGCTTCCACATTGCTTTCTTTGCAGGGACAGTAGAGGTGGGAGGCTGGCGGTGGGTGTCCCGGCCTGCTGTGCTCCTGCGGGGGTCACTGTTGTGTATGCCATTGACAGGTGTGGCCGGGTGCATGGCGCTCTTGTGGATGTTATAGGAGACTGCTGGGAGAATTTACTCTGTGAAGGAGACCCTTGCCTCCGGTTTCGGTATCGTTTTTCTTTGCAATGCTCTTTATTGTTTTGTGGGGACTTCTACGGCATTGGTGAGGTACTGGTCACTGTCTCCTGCTGCTTCTGTGCATTGTGCTTGGGGTGACGCTGTGACTCGTTCCGTCCTTGGGGCACTGGCGGCTCAGTCTTTGAGGAAGGATTTTGAGGCTGTGGTGTGGTTATGCAGGAGGTGGGTGAGTGAGTCGGATGTCCGGGTGGATCACTGTGTTGTATTACGGGCTGTTGTTTTGGCTGTAATTGTTCAAGGTATCTGTGGCTTCCTACTCTGCTTTCCTGGCATGTGTTTCTATTAGTTGCATGACTGGTGTCCGGCTCTTCGGTGTATGGTTGGTGTGTCTATCTGGCTGTCCTTCATGGATTGGTTGCCTGTCTGGTCCTGCGAGTCTTCTAGCATTTCTTCTGACCTTTGGATTTGCTCAGATGCCGGAGGCACCAGGGGTTCTCTCATGTGGATGGCTGCTCCTTTTTCTTCCTTAGAAGACAGTCTCTGCCAGGTGGGCTATGTGGCCGAATGTCTCCCTAGATGTGGATCCCTCATGGCAGCGCTCCTGACTTGGTTTGTCAGGTGGGCACATGGCCTGTGGGTGGTCAGACACGGCGTCCCTTCCAGCATGGGTGCCTTCCTTTGGCTTCTGTCCTTACAGCAGCTCTTTCCCCTGTTATCTCATGGGGTCTTTATAGCTGCATTCATTCTGCTGGTTACATTTCTACTCCTGCACATTTATCCATGTCTTCAGTGGTTTGCTGTGGAGTTGTGCTTTTCTGATTCCTGGTCCTGCCGTTCGGCTTGTGTCCTGGTCCCCGGGTTGTTGCCTGAGAGCTGGCTCCCCTGCTGGCTATTCTTCGTCTGCTGGGGAGTTCCTTTTTCTCCTTTCTGGACGGCTGTTGGTCCATGGGAGCTTATTTCCCCTGTCCTGTTACATGTGCTGACTGTGCTGGGTTTTCTGTCACGTCATGGCTTCTTGGTGCTGCGAGGAGGTTGTTTCTATGTGTTCCATCGCCTGGCAGATCTTTGGCCTGTGGGACTGCTGTTTGCTTTCCCTTCTTTTTATTTCTTCGGTGGTTTCTGGTTCAGAGGTTGCGGGCTCCGGTTGTTCTGGTGGCTCCGACATGGCCCCGTTCTGTCTGTTTCTTCTGTTGCTGGAGATGGTAATGGGTCTAAAGTGGTGGTTTCCATTGGTTCCGTCCCCCCTGTGGTTTCTCTACCTGGGTTTCTTCTTCTGTGACAGCGTTTGGAAGGTTGCTGCCTGTTCTTATGCTCACATGGGAGTCATTTCTGGCTTGGTGGGCTCGGATGCATGAGATTCTGCTTTCTGTTTCTCTGCCTAGGGTGCTGGTTTTCTCCCGACTGGGCTTTTCTGGCTTCCAGTCCCCCTGTGGGGGGGGGGGGGGGGTCTGGTGGTCGTTCAGGACCTGGTTCCCAGGACCTTTTCGGGGTTTTTAATTCTCTGTTCTGTCCCTCTGGTGTTGTGCCCATTCTGGGACGGTGATTGTGGGCATGATTATTCTTTGGTTGGGCCCGTGCTTTGTGCTCCTGATGCCTTCTTTTGTTCATTTTCTACTGATGGTGTTTCTTCCAGTGTTTTTCCCAGCTCCTCTGTCTCCTGGACAGGTGGCACTTCTTTTGCTTGCTGTCCGGATGGCGGTTCTGGTCTTCCTGGCCAATGTGCGGATGTGCCGGGTCTCCTCCGCTTGTTTGTGCGCTTGGGCCGGTGAGTCGGGTCGCGCTTCTGCTTGTTTTTGAGCAGTTTGGTCTTTCTTCTCCTCTAGGGTTACTGGGAAGGTAGTGGCGGCTCCTCCGTTATGGGCGGAAGAGCGTTGCCCCACTGCTTTAAAGCAGTGCGAAGTAGAAGCATAAAATGATAATAACTTTGAGTTATTATCATGTTATGCTTGTGCTGCATTGCGAGCGGGGCTGTTCTGCTCTCAGAGCAGGGAAGGAGTGCTTTGCCCACTTTTAAGTGCACATGACTATTTGGCCGGCCCTCTCAGGCCGCCCAAAACAGTCATGCACACTTTTCCTGTTCTTCATGTAGGCTGCATTACAGCCTGTGTGGAGAACATACACACGCCCCAATTCCCTGGCTGAGTGTCGAACCAGGATGCTCAGACCAATCACAACGCTGCATTGCAGCATTGTGATTGGTCAGTGGGGTCTGTCTGTGCTTCCTGTTCCTCGAGTTTTTCGGGGAGAGCAAGAGCAGGGACGCAGGACCAGGCGGCAAGGTACGTTTATATATATTTTTATATTGCGCAATCCCCCCCCCCCCGCGCGAGCCATGCCGGCCGCCACTGTGGGGAGGTCTCCTTGTGGCTTGTTGGCTTCCATGTCTGGAGTTCATTGTACTTCTTTGCTGGGACTCTGTTGGGCTGCCTTTTGGGCAGCTCTTTCTACCTTTGGGTCTGCTTCTCGGGTGGTCTAGTGTCCGGTGATTCCGGATTTGTTGGGTTTCGTAGTGCTGGCTTCTGTATTGTACATGTCCTGTCTGCTTTTTGGCTTGGGTACATCTCAATGAGTGAGTCATCATGGCGAGACGGACGAAGGGGTAATGCTGCAATTACTTACAGGTAATAGCATTGCTCTGAGTCCTTCTCTCACCGTGATGATTCAGGCCCTCCCTTCTGCCCTCTTCAGCCAGTCCAACTGTGTGGGGGTTTTCATGCTTGGTACGGAACAGGAAGTAAGGAGGAGGGGAGGGATTTTTATCTGTGGGAAAGGGCTGTGATGGAGGCACGGGGCCTCAATGAGTGAGTCATCACCGCGAGAGAGGGACTCAACTCAGAGCAATGCTATTACCGGTAAGTAATCGCAGCATTTCTCGCCTCTACTGTGACCTTTCACAAAGGGAGCACACATGTTTATATGTAGCTGATTATATACCTACCATATGTGTGTAGCAAAGGTGTCATTTATATCCATTCGTGTGAGAACTTCCTTTCCCTGTTTATACTTCACATTGAGTATGGGTGTATGAGGGTCTCTCTTTTAATTAACCACACCAGCAGCTTTCCTGATATGTCGCCTTCCATGTTTAACCTTTTTCGATAAGTGACAGTCGCATGTCAATCAAAATGGAAGCCGCTTAATGAAAACGCAGTTATATGTATGGGCATTTTCTATGTTGTACTTGCTGTGTTTACATTTAAGGGAACACAAAACGACATACTCTTCTGGTATTACAAAGTCAACGCCGCCCCTTCAAAGACACAAAACACTTCATTGAATCTTACACAGCTCCCTTCCGTGTTTATCCCACACAAAATGCATCCCATATTCATAACACAAAACATTGTAACTGAAGCAAAACGGCCTGCTTTGGAAATGCTTAGCGTCGGAAGGCGCTGCGCTCTCAGGAATTGTTGACGGGATGTGGAAGTCTTATAGGGCCCAGAATCCTCAGCGCTACAGAGTGGGCCATAAAACGAGAAATATCCGTCTGCCATTGTTCAACATTTGAGGTGTGTCCGTCTGTGGTTGATGAACCTCTTTGAGTGAAAGTTGCTGGTATAGTGTAATACACTTTTATGGACATCTCTCTGTTGCCAACAAAGTGGTGACTGTTGCGAAATTGCGTCGAAATTCAGTCATTCCTATGACTTCTGCTTGGAATCAGTGAAACTGAAAGGTGTGGGTTTCCCCGATGACTGTACAAACCTACGCCACCTCCTATGGGAACAGATTCCCTCTTCTGAAGGCCGTGGAGAAAGAGAGGGTGTGTGCAACGCGTGCGGATTATAGGGGGTGTCTTTGCCCTTGAGCACTCCTCCACGAGCTGATTGTGCAGAGTGCCTCCTACGTCAACACATTAATGCGGGCTTATCTGTTCTTGGCGGGAAGCGGGGGTTCCACGCGAGGATGTCTCCGGAGAAGATTGGAAAGGTGGAAGATGGAAGGGAGGGTCGTCGGGGGAGTGAGAAAGAACGGTGTGCGCTAGATGAGGGCACGGCGTGGGCGGAAGGATGACACGGACGGACCTACAGGGCAGTGCGGACAGATGAGATACACTGGCGACAGAGTGGATACAAATAGGGGTGGGGAGCGAAACAATGTGTGATAACAATAACAAGCATTGTCGTCTCAGACAAGGCTAGCTGCATTGTGGGACTTGCGGTTGTTACAGCTTCGATGTGCTTACTAAGTGCGTTTGAGTAAAAAAAGCAGCTTAAATTGTGATTGAGGTGTACAGAGTGGAGAAAGGCATCAGAGCGGGAATCTGGTGAAATAAAGAGCAGGGGTAGAAAATATAGTGAGTGAAAACACAGACTTTAGAGAAAACGCAAGGAGCAGAGGGAGCACAAAATGTGTGCAATTGTGAGAGAGTATAGAATGGGAAACTGAGCGAAGGGAGTCAATAAAGCAAATATGCACACCTTGAGTTCGGCCTCCAGTGAATTTGAAGGGCAGAGATTCCACCGCTGCGCACATGTCTGGATAATCTCTAAGGTTGTGGTTGTGGCTGCGGCTGGCCAGCGCCTCGTTCCAGTGCGCAAGCGCACGTAAGGGCTCAGCGCGCGGCCGCATGCTGGGCCAGCCAGGTGAGCGGCTGCGTCACTGTGACGCGATTGGCCGCGTGGCTGGCTCACGGGGTTAGGATGTAGAGCGGCTCTGAGATCCCCGCTGGGGCTGCGAACGAGCAGGAGATCCGCGGAGTGGGGCAGGGATTAGAAGCGGGTCTACGGCTCACCTAGAAAAAAAACGGTTTACATTCTTATGCGCAGTCTTAATTGTTTGTAATGCAACGAGATTCAAACAATGCTATACTGCATATCCCCTTGCCACGGGCACACGCCCTCCACCCCCCATGTCACAGGTCACTCGACAATAACCAGCTCTGAACAGACTAAGCCATGCAATAGACACCCTAAATTTTATTTCAATTTGTTACATTTTCACTTTTTTCTCTCTCGAATTTGACGTCCAATTTAACTGGGCACTCGGGGTTATCACCTGCTTCACCTATGTGGACTGGTAATCCCGGCAGGCGACTCTCATTCTGTACAAGTCCGTAAAATGTAATAGAATAAGCAGCAGCAGTTGGTTCGTGTAAACCAGCCAGATGGCTCAGTGAGTTAAGTACGGTCTCTAAGATCTTTGCATGTACCCACCGACAGAAAATCAAAGACTTTATTCCCAGACAGTTGATTTAGCCGTGCTTCTTTGCAAGGTCGATAAAACGAGCACCATTAAGTTGGGTGATAGTATCACATTATTTACAGCCCTGCATGAACCGGCAAAACCACAACGCCAGCTGTTTAAAAACAATGCTGCAAGTTCATAAATAACTAAAAATAAGTTAATTAGTGCCTACTCAGCAAACTCACTGGGTTAAGATTTGACGGACACCTGCCCATTGGTTCTAACTGTTTCCACACTATGAGAGAAGGAAAGGTAACTGTGCTTGGGGAGAACCAGGGCACAAGTCCTAAAGAAAGAAGTGGGGGGACTAACCTAGTTAATCAGTATGCAAGTGGCATCACAGCGCGTGACATCACGGCGCGTGACATCGCGACGCGTGACATCGCGACGCGTGACATCACAGCGCGTGACATCACAGGAAGTGACATCAGATCTTAAGCCCTCACATATATGTTTAGCAGGTGTATCATGAGTACATTTGAGCACATTTCGAGTATACTTGCAAACCCTCCTGATTTAGGCAGAAGATTCACACTTTTGTAAGCTACACATAAACTAATGTTGCCTTTTGTCAGCGTAAAGCTTCCTCTAGCCATAGTGCTTTAAAAGAAAAAATCGTGATATTTAAATTATTACATCGCCTCCTCGGGGGTAGTAAGCGCGATATTAATGCTATTTATTTTGTGCAAATACTGGGAAAGACCTACACATCTGACATTCTGACAGTGCATGCATATCCCTAAACAGAGCCTGATTTAAGTGAAAAGCTGCCTCTCTTAAGTATGTGTGAAGTGCTAACAAGATGTGAGCCTTTGTTTCCCCTCTGCTGCATTTGCTTCTAGGTGTGAGGCTCCTTACTGCTGCCAGCCAGGAGACTCGAACAAAAGGAAGCCTGATGACCCCTCAGATTCGGCCTTTGTTATGGCCCAGCAGGATTCAGAAAATAAGAGAGCCCGGTCCCTGCCTGCACGTTGTTTTGGACGGAAAGCAGACAACAACGTGCAGGCGCTGCTGAAAGTGTCCCGGTGTTTGGAAATTACACCGGGACGAATGCAGCATCTTTTTCAGTGGGGCCCAACTTCTTGGCAGGGTGGAAGGCGTCCACCCTGTGAAAAAAGTGGGTGGACGCCGCCCACCCGCGTGTACCCCCGACTCGTGCCCTGGGAACACGCTCCTGTGCAGCAGGGGAACTACTGATTTCATACGCAGGCCCGAACCATGCATTTAGGAGGCGTTGGCGTTGTAATCCACTTAGATTTAGCTATATAATGGAAAATTGGGACAAAGGGAGAAAGCAAATCCGAAAAGAAACCTCCAAAAGTGAGATAAAGACCTTTAAGAGGCACACCAGAGAAAGTGGTTTTGTCTCCTACCTTGAGTATAGTATTTTATTTTGTAGATGGTGTTTGCTGCCATCGAGAAATAGTGCTGGTCATGCTCCTGTTGGCTTTTGAGGGGAGTTCGGTCACCTAAAAATATGTAATTATGTGGCAGTTTGCAATCCTCTACCATGCTGTAATAGTATTGCCTAATACTATTGCTAAAGCATCATGACATGCTCACTGTGTGCATTGTATTACAGCATGGGCTATGTTTTTATTGATAGGCTAATCATATTGGTGAATAGAGCTTCTCAGTAAAGATGTTTCTTTATTCAAAATGGCCGTGGCATTCACCATAATGCTGCAAAGGCAGTTTGTTCTGCCCTCCCATCCCAGTCCGCCGACGGACAGGGCAGTTGCTGAAGCCCCAACAGCCTCATGCCCATCCTTCCTCTTGCACCAACCCTCTGTCTCAGTATGATCTCCCCTACTGCAGCAGCCCACACACAACCAGCTCCTTTCAGCCATAGGAGCCAGACTCAAAGAGTTATTGGTATAGCCTGGACCACATGGCCCAATTATGACTTTAAATCAGGAACAATTACAGGTAGGAGAAGAGAGTGACAAGCTTAGCCACTTTTGAAATACAAGCAAGTATGTCCATTTTAAGATTAGACAATGCTGTTACTTCATTGCCAGATTCCTGTTCCTATCCTTTCTGCGGACTCAGTGCACACTTTACTCCTGCACTGTCCCCTCTGCACACTGCCAATTCTGCTCATCAGTGGCAGCTAAAGGTCTTTGTAAGAGGTGGGATGTGATACTTCCCCTGAAGTCCAGCGAGCAAAATGATTAAATAGACTTCTTGTAGGTGGTTTCAGGGAGAGTGGACTCTTCCCCGAGAATTAAAAAAAACTTTTGTGTCAAAGTTTCTTCAACGCCTTGCGAGTTTTGGCAGACCATTGTGCCATAGTGAGCTGTAAAGTGATGGGTAAATGGAATGCCTGTTTGAGTGCAGGCTGAGCACTGTGCCCGTGCAGAGTGAGAGGAAGGAGTCCAGGGTGAGTGGTGCAAGTCTAGGGTGAGTGATGTGCCTGTTTGACAGGTGTGAGTGCAAGGTAAGTGGTGTGCCTTTGTGAGTGACAGGAGTGCCTATATGAGTGCAGGGTGAGCGATGTGCCTTTCGTGAGAGTAGGTGAGAAGATATGAGTGCAGGATGAGTGATGTGAGTGCAGGTGAGTGATGTGCTCATATGAGTTTAGGTGCAGGTGACAGTGCAGAGGAGGAGGAGTGAATCCATGGTGAGCGATGTGCTTGTTTGTTATCGAGTGCAGAGTGAGCAGTGAGAGTGACAGGTGAGTAGAGTGTAATGTGAGTGCAGTGTGAGTGTTGTGCTTGTGTGTGCAGAGTAAGTGCAGTGTGATTGCTGTGAGTGCAGGTTGAGCATGAAAGTGAAGGGTGAGCGGTGAAAACGATGGATGAGTTGTCTGAATGCAGGATGTATTCCTAGACACTCTGAGTAACTCGGCATGTTATTGACACATTAACCCCTGTGGTTCCCGCAGTGAGGGGGGCCCAGAGCTCCAGTTGGCCCCCTCAGCAGAGTACACTGACTGGGTAGGCAATGTGCACGGGTGGGGGCCTCTGGTGGATGCAAATCTAGGATGTCGTCCATGAGATTGAGAGGTGTGCCAACGAGGATGATAACACAGCCAGTCCAGAAGAATGTTTGAGCAGGTTGTTTGGGAGTAGATGGATATAAATGGAAAATGGGCAGGTTTGATAATGAAAGACTGTGTTAATGAGGCAGAGCTCTATGGGTTAAGATTGAAGAATAGAAAGGCAGTTTACCGGGTTATGGGCTGGATTGGCGTGGATGGGCTATGAATATTTCTTCAGGCACTTGGTGTTAATGCACAGAAATGGGTGGTTTCAGGTGTACTGCCTACCCAATGGCACAGAACTGACAAGGAGAGCTGCATCATGCTCCATGTTCCAGTGGGATCAATGAGATTCTATGTTAATGTTGATACTCGGTGAAATGCCGCAAAATGGCAGACTGTAAAGTGTGTGATCTAAATGTGCACTCTGCTATTGACAAACATGCTGTGAAGTGCTGCTTATCACATCCGGGGAAGATGTGGAAAGGCGAGATGCAAACTGATGAATAAACCTGTGGTTGCAGGACAGGGTGTGCATGCCTTTTTCTGAAGGATTGTAGGCCGAAGTCTGCTATGGTGGGAAAAGCAATAACATTTAGAAATGTAAAATATAAAACTAGAAATAGATGTACAGATACACAAAACTACAGTATTGTAATTATCATAAGGAAGGAACCCTCTGGGAATATTATAATAATGTTGACGTTATTAATTGTCACTATGTGCCATTCAAAACATTTATTACTGGCTCTAAAGGTGTCACCTTTAAGAAACGTGTAGTGAACAAATATCTATTTTGTGCTAAGTATGGAAATTATTTTGTGATTATTGTATATATTGGGTTCAGTTACATTCTTGCGAAAGTGTTTTGTTACCACGCAACTCGTGTTGGCTGTATGTAAAGTGGTGTTATGAAAAGCAAACCACAGGGAATGGGATAAAATCGAATGAAATAAATTGTTATATTGAAGATAATAAAACTAAAAAATGTTAAGCATTGAAGAAGGCCTGTAGTTCCCCAATGATTTTATGAATTGAAATATAGCAGCGGGGAGCTTTTACAAGCTCTTTATTTTGTCTAACTGGGCACCAGGGTAGCAACTGGTATCCTGAGAATACACTGTGCTGGACCAATCTCTCCTATATCATCCCAAATTCGGGACCTTAAGAATGTGCTTGTGTTTCTTTTCTTGTGGCAGCAGCGCTCTGTTATTCAATGTCATGCCAATCCATTCCTCCGCGCTGGCATTTTCAGGAGCATAACACTGGCCCCTACAGCCTCTAAAGTGCAGGGAGGGCCTCAACCCTTCAGTGGGCTCCTGACCTTCAGGGGGCCCCAGTCAGCCTAAGGCCAATGAATATCTGTGATATATAAGAGACTCAGAGGCCCCTAATCACATTTTGCAGGGGAGTCCCATCATTTTGCGTTACGCCACTGTATTGACGGTTGGCAGGAGGGCTTCCGATATAATTAAACTACTACGATTTTGACATTTATCAGTTGTGGAGGAACTAAATGATTTGTTGATCCTGCAACAAACTTTCAGCCTCTTGATATGCCTAATGTTACTTTTCACGAAATTAATTCTCCCACTTCTCTACCACATTGCCACTCTCTCCTAGCTCATCACCCAAAGCCTCAGCCTTCACCCCCTTCATGCGTCATCCCACATCCTTTGTGGCAGCAAAAGTTATTTACAATTGGAAGGAATATGCAGAGTGGAGATGCATGGGATATGAGGAAAAAAACAAAACCTCGGCTGACAAGTAAATGGTCCTTTAAAGACCTGTGAAATACTTAGATGAGGCTGAGTTAAGGTGCCAGGTGTCTGCCCAGCCGAGCCCACAGTGCTCACGAATTATGTGTGTGCCCTGAAAGCGGCATCAGTCCAGGCTGAGACACACATCAAGAGGGGTGGTGAGGGGGTGGGGGGGGGGGGGGTAAAGCCCTTTCAGCCCTATGGACGTTGCACGCCTGATGTTACTAGTCACTTGCAATAACGAAATGAAATAGCTGCTCAACTGGAATAATTTCTCATACATGGGATCCTGCAATCCCAGCATAAAACCTGTCTCTAGTTTCCTTGTTGTAGGCAACATGTTACACACCAGTCATTTGTATTAAAGGAAATCATACAAACCTGTAATGAGTTATTACAGTTGACTTCTAACGCAACAATGCCTGCTGTCAGAGCCAGTGACCAAGGTGAAAGTCAGAACATGCAGCATATTTAAAGCTGCAGTTAAAAATAATGAAAACGGAACACTGGCTATTCCTTCTTTTACTCTGTATTTCTAGATGAACAGTGATGAGTAAAAAGGAGATATTTATCGCAATATATTTATTTTTTGCACACCTTAGGTAATTGTAGAAAAAATAGAATCTCTCTGCATGTTTCTACACACTCTGAGCTACAACGCTTAAAAAAAATCTGACTTGGTTTAAACTGATAATATATTTTTGAAACAAATATCTAACTGCTTTAGTGGTGTGTTTAATTTTGCACAAGAGATTCTACCACTCTTCTTCATGTTTGCAAACATGCTGTCTTTTATATGAAAGAGCAACACACCAAGGATTTAAGTGTTTTGTGGGAAATGTGTGAGAATATATTATAAGGAATAAAGTACCCACTGTCATACAAAATAAGGACATTTCAAGTCACCTTGGAGTACCAGGATCATGTAAAGGAAGTCTGCATTCAGCCTTTTTCCTCTATATGGTCACAAAACTCCTTAGTGACCTTAAATATCCTTATAATGTACAGCATTTCTCATATATAATACATGGGATTCTGCACTCCCTATAAAAACACAGTTTCTAATTTCTTTATAGTAGGTGACTTATGACCCCCCTTGCCTATTATAAAGTAATGCTATCAGAACTCAACTGTAATAACTTATTACAGTTGAGTTCTGACATCACAATGCATGCTGCCAGAGCCAGCAGCCAAGGGGAAAGGCAGGTCAGTTCACAGAACATAATTAAAGCAGCTTTTTAAAGAATGAAAACAAAACTTTGCTTTTGTTCCTTGTTTTTCTAGCTGTATAGTGACCGGCAGAAAGGCGATCTTTACGGCAACATGCTTATTTTTGGCATTCCTTAGGTAATGATAGAATGGTTATAATCTTTCTGCATGTTTCTACTGCACCTTTTTTTTAATGACTTGATTTAAACTGATTCTAATATCTTTTTGCAATAAATATCTACCAGCTTTTTGATGTGTTTAATTTTGCACTAGAGGTTGTATTTTTATTCTTTACGTTTGCAAACGTGCTCTTTCTTTCCTATGAAAGAACTGCACCACAAGGATTTAAGTGCTTTGTGGGAAAGGTGATGGTGTGACCATGTATTTTAAGGAATTAAATATCCCCGCCATATATGATAAGGATATTGCATGTCACTTTTGAGTTCCATAACTTTGTAAAGGACCTCAGACTTCGACCCGTTTATCTGTATGCTCATGGAACTCATTGGTGACTTGCAATATCCTTATAATATATGACAGGGGGTACTTTATCTGATAAATAATACATGGCAGCTTGCAATCCCTGTATAAAACGTTGTCTCTAATTTCCTTATTACTGTCAAGTTGTGATGTCTCTAGTCACCTGTAATAACACAATGACATAAATTCTGAACTGTAATAAGTTAATATAGTTGAGTTGTGCCATCTTAATGTCCGCTGCTAGAGACAGCAACCACAAATACAAGCAACAGTACATACAAGCAAACAGAGTGGTCAAAAGAATGACAACAGCAGACAAGCGGGTGTACGTGGACAACCTTACCAGCCAAGCAGAGGAGGCAGCCAGTAGAGGAGAGTGGGGAAAGGTCTTAAAGGTCACAAAGATAGTCAGTAGTAAATCTTGTACAACTTACAACACCCCAATCATGGACAAGCAAAGCAGACTACTCACAACAGAGACTGAGCAGGAAGCACGCTGGGGTGAGCACTTCAAAGAAGTCTTGAACTGACCTGTACCAACAACCGAAGCGGCCAAGCATAGAAACAGAGGCAGATTTGGATGTGAACACCGCCCCACCACAGAAAGAAGAAATTGTCACTGCCATCCGATCGTTCAAGAATGGAAAACCTCCTGGTAAAGGCAACCTGAATGCAGAAATGCTCAATGCAGACCCTGAAACACTAGCCAAGATCTTCCAACTATTGTTTATATCAATTTGGGAGAGAAAGAAAGTACCAAATGACTGGAACCAAGTAGTCATCATCCAGATTTCAAAGAAGTGAGCATTAATCAACTGTAACAATGGAGGTGAAATCACCCTTCTGTCAATCCCAAATAGAATTTTGGTGAAAATCATTATTCAGAGCAATTCTGATACAGAAGACATGAAGTTAAGGAAAAAAAAGGCTGTGTTAATCACAGACAGAGGGTGTGTTGATCAGATTCTTACTCTATGCAACATCATAGGGCAGAGAGACAACTAAAAATCAACTTTATTGATTTTGAGAAAGCCTTTGACAGCATCTACCATGACATCCTCTGGTGTATACTGAGAGCCTATGGCATACCACAACAGATAGCTCTCCTCATCAAGTGCTTCTATCATAATCTTACTTGCAAGGTGGGAGGAGAGTATAGCTTTGAAGTCAAGACCGGTGTGAGACAGGGATGCGTGATGTTAGCGTTACTCTTCAACCATGTCATCGGCTGGGTGATTCAACGCACAACTGAAGACCAAGCCAGATGCATCAGATGGACCTTATTCTCTACACTGGAGGACCTTGACTATGCGGATGACCTAGCCTTACTGTCTCTCACACACATTAGCATATGCAGGAAAAGACATCTCACCTCAACATCTATGCACAGCACGTGGACCTGAAGAGCAACACAAAGAAAACCGAAGTCATGTCACTCAACATCCCAAACCCTTCACCAATCAAGGTGGATTGAGAGAACCTAGCCGTAACTGAAGAGTTCATTTACCTAGGCAGTACTATCAGACATAATGGAGGGACAGGCAGTGACATCAAGAGTAGGCTGAACAAGGCCAGGAATGCCTTCAGGATGCTGAACAATGTGTGGAGGCCATCAGTACAGCACTAACACCAAGCTGAGGCTTTACTAGAGCTGCATTCTGTCCTCACTCTTGTATGGATCAGAACGCTGGTGGATGACAAAAAGCCACATCACCAACCTTTTAGCCTTCCACACCAGTTACCTTAGAAGAATCTTGCTCATTTTCTGTCAGCAAACCATCTCCAACCAAGAACTGCTTACCAGATGCAGGCAAGAGAGCATGGACATCATCATTATGAGAAAAAGATGGAGATGGATAAGACACACCATCAGAAGAGAACAAGACTCCATCACAACAACAGCTCTCCACTCGCCCACAGAAGGCACAGGGAAGAGTGGTAGGCAAAATAATAAATGGCCGCGAACTGTGGAAATTAAAATGAAGGACCTGAACCGCAGCTGGGGCACCATACAGAAACTTACGCAAGGCAGACAGAAGTGGATGTCCTTCATTGCTGCCTATATGGCAGTCGGCATAAAGGGCAGTAAGTAATTAGGTGCCAGCAGCCAAGGTGAAAAGTAGACCACAGAGCACAATGACAGCTGCAGATTAAACAATAGAAATGAGAGCTGGCTTTTCCTTCTTTTGATTTCGCTTTCTAAAATGAACAGTGGTCACCAGAAAGGAGATATTTATTTTACCTCTAGTACATGACCATAGTCACATACATGAAAATATATGTAAGGTTCATTCACTTCTAATATTTGATATTCACACTCATGTAATGATAGGAAAGGTTCATTGGTGTAATATTATTGCAGGTTCAAAGTCATGTAGCAACTGCAGATTCACAAAGATGTGCTAAAGCGGGAGCGCATATATAGTAATGTGTGTGGATCACACCCTCTTCCCACACACACACACACACACTCAATGATATGTCAGGTCCATGTAATATGCTGATTTTTCTTAATCCGCCAATCAATCCTCAATTTGAGTATGAGAAAGGGGTAACAAACGCACTATCACATCACAATGACAAAGTTGAAAACTGATATTGTGGGGAGAGAAATACTGGAGTAAAGCATCATCTTCAACTTGGACGCTGTACTGTCATCTGAAGCTTGATTGCTAGCATGGGTGGAGGATAGCTGGTTTTAATTTGTTCATGCAGTTGAATGTCAAGGGCTTTTTTATTACCTTTCTGGGGAAGGATAGACATATGATGGATGATCTGGTAAGTAGCAAGGTCCTCAGAGACAAGGTTACTTACTGGCCGCTGGGAAGTTCTGGTCCTTCAATTGAGTTTTCAACTGCTTAGTTGGCGGGAATACTGAGGGCAGAAGTGAGTGGTTCTGGGAAAATAATAAGGCCTCCACACACTTCTGCTGAAGCCAGACCTCTTTATTTGTAACCTCCTACAAGATGTAAAGAACACTTGAAAACTACTTTAATACAATGACTGGGGAAATATCAGAAGGAAAACCTTCTAGACACAGCACTTATTGTGGCCAAAAGAGCACTAGCAATGGCTTGGAAGTCCACCTCAGCACCAACCTTGGCCCGATGGAAAAGTGGGCAGAGAGCTCAAACCTAGATGCGGAGGAGTTGCAAGCTTTGAGGAGAAACAACAATAGCAGCACAATGGAATGAAATACTGATAACTTTCTCTCAGGTCATGCCAATGATTGTATCTACTCCCATGGCAATTTGAACACACATGAAAGTCCAAACAAACAACAGGATAAATGAAGAACACATAAGTACCCCCTCAATGCAACAAAAACGTTCAGCCAGACTTCCTAATGCAACCAAAGCATATGCTGTATACTAGCAATTGACATGTTCCCCCTACCTTCACATACTCCAAGTGATCTTAGCACATCAAATATGTGACCCTCAGTCACTGTTAGCCTCAGTTAATTGAATTTTTTGTTTAAGTTCATTAGTTATCTATAGGTTTGACTCTTTCAGACACTGGGTGGGAGACATTCAAAGTCTACTTAAGAGGGGTGGTATTGAACAAACACACTGGTGTGCTCTGTTCCCTATACACACAGCTAGAGTAAAAAAAGAGTATGGACTAAAGTACTTGGAAAGACCATATGAGAGAGATTGAGTACCTAGGACATTGACTACGTTCTATGTGACATTACTAGTTTACAGTGACCCAGCTGGCAAATAAAGTAAATACCTAGGCAAAATACCGTAGCATGCAGCTATGGCGAGGGTGAATGACGTAGTAGAACACTCTCTTTGTTGCTAAAGAAAGCTCGTCCACCTAAACTAATGCATTTTATAAAGCAAGCAACAAGGGAGGTTGTGGGGAATACAAGGCAATATTACAGGAATTCAGCACTTATTGCAAAGTCCTATATCAAAGTAAACTAGCAGGCAACCACACTCTCACCACTCACTGACTCACAGACATAACTCTGGCCTGGATAGAGTGCAATTCAAGATAATTCTTGCAGGAACCTACTGGGGTACAAGAGATTATATTAGCCACAGAGAGTTTGGGGGTGGAGGCAGGGGCGGCTGGTGACATTTGAAAGTGGTGGGGCGTAAACTTTCTGTTGTAGAGCACCTTGGCGAGCGAGCGCAGCGAGCGAGCATCAACATCTTAAGGGGGGTTCGGGGGATAACCCCCCGAGAAAATTTTGAAAAAAGAGTGGGTAATGGTGCATTTTCAAGCAAATTTGAGAAGCACAGAGACTAGAGCTGCAAACACACATAGAGCCTGCTGCAGCACTGTGACCAGGACTGGTGCCACACACAGAGCCGGCTGCAGCACAGAGACTAGAGCAGTAGATAAGTGGGAGAACTAGAAACAAATAGAAGGGCCATATATACACTAAACAGAACACGCTTTCAAATAACAGACACCCCAAAGGATGCTCCATATCCAGATGAGCGCAATGGGCAATTGAAAATCAAAATAAAGGGCACACGGAGTATACACATGGAAACAGAAATACCCGAAATACCACACACACACTCAGCAGCAAGCAGAACGTGGACATCAAATACAAACAAAAGGCAGGCCCAAATACAGAAATCGTCACAGTCACAGACACTCCGAAACGCTAAATGTCACATACATATTAAATGGCATAAAGGACAACTGGCACAAACATACACACACGTACCGTCTAGAATATAAAGATAAGCAGCAAACACAATAAATGCTATACGTACAAACGAAATGGAACACATCCACCCAAATGACAACACCCACGCACCAAAAACTCAAACGTACATAATACCAAAGAGGAGACAGAAACTAGTTAACAGATATACAAATACAAGTAAATTAAATAAACTCCAAATAGCACAAAACAAGTGAAATACATGCAAACCAAAAGGTACACAAGCGACACAATTAGCAAATGGACCTACCAACAGAGATTTGTTAAAAGTCGCCTAAATGCACATTACATGTACATATCAAATGGTACTCAAATGCAGCTAAAATGCCCACTCGATCATTAATCTGTGAATGAAGCACAAATGATGAAACACACAGGGGCTGGATAAGTATCTTCCCACCAGCGCTTATTAACCGAAGACAAATATTGCTGTGAAACGATTACTTCTTTCCAGGCAGAAGGGATTATTCAGTTTTCAATGTGAAACAAGACCCTAATTCTATTCCTCTTAGAAAAGAGCACAAAAGGATCACAATGCCAGCCAATGTACAGAATAGAACACGTGGCCAGCTCTGTCACATTACAAAGCAAAAATCGGTTTCTCATTGGAACACAAATGCAAGTAAA
The DNA here is from genome assembly GCA_963921515.1 of Calotriton arnoldi. NCBI lineage: Eukaryota > Metazoa > Chordata > Amphibia > Caudata > Salamandridae > Calotriton > Calotriton arnoldi. Next base: position 4,448 of record CAWUFW010007911.1, on the reverse strand, counting down.
ATTCCTGACGTCGAGAATATTTTCCAACTGGGCTGGACCTGCCCACTTCCCTCCCGCACCATTTCACACTTCTGTTTCTGCGAAGAACTTGATAAATCCTCTTTCCCATTGGTGACGGAAAAACGTAACACCCCAAAATACTAATTTAAACATGCAAACGTTTGAAATGTGCTGCTGTGCAGCAAAAACGAAACTAGACCGAGACAGCGGAGCTAAAGTGGCAAAAACATGACTGCAAGAGCCAAACATAGCCATGGGCCGCTTGAAGTCACATTACTATGTCAGTCACATCATAGCGCTGCACTGAGAAGTCCTTAGTAAAAGTAATAGTTTTGAAACAAACGATCAGTCAGTGCACTAAGGCAAGAGATGTCAAAGCTTCAGGTCAGGGCGGGTCTGGCCCCCGCGTAAATGTTCACTTAACGACATAATGCATGACGTATTACATTTGGTTTATCTGCTTGAACATGATTAATAAGACTACAGCCACCGTCTGTTGCATTAACAATCCTGTTTCCATTTTAGAACCGTGTATACATCAGTCAATTCTGTTATGACTTTAACAGGCCGCATTCAACAATGCACACGTTTTCCTCGTTATTTAGGATAAATGGTACCTTTCAACATGATTGTTTCCCATCTGGGTTTTTCTGCTCCTCCCTCGTCTCCTCTTCCCTCATGAACTGCAAGATTAATTACGCTGCCTCAAAAGTCTGATAAAAGTGGAAATAAACACACTTAATCTGTTAAACAGGCTGCATCTGGGTATGGAGTCTTAGCAGTGCAGTCACCATGTGTTTTTCCTAGAAAGCAAAAATTCAGCAATGTGCGTCACGTGAAGCGAAAAAGACCCATTAGTTTCTGCCTGACATATATAAAAATTCTTAATCGAGGAAACCCTTCAACCATGCCTGCAGTACTCGACCTTAGAGAGTTTTAATGCGCTTTCTCAGCCTTATGAGCGTAGACGTAGCCTATCCACGACTTCGTTTTGTCCCGTTTGATTTTCGAAATGTCCTTAAATATAGCATCACGTTTTAACGCACGTAGAGTTTTATAGATGATTTTAATCGACTTTCAAGTCTGTGTCACTGCGAAGGTATCTTAGTGATAAGGCACAGTTAATGCTCAGAATGGGAGACATTTGCAGGAGGCTTTTAAGTTTGTTAATAAAAGGGCTGTCTGGATATCCCTAGCTTTGGTCAGCATTGGAATTCTAAGAAATGCATTTTTTAGCCAACCGCATGATGCACTTTTCCATGCCGACATTAATTGTGTATTTCAGTTGATCCTCACAGACGCACTTTTTGGGTCCCAAGTACTGAACTGACCTCCTGAAATTTGCGACATGATTTTTATCTGTCTGCAGAGACCACGATTGGATACTCTTCTGCCATATAGGCAATATTTTTGTTCCTGCACCGAAAGACCAAGCTTCATGCGCTTATATCTTGCCCTTCGGGTTACTTCGCCTTCGCTAATTTACACACTTGATTAATACATCTGCAACAGCTTCCCACGCTTACAGTGTGCTACCGCTAGCCACCCCATGCACATTAATAGCAGCAAAACAACAAAAATAGGCACCATTAAAACGCTGCTGGGTTTTCTGGTGGCAGTTTTCGTGACAGGTTTTAACGTTCTTTCAAGGAAAGTTGGGTAGGTTGAGATCTAGGAAGAGGAAGTTAACACGTTTACACATACCCAGTGATGTTTGGAGGGACAAAGCCTGGCGTGAGGAGCTGGTGTTTAAATGGGGCATGTTGAGGGGTTCTTTAGGGAGGTGGCTGGTAGGTTGTTTTGATGTCTAGTGAGACCGGGGTTTAATATAGTGTGTGTGACATATTGCCAAGGGTTTGTTTTGTCTGTAGTTTGCACTTGTTTCATTAAAGCAGCCTTTTCCACACAAAATTTCCAGCTCATGTGGTTTCTGGATGAGTTGTCTCACCCGATAGTGCATCAGTATGTCCAGGTGAAACATCCGGGTCATTCTAAAAACATAGGCCAGTACTGATAGGCCTGTGTAGTTGATTGCTTCCTTGCTCATCATTCCCTCTGTTGGGGGACCTGTTGTTGCCCTTTTGCATCTTGCTTTTACCTACTACAGACCACATTCACTGAAAAGCTAGACTTGCACAAGATGAAATGCGAACCTCTGCTAATGTGAACTGCTTGGGCTCCATGCAGCATCCCTTTTTAAAACGGACTCTCGTGCAGTTATGTTTTATAGCTATAGCTGCTAAAGATAAAATTTGTCATAAACATTTTATAAAAGGAAGTAAATTTTTATTTTATGGTCAGCTTGGCTGGGCGATGACGTCGTAAATACAGTGTGAAAAATCCTGCTGGCTCCGGAGGACAGTGATTATGCATGGCTGCAGGTGCTTGGCCCCCAGGCCTGAATGTAAAGTCATATAATCCCGATGCATGGTGCAGACATTCCTGGCACCAAAGGGAGAGGCCGTGAGCACTTTGACAACTGCGGCGCACATATCCTCCTATTAAAAGTCATATTCTTAGGAATGCATAGATAATTTTAGGCCTCCAAAAGGCTTATTTCCTTTTAAGTTAATGCCGTCCAAAAAGAGAGGCATGGCGAGGGCTCGACATGTGGCATTACGTCACCTCGTGTACAAGTGAAACTGTTTTCTGTGAAAACCACAAGGGTACATTTCTTGCAGGCCTTGCAATAAATCCCTCCCTTTTACAAATATATAAAAAAATCCGATATATTTTCAGCTGCGAAATGCCCTGATGGCATTAAAATGTACAGGCTTGAGTGAGAAACGGGGCATATGCACTTATCCATCAGATTCTCTCAGGGGCTCCAGACTGCAGCCTGCTGAGAATTTTTCGATTGATTTAGTGATCTGTGAAAAAGATTTAATTAGCCTCCTTCGCAATTACATCATAAATCCACTACACCAGATGTATCAAAATACCATAAGTCGACGCGCTGCCGCTTGTTTTCATGGCTCCACTCAAAGTTCAATTTTTATTATAACAAGATAAATTGGTGTGCGTCCTCTCATCGGAAAGGCACTTTTCTTCATAATCCTAATCTGAACCGTAATCTGTTTCTTCAGTAAAGGGCAATTGTCATTTTAAATCCCTAATTCTTAAAATATGACGTGCTTGGTTGGATTGCATTGCTTGCAATCAGCTGCTCACTTGCTAGTATCAGCCAATTCTTTTTTTTACTACCTATTGATTCCCAAATAAGTGCTCTCAGTAACTCTGGATGGTTTCCACTGAGATTTTAAACCAAGGAATGCAGCGTTTCATTTAGCTGTGGGCCCGATTCATAACAAATATTTTCTGATTAGTTAGTATTTAGTGCATGGTCGAATTCACAAACAAATTTGCATGTGCACAAAATGGACAGAACGTGCGAGCAATTACATGTGCACATGAAATCTGGCACTATCCCGAAGACTGGCTTTGGTTAGGAATGTGGCAGTTGTTGATCCACGTGTATTCTCATCCATAAAGGTGTGCTGCAGGTGCTTCTTCTGCTCCGTGTTTTCTTTCTCCTGTTAGGATTGTGCAGGTGGTGCTGCCGCACCGGGCACCAAGCACAGGGGGGCCATTTGCGAATGCACTCTTAATGCACGCGCCATTGGAAGTTTCAGAGTGCATTCACAAATGGTACACCGCCCCGCCCACGAGTTTGGTACGGTGGAGGGGGGCACAGGCAACAGATTATCGCACCGGGACCACCAGTGCAATGCAGTTTTAATGAGTGGTGGTGGCGGCAAAAGTATCCCTTTTCTGCTTTGTAGACTGCTCTACACTAATGCTTATGTAAGCGTGCAATCTGTATACAGCAAGATATTTTATACAAATAGAGATTTTAAGGCACATAGAGGAATATGTATTCTGTGGCTCAATTGTCTGGCAGTCGCGGCTCGCACTCCAATACTCGCGGGGGGAGGGGGTGGTGGTGGTGTTAGGGGTCGCGCAGGGGGATTAAAATAATTATTAAGCAAAGCAATTACTTACCGGATCCGCGCCGCCTCTGCGAGTCCTCCTGGGCCGGGGTCCGACCCTTGCGTTGGCGCCTTCGCAAATACCGCCTGCTCTCAGCCAATCCAGACGCTGCTCCAGCAGCAGCGCCAGGATTGGCTTGAGCAGTAGTGCGCATGTTCTGTTTAGGGCTTAAACATTTTGCGACCAAGCCCGAACATGCGCACTAGGCTGCTCATTAGAAGAGCGGCATGGAACAACCCTCGCTCTTCTAATGAGCAGCCTAGTGTGCGCATGTTCAGGGCTGGTCGCAAAATGTTTAAGCCCTAAACAAAACATGCGCACTCTTGCTGTGCGCTCCGCCGGCCGACACTGACTTGCAGCTGAACTGCAGTGCTGCCCCGCCCCCTTCTAAGCCGACTGCCTCCGGCGGCCTGGGAATCCAGAGTTAGAGAGTGACGGCATGGCAACGCTCAGTGGGG